>CM068981.1:40821528-41515012 GCA_035357415.1 Ophraella communa | reverse complement strand
AGAATTTTGTTTTACCAAGACGATGCGCAGTCTCACACCTCGGTGGTTGCCATGGAGAAAATCCACGAATTACGGTTTGAACTGCTTGACCACCCTCCTTACTCACCAGATCTAGCCCTAAGCGACTTTTTTTGTTCCCTAAGCTAAAATTTGCTCTCGGAGGACAGAGATTTTCGTCGAATGAGGAGGCCATCACCTTCGTAAACAACTATTTTGCAGAGAAAGACGCCGAGTACTATTTGAACGGGTTGAAGAGATGGGAGCATCGCTGGGAGAAGTGTATAGACTTACAAGGAGACTATGTAGAAAAATAAAAATTAATTTGAAGAAAAAATGTCTAGTATCTTTGTTAGGTCGGAAACTTTTCAGACAACCCTCGTATTTAGTATAAATAAGAAAACGACAACATTTGTAGGCTTGAATTCTGTCATCTAAATTGAAAAACAGACAATTGGTACACCAATTAGCAGCGGCGTATCACAGGGCACTGTTTCGGAGCCCTAACAACATTAATAATTTAAAAATAAATTTAAGGTTGTCTCTTGTCTCTATTTGGTAAGGTCGGTTCGGTCGGAAAATTTTCACACAATCCTCGTAAATAGAGTTTAAAAATCACCGCTAAATATGTAACAAATACATCTTTAGAAACATTTCCATAAAAAACCTTTTCCTATTCCTATTTCTATTATTTCTGCAACAGCCCTCGTATATAGACAGTCTGCTTTCGCGTATTGATTTTCTGGATGTTCGCAAAATGGTCCAGATCGCATCTTTGCCACTAGAGGCAGCGTCAAATGTCAAAACTTTGTACGTGGGTGTAACTTTATTGCTCAAATAATATGAATTTGTTGAAATGTGAATTATTAATTGTTAATTTTGTTGTTATATTTATGCTTAAAGATGTATCTGGTAAGTAGTTTATAATGAATTTTATAGATTTTATAGATTTATAAACAAAAACTTTAAGACTATTTACTACCGCAAAGAAAGAAAACAAATTTTGTTTTGTTTAATTTTAAAAAGAAAACCTTAACATAAGTGTTATTATTGTCTTAAAATTGTTTGTAGGTCAATAATGATATTCAATTCCTACAAATTAAATTTTAGAGACCTTTTTAACTTAATATATTGAAAACTTCAATTCTTATACGAAAGAACCCTTTCAATATCATTAGGTAACTCTTCCAACACTCTTATGCTATTTAAATGTGTTGTTTTAGCCATCAAGCACATTGAGGCCAATCCAGACGCCAAAAGACTCTATGATGATCTACTTAGCAATTACAATCGTTTAATTAGACCGGTCATCAATCATACAGAGACACTTACAGTGTGGCTCAGCTTAAAACTCTCTCAATTAATCGAGATGAATTTGAAAAATCAAATAATGACTACAAACTTATGGGTGGTACAGGTAAGAGTATTTGTCAAATTGTTCAATGGAACTTATCAACTTTTTATATACAGTATGATACAAATGTATGGAATAAATTCATTATTTCAAAAACAGACGACTTTTAAAAAAAATCTTAAAACACGTCAATTTTAATTTTTGAATGGCCGTCAACTGCTATAGATGTGTTGGACATTACGGCATTAGTGATGGCGTAATGACGTCAACGACGATTTTTTTAATACAAACCGAAGTCACGTGACAACTCATTTGAAAGGTCTCCTTATTGCCTTTGCAACAATGTAATCATTTGAATATTTAATTCTACAGAGTTAACCAAAACTGTTAATTTATTAATACAATACTTAGAATAAATGTTTACTTAAATACAATTAAATTACAACAAATGTTCAAATTACCGACCTTCCGCAATGATACAATGAGAAAGGCGAGCAGAAAATTCTTTCCTAACGTTTTCGAGAACACTTCAGGTGTTATTTGTGCAATTTCCGTTCGGATTCGTTCCTTCACATCTTCTACATTATTCGCTTTTTCAACTCTTCTACATTATTCGGTCGATTAGATATGCTCTGCTCTTTAAATATCCCCACAAAAAATGTCTAACGGAGTCAAATCTGGAGACCTTGGTGGCCATTCGATAGACCCCCTTCTACCTATCCATCTTCCTGGGAAAACGTTATTAAGGTAATTTCGTACCTCAACGCCATAGTGTGGGGGTGCCCCCACTTGTTGGTACCATAAATCATTTCTATTTGGAAATAGCTGATTCAGCAGTGGCAACAATTAATTTTAAAGAAATTCCAGATAACTAACAGCAGTTAGGTTTTCCTCAAAAAAATATGGTCCTACAATTTGATTGTTTATAATGCCGGCCCAAACATTCACCTTCTCGGGATTTTTTGTCCTATGCTCTTCCATCCAATGTGGATTTTTACCCTCCCAATATCGACATGTCTGGCGATTTACGTGACCGTTCAGCATAAAAGACACTTCATCTGAAAAAAGTACCTACCTTTTGTATGAAATCCGGATCTCTGTTACATTGTTCCATAACGATTTCGCAGAATTTGATTCTTCTATCAAAGTCATATTCTAATAGCTCCTGGACCAGATGTACTTTGTATGGATGCCACTTCTCCTTTTTTACAAAAATATTTAAATCAATATTATCATTGACTCGTCTTTATTCGTCAATGATCTGTGAATCTGTCAAATAATAGACGTCAAATTTTTACTCTTCGAGTTTTTTGCCGACATTAATAACAGCATTTACAAAAATGAAACTAACAGAAACAGAACGAATCGAGATTTTAACCATGATTGGTTATGGAGATAGAGTGAGGACTCAAGCAGAAGTTCATAATTTATTTTATGCTAAATACCCCAATCGCGATCCAATTACTCAATTAACAGTAAGTAAAATTGAAAAAAAATTAGAGAAACGGGCCATGTTAAAGATCTTCTCAGAAGTGGTAGAACATCAATATCCGAAGCCAAAAAACTGAACGTTGTACTGGCGTTTCAAGAAAATCCTCATACCAGTTCTAGGCAGGTCACACTAGATAATAGTGTCCACCAATCAACTGTTGTAAGAGTGCTAAAAAAGGAGAAGTGGCATCCATACAAAGCAAGGGAAAGAGGGGTAGAACAGGGTAGCTAAGGTAAAAAAATTCCATAGTACTTAATAATTTTATTTTATAACTGATATTTTGGAAACTAAATTCTATAAACCTTATCTACAGAATAAACCAACGAAATTAAAAAAAAATAATTATTGACTAAAACAAGGGCATAACAAAAAATATTGCTAATTACGGTTTTGCCCCATCCCCAGGGCAAAATCGGATAACAAGTGGGATAAAACAGGGTATTTAAAAACAAGTTTAATTAAAGAGTTCTGAGGCAGCTGTTGCATCGTAACGGTTTATAGGATAGATTCCTGTTTTTAAAAATCCAGAGACAGCGGTTTGGATAGTTGCAGCTCTAGCATAAGCTCGACCAAATAATCCTCCGACTTCAAATTGGGTGACAACTTTGCCAGGATTTGCTTTTAGCCACGTATTTACTTCTTGGCTATAGTAAGTGCTCAAGGGTGCCATAAAAATGACATCCAGATGTTGGAATCGGTGAGTGCAATGGGGCGGGTAGGTCCGCTTTTGCCCCACCCGGTTCTGCCCCGAGTGTACTTCTACAACAAATTGAGTCACTGCTCTTTAATTCTAACCTAAAATGTAAAAATTTTCCTACACAAATGCACTACAGAAACAAGGGTTTCAGGCGATAGCTAAACAACATTTATTAACTTAGTCCTTAGTGGATTGTAGAAAGGGTAAAAAAAATTAAAATTACATCACATACCTGGTAAAACACTTTTCATTCAATAATTCACAATAGTGGCGATGTAGATGCTATCAAATTATTCTGACAACTGGTGGACGTGACACGACTATTTTGTAGCGATGGTTCATAGATGGCGCTACCGGTTATGAAATTAAACTCTGTACCCGGTTTTACCTCACTACCCGGTTTTGCCCCCCGTTCCCTTACATCTGGTACAGGAGCTGTTAGAAGATGACTTTGATAGAAGAATCGAATTCTACGAAATCGTTATGGAACAATGTAACAGAGATCCGGGTTTCATACAAAAAGTACTTTTTTCAGATAAAGTGTCTTTTATGCTGAACGGTAACGTAAATCGCCAGACATGTCGATATTGGGCAAATGAAAATCCACATTGGATGGAAGAGTATAGGACACAATATCACGAGAAGGTGAATGTTTGGGCCGGCATTATAAACAATCAAATTGTAGGGCCATATTTTTTTGAGGAAAACCTAACTGCTGCTAGTTATCTGGAATTTCTTCAAAATTATCTGATGCCACAGCTGAATCAGCAATTTCCAAATAGAAATAATTTATGGTATGGCGTTGAGGTTCGAAATTACCTTAATGACGTTTTCCCTGGAAGGTAGATAGGTACAAGGGGCTTATCGAATGGCCACAAAGGTTTCCAGGTTTGACTCCGTTCGACTTTTTTTGTGGGGATATTTAAAGAGCAGAGTATATCAACATCGACCGAATAATGTAGAAGAGGTGAAGGAACGAATCCGAACGGAAATTGCACAAATAACACCTGAAGTCCTCGAAAACGTCAGGAAAGAATTTACTGCTCGCCTTTCTCATTGTTGAAGGTCTGCAATTTGAACATTTATTGTTATTTAATTGTATTTAAATAAACATTTATTCTAAGTTAATTGTATTAATTAACCAACAGTTTTAGTTAACCCTGTAGAAATAAATATTCAAAGGATTACATTGTTGCGAAGGCAATAAGGACAATTCAAAAATTAAAATGACGTGTTTTAGGAATTTTTTAAAAGTTTTTGAAATAATGAATTTATTCCATACATTTGCATCATACTGTATGTCTAATGCCTTATATGTCCTGGCATCTTTTTTTTACCTGCTTCGTTAAGTTTTCCCAGATAATCGTTTACTCTCTTTGACCTGATGAGGATAGGAGCTCAGTGCTGATATGACGGCTTGACATATTGAAGTTATCTGACGATGCAAATTCTATAGCGAAACGGCCGTCATTCCATCCATTTTGCTTTGGGTCGTCCTATTTTTCCCTTTCCTCCTATCCCGCTTTCTACTATTTTTTGGGGCACTCTTTCATTTTTCTCTGTAGTTGGCCAATCCATTTCAATCTATTTCCCTTTGCAGTATCTATAATGTCTAGTTGATCAAATAGTTCTCTTACTTCTTTATTGCTTCTTCTCTGCTATATGTCGTCTATTTTCTTCCCTCTAAAAATTATGCGTAGACATTTCCTTTCCCAGATCGCTAGCATATTTTGCTCACTTCTATCCAGTGTCTACATATGCAAACATGGGAAATGAAAAATCTTACTTCGTACACGTTTAGATTATTAAAATGTTTATTAAAATGATCATTGAAATGGAATTCAGAACGCGGAATTTTGTTTTTTAAATAATATTTTTGCAAAATGTGGGAAGATATTATCCACATGGCAAAAGTGGGTAAAAATTTTCCTTATTCTTAATTTATTTATTGTTACTGAGTTCATGTACCACAGGTTTTTTAAATAAATGATTGGACACAATTCTTCTTGGTTACAGAAATGGTACGATTACAAGTTAAGATGGGATCCTCAGGAATATGGTGGAGTAGAAATGTTGTATGTACCCTCAGAACACATCTGGTTACCTGACATCGTCTTGTTTAACAAGTGAGTTATTTGAGAGCTTTACAAGATATTAAACGACTGCTTTTTGAACAACTAATAATATATTACTTTATGAGGCGTAGAAGCATGACTTTTCTTGACGCGCCGAACTTAGTGAGGCGCGTAATAGAGGGCAAGTCAAGAAAAGTTATGCTTCTCCGTTTCTTATCTACACGCAAAAATTCAAAGAAACCAGCTGAGCATTTTTAAACCCTTACTTTTTGGAAATCCATCTTATTAAGAATAATAAAAAACTCTTCGTTTTAACGTAACTTCCAAGTTTATTTAAAAAATTATGTTTTAAATCACAATGACGGCCGTTTCGCTGATTAGCATCGTCATTATAGTTTAAAACATAATTTTTTAAATAAACTTGGAAGTCACGTTCAATTGAAGAGTTTTTTATTATTCTGAATTTTAAGTCGGTAAATATAGTTCTGATATTCTCTAAATAGAATATCTGAAAAACATTTACCTTTACAGCGCATTTTAGAAAACCCATCGCACTCACCATATTTTTAAACGCAAGCAACATTCGCCAATATATTGATTTTTGTGGGCTCCTTCACCATATTTGTTAAGTGTTTACCCGATACACTGTACAAATTAATTTGGTCACCTACTTTTATAATGAATACCGATTTCAATTTTCAAAAACGTTGCACATCATAGAATTCTATGTCGTCATTCGTCAATAACAACAACACACAATATTTAAAAAATAAAAATATTTATCATTTAAAATTTAGTTATTCTAGATCCATATTGTTTTGCAAGAAACCGCTGTTGCCAAATACATATCCATATAAGATATCGAATACACTGTTATAGTATGTTCTTCCGTAAACCCGTATTTGTTTCAGTTGTAACAAAGTTTAGGGTTTCTTCATTGTTAAAGGATTAGCAGGTAAGCAATAACGCAATACAGTGGTGTGTATTTTGGGAAAAAAATACGTTTTAAATTATAATATGATAAAAAATGAAATAATTATTGGAATACATTTATTACTTACATTTTATTCTATATCCGACTCGGAAGAGGAAGAATCGTTGTTGACAGTAATAATAATAGGGTCGATTAAATCATCACAAATATTATCAATTTTCCACATATTTGCCTCTACTTTGATAACATGCTCGATACAGTTTGTCCAATTTTCCTTACTAACATGACTTACAGCACTCTCAAACAATTTCACAACATCGTTTATTTTAAAAGTAGTATTTTTTTTCAACTTCCCCCTTTACCTGAGACCATATTAATTCTATGGGATAAGTTCACAATGATAAGGGGGAAGTCGAAGAACTGATATACCACGAGAAGAAGCCATTTCTTCTACAATGTAATTTTTGTATTTATACTTGTTCATTTTTGCAATTCTGTAAAATTCTTTCCTTAGTGGATCTTTTGGAAACTTAATATTTTTCGAAATAAGCCACTCCAAAAGCTCTGCTTTGCGCCAACGACCTGTGGGCAATGCTTCTCGTAACCGTGAATGGTAACTGCGTTGTCCATAACAGCCCCTTTTGGAATCAGCTATAACATTTCAACAAACCATTCCTCGAAGACATCCCCATTCATATCTTCGTGATAGTCCCCCGTGCGTTTTGAAATAAAAGTTAATAATCCACCATCAACAAAACCTTCAGAACTTCCAACATGGACAATGATAAGTCTTTTTCCTCTCCAGATGGTCGCTGCAAACCTAACGACAAACCTTCCACGAATGCTGCGTTCCGCTTTTAATGTTTTCATCTTGCCAAGATTTGGAAACTGTATATCCAGCATTTATCCATGTTTCGTCTAAGTAGAAGATTTTCAAATTTTGTTCTCTGGCATGTCGAATGCTTCTTAAATAGTCTCTTCTCCAAAAAACTATTCCCGGTTTATCTATCAAGAGAGACTTTCCATTATGTTTTGTATATCTGAAACCCACATCTTTCAAAAGTTTGCATAATGTCATTCTGGAGAATTTTATATAGTCCGTATCTTCTTGCACTGATATCATAATTTTGTCAAGTGTTGAAATTTCCCTTCGTAAGTAAAATCCATGGACTTTACGCCTTAGTCTTTGTTTTAATGACTCATCGATCTCAATTGGTTTTCGGCCTGAAGGAGTTTTAGGGGGTTGAAGAATTCCATTTTTGCTTTCTTTTAGTAATCTATAAACTGTTGATTTAGCAACACACAACATAGCAGCCGTTAATTCCACAGTCTCATCAACACTTGCACTTGGATCCTTGTTTTTTAATGATATATAACAATTGAATATCAGAGTTTTTTTATTTAAATTTTAATCATTTAGATGGTCCTTGGCTTATTGACATTGTTTGGTACTTGCACAATTAACATTCAACAAATTAATGTTTTAAATATATTCTAACTGTTTACAATATTATGAAAACCATACAGCTTCATACAACTTTACTCAAAGAACTAATACTAAGTACTGATTTGATGTTCCTACTTTCTTTTAAAATAATATTCTCGATAATGTTTCTAAGAAAACTGGGTTGTTTGGAAAATCCCTCTCAATAATCGAATTATCTGTAAATAGGTGTAATCGTATTAAGCCGATTACAGTAGGCCACTTATCTACGATATAGTATTATGTTCTTCTCGCCACTTTAAAAACTTTTCATAAACACATTTGTACTTGTTCTGTGATTTTTGTGGTAGAAGATTTTCTATTGCAGTCGTTGCAATATTTCATCTTGTACGTTTTTGCTGTCAATTGTGTGATTTTGTTTGTTTGAATTTTTGGTTATGTCACCGTAGCAACTGAAAGCTGTAGCCAACGTAATAATGGGGAAAATATAAAAATCCCCATATGTCCGGTCCTCATTCCAGTGGATAAAAGTTCCTGTCAATTTTACCCACAGCTGAGAACCAATCAAAGCTCTCCTTTAGGTTATCGATGGGTAAAATGAAAATTTACAGTGGGGTTTTCACATCAATAAAGTTTGTATTATGCTATGATCGTAGATCCATATAATCTTAAATTTAGAATGAACAAAACAACAAGAAGTAATAGTGTTTCCTCGCAAATTGATGAGAATATGATGGAAACATTAATATTGAAATTGGCACCTAAACTCACAGCTAAAATAGAAGACCAGCTTGATATGCTAAATAAAAGTTTTCAGAAAATTAATTCAAAATTAAATAATGTGGTAGACAAATTAGCTGCCCTAGAGAACGCTAATCTGGTGAACGAAAATAAAGTAAAAAAAGTCAACGAGAAATTGGATAATCTGGAACAAACGTCAAGATTAAATGCCATTAGAATAATTGGACTAACGGAAGAAACCAATGAAGACTTGCTCAGCAAGGTAATGAATTTGTTTAATAAAGTTCTGAAAGTTCCTTGTACGAGTGGAGACATCAATAATGTTTTTCGTGTTGGTAAACAACGAAGCGATTGCACGCCACGAGTTGTACTTGTGAGCTTTATATCCTTTTTAAAAAGAAACGAAGTTCATATGTCCAAGAAACTTCTAAAAGGTACAGGTACTTTTATAAATGAAGATCTGACTGATAAGCGATACAAATTACAACTAATTGCACAAAAGAAGTATAGAGCAAGAAATGTATGGAGTCGGAGCAGCAGAATTTTTATTAAATCTGACAACACAGTCAAAGAGATCAAGAATGAAGTGGATTTAAGTGGAATTTAATTTGCAAGAAAAAAGTCAAGATAATAAAAGAACTTTTTGTTTTGTTTTTAATTAGAGTCAGTTCACACCATATTAATATTAATGTAATGAATTTATTTTATACGAATTTGTTTCTTTATAATTATTATCAATTTATAGTTTTTTCTTAAGTTACCATTATTTATAATTACGTCTTTCTTATACCTTGTGATTGGAGCTCATTATGTTATCAGTATTACTTTCCAGTTAAGTGTATACTACCAGAACTGTAGAGGATTGAATGCCAAATGTCACGATTTCTACAGAAATTCTTTGGTTGACTGTTTTGATATCTTAGTAGCTAGCGAGACTTGGCTGCAAGAGGGCGTACGGGATGCTGAAATTGTGGATTTAAACAGGTACAATTTAATTAGATCTGATAGGGATTTACAACTCACAAACAAGAGTAGGGGTGGAGGGGTATTAATAGCTGTTAAAAAAATATACAAAGTGTTAAATGTTGTCCGATATAGTAAATTATTTGAAGCAGCATCCTTAACTTTAAAAATAGGTAATAAAAAATACACGTTTTGCGTTGTGTACATACCACCAAATAGTTCTGCTGATTTGTATGAGGAAATCTTTAATTTTTTGCAAGATCAGTTAATCAATGTGGAAAATACTTATATTATAGGAGATTTTAATATTAGTGATATATGCAATAGTAACTTAGATTTAAATTGTAATAGTGTTAAAACAAATATAATAAGTGAATTTTTAGATTTTAACGGCCTAAAATTATTTAACAATATTCAAAATCACCAAGGCAGGATTTTAGATTTAGTTATAAGTGCTGAAAGTAATGAAAATATTTATTCAGTCTCGAAAGAACTTTTTCCATTAGTAAGGGAAGACTTGTATCACCCTGCGCTAAGTATATCAATTAAAATAAATAAAAATATAAAAACTTCAAACATAACTTCTCAAATAAGGTATAATTACAAGAAGACTGATTTCTTGGGTTTTACAAAATCTATAAGAGACATAGACTGGTCGGAAGTGTTAAACGAAAAAAATGTAGAATCGGCTTTAGGAAAGTTCTATAGTATATGGAATAACATTATTAATCAAATTGTGCCACGATGTAAATTTAAAATAGAAAATAATAAAAAGTACCCAAACTGGTTTACGATGGAAATAATTAATTTAATAAAAGATAAAAAGCGTTACTGGAAATTAAAAGGTGTCTCGCAATATTTTGCTGAACAACATAAAGAAATCAGGAAAAAATTGAAAACATTGATAGAAAAGGAGGAAAATAAATACCTAAGCACTATTGAAAATAATTTTGCCACTGATGTTAATTCTTTTTGGAATTACATAAAATATAATCGAGAGAATTCTGAAATATGTAATAATTTTAAATATCAGGGCAATACAGTGTCTGATGATAAAACAGCAGACATGTTTGCAAAGTTCTTTTCATCTGTCTATTCTAGAGAACAGGCTTCATATGATGTAAAAAATTGTAACATTAACAGTGCTTCTTGTAACGATACATTTTCTATTGATAGTATTAGTGAGTCTGACTTTATTGAAGCAGCAAAAAAATTAAAACCAAAAAAGTCATCAGGTACAGACGGTATTCCTCCGTATTTTCTTAAAGCATGTAGTGATGGATTCAGTTACCATTACTTCATATTTTTAATTTAATAGTCAAAACAGGAACATTTCCTACAGCTTGGAAAACAACAATTTGCACTCCAATATTTAAATCCTCTGATAAAATGGAAATTGAGAATTACAGACCCATCTCACTAATGTGTACTCCTGCAAAATTATTTGAACAGATTATCCATATTAAATTATATAAGTATATCCAAAAATATATTCTACCTCAACAACATGGTTTCATGTCTAACAAATCCATAAACACAAATTTGCTTGTGTTTAGTAACCAGGTAGTAGAAACATTTGAGAATAAATTACAAATGGATGTAGTTTTTACAGATTTTCGTAAAGCATTCGATCAAGTGAATCACGATATTCTTTTAGAAAAACTGTATAAATACGGAGTAACTGGAAATATGTTAAAATTAATTGGAAATTATTTAAAAGATAGGCACTTTTTTGTTAGGTATAAGGGTAATACGTCAGATAAGTATAAAGCCAATTCAGGAGTTCCACAGGGATCAAACCTGGGACCACTATTATTTACGGTATTTATTAACGACTTACCAGAGGTGGTGAAACATTCACGATGTTTACTATTCGCGGACGATTTTAAAATCTTAAAAAAAGTTACCACGGTTAGAGATTGTGTTGCACTACAAAAAGATATCCATGAAATTTTCAAATGGAGCCTGATTAATAAACTTTTTTTTAATATAAATAAATGTAGTGTAATGACTGTAACTCGAATAAAGGATCCATTAATTTTCTTTTATGAGATGGATGGTAGAATATTAGAACGTAAAAACCAAGTTAAAGATTTAGGAGTAACTTATGATCGTATGTTTTCTTTTTCGAGTCATATTCAAAATATAATCAAATCTGCAAATCGCATGTTGGGATACATAATTCGCCAAACATATAAATTTAGAAATGTAAACACAATAAAAAGTCTCTATTACAGCCTGGTGCGCCCTAAGTTAGAATTTGCCTCAATTTTATGGATGCACGAATATCAAACAATACTTAATGCAAAACAAATTACTTCGACATCTATACTATAAGAAATATAAAAGATGGCCAGATTACAGAACAGTGAGAACCACACAACTCAGGTCTGAATTTAAAATTTTATCACTAGCTCAAAGGCGAAATTTGACAGCTATGATGTTTTTGCATAAAATTATGAACAATAAAATTGACTGTTCTGAACTATTATCTCTCCTCCCTTTCAACGTTCCTCCTCGACGAACACGGTCTTACCGCATTTTTAATATAACTTATAAACTCAATGCCATAAAGTCACCTCTTGCAGTCATGCTTCACTTAGCCAATCAAACAAATGTTGCGATTGATATTGATTGGACAACATCTGAAAATAAATTTCATGCTAATATCCTTCAATACCTGTTACATAATTCAATGTAAACAAATATTTAATAATAATTATTCTGATCACTTTCTTAACCATACAGTTCTGGTAGTTAGTAGTTAGTTATAAGTTATAGATTAAACTATTGAAATATTTAAAATATTAATATATTGTCCATGTAATTAGGTCCAAAGGGCCTGTTTGGATGAATAAAATAAAACAAAATAAATATATTTTACCACAGTATAAACATAGTTTTACTGCCACAGTAAATTAAATTTTTAGTAAATCTTATCTATTACTCCCACAGTAAAACCTTCTAGCTGAGACATATTACAATGCAATTTTTCTTACTGCTGCAGTATCTATGATTTTTTTTTCGGTGTGGGCAGCATCACAAATAATCCTAACGTATAGTTCTATCACATTTTTTAAGATACGATAAATAAGCAAACAAAAATAGCGGTTTATGGAAGAACATACCTGATAATATACGTTGATATCCAATTCAAATTATTTTTTCTCCGAATGACATGAAAAGCGGCCTTTTAATAATACTTGGTAGGCTTAGAAGTTGTATTTTTAATGCCTAGGAAAAAAAAGTCCACTTTTACTGCCTAGGCAGAAAAAGTTCTTTGCTAGGCAACCTTCCAAGTAGTTTAAATCAAACTGGTTATTAATATTGACAATGATACTAAGACAATTCAAAATGATGCTGCAGATAATAAACTGATTTTATTGCATTAAAACTACAAATACAACACGAAATTTTTATTCATTAGATATAAGCATTTATGGTGAATTGACAATTAATTGAACTCTGTCCACTTCCCTACTTTTCAGTAAAGTTAACAACTATAGTATCCACACTTGATACTCATGAAACGCCAGAAAATATTTTATTGCCGATGTTCGACTTATTGCCTAGCGAGTCCTCAATATAGCCCTCCGCCACAGCGGAAGACTTCCATCCTCCATGTTGCTTCAACATTGTTATGTCCCCACCAGAATGCACCAGCAACGTGGCCCCGAAGTTCTGCGACAGATCTTGATCTTTTGGTCTTAGTATTTGGTAGCATAATTAGCAATTTGTCACCGATTTCATTTATATCAAAAGCTCATCACATTTATAAGCCCCAGCGGCTGCAACAATAAGTACAACCCAAAATATAAACTGAAAATTAGTTCTTTAATCCATAATAGATCATTATCAATATATTCCTACCTTCGTACACAAATACAGTTCATCTGGGGCATCTGATAAAAATTTCTAGATTTCTGCTTTTTGAAAAATTCGGGATTTTTTTGCATGGAAACCGTCTGACTGGCGTTTCAAAAAAGCCCGTAACTTCAGGTATTTTGCCAAATCAATGTTATTTTTTTATGTTGAGGATAGCTTTCAACATTGAATAGGTAGATAACGTTTAAAGTTTTATTTTCTTTGAAAGATCGGGAAAATAGATAATCAGCACATCTTCAGAGAAAGATCCTATATTTTCTTCTGCCTATATTCCATGAATCCATATGTGAGGGAAAAACTTCCGCAGCCGTACCCAACGTCATTTATGTTGAAGTGAGTACAGCGCTATATCTACTTAAAAGTTGTTTTGACACAACGATTGTTTTAATTGTGATTTTTTATTGTGATATTTAATTGTGATAAAATGTGGAGCATCACACAGTGAATCACTCACAAGAATTCGTGAATCCAAACACAGGTATCCTAACCTAACCTAACCTAACCTAACCTAACCTAACCTAACCTAACCTAACCTAACCTAACCTAACCTAACCTAACCTAACCTAACCTAACCTAACCTAACCTAACCTAACCCAATCTAACCTAACCTTACCTAACCTAACATAACCTAACTAGGTGTGCACACTCAAACCATCGAAAATCACTGGAAATATCTCAAGGCAAGTATCAACAATCATGCCAGAGGTGATATAGGTCATCACATTTACGAATATCTATGGCGAAGGCATGTCAAAATCAATAATTTGTCACCATTTGAATATTTTTTGGATTCCATAAAAATGTTGTATAATATTTAAATCCTAGCCTTAATTAATTGTGATTACTATTTGAGGCAATAAAGTGGAGTTTTATAGTATTAATATTGAGTTTTTAATGTAGGTACGGCTGCGGCTATATTTTTCTTCTGTCTATATTCCATGAATCTGCTGTATGTGACTTCATATACAATTCTTGATTTTTCCGGTAAAAGGTAAATTCCACATCTCGCGCCTGGTCTCTTATCTTAGTTGGTGTTAATTGCATCAATTCATCCTCACTTTGCAGTAAATCCATTTCTAACATGACAACTTTTCAAAATTGACAATGACAAAGTAAACAACAAACAAACATATTCAAAAAACGTCATCAACGGGTAACATAGTAACGAAGGGCCCAGTTACCTTATAATAATAATAATTATAAAATAATTTATTTATTTGAATATTAAGAATAATGAAAAACTCTTCGTTTTACTAAAACTTCCAATATTTATTTAAAAAATTGCTTTCTTAACTTTAATGACAGCCGTTTCGCTAGACAATATGTCAATCTGACGATGCTAAGTCTAGCGAAACGACTGTCATTAAAGTTAAGAAAGCAATTTTTTAAATAAATATTGGAAGTTTTGGTAAAACGAAGAGTTTTTCATTATTCTTAATAAGATGGACTTCCAAAAAGTAAGGGTTAGTACAATCAATTTTATTTGAATATTGATAATGGAACGCAATTTAAATATGATAAAGTCGATTTTGCATGGAATTGGAACAAATTTAAAGAAAAAAAGTATTTTTCTCTGCACCAAGTAATTTATTGACTTTATAAGTCCGTTTATTTCATAATTTCCGACTACTTTGTCTATTTTAGAAGTTCCTTATTGAAAGTAGTGAAAATAGCAGCAGCAGCATCGTCTTAATTTGCATGATGAAGCACTTTTTATTTGAGTTTGAAATTTCAGACGTTTAACGAGAGAGGACTTCACGTCTAATCCACATAACCGAAAAGGTTAAGAGATTTAAAGGGGTATTAACTGATCTTTGAAGACATTATTTTCCCCAACGTTCTACGTACAGTCGAATTTAAATCAAAACTTCAACAAGTTTACTTTTAAAAGTTTTTGCTTAATTCAATAATATACGCTAACCATGTTTGCTTTACTTCATAAAAGTTTTCCGCCTTTTGATGGAATTGCTGGTCTACCATTTAGATTTTCGTTTTTTGCGGAAACTATTTTTTTAATTCATAGTTAAATGTGCAAATTAATTTTTTTTGTTGCGGTCTTGTCTTAAGAAACATTTAATTACTTAACAATTTAATACTTTAAAAGGATTTAAAAAAGAGAGCATTTTTTTCCGTCGCACACAAACTTAAAAGATTATCGTGGTAAGCAGAGAAAAAAAAATTTTTCTAACCAAATAAGAGAACATGTAAATCATTCAAATTACCTATTTAATGATTTCGATAAAAAATACCTAGTAAATAAAAATCCTCAATGTCCAGAATTATATGGAACAATTAAATTACATAAAGAGTCAAAACCAATTAGACCTGTAGTTTCGTATGTTAACACTCCTAATACTAAAGTAGCTAAAAAATTAAATAGTATTCTAAACAATTATGGTTACACATCTAAATATTCAGTACAAAATTCATTAGATTTAATCAAAAAATTGAATAAATGTAATTTACAAAATAATACTAAATTAGTATCGTTTGACGTAACTAATATGTTCTCAAAAATATCTCCTAAAGAATGTATAGTTCTAGTTAAAAAGCTATTAGATGAAAGAAATATCCATCCAGGTATAATATCAGACATAATTGATCTATTTGATGTATGCATTATTCAAAATTATTTTACTTTTGATAACAAAGTTTATATTCAAAATGAGGGTCTTCCCATGGGAAGTCCTATTTCTCCAATTTTAGCATATATATTTATGGATAATTTAGAAAACAAAATCTTTAATTCTAGTTATAAAAACAATATTGTATTTTGGTATAGATATGTTGATGATGTGTTAGCAGGTTTTGTAGGTAGCGAGCGGCAGTTAGATATATTTTTTAATTATATTAATACCTTGTATCCTAAAATTAATTTTACTTTAGAAGTTGAAGAAAATAATTCAATTAATTTTCTAGATTTAAGAATTGAAAAAGTTAATAATTCATTAAATTATTCAATATACAGAAAACCTACACAAACAGATGTAACCATACCATATAATTCAAATCATCCACTATCACATAAATTAGCAGCTTATAATTCCATGATACATAGAGCATTTTCAATTCCAATGAACAAAGATAATTTTAATAAAGAAATTGAGATCATAAAACAAATAGCTTCATCTAATGGCTATCCAATACATTTGATAAATAAATTAATTAATAAAAAAGAACAAAAAGTGTCACTAGAACTAATATTTCCAAAACAAACTAAAGAAATTAAAAGCTATAAAAGTATTACATATTGTGGAAATATTTCCAATGCAATTTCAAAAATAATATCTTCGGCAACATCATCATTAATATCATTTAAAACACAAAATAATATTGGAACAAAATTGTTAAATGTGAAAACAAAATTACCAAAATTAAAAAAATCTGGTGTTTACAAAATTAATTGCCCAAAATGTAATGCAGTATATATAGGTCAAACTCAAAGAAATTTTGAAGTAAGATTTAATGAACACTTAAGAGCATATAGATTACAACAACCTGATAAGTCGAACTATGCAAAACACCTACTGGAACATCCAAACCCACTTATACAAACCAATGACATTCATATACTACACATTTGTGATAAAAAACAAAATTTAGATTTTCTAGAAGAACTTGAAATTAAAAGACATCTAGCAGATCAACAGTTTAAAGTAGTTAATGAACAAATAAATCTTGGAAGTTCTCCACTATTAAACTGTTTACTTTGATTGAGTATTCATTTTATACATAGATAAGACATTATTATAACACAAATATATTAAGTTATTGTAAAGATCAGCATGATATAGTTTTTTCCTAGTTTTTCTATATCATTGCACAGTTATACTGATCTTAGAGGGAAATACATCCAGGATAATCCCTTAGGGCTAATAACATCTAGGCTTTAATATTGTTATGTCTCATTACTTCCTTACTTGGTCTAGCCTTAACTACTTAGCAACATCAAGTACCTAGTTACAAACAAACATGTAATTTCAATATGTCAATCTGACGATGCTAGTTATAGCGAAACAGCTGTAATTGAATGTTAAAGCGAATTTTTCGAATAAATAGTGGAAGTTTAGTTTAACCGTTTAGTTTTTTATTGTTCTTAGTTCTATACTATCGTCAACGAAAGTAGTCTGACAATTTTAAAATAGAATAGAATGAACTTAAAAGATTGTGGGTAGGGTTAGCTGCGTAATCGATAACCATAAGGGTTAATAAGTTTATCGCAGCACCTAAGATATCGTCTTACACTGTAAAAAATTAGTTTAAATATTAAAAAAAGTCTATCATCATTTTAATGCTGTTTTTAAATTATCGTAGCAGGTACTTTTTTACCCTAATTATTCTGTATGTGTGAAGTCAATACTGATTTTTATTACTGGATTTATGTTCTTGATGAATCGTTTTCTGAACATACTTCCGTTTTAGCTATGGGCTCCTTCTCTTTTTTAGGCGAAGTCTTCATGTCCCACTTAGAAAACATATTCTGGACCTCTCATTTTAGAAACCATATTTTGTTTTATTCGAGATATGTGGACGATTGCTACAAGGGTACACCTTCCGATAAACAGTGTTTTTTTACCTACGTTAATTCTATCCATCCTAGGATTAAGTTTTCAATTGAAATGGAAGCTAACAATCAAATCCCCTTACTAGATATTTTAATAAGTAAAGATCTTACTAATTGTTCCTTTGTTTTTGATTTTTATCGAAAACTGTCTACCGCAGATTGCCTCATCGATTATTATGCTTGTCACCCTCTTTCTCAAAAAATAGCTGCTTTTAGGTCCCTTTCCCATAGATGTTTTTCTTTTCTTTTCTTTTTTTTCAGGATTCTATAGCTTTAGCTATTAATAAATATTATCCAATGGAAGTTATTCATAAATGGTATTTTGAAAATTATTATAAAATACTGCTGTTCCAAAAAGATTTTCTGGTTGATTTTTGTATGTAGGTGAATTTTCATATAAGATATCACGAATATCAAAACGTCTTTGTTTAAAAGATCATTCTCGTATCAAGTGACAAAGGCATATAACAGGATACCAAATGAATATAAACAGCTCACCATTATTTCCTTTAAAAATAAAATAAAAATAGATTTGTTAAAAGGTCAGTTTGCAGAAGTCTTGTACACAGAAAAAAAAATTGGTATTATTAACAGAATAGGTTCTTTATCAATATAACGGAATATTTATGTAAATTTTAGAGAATATCTTTAGTATTAAAAGAAATTTTTATACCAAAGTTATGAAAGTTTATATATATTTAAATAATTTCTGTTAATAATATTTTTTATTTCTGTAGCCTTTTATTATTTTTATGCGAACTCAATTCTGTACTATTAAAATAATTTTTATGACGAAACGAAGTATTCAGTAGTTATACAAAAATATTTACTTAGTAAATAAATATTCTGTTCATAAATATAATTTCCTATGTTAGTGCAAAAGAAATGTTTTGTAATCATATCAATAGTTCTTTATTCTAAAACTGGGAAGATATTCTTAGGTCTGGTAGTAAGTCAAATTTAGATACCCTATATACTTACAAATAAGTTTCCTAAATCTAACAGAAAAGTTTTTCGTTTCAACAAAAATTATCGATACAATATAAACCGGCAAGTCAATGTTTTATGTTTGGGTAGTTAATTGTTCTCCCGACTTCTTGGGAATCGCCCGATTGTGTATTGTTTTTTTAACACCCTGATTCCCGACTCATAACAGATTCCGTTTTGTTTCATTAGCGTCAGCGTGTGCATGTGTTGTTTGGACCTGTGTGGTTTTTATCTTATTTTCTCAACGGTAAGTACTTCAGTGTTTTTTATGACAATATTTTCTAAACGGTAAGTACTGTTTTTATGACAATATTTTCCACGGTAAGTAGCTATTTTTATAATCATATCATTTGAATAATACTCATTCGAGTTTGCAAGTATATATAGCTTTCAACTTCTAGAAGTTGAAGAAGACTATGAAGACATTGTAGTCAGATTGAGAACAGAAGATATGCCATGGGATCAATTTGAAGTTTTGTGGACAAGAACCTGCCAAGGGCGATTGAAATCAATTAGCGACATCAATAATCAAAATAACACGTCTTTGGTTCAAGATTTATGTAAACAATATACTCATCCTATGGGGTACAGATTGGTAAGATTTGCTATTATATTTTCTTCAAATTGTTTGTACCATATAAATTCAAACTTTATGTGATATGAATCCCAGTTTTTCATTTTATTTGTACATTAGTATGCTTATCACAAAATATGTTAGTAAATTCTCTAATCAATAAATACCTCTGTTTTAGATTGAAATAGATTACGCTGAACTTATAAGTAAGGCAGATGGATCATCAATACTATCAGAATGGGAAAATTTCTTTTTGAAAGCCACAGAGATATTTTCTAAAAAAATTGGATCGAGCTTCGAGAAGTTGTGTCAAAAGGTAAAATCAAACATTAAAATGTACCTACAAACACACAAAATAAAGTAGGTATTTAAATGAAATCCAATAAATTTAACACTTTTGAATATACTTTAAAAAATACGTAGATTTATTCTACCAAATGAAGTAAGTACTATTTTTATTATTTTTTTAGAAGGCAAAAATGCGTATCACTTATGGTATCTTCACGCTTATTTGAAGCCTTCTTCCAGAAAGGTTACTAGAGATGCCACAGGCAAAAAGAGCACTAAGAAATTTTCAATCAGGGATTCCCAGACATCTTTTTTTATGGTAGAGCCTACAGTAGCAGCTCTATTAGCAAAAATTGAAGAAATATTAACAGAATATTTCATAAATATACCAAACTTCTGTGCAGGTCACAAAGAGTATTTTCTTATATTTATAAAAGATGTCATTGATTGTATCACGAGTTCTGTAAAACCTAGGAACCTGTTCCATAAATATACTAAAATATTCTTTACTCTATACAGAAATACCTGGCTTATATACAAAAAATTTCGATAAATCTATAAAAATGTTTTATAAGGAGTATAGAAAATTTTATAATGTTTAAGAAGTTTATTCCTACATTACAAATAGATATTGTATTGACTATTGAACTAAACTATAAAATTACAAATATTTTCTGTATTTGATGCATAATATTCTTTAATTACATTAACAGAAACGCATTATTATATTAAAAGAAAGTTCTGATGGCGCTATAGCAACAGAAACTTCTGTAATATGTAATGTATATTTTATAATATTTACCTAGTTTTTTTTTTCTGTGTAAGCTTCAGGTACGGTAAGGCGTCGAAGGCGTATAATTCTACAATAAAAAATTAGCGTGAATCTTCAATTTTCATTAATTTTTTTTTTTAGATTTTAATATTTACTATCTCTCATCTATGACTTTTTCTTTTTGTATTTTGTATTTGTATTTTTATATTTGTATTTTCCTCACAAGAAGTACCATTTAGTTTCTGGTTGAGTGGAAGAGCAAGCAAAGTCTTCAAAAGACTATCCGCTTGAACTTTGCCATTTGGTATCTGCTTTACTTGTTAAATTTTAGGGTAGAATAACGTAAATTGTTTAATTTTGTATAGTGGATTACCAATAAAATCATTTATTATTATTATTATTATAATTAAAAAAAAAATTTAATATCAACCTTGCTTTTAAAACTAACAATTCTATTTCAAAATTAATTAACATGAAAGATAGAATACCATTATTGCATAAAACTGGAGTCTACAAAATTATTTTGTGTTGATTGTAATGCGGTATACATTGGTCAATGTGGAAGAAGACTTGAATATCGCATCCTATAACAAACTCACCATCTGCTTTTGCTAATCATATTATATTAGAAGGTAATTCTTATGAGTCTTTCTATGTTAAACTTTTACATAGATGTAATAAGGGCATTAGCTTGAACTCGGAAGCTTTAGAGGTTCGTTCTGCATCTTTGATTTGTCTCAACAGTCTCAACAATTACGTTAAGGCTAACCGATCTCAGACAATAGGGACTTAAAGCAGTTCTAAAATTCACTACGTATCGCAATGCGCATGTGCAGAAGCGATACGTGGGTTTCGTTACGTTACGTGAAACGTATCAATCCGTCACACGTACCTAACGTAACGTATCACAATATTGTGTTCCGTGGTCGCGTTTTTCAACAAAGTGATGTTGTATGCTCAAAAATCATAACCTTATTTTCTATTCATCAATCATAATAAACATTTCTGTGATAAAAGATTATTTTACAGTGGCAATGACGACATTATTTTGGTATTTTGGTAGATATCGGGGCTTATTTTTTACGTTAAAAATTAAAACACATGAATGGTTACGTTACGTTACAAACGCATTTGCTTTATGCTTCTTTTTGCTTAGTTACGTATCTCCTTTACGTATACGGATAAGGATACGTCATAAATTTTTAGAATTGCTTTATGTTTCTAATAATTATTATCTAAACAGTTGTCTACGATCGGTATAAAATCTTTACCGTTCTCCATACTTAATATACTATTGTGTAAGGTATTTACGTAAATTGATATTTAGTTGGCTTACATTTTAACTTTTTCAGAAGTAGTGTGGCTACTTTCTTTTTAAAAAACTACTTTTTTAAAAGGTGGAGATAATCAAAATAATATAAACTAAAACAAAAATAAAATTTCGCGAATAAAATAACAACCTTAAATAAACACAACCTAATCTTGAAATAAAACACCTACACTATGTCCACAAGTTTGGAATAATGGAATATTTCATCTTTTTATTAATTTTTATAAATAATTTTTTTGATATAAGCAAACATCAGTTTGCTATTATTAAGTAAAAGCAGAATTGACCATAAACATACCTCACCAATAGGAACTACAGTCTGCTAGTTATCTCTCTTTAAAATATATAATTAAATGCCGCATTGAACAAGCACGAGTTGTCTTCCTGCGACCACATAAGTTTTAAGTTGTCCAGTTGTCCACCTATTAGATAATCAAATTAAGATACAAAATGATCAAATGATCAAAGACTTCGTCAATTAACAAGTTGGAAGCCTTTGAAATGTGGACCCTTTCTTCGAATGCTTAAAATATCATGGGTTGAGAGAGTCAGAAACGAAGAAGTCATAAGAAGAGAAAAACTAAGGGACAGAATTGTTTTATATCATTAAAAAGAAGTATATCGCATATTTTGGACATACACAAATTGGAATAGTGGGATATTTCATCTTTTTATTAATTTTTATAAATAATTTTTTTGATTTAAGTAAACATCATTTTGCTACAACTCTAACCAATACTAAATAAATCTCGAAGTCAGATAAACATACAAAAAATTAATAAGCCAATTAAGATTTTTAAATAAAATTAATAATCAGTATTTCCTCCATGGGCCTGTAGGTAATGTGGCATGCTATCGATTAAATGGTCGAGCTGGGCTTGCGGAACTCTCTCCCATTCTTCACGAGCAGCATCTTTCAGTTCTCGTAGAGTAATTATTGGGGGAGGGTTTCGCTTCTTAATGCGTGTTTTAAGAATGTCCCAGGCATGTTCAATGACGTTCATGTCAGGGGAATTTGATGGCCATCTTAATGTGGATATTCCTTCTTCTTCCAAAAAACTTTGTATTGCAGCTGTTCGATGTGGAGGTGCATTGTCATGCATAAACACAAATCTATCACCTACCGCCCCCCGGAAGAGACGCACAACAGGATTTAAACTTCCTCGGTGTACACAGCACCAGTGATTCTTCTCTCCAAAACCAGGAGAGGCGTCCGTATACCCCTTATAATACCACTCCAAACCATAATAGTCCCACCTTCAAATCAAACACGTGGTTGGGCTGTTTCTAATCGGGCTTGTCGTCCTGGGGCCCACCAAACTATATAGCGTTCTTCGCGAATCAGAAACCAAGCCAATTCTTGAGTCATAAGAGAACATCACGTTATTCCAGTTAGGACCATGGTATAACATTTCTTGAGCCCATTGCAACCTTACAATTTTTTGTTGATAGGTTAGTTTGGGAACACGTAGAGGTCTTCTGCGATACAAATTTACCGCATTTAATCCTCGTGTAATTGTTTGCCTTGAGATATTCAGTCCTTCAAATCTAGCAATTTCTCTGGATATGCCACTTGTAGATTCCTGTCGATTTCTTCGAGCTATCAATGTTATCTGCCGGCCTTGTGCTGCTGTTGTACATCGACTTCTGCCACTTCTGGGACGATCCTTCACATTATTTGTGTCTTGGATTTTTTTTTTAATTTTTGATACATAGTCCGGTCGACAAGTTGCAAGAAGTGGAGTTGGGTAGAAAAAGGTCGGAATTTAATGAAACTTGGAGATGTTGTTCAGGGATTGTTAATTAACATTTTGTCAAGTTTTGGACCTCAAGGACCCTGTGCAAAAAGAGGAGGGGGGGGAGAACTGCAAAAATCTCGACCTTTCGTCAGTTTTTCGTCAATTACCTTTTTTCCTTACATCATACGACAAAAGCGTTAAGAAACATTTTGTAGTACGTGAAATTATCTACAATTTGAGTACTCACATATGTCTTTATGTCAATTCCTTACTGAGATATGGCGCTTCGCAGAAAATATTTTTTTCCGAAATTCAGTAAAAATACCTCAAAAAAGCAGAAACCAACCTTATTTCTTACTTCACCCTTCATATCCTATCTTCAGAAAAGTGAAAGAGGTGGTGGTCCTAGTGTTCTCTACTCACCAAGTTCCTGTTCCTTTCCTCCCAAAGATATACTTTTCCTCCACGTAGTGAGTGGGTGTGATACCACGTCAGCACCGTATGGATTGGGGAAGAACAAAATTTGCAGCACCTATATGAAGAATACCGCCCTCTCTGCAGTAGTGGCTCCGTTTCTTACATCAAACGCTACTCCTCAGCAAATCAAGGACGCTGGAGATAAGTTCCTGGTAGTAGTTTATGGAGGCAATATTGACAATGACAACCTTGACGACTTGCGGTACCGATTATTTACACGATCAGTGACAAAGGCTAAATTGGAACTAGCCCGCCTACCACCGACAAGGGACGCTGCCAATTACCACTCCCTCCGCACTTACCAGCAAGTACAAGCGTGGTTAGGTAATGAACTTCTCCCATCAGTTTGGGGCTGGAGCCTAACCACGCGAGGGGTACTACCAATCCCCACAACGAAAAATACTGCGCCAGGTAACATCCTCCAAATTGTTTCCTGCAAGTGCAGCAAAGGCTGTAGCACCGGAGCTTGCAGCTGCAAGAAAGCAGGTCTTAGATGCTCAGCTATGTGCAAGTAGTACTGCACAGGCCACTCCTGCGAAAACGCCCCTGCAACTGATTTGAACGAGGAGGACTCGTCAGACATAATCGACGAATACGACGACGGCGAGGACGTCCTTAACAGCCTGATTGTGCAGGAGGACGACGAGCAATTAGAAGCAGAACCAACGGCTAAAAAATCTCGACAGGAACTGTAATGAGTACAAATGCGTACCTACTATGTATGAGAGACCTTTCAACAATATCTCTGTTGCCTCTAGTGTATACTTTGTCAAAACCTTAATTTTGTTAATATAATTTTGTTTACGAAAGGACTACGTCTTTTTTTACCTACCCTGGAACAATTATGTAGTGGAGGGAAGGAGAGGGAGAGGGAATATCGGTCTAAAAAGTGACTAATGTCAATACCAATATTACCGACATGATATATGGTTGGTATGAAATTACAGTAGAAAATAAGCTTTTGAGAATTGGGGTTAGGTGGGGAAGGGAGGGGGGATTGGGGGGGTTCAAAATTAGTTATTCTAACAAGAGACCATAATAACAACAATTATTATTATTAAAATAAGAAATAAGGTTGGTTTCTGCTTTTTTAAGGTATTTTTAGCGAATTTCGGAAAATAATATTTTCTGCGAAGCGCCATATCTCAGTAAGGAATTGACATACAGACATATGTGAGTACTCAAATTGTAGATAATTTCACGTACTACAAAATGTTTCTGAACGCTTTTGTCGTAGGATGTAAAGAAAAAAGGTAATTGACGAAAAACTGACGAAAGTTCGAGATTTTTGCAGTTCTCCCCCCCCTCCTCTTTTTGCACAGGGTCCTCGAGGTCCAAAACTTGACAAAATGTTAATTAACAATCCCTGAACAACATCTCCAAGTTTCATTAAATTCCGACCTTTTTCTATCTGAAACCACCTGTTGTCTGGCCTAACAGCACCCTGAGTAACGTAACACCAACAATATTCGCGATATCACTTTGACTAAAGCCCTGTTTTAACAAAGCAATTATTCTAGACCTATTAAAATATGATATCATGTCTCTGGGCATTTTTAAACAGTTCAAATGAAATTTAAACAAGAATTGGAATAATGTGAAAGCACCCAAATCAATTAAATATGACCAAATTAATAAAAAAAACGAATCAAATTTAGTATTCTTTTGATTTAAAAACCCTTTAAAATAAATATCAACAAGGGTTTTTAAAAAACCATAGGCGTAAATATTCCAAACTTTTGCACATATTTGTATATTTGAATAAAAATCTATTACAAGGAGACGTCATGTGCGCAGCAAACGAATTTAGAATACGGAAAAATTAAACCTTGTATCATTCTATCATGACTTAATAATTAAAATTTCTCGTCTACTAATTTTTTTTCAATAAATTATTGCAAAAAACAAACCTTTAAAATAATTTATTTTGATAGAAGTCAAAACATCGTGCTCGATTATGCCTACGTAGCAATCCTAAGCGCAATTTTGTTATTCTTTTATTGTCATTTTATAATGGAAAGTGTTTTAAAAAATAGAAACGCTCGGTCCAATTTTCCATTCACTTTTTTGACAGTTAAAAATAACATCGCCGTCACTTTATGTTTAATATCCAAACAAAACTGTCGGAAATAAGTGATTTAAGGTGTTTTCTTTCTTAAAACAATATTGGTAAAGATGTATGCGTTTCCTTTATTTTTCTTTTGGGATAATGTTTGTCTTGGGAAATTGTGAGCAAATTTTTAAAACCAATACCAGCTAAGTAGGGGGGACCGGGGCTGGTTGCTACAGAAGTTTTTACTACTGCCGTGTCTGTCAAGACTTGGGAAATATTTAACTTGACATTTAGCTCTGAAGATGGCCTATTTTATGGTTGAAAGAAATTTTAAATTATTAATATACACACTTATTAAAAATACAAGTTTGTTTCTTTTTCTCCACTCTAATTGGAAATAATTATTAATTCACAAATTAAATTGTAACACATTTTTTTTAATATACTTTACAATATTGGCTCACCAACGTGAGGCAAAATTAAATTATAACTTTTTAAATTGTGGCGCCCAACGTGGGGCATAAATTAAAATATAATTCGTGTAATAGATGTTGTTTTATTCCTTGACCATTATAATCAAATCTTTTGCATTTTCCAGAGCTAAATACCTTATTCTTGAACTGTATCAAAATTGATTGGTTTTTTTTTTGGTTTTTCAGTGCTGACGGCAACTACGAAGTCACTCTAATGACCAAAGCCACTTTATCTTATACAGGGGAAGTTATATGGAAACCACCTTCAATATACAAATCTTCCTGCGAAATTAATGTGCAATATTTTCCATTCGATGAACAAAGCTGTCTGATGAAATTTGGATCTTGGACTTATAACGGACTACAGGTAATATTTTCTTTTCCATTTTATTCAATATTTACTACTTTACCTGTTTAAGTTTTTCTTTTTAATAATGTCTACTCCAGCTTAAACAATTAACACTCTACAGCTACAATATTTGGTGATTTCTCTAAAGCTTTCGATTGCGTGGATCATAAAATACTACTTAAAAAATTGCAGTATTATAATCCGCAATTATTTTTTTTTTTAAATAAAATTATTCAACAATTACCTAGTTTTTTTTGTGTTCATTAAATTATGTTGGTATTTACTAAAATGACATATGTCAGATATAACAAGTTTACAATTTAAATTTGATTTGAATATTAAAGTGGAGTGATAAATAATTTAAGAATATATAATATAAGATAAAAATATAACCAATTTAACAGAAAATAGAAGAATGGTGATTTAAGATAATATAATATAAGATATAAATATAACTAATTTAACAGAAAATAGAAGAATGGTGCTCCCTCCCTAATAAAATCCACACAATTACCAACTGTGACACAAAAAATAACTAGACGAGTATGGAAAGAGATTTCATTTACACACTCCGTGTGTTACAATGTAAACGTGAATTATTAAATAGTATATTACATAAAAAGTGTGGAAAGTGAAATATTAGATGAGTAAACAATACAAGTGCAAGAAATACACTTTCCAACGCTTTGTGAACACGATTTTTCTTACGACTATTTTTGTTAATTGTAGTTTTTTTAACTTTATTTATAAAATTTATTTGAATTGTTAGTCATGTTAAAAATTAGGATTTTAACGGGTTTAGATATTGCATGGAAATATAATTATTTAAAATCAAATAACCACCTTTCTCAAAATTCGTTATTGGTTAAATGACATTTTAATTTTTTTCGCGGGCTCCATAAAAATTTAAAATAAAATGGTTTTCGGAACACGCAAAAAATGCAATTCAGAGTGCAACAAACTCTTGTAGTAATATTAGTATGAATTATGATACAAAAATTTGTTGTTGTTTCTGTTATACTTCCACATAGTATACCCAAATTCCACTTATTGAAGTTTTATAGCAATTCTTCTGAAAATAATAAGGCAGTACATCTAAAAACACACTTCTATAAGCAATAAAATAAATACTTAGGACTTTTTTACCTTAGAACTTAGAACGCAACCAAAACCGTACCTATGTGTATATTTGGTTGCATAGATATAGCAACTCATACAATTTTTTAATAAAAGTATTATTTTACCAAAAGATAATATTTCCTGATCAAATTGAACAAACCAAATTATTTATTCACTAAAATCAATAGTTTTTTATTCATTAATCTTGTATAAATTATTATGTTCTGTGATATTTCTTCTTCTTTTCTTATTTTTTTTATATTATTTTCTTAATTAAAATACATCAATGGCTAAAGAAAATAATCAAATACCAAAAGTATCTATAGAAATGGTATTTTTAACGTCACTAGTGACGTAATGTCTTTTATTCTGCATAAAATATGCACCTACATTTCTTAAAAATGAATTATTTACAGCTTCCGTCTTTTGTGATTTTGCCGGGGCATTTGACTGCATTAGTCAGAATAATCTCTTGAGTAAACTACATTGTTATGGCAGTTGTTGACTTCCGTTAAAATAGTTTAAATCTTCTCTTAAAATAGAGCGCAGCTAGTGGTATTCACAAATAGGAAAAACTGTTACAGTACCCAAAAAGAAAAATGCGAAGAAATGTAATCAATATCGTATAATCAGCTTGATGAGTTAAACACCGCAGAATATTTCAGGAACTAGAAAGTAATATATCGATTATCCAGTGCCGGTTTAGAAAGGGATACAGTACTCGGGACGCATTATTTACATGCAATTTCTTGACTTAACTTGATGTCAATCTAGATTTAGGCATTGAGGCATCATCCATGAATTGGCTGAAGACAACTTTGACCGATGAACTGAATTCTGCGAGTATATGATGAACCAAAACAACAATTTCATTGATTACGTTTTATTTTCGGACGAGGCAACGTTTTATTTGAACAGTCATGTTAACCGGCAAAACACCCGTTATTGGTCTGATGAAAATCCACACTGGATGCAAGAGTACCATACGCAAAGACCACAAAAACAAACGTAGAAATACAATTATCTGTCCATATTTTTTTGATGAAAACTTAACAGGAGCATTATATCTGGATTTCCTACAAAATACATTAATTCCTGATATGATCCAGCTTTTTCCTGATATTCAAATACCCACAAATGTAGACCGCAGAATCTGGTTTCAACAGGATGGTGCACCGCCACATTTCGCAGTAGCGGTGCGCGATTTTTTAAACACAACTTTTCCACAAAGGTGGATAGGAAGAAGGGGACCAGTGGAATGGCCTGCTAGATCACCTGATCTGAGCCCATTAGACTTCTTTTTATGGGGTTATTTAAAATCTAAAGTCTACTTAAACAGACCTCGAAATATCCCTCAACTACAAGACCGATAGACATATTACAATTTCCTGAAATATTTCCAGATTGATCTACTAATATGTACATTTTTATGTCTATATTACGTATCTACGGTCATATTACTACATTTCAGAAATTTTTCTGTATAATATACGGTACAGATCTCACCGAGAAACGTGTTAAGGTTTAAGTGGAGTCGACTATTTTTTGATTCTCAAACGCGAGATGGCGGTGCGAGCACTCCGCTAGTTCTGTTCCTTTTCTATGAATACAGTAATCTGTAAACGTCTCTACAAAATTTAATACCTTGGAAAAAAACATTCGCAATTAGTCACTAGATGCTAAACGAAAATTGTGCGGCAAGATGTTGTGCTCTTTATGCGAAATTGCCACATCTACACCAAATTTTATAGTCGTTATTCGTTTTTCGCTTTCTTGTTTGTGCTTAGTGGTTTTAGTGATTTATTGTTTTTATATAGCTGCTATAAAATTAATAAATACATAACCTATATAAATTAAATTCCCAAAACTCAATTTTTTTACCACAATCTAATACATAGGTGGAATTTTTGTAGATTAATAATATTTGATATGCTTAATTTTTCGCCAGCAAGAACAAACCGCAGAATGGATTTTCACAAAATTTTCACCAAAAATCGGATAAGTGAAAATGTAGAGCTGATTATATTTGGGAAAAATATGAACGTAGGAAGGGGTTTTTTAGAGGGGATAAATATTTGAAAAAATCATAAAGAAAGATATCTGATTCAAATAAAATTTTTCAGAAATATTTACAATTGTCAACATTTATTTTCCGAAATATAAAACCCTCATTGGTGTACATTGAGGGTTTTTAGAAGGTTGAAAATTTAATAAAATCGAAGAAATTAACTAATGATCTGATCAGTGGCGTCTCGTGGTAAGAATTGTAAGGTGTTCTGCGATTTTTTAAAAAGTTTACCTTGTAAGGGGGGCAGAGCTGGGTAGTATCCGGATACAATATCCGGATACTTTTTATGTATCCGAAAGCTGTATCCGGATACTTTTTAAATTTTATATCCGGTATCCGTATCCGTAGCCAAATTTTAAAGTATCCGGTATCCGGATACTTTTTTGATATTCGGATACTTTTAAATATTTATCGCCCGCCGATAATGCATAACACTGCCCTTCCTTTTCTCTTTTACAACTATGATTGATACGCCTAAAAGAAAAGCTTTAAGCGATTAACACTTTGAGGTATTGGTACTTAGAAGGCAAATGCACTTCACTTCTGACTTCGTCAGCAATTGGAATAATTTCTGTATTAGTACGTTTTTATTTTAATTTATGTTTCCTTATAAGTTTAGGTTCTAGTTTTATTATTCCTAAGCAATAAACAATTTTTGGGTACTTTCTGATTTCTTTCTCCAATTAATGTATTTTTATTATTATATATTACATTAAAAATACATGCATATTACACAGTTCTAATAATAATAATTTATGGCCTTGTTAAAAAAGTATCCTTCAAAGTATCCAAAAAAAATATCCGGATACTTGTACCCGAATACATTTTTAAATGAAAGTACTTTTTTAAAAAGTATCCGGATACATTTTGAGTATCAGATATCCGGACACTTTTTTTCAGTACCTATCCGACCCAACTCTGAAGGGGGGTTCTCTCCCATCAATTTTATCGTCGTTTCTTCGCCTTTCGTGTTGAAATATTGGATTTCTGGAGCCGAAAAATTAATAAGCCCACGAAATATTCCCAGATTCTCGGAAGTCAAACTCTCATTATGTCCCCGAAGCTCCACAAAATTTAACAGAATTAATTTATTTTTTGGAAAAAATATATTAGTTGGGCCTAGTAAAGTTATTTTCATACAATTATGAAGATGGCTTTTAGAATTTTTAGGTTTTCTTTATTTTCAAACTCAAATACTCTAGATTCGAGTATTTTAGCAATCAACGATTTAAGCTTAAAATTCTACCTGACTTTTATTACTCTGTTCCAGCACACTTATTCTTACTACAAAGATAAACCTTTACAAGGTTTGCAGTATGTTTACAAAATGTTAAAATAAATGGAAACTTTCACTTTTTCAAACAAAATAATATTAACTATGAAGAAAATAATATTTTAACAGAGATAAACTATTGTAGGTATCTACATGAAATCAATATTTCAACATAAGTAAATAAAGATTCTTAAACCTCATTGTTTCTTTTATGTGAATTCCCCTTTTAAGTATCTTACCCATTTACCTATCCGCAATTTAAGATATCAAGTATTGTACCGATAATTTACGACCGCTCACAGCTGCAAATTTCCACTACATCAAAGGAGTTACCAGACTTATTAGAATATCTTTGGATGATGCCTATAGGTCGTCGGAGATATCTATCAGTAAATAGATAAATATCAATAGTAGGTTTTTTTGGTAAATATAATTTACAAGTTATGGTATTCAGTATAATATCCAAATATTAGATAGATAGATTTAATGACGACTTTACATTATAAATTGTTCCCTGAAAAATCTCTTCTGAAAAACTTGGACCTAACTTGTAATTAAGTAACCTTAATTTAATCTACACCACTAAAACTTCAGTGAATAGTCTGTAATACAGGCTCTGTTAAATAAATAATGTCAATTTTTACTTTATTGAATTTACACAGGGTGTCCGCGAAAAGTTTGTTATTATTTAAAATAATTATAATTTATCTAGTTTTAAATTTAATAATATCTTAATGGATATCATTAAATTTCAGGTTCTGGATATTTAATAATACTGTTAACGTATGGCCGTAGAAAAATAAGTATTAAATGAGATAATGTAACAACTGTAGTCGCATTTAAAATATAATATACACATTTGTATTTATTGTACTATTATCGACTATTTTTTATTGCTGATAAGTAAATAAAAATGTTTTATTTTTACCTACCTATTTTCGTAAAATGTTAATATGTTAAAAAGCCACCTATTCATTAAATTTTGTAGCTTCCCCTGCTTAATAAATTAGGTACCTAGTGTAAGTACATTTTTAACCAAAAATTCAAACTGAAATCTGCATCTAAATGCTAATTAAACCACAAATGTAAGACTTTATTGTTGTCTCTTGATTTTATTGTTTATATTTTTTCTTATATAGTTGTACCTATAAAGCGACAAAATAATAATTGTACTTTAGAGCTAGACAAAATGAGGTATGAAAACTTAAAAAAAAATGTCTAACCTGTTTTTAATTTCTAACCTGTTTAAAACTAAAAATTGACCTGTTACACGATTTTTCAATGTCGCCGTTTTAGAAAATAACCAATTTATTTCTTTCATTTGCACCATGTATATGCTCGAGGCATACCTATGTCATTGAAAGATTAAAAACAGACCCTTCTTTTTTTGTTGGCTTCGTTATCGAGCAGTAATAATACTAAAGAAGTTAAACTTTACATTCTAACCCACTCTCTGTATCTTAATCGATAAAATAATAATTGTACTTTAGAAGCTATACAAAATGAGGTATCAATCAATTTCTTGAGTGTCTAGGTTATAATATTAAATCGGCAACACTGTTGAACGATGTTCCTAAAAATCGCACCATCTGTGTGTGCTTTACTGAAATGTTTTTAAAAGTTCTGCATAGCGATGTAGACGTCAGCACCTCCCAGAGGTAAAAATTTAATGTGCGAATTTTAAATCGTATTATTGTTATATTCGAATTTTGTAAAAGAAACGTTTTTAAATAACAATTTTTTTTTGTAAAATACTTAAAAACATATCCATTCAATTGTTTCAAACTTTAAAATAAAAAAAAATATTGGAATAAATGATTTAGGCATGAATTAATATTTTTTTATTTTTTTGTGTCAAAACTGTACATTCAAAAATTTTCAAAAAATTTGTATATATTTTATTAAAGAAGATGCATAATATTACAAAAAATAGTTCAAATCGTTCGACTAGTTTTTGAGTTTTATACGTGAGAAAACATAGTTTTTCTTGTTTTTCACGAAAACAACTCGAGCGATTTTGATTAAACTTTCGGAAAATACTAGTCGCGATATAATACATATTCATGAATTTTTTCAAAATTTTTGAATGTGTAGTTATTTTTTCCGGGGGTCCACTTAAACCTTAAAACCACTATAGAGCGGGTCACAGTTATTATGCAGCGTGGCCGGCATAGGCCAATGTAAATCTTATGGGCGAATATTCATCACTGTTGCCGCTTTGGTTACGGCTTGAACCACAATTAACTCAGCCAATTTATTTTCGTAGAAACATTTTATTATGAATTTTGCAAAACAGATGTATTTTATATAATAAATATTATTAAAAAATGGAATTCAAATCTATTTATGTAGATTGTAATCAGTATATACCTGATTACTTGATGGATTATTTAGGTCTCTACTAAATCTTTCAGACAAATCCTAATCCTATTGCCAGTGAAAATATTATTTAATTACAAAGATGCTAATTATTTTTACCTGTATGATCCCTTGATCCTCGTAAACCGTTATATAATATTCCTGGAATGTAGAGGTAAGTAAATGTACAGGTAAGTAATAACATAGGCAGGTACCTATGTGTTTCTGCTGATAAACGAAAGGGCATTATTGAAACAACAGCCATGCAGTTAGCAGCACCGTTTGAAAAATTTAAACAAGGTGAAAATCTTCATCGTCAAACCAAGAGGCTTTTATTGAATATTTTAACGTATACGTTGAATACAAAAGATGACAAAAGTGTGACAGCGAAAATAGAACTGATTTCTAAAATGACTGGCCTTAGTGTGAGAACAGTGTGTAATCTGAAAAGCGAAGCCGCTACTGGACCTTTGACATCGCCAAAAAAACGAAGACGGAACAGCAGCCAGTCGAATTCAAGACTGATCACCTACGATGAAGGTATCCAATCGCAAATACGGAAAGCTGTGCATGAATTCTACTCCGAAAATATTCCACCAATATTCATACAGGCTGGAAAGACGGTTTTCTTGAGGGTGCAGAAAAAACTTTTCTGGCAAAGAAAGGTGCAGACGATTACCACGACGAAATGGACGCAGAAGGCTTTGAAGCCTGGTTTAAAGATCAATTGATCCCTAATTTGCCGAAAAACGGATCAAAGAATGTTGTAGTGTTGGACAATGCGTCATACCATTCGGCGAAGTTACCTTTTCCAAAGACAACTTGGAATAAGGAACAAATAAAGTACTGGCTATTGGAAAAAGAGATTTACTTCGAGGATGATTATTTAAAAACAGAATTATTGGCTACTGTAAACGCGTTTAGAGAGCAGTACGACCTAAGAAAAATAGACGACATTGCCACGGAACATAATCTAACAGTCCTACGGTTACCACCTTATCATTGCGAATTAAATCCTATTGAAATGGTGTGGAGCCAAGTGAAAGAATATGTGGCTCGTAATAATAGTACTTTTAAAAAAGAGGATGTGGAAAAACTTTTAAAAACAGCGTATTCGCAAGTAACCCCAATGTCTAATTATGAAAAAAAGGTAGAGAAAACAGAGGAAAAGATGTGGCAAACAGATCATTTAATGGAAGACATTGAGCCAATAATAATAAATCTAAATGAAGACGATGAAGATGAAGACTTGGATGACGATGAAGATCAGTAATATATTTCTTAACCCTCAAATGTTCCATTCAATTTTCATTTATTTTAGTTATTACCTGCTAATCATTGTCATTTTTAAAGTTTAATTTTAATTCAAGTTAAAATACGTAATTATTAATTCATTTACTTATTCTATATTTTGTTTGTTACAACAACCCGCCAGAAGAAAAAAAATCATCGAAACGTCGGCAAGATTTCATAAGCTTTTCTCTGTTAATCGTTCTCCCTTAAAATTTAGATGACAGCTGACTTTTTTACCACTCGTCTTGTAATTTATGTATATATTATTATTATTGACATATTTTTATTATTAATTATGTTATTATATTATTATTTCATAATTTGACAAAGGTCTTTTGTAAATCCGCTGTATTTATTTATTTCTTTATACGTGATAATTAAACGTATAAAATTTGAATATTTTAGCGGATTTACTGTGACCCGCTCTATAGTAAAAATTTCTTTATCTTATACACTTTTTATGCGAGATCTCAACTTTGAGGTTTTGTTCTGACGTTTGCTGGAATGTTTCCGGACGAGATGATGTCTTAAATAGTTTTACCCCACACCATCTAAAGTCGTAAAGGAACTAGATGATGTTGTAATAATGAAGGAAGTTTTATTTTGTTCTTTTTTTTTGGTTAGTGCCTTTCGGGGACAATATTGAGTTGTAAGGACGATCGTAAAAGGAGATTTTATTCGGTTTTATAAGGACGATTCAGCGTGTGTGTTTATGACGATGAGTTAAACTTACTTAACCATAAACCATAAAAAAAACAGACAGCCGACTTTGTTTCTTAAAAACATTTTGTACTCTTGGGTATAAGAATTTAAATTGGTAGGATATGTTCAATTTTCTTAGCTTAATTTTCAAACGGTTGGTCTAATTTTTTGTTTAGTCATATACTGTAATGGATCATTATTTCTAATAAAAATAAAGCTTACCTAATTAAGCATCCATTATAGCCAATACACTAATGGATCAATTAAAAAAAGGATATGCATATTAAAATACACTTTTCTTCTTAAACTATGTAATTACCCAAAAATAAGTATTGTCTTGAGTACAGCATAAACTTAATTATATCATAAATTTTGTCATAATATCACAGTAAAAGCCACAAAATAAACAATGTTCTTTGGTCACAACAGGTTTCCATTTGGACTGAGTAGATACATCTTGTTAGAAAATGAGATGAATCTTCTGACCTAAAAATAATATACTTAGTATTAATTTGTATAAACAAACATTATCTCTACAGTTACACTAAAACAAAGTAGTATAACTTACATATTTGATAATAATAAACAAACATTAAAAGATAAAAGCCAATATAGGGTAGGTAGTCATATTGGAAAATCAACATGTAAAAATAAACAATGCGCATTAGTAAATGAACAAAATAGAATTAAAATTACTTACCTCAATGATTTACATAAAGGATATCTTAATAAGTTTCATCGAAACTGCAGTTACTTTTTCTTTAGTACATCTTAAATTTTCAATATTATACTTTTCAATTACAAAAATTCAAATAAATAAAGAATGTACTTGACATCTTATCTTGTACAGGATCCATATTTAATTATTTTATCACAATCAAATATTTCCAATCCATAATAAGTGCAAATTCATATAACAATTCACCATTGGCCATTCACCAAGTCAAATTTTTTTATCTGAAACAATAAAAAAGGAAATAAAAATCAAAACTAATAATAGTTTTCATATGCTTAATAACAAGTAATTTTATGTAATTAAGTATTTAGATTAATATTATAAAAAGGAAGTACTTACAAAAGTATAAGGAAACCAATTGTAGTCTTCGACAATGAACAAATAAGTATTCCAGTAAATCATGTATACCTAAAAAAAACACACAAGAGCAATTAAAAACATGTAATGAATACAGTGAAATATAGTGAACTAATCTTCATATCTAAAGTGTTGGACTTAATCAAACAAACTTATGATAGAACACTTAGATAGTGAATAGTGAAATGACTATTGAAAAGCTTAGTTTATAAACATTAATCAAAGACAATTTAAATTGATTGTACTAACCCTTACTTTTTGGAAGTCCATCTTATTAAGGATAATAAAAAACTCTTCGTTTTAACAAAACTTCCAATATTTATTAAAAAATTGCTTTTTTAAAGGCTCAATGACAGCTGTCATTGAGCCTTTAAAAAAGCAATTTTTTAATAAATATTGGAAGTTTTGTTAAAACGAAGAGTTTTTTATTATCCTTAATAAAGACAATTTATGTAATAAAAATGTTTGTAGGATAATTGAGCAAGTTGTTTATATAAATTTTAAAATGTTAATCTTTGATAACACAGAGACTCTTACCTTATATAATGTGTAAGTGATACAAATAACAGAATCTTTTAAAAGTTAAAATTTTAGTTGTTAGAGTTTAAAATAGTAGTTTTCAGTAAAAATAAGATTAGTTTAATGGATTTATAGTAATTTTAAACACAAATGATAGTTTTAATTCAAATTTTGAAAGTCTAGAAAATATGACAGCTTAAGAAATTTGTCTTTTTCAAATCTAAATTTTTATAGAAGATTTACACTTAAAAATTATATTAATAGATTTTTAGTAAATATAAGGATGAGAGTTCACTGTAAGTTATAAAGGATACTATTAGATTTGTAATTTAATTACCTTGATTATCCAGAATTTTGCTTAATTTTGTATGTAAAAACAATCGAAACCCGTTTCTTACGTCATTTTTGTCAATTTTCCTGGAAGCCTATAAAAAGGCCCGAAAATCGATGATTCACTCTCTTATGATCCTGGTAGCAAAGCAATTAACATCGTATGTGTATTAAATTAATCACTAAAAGAAAAAAATTGCATTAATCAAAATCAGTTTATGTTAAACTAATACATGTAATATAACAAAATACATGCATTAAAGTATTCAACCAATAATACATTACTTACTAAAGTAATAAATTGGACAAAACCGAGGCAGATTCCAGTAGAATTTAAGAGATTAAATTCGAGCGTCGTTTACACAACTGGACCTTAGCAGCCATATTGTAGTGATACATTTCCGAAAGCAGACGAGGAGAAGCCGATCTCAGTGTTCGTGCCGTTCCGTTTTTGACAATAGCAATTTTTATAAAACGAACTTTATAACAAAAGGTACGTGTCATAGTTAAGAATTTGTATTTTTGTATTTATTGTTTTGTGACTGTAAACTAATTTATTTGTGTATATCATCTCCATTCTTTTCATATCAGGTTATTCATTAATTTAATTGTATTAAGCATATGAAAACCAATAAATAGTGTTTTTTATTTTATTTGTACAATTTCTTTTAAAACATTTAATTTTAAATTTATTGTATGGTAATAATTAAATAATATTTTTAATTTGAATCCTACCCAGATAAGAGTCATAATTTAAATTTTAATTTCATAATAAGTAGACTGAGCTAGTTAAAATTTTAAAAGGCGCCCAACTATAGAGTTACAAAGAAAAAGTAAACATTGATAAAAGCTAACTAATCAAACAAAACATAACTAATAAAACAAAACAAATTAATAAATTATATAAAAAAACATAATTAATAAAATCATACAAATTTAACAGAACTTACGTGGGATATTGATAAAATAAACTATAATAAATCAAATATAATAATCACCCCTAAATAAATCATTACATTACATAGGTATTATCAAAATAGTAAATAATAACAGACAATTTCAGTTAATATTACCTATAATTTCGCAAAAATACACCAATATAACTCCAAAATCTCGTTACAATTGCTTCGGCAACAATGTTTCAAATAATTAAAGAGCCTATGTCAAATTTCATATGGCGTTTTCGGGTGAAATGATCTAAAATCGCTCCCATCAGATTGATCGAAAATCTTTGTCGCTCGGAAAAAGAGTGATGCAGTTCTGTGACAGAACATCATTCACCCGAACAAAAGTTGATTCGAACATTCTTACCTTATAGACTTTTATATTAAATTCTTTGCGAAGTTCTTGGGCGAAACAGCCGTCATTGCATTTAAAAACGCATTTTACGAATAAATAGTGAACGTTTTATTCAACCTTTTAGTTGCTTTAACTGCTTTTTTAGCACTTGTAACTCGTTGACCACTAGATAAAGCTACTTTGAACTTCCAATTATAATTATAGAGACCGTATTCATTATTTTATTATTAAGAATTCTTTCGGAAAGATGGAGCTAGCGGTACTAATTTAATTTAATATTTAGGATACCAGATGCTTAAAATGTTAACAGGTACTGTTACAATGTGTAAAAATATATTATCGGCTCAAGTGTAACAGGAAGTGGGAGGGGTAACGCGAAAAGATTCCCCTCTTACACTTGGATTAACCACAAAATGAGTCACATTATAAGTCAAGATATCTAATTCTTTACATTTTTGTTATTTTCAGGTGGATCTGAAGCATATGGATCAACAACCAGGAAGTAACATAGTCAAAGTAGGGATCGATCTGTCTGAATTCTATCTATCGGTAGAATGGGATATTTTAGCAGTACCTGCTACAAGAAATGAAGAGTACGATCCATGTTGTGCTGAACCTTATTCTGGTAAGTTGTTTTTTTATTTTATAAATCGAAATACTTAATAAAGTGTAAAGGTATGCTTGTCTATAACGTGTAATGGTGTATCCAAGTTTCCACTTCAGTAATGAATGAACCCCATACCCAAGATTTTTAGAAATGTTCATTCAAAAACGTTTTTGATCTGACTTATAACTAAATGTTGATTTAATATATTACTACTGGTTTACATCCTTTGCTGTTTCTGTCAGTTTCATTTGATAGTCGTCAGTGAACTTTGACAATATTTTCGTCAGTAGGGGCAGATTTGGGGCCTCCTGAACGTTCATCGTGGCTCAAGCATTCATGGACAATTATAAATTCGCTGCCCAAAATTTCCCTATTATTAATGGTGCACACAGATTTCCACTGAAATTTTATTTGTGTAGGCATATTGCTTTTAAAAATAATTAATGACATCTTGATTCTTTATTTTGTCCATCTTTTACTAAAACGACTGTAATATAACAATTGTGCTGCATATAGATTACAACAACCAGATAAGTCGAACTATGCAAAACACCTACTGGAACATCCAAACTCACTTATACACACCAATGACATTCATACACTACACATATGTGATAAAAAACAAAATTTAGATATTCTAGAAGAACTTAAAATTAAAAGACATCTAGCAGATCAACAGTTTAAAGTAGTTAATGAACAAATAAATCTTGGAAGTTCACCACTATTAAACTGTTTACTTTGTTTGATTCATTTTATACATAGATAAGACATAATTGTAAAACACAAATATATTAAGTTATTGTAAAGATCAGCATGATATAGTTAGTTTGTTCCTGGTTTTTCTATATCATTACACAGTTATACTGATCTTAGAGGGAAATACATCCAGGATAATCCCTTAAAGTTAATAACATCGAGGATTTAATATTGTTATGTCTTATTACTTCCTTACTTGGTCTAGCCCTAACTACTTATCAACATCAAGTAGGTACCTAATGTCAATCTGACGATGCTAGTTATAAGCGAAACAGCTGTAATTGAATTTTAAAGCGAATTTTTCGAATAAATAGTGGAAGTTTAGTTTAACCGTTCAGTTATTTATTGTTCTTAGTAAGATAAACTTCCAAAAAGTAAAGATTAACACAATCAATTTCGTAGGTATAGTATTTTGGGTCCCCACTTTGTTCTTTAGTTTTCTCCACATATGCTCAATCGGGTTGAATACGCAGTAGTAAGGAGGAAGACGAAGAATTGTATGTCCTTCGGATGCTACAATTGATTGTGTCACATACATATGTCTTCTGTATGTTAAATGTCCTTAGAACCTCTAAAAGCTGCGTTTTTTATATCCTTCTTCAAAATACCTGTCGTTTTGGAGAATAAATTCCTGGATTTCCGCTTTTGTATTTGAAGAGCCTGGAACCTTCATCAATTGGCGACTATGGTAACTGGCATTGTCCATAACTATGACATTATGCAGGGGAATATTTGGCAGTAAAGTGTTTTTGAACCAATCTTCGAACAATTCGGCTGTAGTATCTTGGTGGTAATCCTATGACGAATCTTGAATGTTCTTCGCCAAAAGTCCCAAACTGTTTGGAATCCAACCATCTTCTGATCCAGCATAAATAATCGTGATCCGTTTTCCTTTTTTCGATGGAGCTTTTAATTGGCATCGCACTGTTCCATCGGTTGTCCATTCTTTTGCCAGCGTATCGTGGGTATCATACCAGGTCTCATCCAATTAGATTATTGGTCTTTGTAAAGACCTGTAACCACTTATGGCAGTCAAATATTCAAAACGCCATTGCCCAATCCGTTGGGATTCCATAATCACTTGTCTTTTGTCAATTTTGCAGTTTTTGAAACCTAGTTTGGATAAAAGTATCCATAGGTTTCAAATTGATATCCTTATCTCAGTGGAGCTCCTTAGTCTTGTTTGCAATAATCTGATAGTAGGCACCAAGTTTTCTTCGTACATAGAGTAGATAATTCTTCTTATCAAATCTTTATCACCGTCATCAGTGGTTCTGGAAACACCACTATCGTTTCGTTTTCGTCTCGGATGAATTGTCCTCTCACTGATGATTCCGGTATCCCTGTCAAATCGCTGGTTTCTCTTACAGCAGAAGTAAAAGCTCAACCCCTTTGGAACAGCTTCTGATGAACATGTCTGACGATTTCTTTGGCATCAAGGGATAAAACTCGTCGTCGAACAGGAACAGTAATACAGGGCGCCGCTGATGCAGTTACCCAAGGACGAAACATTTTTCACAAAAATTATTAAACAGCACAGACTAACTCTCACTACGGGAACACAAATATAAATGATTATACTCAACCCAAATTATACAAATACAAGAACCGATCCTGTGTGCAAATTTTGACCATAAGCAATAAACCGTGACAGACGATCGCAATAAAAGTGGTTTATTACCATCAGTCACCTTTTATTGTAGGCACTATATTGTTGAACACAGTATACCTAAAGGCTGAAAGATGCGTGAGGTTCGGCCTTCGCAGTATTTGTTGACGGAAGGTCTAATTTAGCCGGTGTGAAGGAGCTGGAAGGGATGCGTTGAAGGGCTCTGAAAAAGGGTTGAATTTACAGAACGAAAACCAAATTTAAGGAGTGTCTAACTGCTTTATTGCAATATTCCATTCAGGTGAATTCTTATAACTTTACAACTTATACGTTCGAGTGAAGCGGTTGACTTTTTTTTCAAACCAAACTATACTAAACTCATACTTTTTCCTTCTCTTGTAGGGGATAAAGCAGTTAGTATCAGAAATTACGAACTCCCTCACAAACTTCGCTCTTTACTATTTTTGTTATTACTCTGATTACAAAGTTAACGGATTGCATGAGAAATTACAAACTTTCAATCTGTTCCAAGGTGTTGAAATTTCAAAAAAAAGAAAAACGAATGCAAAAAATGCAATTTGAAGCGGATTTCTTAAAAAATTACGGACTTTGATATACTTCTTACCAAACCCTTCTTTCAGTTCGTCATAGTTTATTCATTTCTTTCTAACACATTAAGTTGTAGCCGACAGAAAAAACGGTAGTTCCGTGATTATTTCTCAAACAATATCAAAACAATGCAGAGCTTATGAGTAGGTAATTAACGTATATTCGCGTCTTTTGAATGCTCCCAACTTCTAACCAATCAATCATGCAAATTAAAATATTTTGTCGCAGAATACTGTAATGCAAATGCACAATTGTTGTTCAGGTCAGTATTTTACGTTATTTTATGTGTTAAACACGCTATAAAGTGAAAAAATTAATTCTATATTCATTTATTTTTTGGTTAATTTTTTTCAAATATGCCAAGATATTCTGTAAAAGTATCAACTTTTTGGCAATTATTTGATGGTGGCTCCACACATGGCTATTTGTTTTTGGGTATTTGCTATATTTGACAAATAACTTCCATGTGTGGAGAGTATATTTGGCAAAATTTTTGCTGTATTTGCCTACTTGGCAAATATAGCCAAAAACAAATACGGCTTACCGATCGTCTGTCGGTTTTTCAAGGCACATCAAAGGAGACGAATAAGCAAAAACTTGGAAAACGCAAATATACTGGCCACACATGGTCGACTCCACAAGCTCGCGAACTGTCATTTATACGGATCTCTCCGATCTCTACTAAGTAATAGTAGAGATCGGAGATTAACGACCGCGAGTTGACAGAAAACGAAATCGCTCAAATCACAAAAGGTGCCCTCACTTATTATACTGATGGGTCAAAAACAAACGAAGGAGTAGGAATAGGGATCACAGGTCCTAATATTAGGATATCCGCAGCCCTTGGAAATGCTCCAACAATATTTCAAGCAGAACTATTAGCAATAGAATTCTGTGCCCAAGAGTGCCTAAGAAAAGGCCTCAACACAGCAAGAATATTTATTGCATCTGATAGTCAGGCTGCTTTGAAGGCTCTGAAGTCCACAACCTATGAGTCAAAAATAGCCTGGAATTGTAAACAATACCTTAAACAACTGGCTAGTCGCAACAAATTAACGTTGCTATGGGTGCCAGGGCATAAAGGAATTGTCGGAAATGAGATTGCCGATAGTCTCGCAAAGGAAGGAGCTTGTGCTCCTTTTATCGGACCTGAACCATTTTGTGGCATATCAAAAAGCCGCATAATGGAAGAAGTTCGAAAATATGAAAAGGAACTCAGTGCAGCCTACTGGAAAAATGTTCCAGGCCAAAGACAGGCAAAAAGGTTATTACGACCCTCTGCCCGCTACGCGAAATTACTCTTAGAGCTTCAGAAATCTGATCTCAGAGTAATCACAGGAATTCTCACTGGACACTGCTCACTCAGATAGAGCTTCAGAAATCTGATCTCAGAGTAATCACAGGAATTCTCACTGGACACTGCTCACTCAGATACCATCTCTGCAAAATGGGCATATTGGACAGTGGGATATGCAGATTCTGCGATGAGGCAGATGAGACGTCAGAACATATTATCTGCAATCGCAGAGTAATTGTTCGGCAACGCCATAAATATCTGGAACAGGTATTCCTTGATCCTGATCAGATTACAAACCTAGCTCCAAAACGGATAATGGACTTTCTTAGAAGCCTAGACCTTTTGGACTAAAATATAGATGTAGGGTATACACAAAAGATCTTATAGGTCGCAGTGTAGTAAGGTCAACTGGGCCAATCGACCCCTTCTGCAATCTACAATCTACAAGTAATAGTAACATGCGTTTAAATAATAAAATCCAGCAGCAAGTGCATCGTCCATTTTTTACTTCTTCTTCTTCCTGCCTGATAGAAGTTTTGCCAGGTGATAGCAAATATATTTGACGTTTTGGTATTTGCCTCCATGTGTAGACGGTTGTATTGCCTATTTGCCGCTACGTCAAATGTTTTGGCAAAAACAGCAAAAACAAAAAATAACAAATACCAAATAGCCATGTGTGGAGCCACCATGATAACTTTTCCATTTTTAAGAATCTCATAAATACTAATGTTTTGTTTTTTAAATCCAAGGTGCAATAAAATTAGCTGAATACGATCCTGGCAACTGTCAAATTTGCATATGTAGAATTACATGCAATAATACCTTAGACAAGCAAAGAGAGAGGACTGCGCATTGGAATCAATTTATGTAGGTAACCCATTTACCACCAAACTAATGGCGGACAATATTGACATAGGCGTATCATAATATTTTTCTTATACGATTATTAAATAATCATTTTCATTATTTCGTATTACAAATCTAATTTAAAAAAGTCTTTAAATATGTACTGCTCCAAAAAAAACAACAAGCATTTTAAAACATATTTATTTAATAAATATTACAATTTTAATCTATTTTATCTATTTTAAATATATGTTTTTGTTCCACGCCACTGCAAAACTATTACATCTATGAGAAAATAGTAACAATTAATTGAAAAATAATCTTTAAAACTGAATGAAAACAATTTTCAAAATGTATGTACTATTAATTTAAGTTATCATACATAACATATGTGATTTAGTTAAACATCTATTACCTGAAAGCTGTAATATTAATAAAAATAAATTTCAAGGAAATAGTTTTAAAATACTTTTTACCTATGAAATGCACTTATAAACTGCACAATTAACCATTTTAAAATGTCTATTCAGGTAATTAAAAAAGGTGAAAATTAATAAAAAAACTAAAAAAATACAATTCGACGTTCCAAATTTGTTTACCACCAAACGTTTGAAAATTGGCTTCACTCACACGCATAAGGTTTTTATTGCCATGCGCTGTCCTCTCTCTTTCCTAGTCTAAGAATAATACTCAACATTCCCAAAATAGTCACAAACTATGACGAACTGAAAGAAGGGTTTGGTAAGAAGTATACATACTTCAAATCTCTTTTTTAATCCTTTAGGGGTTGAAATTCTAAAAATGCTTGTTCTTTCTACTTATTAGTCGTATTACAAAGATAGATACGGAAGAAATGACAAACTTTTATACAAACCTCGAACCTCTCATTAGGGGTTGAAATTACCGCCATCACGTTTAGGTGGGAAGCTTTTTAACTTTAATAACAAATATTCACGGGCTCTGAATGCAAATCATGTTACTTCTGAGTTTGCAAATGCATCTACATAAATTCCAATGTTCCTACAGATTAAATTAGAAAAATGACAACGTGCATCTCTTTTCTAATTATTTCCGTGGTGGATTCGTAATTTCCTTATTTTATATCCAACGGTTTATTTCCAAAATAAAAATAATATAACTGTAATAAAACTACCTTTTATGGTGTTGTTTGAGAGAAGCAGATATTAGAAAACGTATGTGACTTGAATTGAATATTCCCTATATTATTTTACTCAAAAGGGAAGTGTGTAACTAGTTAACAAATTTCAATTCTTTACTTATTTTTCTTTATGGGAAAATCTCATTGCTTGTAATAAAAATAAGAATTTGAAAACTAGATTAAGTAAATGCAGAGGGGTATTTTTTATACCAAGGAACAGGGTTTCTCATTATGTTTTGACTCACTCTTATTTTCATTAAATTCGGGGATATAAAAAAAATTTTAAATAAAAGTTCTAATATTTTATCTGTACTGACCAAAAATGTATTTAACAACGAACCAAATTTTGTATAAATCATGCCCTTAGAACATAAAGTAAAGGAAGGAGCAGTAAACACAAAATTTGGTGACCGGGATGGTTGTTGCATATGGCTGACAGTAATATCCTTTTTACCATAGGCGCACTATATACAATTTATTTAGCAATGGAAAATCAAATTCAAATGACAAGGAAAGTAAAAAAAAACTATAAAAATGTTATTGATTTTTATTCTCCTTTGAATAAAATTAATTTCCTATACATATTTCTAAAAGTATCATTATAACTCATTTTATTTTTGCAAATAAAACTTAATCTTACATTTAAAAATATTTCTAGGGCGCTTTTTAACAAAAAAACATTGTGGTTTTACAAAGTGCTAATATATACAGGGTGTTTCAAAAAAAGGTAACACCGTTTCTACGATAGGTAAAAAACTGAAAAATAATTGGGGTTTACTTAGTAAAATTTTTTTCTAACGCCATCCGTTTTCAAGATAAAGGGCGTTAAAGAAAATAAAAAATTACACATTTCTTACGATTTTGCCGAAACTACTGGCACCATTGCAATGAAATTTTTATACGAATATGTTTTGGAAGCTGATATATCCCATGAATTTGTTTTTATAACTAACTCTCATAGAGGGCGCTAGTTACACGATTCATACAACGTATTATTCAACATAACTTTTTTTAGAGTAGAATTATTAGTCAAAACTCAAAGTGAACATAAACATCGTTTAATTCTACACCAAAAAGGTACTCTTGGTAAAACTCGATATTATGTACCGTTTTCGGAATATTTTGATTTGAAAATTATGAAGTAATAACCGCTCCTCGTATAAGTTAATGATAAATTTATTAATTAAAAAAACTTACAATAAGAAAATTAAAATAAAGACAAAGAACATAACATAAAATTCAATTAGAGTAAATGTTCAAAATGTCCTCCGTTTTCACGAATACACAAGTCTATCCTTTTTTCTAAAAAATCCATTAATCTTCTTAACGGTTGGGGATCATCTATGATGTCATTAAAGTGACGTTTAATTCTGTCCATTAATTCTTGACGAGAATTTACCTCTGTAGCATAGACTTTTTCCTTAATATACGACCAGACTGTGTAGTCCAAAGGATTAAAATCGCATGACCGAGGAGGCCAATGAATCGGAGCTTCTGCACCTCTACCAATCCATCGATTCCGAAAATTGTTACTCAACAACCAATTACGACACCTTCTATCAAAGTGCGGTGGAGCTCCATCATGCATAAAAAATAATGATGTTCGCTCATTTATCAATAAATCTTCTAATATCTCAAATAAGTGATTATTTAGAAAATCAAGGTAGGTACATATCACCACTTAAATTTCCAGGTAGAATATGATAACCCATTAATCTGTTACCTAAAGTTGCTGCCCAAAATGAGTGTTGGCTTGTGGATTCTCATCACACCAGTAGTGTGCGTTATGGGAGTTAAACATACCTTGTCGCGTAAAGGTGGCCTCGTCCGTAAAAATAATACATTTTAAAAAATTTGGATTGAGGGTTGTCCTTTCTCGCAATGTTTCACAAAAATCGACTCTAACCGGTAGAACGTCCGGCAAGAGTTCTTGAACTTGTCTGTAATGGTAAGGATGTAGCTGCTGCTCTTTAAGTATCCGCCAAGTAGTTGAAGAAGATGTATTTGTTTGTCTTGCCATATTCCTTACACTTAATGTTGGATTTTGATCAACTAAATTTAAAATAATATTTTCTTTATTAATTGTTCTTGTTGTTCTTGGTCTACCTGAATTTATTTTCTTTGGTCTTACATTCCCAGTTTCTCGACAACGTCGTTCAACTGCTCTAAATGTTTTTTTACTTGGTAAGTTTCTTCTAGGAAACTTTTCTGCATAACGCGTAAAAGCTGCACTAGAGTTTCCTAAACACTCGCCTAAAGTTAATAACATGTCGGTGTATTCAACATTTGAGTACATTTTGTTTAACAATATCTAATTTTACAAATAACAAGGTTTCAAAACTCTATTTATTGTTGACTTATTGTCATAACAATCAATAAATGTCAATTTTACATGGCAAACTTAGAGAAAAGCGAACTTTATCATTAGTTTATACCAGGAGCGATTATTACTTCATAATTTTCAAATCAAAATATTCCGAAAACGGTACATAATATCGAGTTTTACCAAGAGTACCTTTTTGGTGTAGAATTAAACGATGTTTATGTTCACTTGGAGTTTTGACTAATAATTCTACCCTAAAAAAAGTTATGTTGAATAATACGTTGTATGAATCGTATAACTAGCGCCCTCTATGAGAGTTAGTTATAAAAACAAATTCATGGGATATATCAGCTTCCAAAACATATTCGTATAAAATTTCATTGTAATGGTGCCAGTAGTTTCAGCAAAATCGTAAGAAATGTGTAATTTTTCATTTTCTTCAATGCCCTTTATCTTGAAAACGGATGGCGTTATAAAAAAATTTCACTAAGCCAACCCCAATTATTTTTCTGTTTTTTACCTATCCTAGAGACGGTGTTACCTTTTTTTGAAACACTCTGTATAATAGGGCTATAATATAATAAAATTATTTTTCGTGCAATCGCACGCGAAGTCAGTATTTCGCGTTCTCAGCACAGTCCGCGAAATTTAATTTCGCGGCCGTTACCCATAGCAACGGCCGCGAAACCAAACGTCACTTCCAAATTTGACATTTCTAAAATACTACAAAGACAAGGATTATTTTTTATTGAATACCAACAAATACATAAGTTATATTATTTAGGATGAATATTTACATTAATTGTACAGTTTGTATTATTACTTATATTTACTCCAGAAGTTGAAGCAACTACATCTAGTGTTTCTGAATAATGGTTATTGCCTACATTCAAACCAGATACCATATCGCTATCAGTATCAGACATTTTGCGTTTTGACAAGAACTGTCAAAATATATATTGAAACATATCATTTCCATAGCACACGGTGATATTGTTAAATGAATTGAAATGCTGTTGATTTTAGAGCAATAATATATTTATTTACAACTATCTATTTTAATAATTTTAACGATTGCACGAAAAATAGTGTGTATGCCATGGCCGCGAAACTTTTTAACGACCTCAAGATTATCTTGCCTCGGCCGCAAGCGGCCTCGGCGATAACTGTTCTTTCGGTACGTTAAAGAGGTATTTCGCGGCCTTAGCATACAAATAACTATATTAGGAGTCTTAAACTTTTTTCAGTCACTATTATTTATAATGTCTTTACTAGGATATGTAAGGCAATGCTTAGATTTTAAATTTATTAATGATTTTAAAAAGTCTTCTTTATCACATAACTTATAGTTGGGATACACTTTATTTTTTTTTCCTAATTTTAAACTAACAAAGCCAGCTATATATTTAAGTACTTCCAAACTATATGGTGATAGATAATCTACCTGAAACGGGCTTATGTTCATATACAAACATTCTTTGCAATCGATTATTTTTCTTTTTAAATGTCTCTTTTGTTTTGGATGAATAAAAGAATCTGGGGCAGCAGTTGGTGGTATTGGGAGAGGCTCCTCTTGAACATCACATGACTCAATAGTCTGAACTGAATTAAATGTCCTTACCTAAAAAAACAACATAAATCAATCTAGTAAAAATAAATTTGTTCAATTATTATAGTCTATATAGAAAGGACAAGGAGTAATAAATCATTCATTTAAGTAGATTTCATAGACGTACCAAAATATATTTTAAGAGGGTATACCGTAAGGTACATTTTGTATTGAACGAATGAGTTGCAGCTATGCTAAAAAATATACGATTTAGGTCAGAGGTAACGGGATGTACTAATTTTAATAAAAAAAGTGATAGAGGTACATAAATTTTAGTAAGTTTGATAAAGAAAGGCAACACAGTTTATTCATAATAGAAAACAAACCAATCTGTAACAATAATTATTTTATATATTTCCATCAACCACTTTTTATAAATATGTTCATTGACTTACAAAATCGATATGAAGCCTGTTTGCGTCGAAATGGTGAACATTTTGAACACTTACATTACAGAAATTAAAAATTAATTTTTATTTTTATTTTCGGTACTGTTTATTTTGGCGGATACTGTATATAAGTATATATAAATATAATGCGATACCCTGTACATTTTTGTGACTTTTAATTTAAGTATTTTAATATTAGTTAGTTGTTATGCTTTATTTATCATAGATAATGTTTACCATAAAAGAAAAATACATATTCAATTATAAACAGATGATCAAAAAATAATTAGATAAAACGGAAAACAATGCAAAAAGTAAATTGTGAATTATAAAATATAAGTATATAAATATATAAGATGTAAACATAACATATAAATAGAAATAGAAATGCACAATAAGTACCTAATATAAATAAAAAAGTATAATGAAATTGATTGTGTTAACCTCTACTTTTTGGAAGTTCATCTTACTAAGAACAATAAATAACTGCACAGTTAAACTAAACTTCCAATCTGACGATGCTAGTTATAGCGAAACGGCTGTAATTGAATTTTAAAGCGAATTTTTCGAATAAATAGTGGAAGTTTAGTTTAACTGTGCAGTTATTTATTGTTCTTAGAAAAAAGTATAAACAAATAAACAAACTGTACCATAAATAAACAGAAATATGTATAAAGTGACCCCAAAATAATTCAAAGTATAATACAAGTAAAATATGAATTAAAACATGCACAAAATAAAATATAAAAAGCATCAAAAGTACTGTATACAAGCAATTACACATAAAATTAAGATGGAAAACATAAAATATTATAAGAAATGTTAGAAATTAGAAATAAATATGACTTCAAATATGAATATGAATACATGAATAAATAAATATATAAATATGAACCACTATATTTCTGTAGGATTACTGTTAATGTATATAATCAATGATTTTTTAAATATTTTTACATTTTAACTTAAATTGATTGTACTAACCCTTACTTTTTGGAAGTCCATCTTATTAAGGATAATAAAAAACTCTTCGTTTTAACAAAACTTCCAATATTTATTTAAAAACTGCTTTTTTAAAAGACTCAATGACAGCCGTTTCGCTAGACAATGCTGACGATGCTAGTTGTCTAGCAAAACGGCTCTCATTGAGTCTTTTAAAAAATCAGTTTTTAAATAAATATTGGAAGTTTTGTTAAAACGAAGAGTTTTTTATTATCCTTAATTACATTTTAACTTACTTTTATGTACTGTGGTAGGTTATTAAATTTTACAACAACTTTATGGAATAAGTTATTCATTGAACTTCCTTTAATGGATGTTTTCACATAAAAATTGATTGATTGAATTTGCTGATCTTGTGTTTTTATCATGTATCTGTGAGATTGGCACTAGTTTACTATGTAAATATTGCGGTAAGAGATTATTGATAATTTTGAAGATGAAAATCATTGTTTGTACATACAGAAACTTCTCAATTTTTAACCAATTTAAACAATTCGTCATCAACTCCACACTAGTATACCTATTGCATCCCAGAATTACTCTCATCGCCTTGTTTTGAATAATTTGTAATCGTTCATAACTAGCTCTAGAACAACCTGTATAAATTAGCGAACAACAGTAATAAAAATGTGGTAGAATTAATGTATTGTAAACCGTAAGCTTAGTATGCATTGACAGAAATGGTGAAATTCTTCTTAAAGAACCAACTTTTTTTCCAATTTTCTTACATATGTAATCTATGTGACTATTAGATATGATAAAAAAATCTACGTAGATTAGAAAATAGGGATTTTAAGAACAAACTATAAAATCGTCTGACTGCATTTGTCTTCTTAAAATACCTCCTAGAGTCCATTCTTAAAATTCCAAGAAAATAGAGAGAATATTTTATGGAAACTTTAACCTCCAGGATCTATGGTTCATCCCGCGGTTTTTCAACCGAATGTAATCAACCGTGATAGCGTCAAACTGTTCCAAACACGATAAAATATGTATTTAATTAATTGAAAAATACTATAACGTTTAACTATATTTAATTTCTACACTTCATTGTTACATCTAATTTAGATAAATACTGATTCATATGAAAGCTTTTTTATATTTTAAATATAAACAATCAATAATTAATAACTGACTCATTAAACGGTTTTCGATGATCCTAGATCATAAAAACACGTCATATCGTCTGTTGCTTATTCGATATGAGATTAATTTATGGTTTCTGTTGACTTCCAATTAAATAATGGTCCTCCTGACGTTGCACGAACCTCAAGCATTTTCCTGGTGTTGGTGCATAATTTTTCCTTGGTCTCTAGGAGCATACTATAACTCTAGATGATTTGCTTTATCAAAACTACTGCAACAAGTAATACGTTACTACTAAGACGTATTTTTAATCATTTTATGTATTAAGTAGTCCTTGATAGTTTGAAAACTATTCATCCAATACAGTTTTTATTACTTTCTGGGGAGTTTTCTTCAGCCGCTGATGATCTGCTAGCGATATATTGGATACTTCAAATGGCAATACATTGTTACCACCTTAGGTTTAAAATTTGGCCAATACCAAATACCCACTATATTTGTTTGTAGTTGGCAGCACAGTGAATTACCTAATTATAAATACAAATCCTTCAAAGCCCAAGCAAGGGTGTTTTATGAACAATCGAAAAACAAAATATTCTAAACTTATTCCTTACCTAAGAAGATTAAAATATGATGATTAAAAGAAATCTCTACCTATATACTATATATATACCTATATACTCTACCTATATAAATAAGCACGTGCGCTACTGATTTATAGTCTACATAGAAAGGACAAGGAGTAATAAATCATTCATTTAAGTTGATTTCATAAACGTACCAAAATATATTTTAAGAGGGTATACCGTAAGGTACATTTTGTATTGAACGAATGAGTTGCAGCTATGCTAAAGAATATACGATTTAGGTCAGAGGTAACGGGATGTACTAATTTTAATAAAAAAAGTGATAAAGGTACATACATTTTAGTAAGTTTGATAAAGAAATGCAACACAGTTTATTCATAATAGAAAACAAACCAATCTGTAAATATATTTTTTAAAAATTAATTAAAGTCTAGATAGCAAGATATCGTTACAATTTTTATTAAATTCAAAGAAGCAAAATGAATATTTTTTATTTGTATTACTCCTAATATGTAGTGTTTGAGGAATTTTTCTCAGAAATTTTAAAAGGCAAGTGGCCTACTGTAATCGGCTTAATACGATTACACCTATTTACAGATTATTTGATTATTGAGAGGGATTTTCCAAACAACCCAGTTTTCTTAGAAACATTATCGGGAATATTATTTTAAAAGAAAGTAGGTACATTAAATCAGTACTTAGTATTAGTTCTTTGAGTAAAGTTGTATGAAGTTGTATGGTTTTCATAATATTGTAAACAGTTGGAATATATTTAAAACATTTGTTGAATGTTAATTGTGCAAGTACCAAACAATGTCGATAAGCCAAGGACCATCTAAACGACCAAAAACAGGTCCATTATCTTTAAATGAAAAAACTCTGATATTGAATTGTTATATATCATTGAAAAACAAGGATCCAAGTGCAAGTGTTGATATTATGGAATTAACGGCTGCTATGTTGTGTGTTGCTAAATCAACGATTTATAGATTACTAAAAGAAAGCAAGAATGGAACTCTTCAACCCCCTAAAACTCCTTCAGGCCGAAAACCAATTGACATCGATGAGTCATTAAAACAAAGACTAAGGCGTAAAGTCCATGGATTTTACTTACGAAAGGAAATTCCAACACTTCACAAAATTATGACATCAGTGAAAGAAGATACGGCCTATACAAAATTCTTCAAAATGACATTATGCAAACTTTTGAAAGATGTGGGTTTCAAATATACAAAACATAATAGAAAATCTCTCTTGATAGATAAACCGGAAATAGTTTTTTGGAGAAGAGACTATTTAAGAAGCATTCAACATGCCAAAGAACAAAATTTGAAAATCTTCTACTTAAACGAAACATGGATAAATGCTGGATATACAGTTTCCAAATCTTGGCAAGATGAAAACATTAAAAGCGGAAGGCAGGCATTCGTGGAAGGTTTGTCGTTAGGTTTGCAGCCACCATCTGGAAAAGGAAAAAGACTTATCATTGTCCATGTTGGAAGTTCTAAAGGTTTTGTTGATGGTGGATTATTAACTTTTATTTCAAAACGCACGGGGGACTATCACGAAGATATGAATGGGGATGTCTTCGAGGAATGGTTTGTTCAAATGTTGGATCTGATTCCAAAAGGAGCTGTTATTGTTATGGACAACGCAAGTTACCATTCACGGTTACGAGAAGCATTGCCCACAAGTCGTTGGCGTAAAGCAGAGCTTTTGGAGTGGCTTATTTCGAAAAATATTAAGTTTCCAAAAGATCCACTAAGGAAAGAATTTTGCAGAATTGCAAAAATGAACAAGAATCAATACAAAACCTACATTGTAGAAGAAATGGCTTCTTCTCGTGGTATATCAGTTCTTCGACTTCCCCCTTATCATTGTGAACTTAATCCCATAGAATTAATATGGGCTCAGGTAAAGGGGGAAGTTGGAAAAAAATACTACTTTTACTATAAATGATGTGAAATTGTTTGAGAGTGCTGTAAGTCATGTTAGTAAGGAAAATTGGACAAACTGTATCGAGCATGTTATCAAAGTAGAGGCAAATATGTGGAAAATTGACAATATTTGTGATGATTTAATCGACCCTATTATTATTAATGTCAACAACGATTCTTCCTCTTTCGAGTCGGATATAGAATAAAATGTAAGTAATAAATGTATTCCAATAATTATTTCTTTTCATTTTTTATTGTATTATAATTTAAAATGTATTTTTTCCCCAAAATACACAACACTGCATTGCGTTATTGCTTATCTGCTAATCCTTTAACAATCAAGAAACCCTAAACTTTGCTACAACTGAAACAAATACGGGGTCGATCTACCTGGTTTTAGATTTACGGAAGAAGTGTAATTTAAAGTAAGAGATTTATCAAAAATTTCATGGTGCTCCCTATAAAGGTTTTGCATACTTAAGTAATTAGGGTTTATTACTCCTCGTACTTTTTGTACATACTATAGGGTCTTATTTATAACATTTTACGATTTAATGACTTTTCTTAGCCGCCAACTCCAAACAAATAAACTATAATCTATCACTTACTTTTCATTTTTTTAGTTCGATTTATCAATGAGTCATCCGACCTTGATACATACGCAAAGTTTCAAATTTAGCAGGCTTCTAGAAACTGGTGAACATTAAGCCCAAAGATTCCGTTGCACATATATATAAGTAGTTACAACCCAAGCGAATTTAAAAAATAACTTTATGTCACTAAGACCGAGCGCCCACCAAAGTTACGTGACGTGTGGCGTGGCAAGTGATATAGCAAACAGGTAACAACAAAATGGCGAATGGTGTGACAAAACGCCTACCTATGTACTTATCTAAAAAACTAGTAACACCAGTTGCCAATATGTCTTCTTCTTCATCGGATGACGAAAGTTTTTTGGCTTTAGTAGGTAAATTTAATAACGCAAATAATAAAAAAGACAGTATTGGGTTCATCCATACTGGAAAAAAAATCATTATTTTTTAAAACACTTGTCACTCTAGTCCTAGTCGGTAAAAACACGTAACACGTGGCAAAAAATGGAACTTGCTGCATTTGAATGACACCGAAGTAACATATAGTTTGTCATATCATAGTCGTATCACTTTATTTTGCGTTAAATCTATTAATTACATTGTTTTGATTCAAAAAAGCGTGCTAGTTGCATGCTACTTGCTACTTCACTTGCCACGCCACACGTCACGTTACTTTGGTGGGCGCTCGGCCTAAAATTAATATTTGGTCAAAAACCACAATACTCGTGTAATAGAAAATAAATTTGCAAACCCTATTTTTGGTTCCAGACACTGGTTGATTAAAACCAGTGAAATAACGATTTTCACTACGAAATTTAAAGGAAACCCTTGTCGTACGCCGCTGCAAAACAATTTAGCGATACAGGACATTTGACCGGAAGCATTGCACATTCGTACAAATAAGATTTTTCGTTGCTGTTGTTATTTGTCGACGATGGGAGGATATCTAAATTTGAAAAATAGACAGATTGCAAGTGGCAACAAAAACTCCAGAACGAACAAATTTGAATTTAAATCAGATTGGCTAGGACTCGTGGGGGAGATGGATTTTCTTATGCATTGTCTGTGATCTCCCCGTAGAAAGAATTGGGTAGATCGTGTTCGGAATAACTAAAGAGGGGGGCGTCTTTTCAATTTGATTTGGTTCGGAATAGATACCGTGTCATTGTCATAGCATAGACGGTATTAGGATTCACTCGAGTTGTTTGACGCTTAAAATGTCTTCCTTATATTGATGCATGGAGCAAGTTAATAAATTGGCAATTTTGCAATAGGATTATAAATTACTTTATTATTATTATCATATGTCCAAAAGTTAATGGAATAATGGAATATTTCATATTTTTATTAATTTTTATAAATATTTTTTTTTATATAAGTAAACATCATTTAACTACAACTTTAACCAATATTAAATTAATCTCGAAGTCATACAAAAAAAATGATTTATTCTTTTGAGGTGAAAACTATACAATGTATTACAAATTTTATAAAATAAATTAAAAAGTAAAAAAAGGTTTTTAAATAAAATTAATAATCAGTATTTCCTCCATGGGCCTGTATGCATAACTGTAGGCGATGTAGCATGCTATCGATTAAATGGTCGAGCTGGGCTTGCGAAATTCTTTCTCATTCTTCACGAGCAACATATTTCAGTTCTCGAAAATTATTTGGGGGGAGGATTTCGCTTCTTAATGCGTTTTTTAAGAATGTCCCAGGCATGTTAAATGACATTCATGTCAGGGGAATTTGATGGCCATCTTAATGTGGATATTCCTTCTTCTTCCAAAAAACTTTGTACTGCAGCTGTTCGATATGGAGGTGCATTGTCATGCATAAACACAAATCCATCAGCTACCGGCCCATGGAATAGATGCACAACAGGATTTAAAACTTCCTCGATGTACACAGCACCAGTGATTCTTCTCTCCAAAACCAGGAGAGGCGCCGTGTACCCCTCCATACCACTCCAAACCATAATACTCCCACCTTCAAATGGAACACGTGGTTGGGCTGTTTCTAATCGGGCTTGTCGTCCTGAGGCCCTCCAAACTAGCGTTCTTCGCGAATCAGAAACCAGGGCAATTCTTGATTCATCAGAGAACATCACGTAATTCCAGTTAGGACCATGGTGTAACATTTCTTGAGCCCATTGCAACCTTATAATTTTTAGTAGATAGATTAGTTTGGGAACACGTAGAGGTCTTCTGCGATACAAATTTACCACATTTTTAATATTCGTGTAATTGTTTGTTTTGAGATATTCAGTCCTTCAAGTCTAGCAATTTCTCTGGATATGCCACTTGTAGATTCCTGTCGATATCTTCGAGCTATCAATGTTATCTGCCGGTCTTGTGCTGCTGTTGTACATCGACTTCTGCCACTTCTAGGACGATCCTTCACATCATTTGTGTCTTGGAATTTTTTTTTATTTTTGATACAGCACCCAGAGTAAGACCAACAATATTCGCGATATCATTTTGAGTAAAACCATGTTGTAACAAAGCAATTACTCTAGACCTATATACCCTAGACCTATATACACATAAATGAGTAAACAGGTTTTGATTGAAATAGACATAAATTATGTCTGCATCAGGTAAAGAGTTTTTTTATAGAAAACCTGAAAGTATCCTAGGGTTAATCTAGATATTATAACCATTATGTTTAAAAATTTTTAAGAATGCTATTTGTTTCTTGCTTCTCCTGAGTTAATATGTACAGCTTGTAACATGATATGTTAACTAAAAACGTAGTATTCTTAAATTAATTATATGGCTAACGCTAACACCATCTATTGTATAGAGTTTTTAACATGTTAATTATTAAAAACGATACTTGTCAGTAATTCCAACTTTATACACGATTTTTAATGTGGCATAGTCCAATACCACCGTACATAAACAAGACTAGTAGAACAACTCACCCTTCGGCACTTTGATGTCGATGCTTCAAAGTAAAGCCGCTATCGTACGAAAATAAGCACGTGTCTCCTATTTACGTACATAAGCTGTGGGCCTGACATTCACCGAAATTGGTGACGGGGTAAGGAAGGAACGTTTATGTGCGTGCCCTAGAGTTGGAATTCTAGTCTTTGTTAATGTTCAGTGCCAATACCTTCAATGCCACGATTCATTCTCTTATTGTCATTGGTGTTACACACAGCATTGGAGTATAAAATACCAAAGACATTACAAATTTCAATTTCAAAGACATTACTGAGTTACTATCGAATTACCGCTGATTGGTTCTACATTGGTGGACTGTTCACCAGACCAACCCTTCACTGGACCAGCCCTCTCCTGGATCAACCAATGGATCGCAGATGTAAGAAAAGATAAGTCGACCAACGTAAATAATAGTATATTAAACAACGCATTTCATATGGAATTCTGTTATGACACGAGTTCAAGTTTAAAAAACGAATCGCGAAGCGATGATTTTTTTAAAGAACGAGTGTTACAACAGCCATATGAAATAAGTTGTTTATAATATTTTTTATATGTTGCCCTTTTTAGCATTTTTTAAATTAATTTATTATTTTTATGTAATTACGAAAATTTTGATTTTAAAAAATATGTCGGTAGCACTGTGTAATTTATAACATTTGACAGTTGTGACATTTAAATTGCAAAATATAAAAATGCATTTATAATATTATACAGCTGTCTCTACGTTTTTTCTTTATTTATTAAACGTAATATCAAAATTATTGTCGTATCGTATGAATGAATTAATGAATAAGCGAAAGAAATTTGGTGGAGATTTGATTTGAATACGAGGGTTAAAAGATAAATAGAAGAGCCCAGATTTAGGATTTGATATCCTCTGCAGGGCTGGGGTGGCGTAATTGTGTGGAAGTCGTATTGCCCTGGGTGGTTTGAGTGGGGTTGAGGGGTAGATAGATAATGGCTCGGTGAGGTGAAAAGTGGCAGAAGAGTGCCGGTGAGTGTGAGTGTAGCGAGGCGGGGGTTTGGCTTATTGACTCGGAGAACTCGCAGAGAACGGGCTCAAATCGCTGGGGGGGCGGCGGCGATGGGACATCGTGGGGAGTCGGGTACAGGGCTGTGGCTGTATTGTTCCCTTCCTGTCAGCCATTCGGTAAGTGTTATAGGGAAACCACAGAAAACCTATAACCTGACAGAGCGCCGGGGAGGAGTTTGCGGGGTATTCGAGGAATTAAGAAGATTTCTCGAAGGAGTTACCCGGGATATGTTGAGAGAGAGATAGATATATTATTGTATCCCCCGGGAGTGGGGGATAGTGTTGTGGGGTGGTCCCCGGAGTGGGTTTTAGCAAATCGCTAGGGGAGATGTGACGAGGAATTTCTTTGGTTTTCGAGAGCGGCGATTGATTTGCCATGGAAGTTTTAGGGTGTTTTTTGCTTGAGTGTTGTCGGAGAGTAGGGTGCGCTGGACGTAGCGCGATTGGAGATTTTGGAATCGTTCAAGAACGGGGGTGATGTTCGTGTTTTGGTAGACTACAATGCTGGGGGTGAGACGGTTTTGATATTTGCAATATCGGAGGATGGCTCGTTCACAAGACTGGATGGTGCTTGTGATACTGGTGGAGGCGGTGCTATATAGAATTGCTTTGTTGTCAAGGAGTGGGCGAATAAAAGTTTTGTAGGTGTGCAGAAGAGTGGAGGGGTGGGTTCTGCCGAATTTTCCTCCTAATGCCTTAATGAGATTGGCTCGTCTCCGGACTGAGTCCAAGGTGGACTTTACGTCAGCCGTCCAACAGAGGGTGTGAGTGTATCTCACCCCCAGGTAGACGGCCTCGTTTCGGAGGACGAGTCTCTCTCCGTAGAGCATTATTCGGAAGTTTCCGGGGAGAAGTTTTTGTTTAAAGGTGTCGGGGTGTTTGAAGAAGATGAGTTGAGACTTTGTTGAATTAAGGGTGACCCTCCATTTGCGTATCGTCAACTGTATTAGAATAAGTAGTTGTAAAGAACTGCTTGCCGATTATTTTTTTGTAACGTATTCTCAACTTTATTCATTTTAGCACCAAGGAAATCTATTTATCTTTTATCTGTTGGTACATTTTCATTTTTTTTTACTTCATAGACAGTTTTTTCTGACATCTTTCTGTCATCTTATGATACTTATTTAAATAACTCAGCTTAAAACAATTTTAGTAGTATCAGTAGTATCATAAAAAATAAAAAGATTTCAGTGGCGCCCTTATAATTTCTTAAAGAAACAAATATTGTACTATAGTCAGAGCTAGTGAACTTACTCACCCCTAGCCGAGGTATTTAACTATCATAATTTTTGCTGTGATAAACATTTATAAATTTTGTAAATTATTGAAATATCTTTTACAACTAATTAAAGACGAAATTAAGATTAATGGTTGTTTTATTGTAAATTACATTTTTTTCTTTTGGTATATTGTTATTTTTTAAAAGTTAACTATTAGGTACTTACTCACTGCCATTTTTAGCTAGTTTTTCTTGCCCTATTCATCCCGTTTAACAGGGTGCTTAAGATTTCCCACACGGCTTTTCTCTCCCAGAATATTGTTTATAATATCCAGCTGCTCTTATATAAAATCCAACACCATTTCCTTTTGCTAAAAGGACACTTTTTGGTTACACCATCATCTTCGTCTTCCAAATAATTCATTTTGATTATTACAATAATAAATAAAATTTAAACAACCCGAACAAAACAAACTACGTAATGAACGAAATTGATTGTGGTAACCTTTACTTTGTGGAAGTCCATCTTACTAAGAACAATAAATAACTGAACGGTTGAAAACACTATTTATTCGAAAGATTCGTTTTAAAATGCAACTACAGCTGTTTCGCTAAAAACTAGCCTCGTCAGATTGTATCGCACTTAAAGGTGATTATGATGATGAATAAAAAAGATTTTTTCGAAAAAAACCGTGTTTTTACTAGTTAGCCCCGGGACTTATTTCTTATGTCAAATTTTGCGACTCTTTATATCTGTTTTAAATTTTATATAGTTATTTCTGAAAAGGGATTTACTATATTTTTTTAATTTTGTTTCAGATATAACCTTCAAGATAACCATGCGCAGAAAGACTCTATTTTATACAGTGAATCTAATAATCCCATGCGTTGGTATCACATTTCTCACAGTTCTTGTATTCTACTTACCTTCGGATTCCGGCGAAAAAGTCACCCTTTGCGTATCAATTCTCATATCACTTACAGTGTTTTTCTTGCTCTTGGCCGAAATTATTCCTCCTACTTCATTGGCGGTGCCGCTGTTGGGAAAATATCTTCTGTTTACTATGATTTTGGTAACTTCGTCTATTTGGGTGACAGTTTGCGTACTAAATGTTCACTTTAGGTAAGTACCTTTAACATATCAATTATCTTTATATTCTAAGGTTTGCCGTTGCATGCTCCTAGTGCCATCTGCGCTTACTTTGCTCTATAATTTATTAGTTAGTGATGTGGAGGATACGGGTACTCAGCTAGTAGTTAAGATTAACCAGACAAAACCGCATATTCGACGAGCTTTCACTGTGATTAACAGTAATGAGGTTCACTCTTTGGATGTGTTTAGAAAATACATGAATTTACGGCAACACGTCTCCCTAAAAGCTATTTTAGTGGGTTATAGACAAGGAAAATGTCTGTCTCAAAGAGGTGGTATACATACTGTTGGCGGAGCACCTAAGAAAATAGCTGAGTTCTTAAAACTAGACCAACCAGAAAAGTATACAGGTCATTGTCTCAGGAGGGCATCCTCAACGTTGTTGGCCAATGCTGGAGCTGACCTTAAAGTTATAAAACAGTACGGTGGATGGAAGAGTTCTTCAGTTGCAGAAAAGTATATAGATGAATCGATTGAAGGCAAAAACAAGATTGCAAGAATGATCCAAAGGTGCGAAACTTTTGTTGCAGTGCTACATTACACCCACACGTCTTCCGCGATTATAGAAAATACTGTAAATCCATCAACTACTCCATTAATACATATTGCTGGCAACAGCAGTTGTACAATTAATGTCAATCTTCAAAAACTAGAATAAAAACTTAATTTATGTTGATTCACTTATTATTTCAAACAACATTGGGAGAATTGAAGAGTACTGTAAAGTAAAAGTGTAGGTACCGTAAAGTACCTTTTCCCGGACTCAGACGAGTCTGGAAAATGGCAGTATGCAGTATGAAAAAAATGTACTTGACCGTCTCTTTGGTTGTCTCTGTTACAGTTTATTTGGCAAATACCGCACAATACTTACGAATGCCTTTGGTGTAGCATTTAAAATAGAAATTTAACGGTCATTTTTAATCTGAGACCTGTTTAAACCAAGCTTTAATTACTATCACGTCTCCGGGATTTGTTCAATCATTCGTTGTAAGATATTAAGTGCAAAAGCTGGAATATTTTTACGTTGAATAGTTTACAAGTTACAGTGCTTTGAGCAAATGATTGAATATCGATAAACGCTAGCTAAAGCAATGTTTAGTGATATGAAAAATTATTTTATACAAAGGTTTCTCCTTATTGCAGTAGCAACTAATTTTTTTTTTCGCTATTGATGGTGTACAGACAGTACAACTAAAAATAAGATATTTATTTCCTTATGACAATAATTGTGACAATAAGATTTAAAACTATATATGTCACAACAACAAGGTAAAAGTGACCAAAAAATATAAATATAAACAGGACCTTCACAAGGGCTTGCAACTCCATTGCCCTTCAATAGATTTTGAAATATATTTTTTGCACGATTAATAATTTTTGACTGTTTACCGTGACAGATTTTACGTCAGTAGGTGACATTTACTACCAACTCGACGGTAAGTAATCCAACTTACAAGTTAGTCCTAATTTGACGAATGGGGAAGAAAACGCAAAGCTTATTGAAGAGGGCGACACTATAGCTTGACTCATAACAACAGTTTGTTTACTAGAATCCAAATTTTTGATTTCGTAATTTTTGAGTTTGTATAAGAAACAAGTACTTGCATTGTATTTTTGTGACTTCTGTGAAACATGTACAATACCTGGACAGTATAAATGTTGAAAGAGGATTTGAGAAAAAGGGGAGGTCCTTTAAGAGGACGAAAAGTTGATCTGGTTAACAGGTATAATTTATCCCTCATTTTCATGTTGTTTTTCTAACCAATTGTGATAAAAAAGCTGGTCAATTAATTAATTGATCTTCTATAGACAGATTGATCACTTGGCTGCCTCGGTAAGTTAAATGATAAGCCATTGGTAGGAGTGTTGAAAGTACCATATTAAACTTGTTGATATCTTCAAGCCCAGTATAAAATAAAACAGATTTGGCATCGAACAACATGTCCTGTGTTCCCAAAATTCTTAAAATATGGGGTGTTTGTGTTGATGCAGTATTAGATGAAATGGTTATATGTTCATTATGGCGGATATCTGTCTCTTGCTCTAGAGAAGTCGATACTTCAACTTGAATATCAGAAACATCCACATCATCTATATGGAAGACTCCGTCTAGACTCTCAGTCCAACTACAACTCTGTTGTTCTCGCTGACTTGTGCTAGCTAACAACTCTTTCTTGGCTGTGCGGTGTGCATACCTCTCTTGTCTATTAACTGCATTAGGTGAATGAGTTTTAGTCCACACAAAAATAGATGGGATTGCTGTTTTCTTTAGATATTTATGTGCATGAGCAATACCTAAAACAATTGACGTAATAATATAATGTATTAAAGTTAAAAGGTTGTATATGGTTCTGTATAGATCATAATCACGAGATGTACATTAAAAGACAGCAAACCATACCTGTATAATAACCGTTTCCTTGAAAATCTGCTTCGGTAAAGTGTTTTGAACATAACCTAGAATTTTTTGAAATTTTGAAGTTTTTTAATCTACAAGCCTTTATCCACAGTTTTCTTATTGATAAATCCTTAGGAAATGAATGATTTCCATTATTATTGCAACTTATTGCTACACAACGGGGCATTCTAGTACGAATACAGTAAGATAATTGGATTTGTTTAATATTTTAAAATAGGATATTTCTATTGTTATGAGTCAAGCTATAGTGGCGACGCCTAATGGAAAAAATATGCAGTTTTATTCCCCATTGCGCCTAAAGGTAACCTTAGAGAGTTGTTACTTGTTATAGCTGTCCCTACTCAAGAACTTGCGCGTCTCCCTAGGGATTGGCAGAGTCTTTTATAGGTGGTTCCTCTTCTGTCTGCTTCTTGACAGATGTTATTCCTTTTTAGTTGTCCAGCTTTTTCCTTGGTCTTGGATGTCTCCTGTCTCCTCCTAAGTGGTATATTCGGGTGTGTCCTGAGTTCTTCGAATCTTCTTCTGCCTCTGTCATTTGCTGTCATATTGACATCAACTGTGGCGACTATAATTTTTATGAGAAAAGTTTATGAATAAATCAAATCGTTTTGTGTCACTGTCAGTTGCTGTCACATTGGCGTCACCTGTGGCGATAACAATATTGTACAATGTCGCGATTTGGAAATGCTTCTGCTGTAGATATTGACAAGAATATAGACAATCTTACGCCAACGAATACGAAAAAATCAAAAATGTCAGTATGCTAAAAAAAAACTTATTAGAACGAGGAACTTCGGTGGAAAAAATTGCCTTCACTCTAAAGGACTGGGCAAGCAACATGCGCAAGAAGGATGGATCCTTCTGTAAAGAAAGTGTAGTGAAAACAATGTGGAACGTAACAGCAAAACTTGTTCAGGGAAAATAGATTTCAGTATTGTAATAGATCCATTTAATGATGTAAGATTTAAATCTGCTAGGAGTGCCCGAGATGCTACGCACAAAATATTACAAATGAACCCGGAAAAGAGAAAAGAAAGCTCATCGGCTTTTACTCACAAAGAATTGCTGCAAATTTTGAAGCTTTACGATGAAAACGAGCCAGAAGGTCTGCAGAAAAAAATTTTTTATCTCATATCTTATGAGCTAGTATTTCGAAAAGGTGAGGCAGTCAACTGTTTGACGGATTTTTTTCAAGAAGAAAAGTTTCATGATGGAACAAGCACAAATAGAATAGAATTTAATCCAATATTTTCAAAAACCTGCCAAGGAGGAGGCCGTAGATTAGCGGACAGTAAATGGTTAATCCGAAACATTAGTAATGAAGACATCTGTCCCGTTAGTTAGGTCAAATTAAGGTTTTTTCATTTAATTTTACCTTTCAATGCTTTTTTTCAAGATTATACAGAAAACTTTTGTCAAAACGAGGATCTAACGTGAAGACGAACCGTCTGTTTCTTACACCGAGTCGAGAATGGCAAAATAGTGGTATATGGTTCAAGAACATCCCAGCTGGTAGAAACGAGATCGCAAAATGGACAAAGCTGTCTGTCCAAGAAGCAGGTCTCGATAGCGAAAAGTTCAAATTCACAAACCATTCTCATCGAGCAACTGCCGTAAGCCATCTAGCCAAGGTTGGGGTAAACGAAAACCAGCTAACGAAAATAACGGGACATAGAAATGTCAATTCAATAAAACCTTATTTACAACTTGATAAAGAGTTTCATGAGAAAATAATACAGAAAATAAGAAACAGTGAGAACAGCGAGGTTAGTGATTTTTCAGTTTCAACTTCTTCTTCCAGTAACGTTGTTTCTGACCGACAACAAACTTCGACTGGTTCAATCATAAATTTTAATAATTGCGTTTTTAATTGTAAGAATTTCAATAAGTAGGCTTAACAGTGTTCATGTTATTTCAATACCTAAATAATAAACGTTTAATATAATTACGTCTGCATTTATTTTGAAGGACCTGATAATTCGCACTAGGGCAAAATTATCGCCTAATTGTATGCTCATTGGCTGAAACAACAATCAAAAAATAGTCGGAACATTGTTGAAATGTCAAATTTGACAGATGAAAAAAATTTTCTTCCTATGAGTCGGGCTAGTCTTCCTCTTGCTTGTTTTGCCTTCTTTGTGATGTTTTCCACGTGTTATTTGAAGGTTAGTCCTTGGTCCAGTATATCACTCCTGGATATTTAGGCCTTTTTTTCTCCTCCTATTTTAATGTTTTCTTCTGGTTTTTTCCTTCTTTTACTGAAGTAGACTGCTTGGGTATTTTTTAATTATGAAGAACTGCTTTTATTTTATTGTAAATTGGTTCTTTAGGACTAATACATTTTCTTGTATTTCATACCAGTCTAACGTACATTTTTTTAACCTCTTATTTTTTTTCTAATGTTGTTTTGATTAAATCAAAATCCAACTATTATCAAAACTTGGTATCTTTGATAAATACACCTTGCCTGCCACTAGCGCTATATCCATTCGTTAAAAACCGGCAATTCCTTACATCCAAATATATTAGAGCCTTTCATTAAAATATCATTATTAGTTACGGCCGTCAGTAATTTCTTTTCATGACCCCTTCTCTCTAATTCCACGTTCGGGATTAATCAAAAATGAGTTATATTTAATGTGCACGCTATATCAAATTTACTCTCCTACTAATTTCCCGTTTTGACCCGCCGCCGACCGCCACGTTGTGAGTTGTATTCCAGATTAATTTTTCATTCTAAATTATTGTGTCATTAAACACGAATGCCGTGCCGGGATTTTTATTTTTGAAGGGATAGCATTCATTGTAGGGTCAACTTACTTTTTAACTAATATTTTTAACTTAAATTATTCTTAAACCATCAATAATATCATTTTTATATTGATTGTGTTTCTGGCATCTTACAAATAAAATAATATAGACCAGGAGAGGGATTCTGTTTGAACGATATCAAACTCGATATCGTGAGTAGAGTTGATTCTGTTCCACGATCGAATTACCTTTCGGTAATCGTCGGAATTTCTACACTGCACTTGCGCACTGCCGTAGTTGTCAAAACTAAAAGCGGGAATCTTAAAGCTTCAGGAATATATTCCATTTGTTTACTATCTGAATCATCAAAATGTTACCAATTTTCCATGAAGCTTTTTTGGCAGAAATTAATGGAGAAAGAACTCTGAGATTAATTCGTAGAAGACAAGAATTACGTGCAACTAGTGATCCTTTTAGTTTAACAGAAAACAGGTTTATTGAGCTTTTTCGCCTCCATAAACGTTTAGTGAGAAGACTAATTTATGATTGAACCAATCAATAGGAAAGGTGTTACTATTGAAAACAAAGTATTATATGCATCAAGATTTTTTACTACCTACAAGATCTTATCAAAGATGTCTTGGCGAAGAAAATAACTGTGGATTGAGCCAAACAATGGTACACTCCGCGTCATATAAAACTGGTACAACTATTATTATCAAAAATAGTGTTTTTGTAGTTGTGTAAATTGATCTGTTAAAAAGTGTCAATGCTAAATCAGCTGTTATGGTATAATTTCTATGGCAGTGTTGCCAGCTCAATAAAAATGTTATTAGATGTAATGATGAAATTAAATTTTATAAAGCAATAAAACAAATTGGAAAAAATAAAAATCTATTATCATTCATACATAAACAATTAAATGAACTAACAAATAGATTATAGATCATGGTAGCATAGAAGCCCTGAAAGTTTACATTCAATAATTAATAACGTGTCATGCCTCCATTATTATTGATAAGTTCTTGTAATCTTGTAGACATTGAGTCAATTAAATTTAATGTTAAATTTTCATCTTCTGTCAAGCTCTCCCAGGTTTCTTCTATTAGCGTCCATAAGTGTTCTTTGTTTCGTGGAATTGTATTTAAATTTTTCAATTTTTTTACCATAAGCCCCCAAACATTCTCTATTGGATTAAAGTCTGGACTTTTAGCGACCCATGGAAGCGTTTCAATATTATTTTCAGCAATATAATTGCGTACGCTGCGAGCAGTGTGCACTGAGCAATTATCATGTTGAAAAATAAAATTATCATTGGGAAAAATTTCCCTAACCGATGGTAACATTACCCCATCTAAAATATCCAAATAGTTTCTAGCATTTAATCTTCATTCGATTCTCCAGCACATTCCTAAACCTCCTTTATACATCCAAGCCCAAACATTTACAGAAAATCGTCCAGACTTATCATTAGAAGAAATATAATTTTCATTAAACCTACTTCCAGGCGGTCTATAAACTCTAATATGGCCGTCACTATGTGATTGGAATACTTTTTCATCGAAAAAAATTACCCTTCCCCAAAAATTTAATGTATCGTTTATAACATAATTTAAGGCAAAAATTAATCTACCTTGTTTATGTTCTTCATTGAGTTTGTATTTCCGGGCGGCCGCACAATTCTTTAAATTAGTTTTTCTAATTCTTCTTAATGCGGTTGTTATTGAAGCATTAAAGTTTACTGCAACTTTTGCATGACTTGACGTATGAAATGGATTTTCCCTTAAGTAATCAGTTAATGCTTCGTCTTGCTCCGCTGTAGTTATAAATGGTCTTCCAGTTCCTCTTTTTCTGCAAATAGTTTGGTCGTTATCCCACCTTTTTTTAATGTTTTGAATCGTGGTTTTGCTTCTATTAAACGTTTGGGCAATTCGTCTAATGGACCAACCATCCTCTATTTTGGAAATTATTCGCATTTTATCAAATTCCCTTAAATGGACTGGCATCGTGGATAATGCGCTTTGACAAATTTGACACATGCGACTGTTTGTCATTTTGATTAGTTAAGTTTGATTTACATAGGGAAAATAAAGGTGTACCAGTTTTATATGACGCGGAGTGTACACAGAACTATTTATATGGTCACTGACGCTATTTCTAATATCGCAGAAAATTACATCTATTTACCATCCACCATGCAAGAACGAAATATTAATGTTCAAGTTATCACGACCAAAAAAACATAAGAATTAACAATCTGTTTGAGGTTAGAAAGTTCAGTTAAAAACAGACAGAAAAAAGATAAAGTGACAATTGGACTGCTTATGGGCAATCAAATTTTCTGATCGAGTTGTCACGATGTAACCGTGAATCGTAAAATAGAATCCTGATCCAGAAACGTCTAAAGTCAACTGTCAGGCTGAAAATGTCAACAACTACTTCTTTCTCACAAAACCTTTCCTTCCTTTTCTTCTTTTTTATCACTGAAATCTTGTTGTTCTGTGAAATATACTTATTAGAAAGCTCTACAGATGGTCACAATGAACTTATTGGAAACTACGTTGACGTCTTATGTTGACTATTAGGTATAGTTGTTCATCATAGTTTTATTTAAAAAAATTAAAAACGGTTTATATTGTTGTCAATATAATTTATATAAAAACTCACATTTTTTCATGTAAAATAATAGTATGTTATGCAACGATTATGTAATGATGGTTATTAATACACGAGCATTAACTGGTTAATGAGAGTGTATTAATAACCATTACATGAGAGTTGCATACGCTATTTTTTCTACGACCGATTTAAATAATCAAAAACTAAAAATATTATATTTATATTTGTAATGAACACAATAACAGTAATTATACGTATTTCTATAAAAATTCTACAAAATTGTAATTAATGGTATTACCTGAGGTATATTGCCATAGATGTAGGAAAACTATAAACATTCTATTTATATTTATATTCAACATAATAATAATTGTAATTAATCTGATTTCTTGAAAATATTAAGATTGTTTATTGTGCAGTTTGAAAAGTTTATTCCAGGTCCCACTGATCTGGAAGTGGAAGGAATATTTACATTTATTTCATTTCATTGTTACTCTCAATGGAGTTCAATATTGAATTGGAAATGCTGATTTTATTCTGAACCAAATTTTCAATGTAGTCTTCCGTCACTGAATTTGATTTCCAGGCACCATGACGTTTTAATGTACAAGCTCCCATTATTCCAAAAATCATTGCTACCTAAAACAAAAAATAAATTAAATAAATACAACAAGAAGAAATTAAGAAAAAAAAAAAGAAAATAGGAACATGACTTAGGCTAGGCTTCGAACCCGCATCTCACACGGTAGTCTAGTTCAACATCATCGCCTTAGGCCCGCTTCGCCACAGGTTAAACTACAAAGCTTCTTCGAAATTAATGAAATATATCGTGCATGGAAAATGTGATTAAGACAAAATTTTTAAAAATGTAATGTTAGGTGAATACTTACTTTTACAAATAAAAACAGTTCATCGGGTGCTTCGTCGTGAAAATATTTTTGATTTTTTTCCAACATATCCTTCGGAATAAAGCTAGTAGTTTTTTATATTTTGAAATGTCTATATTATGGTTAATATTTACCAACGATTTTATTATTGAATAATGTGTCCATGTACTAGATGATTTCATAGTTTCCATCAGTTCTTGAAAATAAGCAATCAAAACATTTTCGGAGAATGTCGAAACATTATTTGTACTTCTCCAGTCCATAAACCGTTGATATAATTTTTCGTACACTTTCTTAGATTTTTGGGGCAAAATATTTTGTACTGCATTTTCTGCTTTCTCCGATATATGTGGAAGAGTTGATGGTTATTCTTCTATATCGCTGATATCAGACATTTTGATAATATTATTATTAATTTTTAAAGTTTAGCTCAAGGAGACTAGAGCTCTTGGCTTAGCTGTTTAGGAAAATTTAATGAATTTGGAATATAAGTTAGAACTGTCAAACACTTTTTGAGAGACGCCTACCTGATACCTATTTAAATGTAAAATATAGGTGGTATGCGGTCAACTGTTCAGTATCTTAATGAAAATCATTATAACACTAGTGTTATAATGAATATCATTATGAAACGGATTATGGACATATAAGTGTAACATTATAGTACGGGCGTAGAAAAAAGTTGGTATTAAAACTTATGTGTATATAATAGTCGGTGCAAAACAAAATTTGATACACGTCATCATAATTTTACGTCGACACGTATATAGACAGTGTTGCCGGACTTTTATAAGTTTACAAGAGTTAAAGATCGATTCGAATAAAACTATCCAAAACAACTTATTTGAAGTGACATCAAACAAAGTACCATCATAACTTTTAAAGTTTTTTTGGGGGGTATATGGGTTTAATAAATAAAGAGTATAATAATATTTGCTTTTATTCGCTATAATTAGATTCATCAGATTAGTTTCAGTTTCTTCATTGGGATTTATAATTATAAGTGCAATATCTAGTGTATCCAACAATCTCTCTCTATCAAACCATTTAAAAATTTCCTCTTCAGTATGACGGATAGTTTTTTCCCAAATTTCTGGTATAATCGTTTCAAGAGCTTCAGACCACATATTAAAACAGTCTGTTTCAGTGTCTGTTATAATATTGTTTTGATGTACCCCATATCAGTTCTATGGAATTGAAAATACAATGATATGGGGGTAAACGTAGCACTTTGTGTCCATATTGTTGGGCTAAATGGTCAGCCATATAATATATGACTGGTGGTTTATTTCTTAAAATTAAATGATTATCCCAAGGAAATTTCCGATGTTAAGCTTAAAATTCAAAGTATTACTTTCATTCTTACCTATTAACAATGTTCAGAAGTTCAACTTTTAGTTTAGAATTTCCATCGCTTTGTGCATCTTCAAACTCCTCCATGCTTAACTGTAGTCGAGTCCATTTTCTCTTACTTTTTAAGAGTGGTTTCTTGGTTGTGTCCGTGAATACCTGGACAACGATCTCGAAAGAGAATACCTATTTCTCTTTTTTTTCTACCTCACTCTTGAAAACTCTTCGAGGTTCTAGCATTATTGTGAAATGAATTGACAGTATCCTTTTGATAATTGATATGACCGGTAATATCTTTATATTTTATTATGTAATTTGGCCTTCTGTCCAATATAGACCGTTAATTCGGTTGTTTGAATGTTTAGGTCACCGTCAACGCACAAAATGTCACCTGTATTTAGGAAGATCTTCCTGAATTTTATGCCAAAATTGTTAATTATGCGAAGAACAACATACTCTTTACCAGAATACGACGATACCCAACCGCCTAGAGGATACACCAATGAAATGGATATTCAGTAAGTCTCTTTTTTCCAATAGTACTTTCATTAAATACACCTTTCGAACTTGTAGGATAAATATGGGAGAACCATTTACAACCGATTTTAAAATTACGACCAGAGAACCTAGTTTTGTTCTACAGAACGTTGAACATGATGATGGAAAGATGAAAGCTCATTCCTCAAGTAAATAAAAAAATAGTACTTACTTAGACTATATTATTAGGAAGTTAACTGTACTAACTCCTATTTTGTGGAAGTTATGCATATTAAATTGCATAATAAATAACAGATAATTATTTTTTACACTATTCTTACCTAAAATACTTGGAAATAATGGAAAAAACATGAAGGAACTTTGTTATAAAACTTTCACTATTTATTTAAAAAACAACTTATCTATAAAAGTACGAGGAGTAATAAACCCTAATTAAGTATGCAAAACCTTTACAGGGAGCACCATGAAATTTTAGATAAATATCTTACTTTAAATTACATTTCTTCCGTAAATCTAAAAACCAGGTAGATCGACCCCATATTTGTTTCAGTTGTAGCAAAGTTTAGGGTTTCTTCATTGTTAAAGGTTGAGCAGATGAGCAATAACGCAATGCAGTGGTGTGTATTTTGGGAAAAAAATACGTTTTAAATTATAATATAATAAAAAATGAAAAGGAATAATTATTGGAATACATTTATTACTTACATTTTGTTCTATATCCGACTCGGAAGAGGAAGAATCGTTGTTGACATTAATAATAATAGGGTCGATTAAATCATCACAAATATTGTCAATTTTCCATATATTTGCCTTTGATAACATGCTCGATACAGTTTGTCCAATTTTCCTTACTAACATGACTTATAGCAATCTCAAACAATTTCACAACATCGTTTATTTTAAAAGTAGTATTTTTTTCCAACTTCCCTTTTTACTGAGCCCATATTAATTCTATGGGATTAAGTTCACAATGATAAGGGGGAAGTCGAAGAACTGATATACCACGAGAAGAAGCCATTTCTTCTATAATCTAGGTTTTGTATTTATTCTTGTTCATTTTTGCAATTCTGTAAAGTTCTTTCCTTAGTGGATCTTTTGGAAACTTAATATTTTTCGATATAAGCCACTCCAAAAGCTCTGCTTTACGCCAATGACTTGTGGGCAATGCTTCTCGTAACCGTGAATAGTAACTTGCGTTGTCCATAACAATAACAGCCCCTTTTGGAATCAGATCCAACATTTGAACAAACCATTCCTCGAAGACATCCCCATTCATATCTTCGTGATAGTCCCCCGCGCGTTTTGAAATAAAAGTTAATAATCCACCATCAACAAAACCTTCAGAACTTCCAACATGGACAATGATAAGTCTTTTTCCTTTTCCAGATGGTGGCTGCAAACCTAACGACAAACCTTCCACGAATTCCTGCCTTCCGCTTTTAATGTTTTCATCTTGCCAAGATTTGAAAACTGTATATCCAGCATTTAAACTCTTACTTTACATCTGTGCTTACCGATAGCAGCTGCTTGAACGGTCGTCAAATTACGGCCGCTTTATTGCGGCACCGCTATCCTAGGAAACCAAAGCTTTAGAGTTTAAAATAATCCATGGCTGCTTTATTTTTCGGTTTATATGTTTAAAAGACGCAAGACCGCAAGACTCTTGCAGGCTTGGTCTTGGTCTTGCGTATATCTTGCAATGCGAAGTCGTGGTCTTGCATAAGTCTTGCACTGCTCGGTCTTGGTCTTGATCTTGCAGACTGAAGTTGGTCTTGGTCTTGGTCGTGCATTTTCTGCAAGACCAAGTCCAAGACCGTAAGACCAAGACCAGTCTCGCTCATCACTATCAATAATCTTTCCATTATTTTTGGTAACAAATTGAAATTACATTTTATTTTAAAAGACAACGTCCGTGACGTATATTGTATATCCAAGTTTTTTAAAATAGTGAATTTTTTTTAACAGTTCCTAATTATTAATAAATTATTAATAAAACTAAGTAAAACTTCCACTACAGGGTGTTTCTTAAGTAATCTAAAATATTATATGGGGCGCTTCGTTACTCAATTTTAAGACGAAAAGTTCTTATAAACATGTGTGATAGGTGTTGTCGTTTATGAGATACAGGGTGTTGAATTTATTGTAATAAGTCAGTTCTGATTGTATGTGAAATTAATTTTTCCCGTTGACGCTACTGGTTTTTAGAAGTAATACGCAAAAACATGCTTATTATAAGTGGCCTTTGAAATAATGTTGACAAGTGTCAAATTTGAAAACCAACGCAAAAATCGTACATTTTTATTTGATTGACTCTGTGTTTAGTTAATAACTATGCCAGTGTTTATTAATGTTGAAATGGCTAATATGCATTTTTTGTACGGATTAGCGAATGGTAATGCCTTAGAAGCTAGACGTACGTATGCCCAGCGTTATCCAAATAATCGTTTACCATGTTCAGATACGTTTACTAAGTTACATATTCGTTTACAAGAAACTGGAACTTTTGCTAAATCGAAAAATATTATTGGACGACCCAGAACTGTGAGAAATCCCCAATTGGAAAACCAGATTCTTCAAATTATTGACCAACATCCAGAAACGAGTACAAGAAAAGTTGCAGATGAAGTAAATGTTAGTAACAAAACTGTTTGGAATATTCTAAAAGATAATTTATTGTATCCATATCACGTTCAACGTGTTCAACATTTGTTACCTACTGACTATCCATTACGCATACAGTATTGTCAATGGATTTGACATACCATAAGTGTAAAACGATTTCAACAAACATTTTCGGTCAATTTTTGGCTTGGCATCATCGATGATTATTTAATTGGACCATTTTTCCTTCCTGTACGGTTAACCGGTGAGACATACCAACATTTTCTAGAAAATGAACTTCCATTTCTTTTGGAAGATGTACCTATTATTATTAGAAGACGCATGTGGTTCATGCATGACGGAGCTCCTCCACATTTTTCAGTGATTGTACGCGAGTTTTTAAATAATGTTTTTCCAGGCCATTGGATCGGACGAGGATCTCCACACCCGTGGCCCCCTAGATCACCTGGACACAATCCTCTGGATTTTTGTGTGTGGGGATATTTGAAATCGCTTGTTTACACAACACTGATATTAAACGTACAAGATCTTCAAAATCGTATCATAGACGGCTGTAATGTTATTCGTAACAATCCTGGTATCTTCGAACGTATTCGACAATCCATTAGACATCGAGCGGATTCTTGCATTTTAGCTGGAGGTGGACATTTTGAACATTTGCTCTGAAATGTATTATTTTTTCTTTATGTTTAACACATGTTGCTTGTAATAAAATAATAAAAAAATATAAATCAGTAGCGTCACCAAGATAAATTAATTTCACGTACAACACCCTGTATCTCATAAACGACAACACCTATCACACATGTTTATATGAAGGTTTCGTCTTAAAATTGAGTAACGAAGCGCCCCATATAATATTTTAGATTACTTAAGAAACACCCTGTATTTATTAAAAAAATCATTTAAACTGGATTTTTATGTCACTTAGTATATTATTAATAAAGCTTTAGTTTTTCAGTGTCGTTTGTTTTGTATTATAATTTTAATATTTTTAGTGACAGACTCTTCGAATATGACGCCTAAAGCATTATCGGCTAACGTCTTAGCAGCATTAGAAGGAGTGAGATTCATCGCTCAACATATTAGAGATGCGGACAAAGATAACGAGGTAAGTAAATTAATAACGTTAAGCATTTGTTATTGAATAAATCGATGTGTTTGGCTGTATTCGCACGGAAATGGGTAAACTGAAGCGACTATGGTTAAATTTCTAATTCGGGTATGCAGTGAATAAGTGCATTGCCATAAATGTATGCCGTAAATGGATGTGCATCAGTCGTATCTTTCACACATCCCTTGATTTAACGTAACAAACGATTCGTGTCCATCAATTATCATGAATCGGTGCTTATCAATCGCCGCATTCTATGATTATATCCAGAAAACGCAATACCAGTTAACCAGAGGCGTACGTGGCAGGATTTTCACTATACTAAAAATAAATTTAAAGTAAATAATTTAAAAATGGATAGGGGAGATATGCAGATTATTTTTTGACGTTTCTTAAAACCAATGAAATGCTTCTTTATTTGTTAAAAGGGTAAGTTTCAGCCAATTCCCAGCTGACATGGTCACGTCATATAAACGTCGATATTAGGTAATTATTGGTAAATGACGTCGACGACCTTACATCTACGTCTCTACGACGTGACAAGCTAGATCAACATATACGTCATTTTGACTATGTCGACTCTACGTCGACCTAAAGTGATGCATATTTAACTATAAAACATGCATATTTGCATGGTGTAAATAAAAATTTTACTTCGTAGCTTTTTCTCATTTTCTGATACTTAGCAGGTAGGTAAATATGTCATTTCAATATATATGATACATGCAGTTGAAAATATTTCTATCTAAGTGGTAATCATTATCAATAGTATTGTATACCTTACGTATTTATTTGCTTATTACTAAAAACTTAATACACCTACCTTTTTCATTCAGAGTGATTTATCAACTTAACTTGTGAAAAATGATAATTGCCGTTAAATTTTAATATTCGCGCCAAACGCTCGTTACAACTCGGAGGCTTGTCGGGCAGATCGTGTTTGCCACGCCTTCCCTCTTTCATTGTTGTTGGCGTCTGTAATGTGAGCCAACAGCATTAGATTAGTACCTTATGACCAAGGATTAAAATGAGAAGTGTTTTTGTGTATATTTATAACAATATTCGTTGCAGATAAATTTAGGTAGGTAAGTAAAATTTTGCTATTTCCTTACATTCAAGTATTAACAACTAAATAAACGGTTTATAATATTTTTATTTGCCAGTATTCTTAAATGGCTTCCAATGATGATTTAGAAAATATAAATTATTATTAACCAGTTTAATATGTAATTTTGATAGGTAAATAGTTAGAGCATTGTATTTAAATAATGATTATTGTATAGTACTCGTATACTGATATTGTAATTTTTGTCTAAATATAGCGGCGTTACTTCGTATGCATCCAATTCTACTAAAGTGGCTTAGCACCTATTCATTCTAAATGGCTATAACACCAGAAAAATCAGATTTTTTTTCGGCATCTACAAAGTACAAGAAAGCATTTATATTTGGCGTTCCTCCAGACAAAAGCTGGACATCCTACAATGTAAGAACAAGGTAAATTTAACAATAATTATTTAATTTTTTTAAATAAAATATAATAACTATTTGTGACATGCTGTGTGCTGTGCGCTTGTATTATTTAATTAAGTTATATCAATAATTTTTTTAATTGATGAATATCTCTTTGATGCATTTTTTAAAGATACATTTTATGAATCAGAATTGATTTTAAATAGTTGCTTCACATTTAAACTATACTTCGCACACAGACTACGTTGTTAAATTCGAGGTACCTAACTATTGCTATGTAATATGCATCATTTTATATTATTTAAATAATATCGTTAAATATTTTATATATTTGAAGTAACTTGTAATATTTGTATGTAAAATTAAAGTTTAATGTAATAGTTAATGCAAATAAAATTGTCTATTAATATTTTTGGTTTTTATTCTGTCCCAAAATCAATCCATACGTCATAAATAGGTAGAAAAAACTACGTCGTGAAATAACGTATAAATAACGTAACCATACGTTACAATTTCGTCGATAAAACATGTCTATTATACGTCATGGGGTGACGTAATTTAACGTGACTGGGTGACGTCTTTGGGCTGTGACATTTTCACGTCATATTTTAGTAGATTTGACGTCATCCAAGAAGTCAAAACGACGTAACGGGTGACTAAAAAATTACGTACAAAGTACGACATGCTGTCAGCTGGGATTATGTCATTATTAATTATGGTGGGAATAAATCTCTTGTGATTATTGTCGGGAATAATTACTGTAGCTTTTATAATAATAATAATAATATCATCTTTATTATTCCAACATTGAATACCAGAAAAGTTAACAAATTACAAATTAACAAAGTTAACAATTTACAAAAAATTATGAAAAATGCTGAAATAAAGGGCGAAGTTTCTTTTTATTGCCGAGACAACAATAAAAATATTCTTACACTTAACCCTTAAAAATCTAATTGTATAGTAAATTTTAAAAATGTCCGCAAGTAAGTATATTCACAACATAACAAATAGGATAAAAACCAACCCCCAACATGTGAATACCGTCTTAAAAATCTCACTACATATCACATTCTAGTAGAGTGCGACAAACATAAAAACACCAGAAGAAACTTTAACATCCCTATCCAAGATTAAAATTGTGGAAATGAAAATGTAAACTTCTTAAAACACTTGATTGTGTTAACCTTTACTTTGTGGAAGTCCATCTTACTAAGAACAATAAATAACTGAACGGTTAAACTAAACTTCCACTATTTATTCGAAAAATTCGCTTTAAAATTCAATTACAGCTGTTTCGCTATAACTAGCATCGTCAGATTGACATATTGAAATTACATTTTGTTTGTTTGTAACTAGGTACTTGATGTTGATAAGTAGTTAAGGCTAGACCAAGTAAGGAAGTAATAAGACATAACAATATTAAAGCCTAGATGTTATGAGCCCTAAGGGATTATCCTGGATGTACTTCCCTCTAAGATTAGTATAACTGTGATATAGAAAAACCAGGAAAAAACTATATCATGCTGATATTTACAATAACTTAATATATTTATGTTACAATAATGTCTTATCTATGTATAAAATGAAGACCCAATCAAAGTAAACAGTTTAATAGTGGAGAACTTCCAAGATTTATTTGTTCATTAACTACTTTAAACTGTTGATCTGCTAGATGTCTTTTAATTTCAAGTTCTTCTAGAAAATCTAAATTTTGTTTTTTATCACAAATGTGTAGTATATGAATGTCATTGGTTTGTATGAGTTTGGATGTTCCAGTAGGTGTTTTGCATAGTTCGACTTATCTGGTTGTTGTAATATATATGCTCTTAAGTGTTCATTAAATCTTACTTCAAAATTTCCTATATATACCGCATTACATTTTGGACAATTAATTTTGTAAACATCAGATTTTTTTAATTTTGGTAATTTTGTTTTCACATTTAACAATTTTGTTCCAATACTATTTTGTGTTTTATATGATATTAATGCTAATGTTGCCGAAGATATTATTATTGAAATTGCATTGGAGATATTTCCACAATATGTAATACTTTTATAGCTTTTAATTTCTTTAGTTTGTTTTGGAAATATTAGTTCTAGTGACATTTTTTGTTCTTTTTTATTAATTAATTTATTTATCAAATACATTTTCAATTCCAATTAACAAAAATAATTTTAATAAAGCAATTGAGATCATAAAACAAATAGCTATATCTAATGGCTATCCAATACATTTGATAAATAAATTAATTAATAAGAAAGAACAAAAAGTGTCAATAGAACTAATATTTCCAAAACAAACTAAAGAAATTAAAAGCTATAAAAATATTACATATTGTGGAAATATTTCAAATGCAATTTTAAAAATAATATCTTCGGCAACATCAGCATTAATATCATTTAAAACATAAAATAATATTGGAACAAAATTGTTAAATGTGAAAACAAAATTGTGAAAATTTTAAAAATCTGGTGTTTACAAAATTAATTGTCCAAAATGTAATGCAGTATATATAGGTCAAACACAAAGAAATTTTGAAATAGGATTCTATGAATACTTAAGAGCATATAGATTAAAACAACCAGATAAGTCGAACTATGCAAAACACCTACTGGAACATCCAAACTCACTTATACAAACCAATGACATTCATATACTACACATTTGTGATAAAAAACAAAATTTAGATTTTCTAGAAGAACTTGAAATTAAAAGACATCTAGCAGATCAACAATTTAAAGTTGTTAATGAACAAATAAATCTTGGAAATTCTCCACTATTAAACTGTTTACTTTGATTGAGTCTTCATTTTATACATAGATAAGACATTATTGTAACATAAATATATTAAGTTATTGTAAATATCAGTATGCTATAGTTTTTTCATGGTTTTTCTATATCATTGCACAGTTATACTGATCTTAGAGGGAAATACATCCAGGATAATCCCTTAGGGCTAATAACATCTAGGATTTAATATTGTTATGTCTTATTACTTCCTTACTTGGTCTAGCCTTAACTACTTATCAATATCAAGTAGGTACCTAGTTACAAACAAACAAAATGTAATTTCAATATGTCAATCTGACGATGCTAGTTATTAGCGAAACAGCTGTAATTGAATTTTAAAGCGAATTTTTCAAATAAATAGTGGAAGTTTAGTTTAACTGTTCAGTTATTTATTGTTCTTAAAACACATTGGAATTTATTATAAGTTGTAATGTTCCGCAATTATGTCGCTAATAACCCTTAGTGGTTGATGCGAACAAATAAAAAAAATAGGATAAAGAAAAAAAACAAAAGAAAGAAGAAGTGGTTTTGCAAGGTTTAATTTAATTTTTACTGATTTGATATTGAGCCTGGTCTAACGTAGAGATTCTAAAAGGAATTGCTTATACAGGGTCTTAAATTTGGAAGCATTTTCGGACTTAATATTAATGGAGTTATACAGGAAACAGATGTTATAAGTAAAACAACGTCGAATCAATTCAATCCTGAAGGAAGGAATAGTTAATAAACCTTTTCTTCTGATATTTTATTTTATTTTACTATAGAGGTATGGAGGTTTTCTATCAGAAATTATTTTGTGATATAATGTCGTAGCATCTAACAGTCGCCGGTTGTTCATATTTAACCAGCCTGCAGCTGTCAAATACTTGTCAATATAATTACTTAATTGTGTCAACGCGAAATTTAAGTAATAATTATTTATATTAAATTTTATTGTTCTTTTTTATTGTAAAAATTTGTGAATAAAAAAATTATCTTATCAAATATAAATCAAGTTCCATAAATTAGAAAATAATTTGACAGATTTTGTAGTTTTTACTTAAATTTGTATGCGACCTATAGAATCTATTGTGTCCCCCCTTACTTGCCATGTTCTGATATTTTCTCAGACCTATAGCAGCTCTTCGAGTCCTATTTTCCTGAGGAAGTTTAGAACATCGTCGGGCTTCAAATCAGGTAGATTCCCCTCTTCTATTTCATGTGCTCCTAGGTATCTAGCCCTAGAATTTTGCAAGGCAGGGCATTCTGAGAGTATGTGTATTGAGGTTTCATCCTCTTCCTCACAGAATCTGCACTTTGCTTCATCTGCTAACCCTAGTTTCTTCATGTGGCTTCTTAACCAGCAATGCCCGGTTAATATTCCCGTTAGAATTCGGAGCCTTTTTTACTGAGGTTGAGGCAGCTAAGAGATCTCTTCTGGTCTTAGTTCCCCAGTAGTATCTTAGATTGCCTCAGTCCTTCCAGCTGATTCCAGTACTTGGATTTTTCCTTCTCCATTTCTTCCCTTAGTTTTCCTAAGATTACTCTACTGCTGATCCCACAAAATGGTTCTGGTCCAAATGTGGGGTTTCAGCTCCTTTTTTTGCCAGCTTATCTGCTGTTTCGTTCCCCTCTATTCCTATGTTTCCCGGGACCCATAGGAGGGTGATAATGTTCTTCTGGCCCAGTTCATTTAGTTTGCCTAGGCATTCCCAAACCATCTTCGAACTGATTATATTTGAACTCAGCGCTTTGATGGCTGCTTCACTATACGACATGATCACTATCTCTTGTCTGTGGTAATTTCTTCCAATATTGAATTCCACACATCTTTCGATGGCACGGAATTCTGCATGAAAGATACTCGGGTATGTGCCCAAGCTTTGGCTCTCGGTCCTCGGTACTAACCCTTACTTTTTGGAAGTCCATATTATTAAGAATAATAAAAAAACTTTTACACTGTTTTACCCTATATACAACATATCTACTGTTATATAAACCCCTTAATTAATAAATTTGCGACGCCTCTGGTTAACAACGATTCATATATACGACAATTGTACAATTGTATAGTCAATATCAAACTGGCATTAATCTTGATATGCGAGTATGTTCACGACTATTCTGATATCTACCATAAAGCTATTATCATCAACTAGGCCTTACAACCTCATTCTTTTTAATATACCTACAATTATTGGCTAAAAAAAGTATGGAATTATTTATAAATCAACAAATATTTTCATAGCATTTGGTTTAGTTAAGTTGTGTTTGTTGCTTTTTAATAATATCAAGTCTACATCTGCAAACGTATGTTTGAATACAGATTAGTTCTCAACAACAAAAAAGTTACGTAGGATTTTTGATTTCTGTATCTCGTCAGTTTAGAATTAAATTTCTTGCAATTACACCTGTTGACAGTAATTTTAAAATCTATACATTGCGCAAAATCCTGAAAACGTAGCACTGAAGAGACCAAGACTATTCTATTCTATTCTATTCTTCTGGGGTGCGTTTCATGCATGTACTGGAGCTCTAGGCTCATTGTACCCCCCTGAAGTAATCATACCAGGTTCGTTTCCTTCATGTATTCTAGAATGTCCCTGATATTCGCTTTCACGATTTCCTCTGGCTCAGGAAACTGAATGCCAAAGTGTCTCTGTCTAAGTCACTTAAGGCTCGGACAGTGACATATTACGTGAAGAGGAGTTTCGTCTTCCTCACCACATTTTCTGCATAACGGATCCTCAGCGAGTCCTCTTATGTTCATGTGTTTTCGGAGATGGCAGTGTCCTGTGAGCAGTCCCACTGCCTTTCTCAATTGGGTTCTACTTTTCTCCCTGGATGGACCTGTTATGAATAATCTGGATTGCCTGAGTCCAGGCAGTTCCATCCAGAGTTTCTTATGTTGTTCCCTTAGTCGTTCCTCTATTGTTTCCCTTACATGTTGGTATGAGACCCCACATGTGGGAAGAGGTCCGATCAGGGTTCCCTCTGAAGCTTCCCTGGCTAGGAGGTCAGCTTTTTCATTTCCAAGAATCCCTGTGTGTCCTGGTACCCATTCAAGGATAACCTTGTGGCGTTGTGCCAGTTCAGCTACAGTTCCTTGGCAGTGCTTCACTGTTCGTGACGCAGTGTGTACGCTCTCTATTGCTTTGAGAGCTGCTTGGCTATCACTTCTGATCCTGACAGTCCTGTTAGGGACTGTCTCGTTCAGGATGATTTCCGAGCATGTGTTGATGGCAACCACTTCAGCTTGCAGGATAGTTTCTACTGAACCCAGGTTGAGACTATACGTCTTCCCTGTATTTTCATTGTAGATTCCAATCCCAGTGCTGGTGCTTGTTTTGGATCCGTCTGTGTACCAAACGGATTCATGTTGTTTCCTAATCTTGGTACGAGCCTCGTCCCTATCCGGAATGTGAACCGTATATGGTTTGGAAAGGTCGTAGCAGATAGGTGTTCTATCTGAGGGCATGCTCAGTAATTGATTATGTTCAATCTCTTTCGAGATTGTGGAATGGTACCTAGGGATCGCCCTGCCCCATTCGTTGTTTATTTTCAGCCTGTAAGCAGCTGCCAGTGCTTCCCTTTCCACAATAAGATGTAGTGGAGGTAGTCCCAGCATAGCTTCCAGGGCCGCCGTGGGCGTTGTTCGCATCGCCCCGGTTATGGCTAGACAGGCTACTCTCTGTACCCTGCCTAGCTGTCTAGATGCTACTGAGCATCTCGCTTTATGCCACCACACAACAGAACAATAGGTTATGATGGGTGCCACCACCCTCGTATAAAGCCAGTACATCATACTGGGTTTAAGCCCCCACGTATTGCCCACAGCTCTTCTGCATGCCCAGAGAGCTCTTAGGCCTTTATCTGTTGTGTTTCTAATGTGGTTGGAAAGGGTTAGTTTGCTATCTAGGGTTACCCCTAGGTATTTGACTTCCCCTTTAAACTTTAGCGTTTGGCCCCACATACGAAGTTCCCTCAAGTCAAGGTTCCTTCTGAGGGTGAAAGCTATCACGGAGGTCTTTGCCGGATTAGTTGACAATCCCTCTTGTCTGCACCATTTTTCGGTAATCCTCAGTGCCAGCTGCATTCTCTCGGACACAGTGGCCCCGAATCTACCGTTTACAACTATGCTGACGTCATCAGCAAAGGCTTGGGCATAGATACCCTCGTCATTGAGTCTACAAAGGAGCTCGTCAACCACCAGGTTCCACAGAAGAGGAGATAACACCCCTCCTTGCGGACACCCCTTAGTGGCTGAGACCATCCTCGTCTCCCCAAAGAGCGTACCTATTATTGTTCTTTCCCGTAACATATTACCAGTCCATCTTACAATGTCCTGTTCTATGCCACGGTTCTGCATGGCCCTAAGTATGGAATCGAAGGAGGCAACATTAAATGCCCCTTCAATATCCAGAAACGTACCTAGGGCTATCTCTTTATTTAAAAGTACCTGCTCCGCTTTCAGGAGCAGCTTGTGTACCGCGACTTCGCAGGACACCCCACTCTTATACGCAAACTGGTTTCGATGCAGAGGTTTTACTCTCAAAGCACCGTCCCGTAGGTACCTGTCCACCAGTTTTTCCAAAGTTTTAAGAAAAAAGGAGGTCAGGCTGATAGGTCTGAAGGAGCCCGTCTCAGCATACGTGGCCTTACCAGGCTTCGGTATGAAGACTACTCTTCCAGACCTCCAGTTCATAGGGATATAGCTCAGTGCCAAGCTAGCCCTGAGTAGTCGGCACATTGGTCCCTCGATGATTTCCCTGCCCTGTTGCAACAGTGCTGGGAAGATACCGTCTGGTCCCGCAGCTTTGTATGGGTGAAAGGATTTTATCGCCCATGCTAGTCTGGTTCTGTTCACGATTTTGTTGGCAAGGGCCCAGCTGTCCCTGGATGCCCTCCTACGGAGTGCCCCTGAACAGATGTGCCCCTGCTCCGTGACAGGTTCACATCCCGGGAAGTGTGATTTTAGAAGAAGATCTAAAGTCTCCTCACCGGTCGTTGAGACCAAGACTAAGAAAGTTCTTGCCATAATTTATTGAGATGTATTGTCCACTTACTCTCATTTTATTTATTAAAGGTTGATATTAATGTGACATTAAAAACGGAATACCCAGTTTAAATGATTTTATTTTAATAAAATTTGGTGCATTTATGTATTTTATTGAAATAAACAATTGATAAAATTTTCTATACTGCTTTTTTTGAAATCCACTAACAATCCAAAAATGAATATTGTAGCCATAGTAATGATCCAAATTTTGCGAATTCTGGGACTTCGGGAAGTTGGATTTTCTTTTCCGGAAATTGCAGTTAGAGTGCAATGAAGTGTAGAGACCGTGGTTAGGTGTTGTCTTGCTTGACTTCGAGAAGTCCATACGCAAAGAGCAAGGGACTCTGGACGCTCAATCACCCGAGTAAATAATGGCCATAATCGCGAGTAAAACACTATACTTTTTCCAGATTAAATTAAACTATGGGTGTTCGGATTTTAACTTAGTATATTCATTTAAGATTGTTTTTATTTGAAAATCTCATATTCTTAATATTTTAAAACTTAAGTTTAAATATTGATTCAATGTTAATAAAAAGTTAACACCAGTTAATAGTTTATTTAAGCGGTATTTTCATGAGAAAAATAGGGTAAATCTGTTGATGGCATTCCTAAAATGTTATATAGAATTTTATGCAAATAAATGTATATTTACCTAATATATTTCACGTTAAACCATTTTTATTTTTCCAGATTGTAGAGGATTGGAAATTCGTCTCCATGGTGCTGGACAGATTCTTCTTATGGGTATTTACACTAGCTTGTATTGGAGGAACGTGCGGTATAATCTTCCAAGCTCCATCTCTTTACGATACTAGAGTTCCCGTAGATCAACAACTCAGTGGAATTCCTTTGACCAAAATTTTTCAGTTACCACCATCGCACATACCGATATTCTAATCATAATAATTAGTCAGTAATAAAAAGCATCTACCAATACATCGAATATACACTATTATAAACTTCAGATACACACATCAACATGGTCTAGGGATATTTAAATAAATTTTATTCAGGTTCTTTGTATAATGACACTACGCCCTAATAAATGTAACAATAATACTCTCCAAAAAGGCAGGGTGCCAATTTGTAAACGATATTAGTTCCCAAAAGAGATCCCGGCGCTTACTATAGAAAGGATTGGTGGTATATAAGGGTTAAGGGCGCCACTATCTTTTTATACGGTTACGAATAAACAACTAAACTGAAAAAGATAGAAACACCTTGTAATTAATCTGAAATTGAAAAAAAGAAAAACTATTTTTAATGACAACCGAACACGCTACACCCTTAAAACTTATAGTCAGTGGGTATATAAATCAAACTGTTAATAAAAACATTTATTTATTGAAAAAATTATAATTGCCACAGGAGGTATAGACGGAAAATAATAAATGGACTAGACTTATCTGTGTTGCTGTAGTGATCCGGTGGTCTCGGTTTGTGTACCGATGCTTGTAGTTGGGCTGGTAGTGATCAAAAGGAACTGTTAGGATAATGGGGCCGGGTTGCGAAGCCCGGCTCTGGGGACCGTTTTTATATATAAAGAACGGGAAGAGATACAAATATGATTTTTGGGATGGCGTATGGATTGACCCTGCACTCTTTCAAAAAAAATTAAAATATTAGGGGGGTCGACCCTCCGAAAGATTACATTTAAAAGAGGAGCTGTAAGTGCTGTAAGATCGTAAACGTGCCAAAAGAAATGTAACGATAACAGCGTCTGAGTTGGTTTCTGACCTGCGGTTAGTGCATAATGTTACATAGTGCTCAAACTGTTAGAAGAAGTTTACGTAAGTCTAATTTACATGCTAGAAGACCAATAAGAGTTCCACTATTATCACGTGGCAATCGCGCTTCAAGATTAGTTTGGGCACAAGATCACAAACACTGGGCTAGAGAACAATGATCAAGGGTATTATTTACTGATGAATCCAATGATTGGTCTTCATCCAGAGGGTAAAAGAATAAGTTTGAAGACAACCAGGTCCATTGCCACGTTTGGAAACCGCTCAGGAAGTACACAGTTATCGAGGCGATATAGTAATGTTTTGGGGAGATATTAGCTTGGGTGGAAAACCCGATCTGGTTCTGTTACAAGGTCTTTTAACTTAAATCTTTTGCTTCGACCTGTTGTTTTTCCATAAGCTGCAGCAATCGGACTCCAATTTTTGTTAATGCAGGACAATGCTCCTCCTCATGTCGACTTATTAGAGTTTTCCGCTCATTCTCCCGACCTTTATTCAATTGAAAATGCTTGGGATATGCTACAAACAAGGGCAATTTGTCAATGTATTTTTTTTAACAATCGACAGGAATTAATTACTAGACTTCAAAAACTAGAGGGGGTCATAAAATATACTAAATTTAAAATTTGTTAATTCTTCTTCTAATTCTAATAATTTTTGTGTTACCACAAGTAAATAATTTACTAAACATCATATAGAAATAAATGAATTAAATCATCCGTTGCTCAAATGTGACTAAGATATAGAAATCAAATGTCCAAGTCAATGTCACAAAGTTTTATTAAGTGTAAGTAATAAGTAAAGTTGTTAACAGCTACTAGTTTCGGCTTTTTGAGAAGCCATCAGGCAGCTTACATTTTACGGGTTAGGCTTGTGGGTATGAGAAATGTAATAACAATATGACAATGAAAAGAAAAATTAAAATTATTAACTAATTAAGATAATATGTAGTAATGTCTAATGTAAATGAAATAATTTAAGATAAATGAACTAACACAGTTCAATGATTGAAAATTAAAGAGTTAGGAGGTAAAAAATTATTCGTCAGAGAGACGTCATGATAAAAGGAGTTATAAACTAAATAAATTGAAAGACCCAAAGGGCTGAGCCTAGGGAATAAAAGACCAGGAGAAAAGGAGTTTGAAAATTTTTAAGTGAATACACATCAGTTGAAAAAGCTCCAAGAGTAGGAGGCTGAAAATCTTCTGATGAATTAAGATCAAATGGAGAGAAATCACCAAAGTTCATATAGAAATGTTAATAAAAAATATTTAAGATTAAAAAATTTAAATTACTTTTTTATTAATATCCCTAGACCATGTTGATGTGTGTATATAATGCGCACCTGTACTTAACACCTTTAATTACATTTCGGTGGATTAAAAAAGATCTATACTGGAAGAATATTAACTTGTGACATTCATATTATTATATTTCGTCTCATTCTTCACTATTTTCTTTCATGTGAGTGCAAGTCAAAAAATCAATCATTCCTAGTTATAATTGGAGATGCAGCATAAGGGTGCGATATTTTGAAAAACTGTTTCAAATAAATGAAGATAACTAAAAGAAGACGAAGAACAAGCCTTATATACAAGAAACGTGAAATTACTTAAAAATGGTAAAAGTGTGAGAGAAAATTGAAATAGAAACAAGGTGGTAAAGTGGCTGAATTAATTGCCGGATCCATTTGAATACCTAATGAGATTTTACAGTCGAAAAAATTGACATTTGCCCTGACGTCATATCTACAAACCTCATGAAATGAATGGGAGTTAAAAATGACTACTGTTACTTTGTCGTTTAGGTAAATATTTTATTAAAAATCTTGTAAGCTATCCATAACTCAAATGTGGGTTGAAACACAAAGGTTCAAAGGAAACTCAAAGTCTATCCCACAACTATTTATTAAACGTTGCAACTAGTTTCGGTCCTATAGGACCATCATCAGGCTGAAAGAATTACAAGAAAATAGAAAGAGGATCTTGAAAAGTACAATATCAAGTTACAATACAATACCAATTCCTTACAAATTGACAAAAATGACAAGTTGATAATACAGAGAATAGAAAAATTTTTAACAATCAAATGTCAAACAATATTATAAGAATAAACATTGATAATAATACTATAAAACTGCAAATATATTGTTTAAATAATAAAAAATCAAAAAATATAATAAGTTTAACAAAGTTAAAGTTAAACTTACATTAATTCATATTATAAGAAATAGAAATTCATAAGTTTTAAAAATACCTATGGAAATTATAGCTAATACTGACAGGATGAAAGAGAGTCAAAAACTTTTCGCAAAACAATCTAATACTAAAATGCTATTCAAGACAAAATAGTGAGAAAACTTCATTATCGAAAGTAATATAATAAGTAAACAAACCTTACCATAAAATGTCATGAGATAAAAGAAAACACAGAAGATTAAAACATAATTAGGAAGTAATAATGAAATTGTTATAACATCTCAATATATAGAGACCGATATGGAAAAAGTGGGAACAAAATAATGTTACTTTTAAGTCTAACTCCCGGAGGGAGAAATAGGGGATATAGTGGAATATATCAGGAAAAACTGAAATCGAGGAGATATTTGGAGTAATAGCAAATCCCAAAAATAAGAGTTGCTTATACGATTTAATCGTAGTGAAATTAATATTGTGAAGGAATTTTGAAAGAAAACTTCTAAAAGAAGTGAACATCTTACATTTTACAGTGAAAGTATTTGGAAGTAAATGAGGATCCAAAAGTGGAAACTCATCATTCCCATGTGGATGGAAATTCTTAAAAGGAACCTCCAACCAAGAAATTATTCCACAAAGAAATAATAGAGGAATAATTAGAGTAAAAATCATAATTAAATTCCATTAAAATAATGGGATGCAGGAAATTTTCAAAAAATTTTTGAAAACTATACTGAAATGGACAACACTGACCACTGCCATTCAATACCAAAAGTCAACTAATCACAATACATATCATCTCAGATATAAAGCAGAAGTGCATGGAACTAAAGAAAAAAGAGAAAAAATACTTAAACCAGGTACCTACTGTATCATAGAACTATGAAATTCAACATTAAATAAATGAAATATTTTATTGAAATTGATTGTGGTAACCTTTACTTTGTGGAAGGCCATCTTACTAAGAACAATAAATAACTGAACGGTTGAACTAAACTTCCACTATTTATTCGAAAAATACGTTTTAAAATGCAATTACAGCTGTAATTGCATTGAAAAATATGACGTTTAGTTGTCATTTGCAGATTTCAAAAGGTAATTTTTGAGATTTTTTTGGAATTTATCTTACCTTTTTACAAATAAAACATAAAACAATACACGCAAGGTAACGGGTTTTACTTGCTCAAGGAGGTAATAGGTAGTATCCTCCATTCACCAGTAAAAACCCTCTTACCTTGCTAGTAATGTTATATACTATTGGCACTATCTCTTTCCAAAATTCGAAGGTCATAATTAGAGTTGAGAAGAACGTACACTTGAAACGCTGAAAGATTACCCGTGCGTCATTGTATGTAAGCATACGAATAGGATAGAGAAGACAACAGTTTATAATTTAATATTATCGTTAGATAGTTATAGAAAAGGACAGCACATAGAAAAGGTGTCGGTGATATGATCGTTGAATCGTGACGCACGGGTAATCTTTCAGCGATTCAAGTGTATGTCATTGCTTCATACACAAGTGTGCATAATAGTTTGATGTGTTTCTACTAGCAGTAGAGAAGAATGAGATATATTAAGTTTGTCTTTACTACTGTTCGCTGTTAGTGACGTCAGGGTGATGGTCAATGTTTTCTACTGTACTCTACTGTACCTTTTTGAAGTAAAATAGTAACTTGATTTTTGCTGTGATGTGGCATATAAAGTTACTGTTTAACTATTTATATACCATTTTAATTTTGTTGATACTTACTTTACTTCTTAAAGACTTTTATTTTGAACAACTAAACCAAAGTACATTCTATGGCCGAATATCTCAGTGAGTATAGTTGACATCATGATACAAATATACAAGATAAGATATCGTGCATGTTTGAGGCGTGGTTAGTGACGTCACTTGAACCAGACGCCATTGTTTACAGGTTATCATTTTGAATTTCTCCGGGAAAATATAGAATAAATTAATTAAAATCCGGTGTGCTGTATACGGATGCCTAATTATATACCTAGTCTACGTCTACCATCGTTGTCTTTAAATAAATCTCGAATAAAAATATAATTTAACAGTTCTCAATTTATTTAACTATTCTCAATTTTAAGCCATACATGTATGATGTGAATTTTGTTTTGATAAATAATGTTGAATAACCAACAAATAAAAGTTTTAAACAATAAATTGACTAAATAAATATCAAATTCCTATATATTAACGCAGATCGGACGAGTTTTGAATCACTAAATATCATACCTTGTATATTTGTATCATGAGTTGACATTAATATTAACTAGGGACATTCGTAATTTGTTATCTATTTTAATGAATTCTGTTGTACAAGAAAAAACTGTGTAATTCCATATGTTTTGGGTTAAGTGAATAAGAAAAAATATAGAAAATATATAAATTAATTAAATTTATTGTACTAATCCTTATTATGTGAAAGTTTTTATTAAAAACAGCAAAGAATTAAACGGTTAAATCAAATTTCCACTATTTATTCAAAAATACGTTTAAAATTCAATTACAGCATTAGTTTCCCTAAAAACTAGCATCGTCAGATTGACATATTGAAGTTACATTTTCTTTGTTTGTAGCTAGGTACCTACCTGATGTTGATTACTTAGTATTAAGACTAGACCAAGGATGGAAGTAATAAGACATAACAATATTAAAGCCTAGATGTTATTAATCCTAAGGGATTATGCTGGATGTATTTCTCTCTAAGATCACTGTGCAATGATATAGAAAACCCAAGAAAAAACTATATCATGCTAATCTTTACTATAATTTAATATATTTCTGTTACTACATTTACGTCTTATCCATGCATACAAAATGAAAACTCCATCAAAGTAAACAGTTTAATAGTGGAGAACTAGCAAATGTAAATGACTATCCATTACATTTGATAAATACATTAATTAATGAGAAAGAACAAAAAATGTCACTACAACTAATATTCCCTCAACAAACTAAAGATTTTAAAAGTTATAAAAGTATTACATGTTGTGGAAATATTTCTAATACAATTTCAAAAATAGTATATTCGGCAACATCTGCATTAATATCATTTAAAACACAAAATAATGTTGGTACAAAATTGTTAAATGTAAAAACAAAATTACCTAAATTAAAAAAATCTGGTGTTTACAAAATTAATTGTCCAAAATGTAATGCTGTATATATAGGTCAAACACAAAGAAATTTTGAAATAGGATTCTATGAATACTTAAGAGCATATAGATTACAACAACCAGATAAGTCAAACTACCTATGCAAAGCACGTTCTTGAACATCCACAGTCACTCAGACACACCAATGACATTCAAATATTACACACCTGTGATAAAAAACAAAATTTAGATTTCCTCGAAGAACTTGAAATAAAAAGACATCTAGCAGATCCACAATTTAAAGTAGTTATTGAACAAATAAATCTTGGAAGTTCACCACTATTAAATTGTTTGCTTTGATTGAGTCTTTGCTGTTCTTAATATAAATTAATTCTTTATAGGAAAATTGTACTTTACTATTTTTAAATAGTGATAGCTTATATATACAGTACGTGATGAGCATGTAAATATTTATCAAATTTTTGATTGATTGATTGATTTATTGATTGTTGACAATGTCTGGACTACTTGAAATTTATTTGTTATGACGGAACACTTTAACTATTATTAAGAATTATAAATTATATATTGTTTTGTTTTTTCCGAATAAATTGTTTAATGTTCTATATCTTATTATTTTACACGTACCTACCTGACTGTGAAAAATACAAATTTTGGTTAGACTGATAGACTGTATCTGTAAATAGAGTAGGGAGAAGCCAAAAAGCTTTATCGGCAGTTTTATTTTCCTAGGAGAATTGCGTGTTCTCAAAGAGAAAAAACTATTGTTGTAAATGTTCATGATGCATTAATACCCATATGTCTTCATCATCTTTCAGTTCTCGTAGAGTAATTGGGGGAGGGTTTTGCTTCTTAATGTGTATTTTAAGAATGTCCCAGCATGTTCAATGACGTTCATTTCAAGGGAACTTGATGGTCATCTTCATATTATGTGGATATTCCTTCTTCTTCCAAAAAATTTTGTACTGCAGCTGTTCGATGTGGAGATGCATTGTCATGCATAAACACAAATCCATCACCTACCGCCCCCCGGAATAGACGCACAACAGGATTTAAAACTTCCTCGATGTACACAGCACCAGTGATTCTTCTCTCCAAAACCAGAAAAAAAACCAGGAGAGGCGTCCGTGTACCCCTCATAATACCACTCCAAACCATAATATTCCCACCTTCAAATGGAACACAGGGTTGGGCTGTTTCTAATCGGGCTTGTCGTCCTGGGGCCTTCCAAACTAGCGTTCTTCGCGAATCAGAAACCAAGCCAATTCTTGATTCATCAGAGAACATCACGTAATTCCAGTTAGGACCATGGTGTAGCATTTCTTAAGCCCATTGCAACCTTACAATTTTTTGTTGATAGGGTAGTTTGGGAACACGTAGAGGTCTTCTGAGATACAAATTCACCGCATTTAATCTTCGTGTAATTGTTTGCCTTGAGATATTCAGTCCTTCAAGTCTAGCAATTTCTCTGGATATACCACTTGTACATTCCTGTCGATGTCGATTTCTTCGAGCTAATCTCCACTTCATCATCTTTTTCTCTTCACACATCTTTAATCCCATTTGTCTCATTTTCATTTTCCCATTTACTCTTATAGACTTTAATTTCTTCTCCTTTTGTTATAAAATTACCTTCATCAAAAATAACATTTCTACAATGAATAAATTTATTTTCTTTTTCATTAAACAATTTATATCCATTATCTGTATAACCAATAAACCTACATTTTATACCTTTATCATCCAACTTAGTCCTTAAGGAGTCAGGAATCCTTGCATAGGCTACACAGCCAAAAACTTTCATATTGGAAATATTTGCCTTCTTTTTCAACCATAATTCATAGGGAATTTTATTACTTACCAAACTTAATGGAGTTCTGTTAGAAATGTAAGCAGCGACTAGAACAGCATCCTCCCAAAAACTTTTCTCCATATTTGCTTGCATAATCATTGACCTTGCTCTATCCATAAGGGTTTGATTCATCCTCTCAGCCACTCCATTAAGTTGGGGTGTGTAATGTGGAGTATAACTAATTTGGATTCCCTTTTTTTTGCAGAAATCTAATAAAACCTGTGAACGATACTCACCTCCATTATGATTGTTGTAGCAGAAGTAGGTAGATACTACGATTCCCAAATTTGGACGAAATACGTTATGGAACCTCCTAAAAGAAATTCTCTACTCTCCTTTTTTGGTGTGAAGAGAACAATTTCCGTATTTTTGGATTAACTGGCAATGAGTGGTTCTCACAGCATGCTTCTGAATCTCCTGTATAGTCTGATTCTAATGGATTTTGCACAGTGTACATACACAAGAGATAACAACAAAAACCAGTAACCCACATATTAATACAATCTGATTAGAAATTATCAGTGAAATATTGATTTATTTTTTTATATATCGAAACTCGGTGCTACGGTTTCAATATTCTGGGGCTATTTATAAACAGTTCAACATGGTAGTAGGTAAAGCTACAATGATACCACTTTTGATGGTCTTATTTTCCTGTACAACTAACCAGGTAAGTCTTAATTTATTTACTAAAATAGATTACTTTAGCACACGGTAATCATCTTTTTACTAAAATAATTCGAAAAAATACCGATATTTACTTCTCGAAAAAGTAGGTACTCTCCTTAAACCTTTAAATGAACTTATTTTCAGAAAATATCCAGAACTATAAATTCTCTGGGATCTTTTAAATTCATCAAATAATTGAAATTGCTCTAAATACTGTTGTTTACAGTTATTGCTATATCTATCAACACTATAGACTTCCGAAAGGTATTTTGGCACTGTGAGTACTTTCAATGATCGTACATCTCTTAAATAAACATTCACAAATCAAATTTCAATTCGAAAAATATTGACCCTCCCTCGAAATGCAAACGACATATCCTTTTATTATTGTAAATCGTTTCTGGATCAAGATTTGAAAGTTTTTCATAATTAATTATTTTTAACCACTTTTCAAATCTATCTTTGTGATAAATTTGGGAAGCCTGTGATGTGGAACCGAACCATCACTGGTACATTTTGCCACACAACATCGAATTGAATTCATCTTTTAAATGACAAACTATCTCTAAACACTCTAAACACTTTCTTACTAAGCCAAAGCTAAGTTCAAAATGTAAAGTAAACTCTAATGACTTCAACTTCAACTACAACAAAGGTCAAATGTAGCCCTTTACCTGGCATCGAATTAAATCTCTCCCCTCACTACCGAATAGTTCTGGCATTGAGCGATGTTGCTAGTTTTCAAATATATACGATGTCCTATAGAGCGGGTCACAGTTATTATGCAGCGTGGCCGGCATAGGCCAATGTAAATCTTATCGGCGAATATTCAACACTGTTGCCGCTTTGGTTACGGCTTGAACCACAATTAACTCAGCCAATTTATTTTCGTAGAAAAGTTTTATTATGAATTTTGCAAAACAGATGTATTCTATATAATAAATATTATTAAAAAATGGAATTCAAATCTATTTATCTAGATTGTAATCAGTATATACCTGATCACTTGATGGATTATTTAGGTCTCTATTAAATCTTTCAGACAAATCCTAATTCTATTGCCATTGAAAATATTATTTAATTACAAAGATGCTAATTATTTTTACCTGTATGATCCCTTAATCCTCGTAAACCGTTATGTAATATTCCTGGAATGTAGAGGTAAGTAATAACATAGGCAGGTACCTATCTGTTTCTGCTGATAAACGATAGGGCATTATTGAAACAACAGCCATGCAGTTAGCAGAACCGTTTGAAAAATTTAAACAAGGTGAAAATCTTCATCGTCAAACCAAGAGGCTTTTATTGAATATTTTAACGTATACGTTGAATACAAAAGATGACAAAAGTGTGACAGTGAAAATAGAACTGATTTCTGAAATGACTGGCCTTAGTGTGAGAACAGTGTATAATCTGAAAAGCGAAGCCGCTACTGGACCTTTGACATCGCCAAAAAAACGAAGACGGAACAGCAGCCAGTCGAATTCAAGACTGATCACCTACGATGAAGGTATCCAATCGCAAATACGAAAAGCTGTGCATGAATTCTACTCCGAAAATATTCCACCAACACTGGCAAAAGTTCTTGCTAAAATAAATTCAGACGAAAATGTACCAAATTTTTCTAAAAGTACGCTAAGACGCTTGCTTAACGATATGGGGTTTGTTTATGGAAAGAGAGGAAGAGACTCGATTCTAATAGAAAGAGCTGATATAATCGCCTAGAGGCACGAATATTTAAGATCAGTGAAGAAGTTCCGCGAAGAAGGATATAACGTAATATATCTGGACGAGTCATGGATTAATGTGGGCCACAGAGTAAATTTTGAATGGAAAGACACTACCATATAAAATGCCCGAGATGCATTTGTCAAAGGACTGACAACAGGACTGAAGGCTCCAAGTCAACGAGGACCGAGATTCGTTCTTCTTCATGCAGGCTGGAAAGACGGTTTTCTTGAGGGTGCAGAAAAAACTTTTCTGGCAAAGAAAGGTGCAGACGATTACCACGACGAAATGGACGCAGAAGGCTTTGAAGCCTGGTTTAAAGATCAATTGATCCCTAATTTGCCGAAAAACGGATCAAAGAATGTTGTAGTGTTGGACAATGCGTCATACCATTCGGCGAAGTTACCTTTTCCAAAGACAACTTAAAATAAAGAACAAATAAAGTACTGGCTACTGGAAAAAGAGATTTACTTCGAGGATGATTATTTAAAAACAGAATTATTGGCTACTGCAAACGCGTTTAGAGAGCAGTACGACCTAAGAAAAATAGACGACATTGCCACGGAACATAATATAACAGTCCTACGATTACCACCTTATCATTGCGAATTAAATCCTATTAAAATGGTGTGGAGCCAAGTGAAAGGATATGTGGCTCGTAATAATAGTACTTTTAAAAAAGAGGATGTGGAAAAACTTATAAAAACAGCGTATTCGCAAGTAACCCCAATGCAGTGGTCTAATTATGAAAAAAAGGTAAGAGAAGACAGAGGAAAAGATGTGGCAAACAGATAACTTAATGGAAGACATTGAGCCAATAACAATGAATCTAAATGAAGACGATGAAGATGAAGACTTGGATGACGATGAAGATCAGTAATATATTTCTTAACCCTCAAATGTTCCATTCAATTTTCATTTATTTTAGTTATTACCTGCTAATCATTGTCATTTTTAAAGTTTAATTTTAATTCAAGTTAAAATACGTAATTATTAATTCATTTACTTATTCTATATTTTGTTTGTTACAACAACCCGCCAGAAGAAGAAAAATCCTCGGAAAAATCATCGAAACGTTGGCAAGATTTCATTAGCTTTTCTCTGTTAATCGTTCTCCCTTAAAATTTAGATGACAGCTGAGTTTTTTACCACTCGTCTTGTAATTTATGTATATATTATTATAATTGACATATTTTTATTATTAATTATATTATTATTTCATAATTTGACAAAGGTCTTTTGTAAGGCCGCTGTATTTATTTATTTCTTTATACGTGATAATTAAACGTATAAAATTTGAATATTGTAGCGGATTTACAATATTTTCCTTTAAACGCGTAAAATTTATCTAAAAGCATAATTATAAATATTCTTAATTACTCACTAAACGATTTTCAAATGAATAATTTAGTCAACATTTAAATCATAATAGTAACACAATGGCAAGTTATATTTCCGCGCCAGTTGAAATCAAATTCGAAGAACATGCCGATATGGCAACGCCGTCGTCCATAAACGCAATGCTGCATAATAACTGTCACCCGCTCTATAGATGATTTTTACTAACCTTCAAACGAGAAGTGATGATGCGATACTGTTTGCTATTAAATATAGTTGGTGCAAAACAAAATTTGATTCACGTCACTAATTTCGTCTTAATTGCCAAGCATCGTTCCCAACGTTCAAATTAAATAAATATTTTGCACTAATGCACTAAAGTGTGTAATATTTCGTTTTTATTTCAGGTCGAGGCTAAAAAATTAACAGTTTCAGTTTATTACGAATCATTATGTCCAGACAGCGTGGATTTTTTTGTAAAACAATTTTATCCTGTTTATAAGGAAGGTTTAAAGGACAACATTACTGTGGATTTAGTTCCCTTTGGATTTGCTACAGTAAGTAACTAAAACATTTTCGCTACTATCTATGAAGTTTCCAATATTATTGTAAGTAGGCAACACGTATTGGACTAACGGAATGTTAGTTGCATATATTCAAATTTAAAACTGAAATTTTTAGGCAAAACAGGAATCCGGAAAGTGGACTTTTGAGTGTCAACATGGAGAAAACGAATGCTATGGAAATAAAGTACACAGTTGTGCAATAGATATAGCTAGCAAAGATCTTAGTACTGAATTTATAGCATGTGCAATGAGCTCGGATAATGCCAGTGACGATAATAATTTAAAAAGTGTATGTACCTATTTAAATCAATAAATAATGTTGATAATAAATTATCATCATCGTTTATTTTCAGTGTGCTGAAAAAAACAATATTAACTGGAAGGATATTGAATCTTGTCTTACATCTGGTAAAGGTGATAAACTTCTTGCCGCTTATGGGGATCGTACACAATCCGTTAGACCAAAAATTACTTTCATTCCAACTATAGTATTCAATAATAAAAAGATTGAACAACTTCAAAATATTTCTTTGGTTGCTTTTAAGGAAATCGCCACATATCTTTTGGGAGATGGAGATTGCTCGAAATATAAAAATTCTGGTTCAACTGTAGTGTTATCGTTAAGCCTTATAGCGTTTTCTCTTGTTTTAAGTGTTCGCAGAATGTTGTAATATCAAAAACTAACAAATAAATATTTTAATCAACGTGTTTATATCATTTTATTACTCGACAATTATAGGGCATCCACTGTTTGTCGAAGACCTCGTCCATTCCCCTCCATGTGATATATGTTCAAAAGTTTCTGACAAACATTTCGAGTATGCTAAAAATTAAATAAATACCTAATTAAACAATCCCACGTCTTCTAAAAGCTATTTCCCAAAGGAAATATCCATTTTCGGTAAAAAATACACTTATGACCAATTCTTAGCACACTCGGAATATGGCGTGCCGTTTTGGAATTTAATAACAACATTTAAAAAGCAAAAATAAAAAATAATCTTTAGTTTCAAAAAATTTTAATTTTGATACACGTATTTCCATTGTGAAAAATATAATAGAAATTGCCGATTTAAAATTATGAAATAGAAATAGAAATTCAATTTCCATTATATATTGAGGTTGCCTAACTATATAAGTGACATTACCTGAAATGCATTACAGCAAGATAGGCAACCACAATACTTAATAGAAATTGAATTTCTATTATGTACCTATTTCATAATTTTAATTCTTGAATTTTCATTATGAAAAACATAATAGAAATAGTCGATTTAAAATTATGAAATACATACTTAATAGAAATTCAATTTCTATTATGTATTGCAGTTGCCTATCTTGCTGTAATGCATTTCAGGTACATAATATGTCACTTATATAGTTAGGCAACCTCAATATATAATGGAAATTGAATTTCTATTATGTATTTCATAATTTTAAATCCGCAATTTCTACTATATTTTTCACAATGGAAATACGTGTATTAAAATTTTGAAACTAAAGATTATTTTTGCTTTTTAAATGTTGTTATTAAATTCCAAAACGGCACGCCATACTCGGAACGTTTATCAGCAACTTTTGTATACTACAGATAAAAGAGAATTGATTTGTCTACCTCTGTACAAGATTTTAATCCGAATTTTGGTAAAAAAACACTTACATTAATGTTATATTATATTATAAAGTATTTAATAATATTCAACCTCCGATTTGATTTTTTCTTCTTAAAAGCTAAAAATTAAGCGAAATAGTTCTAAAAAGTCTACTTAGTATAAACCCTATCTAGTGATAATTTCCCTGGGAATATTATCAGTCTAATCAAGCATTGATTGGTTAGTTTTAAACACGTGACTAAAAATAAACTGTTTTGATTGGTTTTATTCCGATGCTAAAAATTTTCCCTAATATTCTTTGTTACCAATAATACACATTTTTTAAAACTATTCACAATTTCTATTATTATTAATTTTAGAAATCACGTTAGTAGGTCTTGCAATTTCTTTTTCTTCGCTATGGCTATTTTATCATATCATGTTCTTTAACTACTAATTATCTATTTGTGTCTTTTTATTCATTATATTTTGGCTCCATTAATGTAATATTGTTCATTGGACATTACAAAATATCTGTATAGTATTAAATCCCTATTAAGTCCCTCAACTAGTAATTGTTACTACAAATTTACTTTTTTAAATAGCTTTTATTTGAAACGATTATTTTAATGGAAATACCCTACAATTGTGTATTATTACCATATCCTGTAAACACAACCAAGTATTCAGCACAATTTACCTACGAAACTGAAGTATACATTTTGGATGTAAATCATATATCCTTCGATAGCTCAGTTGGTAGAGCGGTGGACTGTAGTGGCAAACGTAAATGTAGATATCCATAGGTCGCTGGTTCAAATCCGGCTCGAAGGAATCTTTTTATTTTTTTTATTACTTCCTAATATTAATATTACCGCTACAAAACGAAAATTAAACTAAATAATCAGTAAATATACAAACAAACATACGTTAGGCTCCTTTTATCGAACTACTGTCGCTGTATCTATGCATTAGATATTTTTAATTGGATTTTACAACCATTTTCTGAATATTTTTCTCTTTATCTTAAGCAACCATAATTCTTAATTAAGTATTTTTTAATTATATACTCACTAACAGATATAATAATATCTACATACGAGAATCGGCTGTAGTTCAATAGTTTACAGGGTGTTCCAGTTTAGAGATATGACGTTAAAGCATATAATTTGTATTTTACTTGCAATAGGCCAATCCAACAATGTGTCAAACTAAACATCTGCATTTGCAAAGGATGTGTTGTAAGTTGGTTACCGTTATTTAATATTTTCTTTCGTTTTTACGTTATCGCACTTTTCATTTATTTATATTATATGTCAAACTTTTATACAGGGTGTTCCATTGTTAATGTGTGTATACGATAACTGCATATAATTAGAACCTTTCTTCCTATTTTAATAAACTTGATAGAGAGTGTTTATAATATTTCAAATTTATTTCCATTATTCAAAATCAAACGCAAATTTTGATAGAGATGAAAGTGAACACTGTGAAAGAAGTCATCAGATACAATGATGATATGGGCTCATAATATTCGATATTTTATATTAAGAATTGAGGACATTTAGTTTTGTTAACGTGACAACATGCCAGCACACTTCTCAACCAAGAAAGAAAGAGAATAACATAACATGTTGCCAAATTTATAACGAATATTTAGAGAATGTTTTAAATGAGGGTCAAAAATAAATTTCGTGGTTCTCTGACGCTGCTAATTCCGAGATAATCATCAGGAACGTGTCCTATGTCTATTGATGAGATGAAGTATTCATTCGAAGGAGTTTTTGGCATCAATCACTATTTTATGAAAACAAATTTCCGGTTTACTTGTTTTTAAAAGGTGATTTTGCAACATTGGATGTCATCATGAATACAAATTGGCGTCCTGTCATCGATTATATAAAATAGGTTATGAAATTTCATGATTTCGAACAACGAATAGGTTCATAAATCGCATTTATAATCGTTTTGAAGGGATGCAAAAATTAATTAGTAACAATACGATGACGTAGTTCAAAGTCCAATATTTAAGAGTTTCCAAGTCCAGCGGACAGAATATAAAGGGTTTCTGTGGAACATATGGCAAGACTGACATGGATATTATTTACTGCACATCATCTTAAAACCGATATAGATTTCTGTAAAGTTGTCTGGAAAGGACCTTTGACAATATGCCAATAGAACTACTTCTACCTGAATGTCGCAATTACTATCTACAAGAATCACAGAAATGGAGGCAGGACCATCATCAATGTAACTAGAGGCTGCCCGCAGGGGGGAGTTGTATCCTCGTTCATGTGTAGTCTCACTGTGGAGAGCTTACTCTATCAACTGACCGGAGAAGGCATACCATGTCAAGGGTATTCCGACGACATGATCCTTGCAAAAGGAAAATGTCCTCTGAACATTGCGAAACAATGGTGTGACTGGTGGGACAACATCAACGCTACCACAGCCACATTACTAGCCTTCACAAGGAAAAATAAACCTAATTTAAAAACCATACAGGGGAAAACATCATCAAATATTTAAGGCTAATCCTAGATATCCTGTTACTCTGGAATAGAATTGGCTAATTCTAGCTAGACAGCTGTCATGTGTGTATTAATAAAAAAAAATTATCGAAAAACAGATTATGAATATTAGGTGTCATTGCATATCATGGCGTATTGCATATTAATTTTAATATCAATATTAAACCGTGTCACTGATAATAATTTGCCATTTAAATACCAAAATTATCATAATTTGTCTAAAAATATATTATTTACACATTTATAATCCAAAATAAATTCATATACAGGGTGTTTCAAAAAAAGGTAACACCGTCTCTAGGATAGGTAAAAAACTGAAAAATAATTGGGGTTTGCTTAGTAAAATTTTTTTCTAACGCCATCCGTTTTCAAGATAAAGGGCGTTGAAGAAAATAAAAAATTACACATTTCTTACGATTTTGCCGAAACTACTGGCACCATTGCAATGAAATTTTATACGAATATGTTTTGGAAGCTGATATATCCCATGAATTTGTTTTTATAACTAACTCTCATAGAGGGCGCTAGTTACACGATTCATACAACGTATTATTCAACATAACTTTTTTTAGGGTAGAATTATTAGTCAAAACTCCAAGTGAACATAAACATCGTTTAATTCTACACCAAAAAGGTACTCTTGGTAAAACTCGATATTATGTACCGTTTTCGGAATATTTTGATTTGAAAATTATGAAGTAATAATCGCTCCTGGTATAAGTTAATGATAAAATTCAATTAGAGTAAATGTTCAAAATGTCCTCCGTTTTCACGAATACACAAGTCTTGTAACAGTACCTGTTAACATTTTAAGCACCTGGTATCCTAAATATTAAATTCAATTAGTACCGCTAGCTCCATCTATCCTAAAACATTTTTAATAATAAAATAATGAATACGGTCTCTATAATATTAATTGGAAGTTCAAAGTAGCTACGCTACGAGGTGTACTAATGAGTTGGCATTATCGAGTTCAAGAGGTTTTAATAATTATTCCCAGTCTCATTTCTTCTATTGATTTACTGTCATATACAGAAAGTTGGAATATAATACAGTAAACTAGAGGCAACTCTTTAATTGAAGATTCTGTAAACCAGAAGCATCTCTTGAATTTGGAGATTCCGTAAACTTGAACAGCTTGTAAACTTTAAGCTCTCGTATGTACATTCTTAACTGGATTATCTCTACAACTGGGGCAGATCATCCCTCCACTAGTGATCTTCCATACTCATTTGGAACCACCTAGACAGTGCCGTAGCGACCCCAAGGTGCGGCGAAGGATCGTCCACTATTGTAACAGATAAGTTTATTGTGATCTATCAAGTTTACTGTTCCCATATTTTTTCTCTTTTATTTCCATGTATATCTATCTATATCGTCAACTTTATTAGAATAAGTATTTTTAAAGAACTGTTTGCGGATTATTTTGTTGTAACGTATTCTCTACCTCATTAATTTCAGCACCAAGGAAATCTTATTATCTTTTATATGTTTGTACATTTTCAAATCATTTTTTTTATCTTCATAGACAGTTTTTTCTGACATCTTTCTGTCATCTTATGATACTTATTTAAATAACAGCTTAAAACAACTTTCTTCAGTAGTATCATAAAAAATAAAAAGATTTCAGTGGCGCCCTTATAATTTCTTAAAGAAACAAATATTGTACAATAGTCAGAGCTAATGAACTTACCCACCCCTAGCCGAGGTATTTAACTATCATAATTTTTGTGTGATAAACATTTATAAATTCTGTTAATTATTGAAGTATCTTTTACAACTAATTAAAGACGAAATTAAGCTTAATGTTTGTTTTATTGTAAATTACATTTTTTCTTTTGGTATATTGTTATTTTTTCAAAAAAAGTTAACTAAATATTTTTATAAATTCACTATCAACAGGTAACTCATATTACAAATTGTCGCCCAACGCACAAATAATATTACAGTCTATCCTTTTTTCTAAAGAATCCATTAATCTTCTTAACGGTTGGGGATCATCTATGATGTCATTAAAGTAACGTTTAATTCTTTATCATTAGTTTATAACAGGAGCGATTATTACTTCATAATTTTCAAATCAAAATATTCCGAAAACGGTACATAATATCGAGTTTTACCAAGAGTAGAATTTTGGTGTAGAATTAAACGATGTTTATGTTCACTTGGAGTTTTGACTAATAATTCTACCCTAAAAAAAGTTATGTTGAATAATACGTTGTATGAATCGTGTAACTAGCGCCCTCTATGAGAGTTAGTTATAAAAACACATTCATGGGATATATCAGCTTCCAAAACATATTCGTATAAAATTTCATTGCAATGGTGCCAGTAGTTTCGGCAAAATCGTAAGAAATGTGTAATTTTTTATTTTCTTCAACGCCCTTTATCTTGAAAACGGATGGCGTTAGAAAAAAATTTTACTAAGCAAACCCCAATTATTTTTCAGTTTTTTACCTATCCTAGAGACAGTGTTACCTTTTTTTGAAACACCCTGTATATTATTTACACATTTATAATCCAAAATAAATTCATATATTTAAACTATGAAATGTACCTATTTATTCAAAGTTATAGACACTCTGTATATTAACTAGGTATTTACAATCTAAAGAATTTTCGAAATTTGTACTATTTTAATGTGCTTTTAAGATCACGAATTAAAAATAAATATACCAATCGTTAATCTGTCTTGTCGAGATATTGTGTTGTAATCCACATTGTATTTGGCAGGATTATGATATTTTTTTGGTTAAATATATATTAAGGTTTGTTAGATTCGATGTTTTATTGTTCATTGTTCATGAGTAGTTTAAGTAACATGTTGGCAGTTTCATTTTTATTTGTGTTGTTCGGTGTTTTCTGTTCAACCGAACAGGTAAGTCGTTTATATTCAATTAAAAAGTATTTACCACATATTATTTTATAAAACATTGCAGGCTACAGTAAAAGTTTCCGTTTTCTACGAGACGCTATGCCCTGATAGTAAAAGATTCATTATTGATCAATTTTATCCAACATACAAAGAAATCGGCCAACAATATGTTGATGTAGACTTCGTGCCTTACGGACATGCCTCGGTAAGTAGATTTTTAACAAATTGTAAATTTGCTTGCATAACTCCTGGCGCATCTTTCTAATTTAAAAGTTTTATATTGTGGTGTTTCATTCAGAACCGGTTTATTAATACGTGTTTGTCTAATGATTTTTGTATATGGTTTTCTGTGATTTTTGTTAAGGCTGTTTTATCGGTGCACTCTTATAATGTATTGAACAGCATGTATTGTATTATCTTTTAAATTTAATTCTCTAAAAAATAAAATTAAGGCTCTTTATTTGCTGCACTCTTTCAGTTCTTTCCTAATATCTCCATTATTTTTGAATAAAATTATTTTATTTTTTGCAGAAGTATTCAAAACTAAACTCCAAACAATCTGTAGGTTTTAAATTTTTATGGATGGTCCTCGCTTACAAAAAAAAGTAAAAACTAATATTTAATTCTGCCAATTTGCAAATATCAATTTTTAATTACAATTTTTTTTCTAAAATCTAAACCTATATGAGTTTTGAGGTCATTCTTTTCGAAATAATATTATTTGTAACCGGTGCGGTGGAAATATATCGCGATATTTCAAATTTCTGGTTCCACCACTAGAACACGCTACGTCTACAGAAGCAAACATAAGACCCGGAAAATATGCGAACTAAAAGAAAGGTTTTTGCAACCAGCCAATTACGAGCGATTGTTAACGATTGTACGTTACAAATTGTAAATATCATCGATAGAATAGAATAGAATAATTTAAGTGATGAGAAGATGTGTTGTTTGTTTATTTTTGTTTTTTACTACTCGTTTTAGAACTGGAAGTTTTTTAACTGTTGTCTCTTTCCTAGTTCAACATGGCACTTTTCTGGTACCTATATTGTAATTTTGATATTCATGAAACCCTAAGGATGAAAAAATAAACGTCGGTTTATTGTTTGTAAGTCACATAAACCCCACCATGTTTCCTTGTGTTTACTTCTTTGACAGTTTGGTTCCTAACAGTGATTGAACTGATTGAAAAGTTTTAATCGAACCGGGAATTTATTGACATATTATTGACTCAGATGAACTAGCCAATATAAGATTGTGGAACCAAATCGTCAAACATTGATATGGAAAAGTAGAGCCATACAGCAACCATTTTTTTTACTAATAAATAAATTATTTTTCATAGATACCTACCAAATTAGAATAGAATATAACATTTCTTTTTCTTCTATGAATGTATAAATTGTGTTGAGATAAAAAATATAGTTAAGTAATTTTATGCTTTAAAACCAAATAACCAGTAAATTTGTATTATGTTACGCCTCTGTGATATAAACAAACCTCGCCCCCCTTCTACATGCTGTGTTGTTTATGTAGCTTACAAACAAACGCTGTGTTAAAGGATATATCGTTATACTTATCTAATGTATTTTTTTATCTGAGATGAAGCCTAAAAGTCAAATATTTCAAGATATAGGTGACGTCGTACTCCCGTTTCTACGGAAACATGCTTAAGTTATGCTTCAGTACCTATGTTGTTTAGAAAAATGATGCCACGGCCAGTCTATTTGTATATGGTCTAAGATTTTAGTATACTTAGTGACTATTATATCATTGTTTAATAGCTATCTAGTAACATTTTGTTAAAAAATATCACTGGGTTTCCGCTGATTTCGATTATTTATAATAAAACACTTTGTATCTCGATAAAATTTTATTTATGTGTTTTCGGTAAAATCTTTGTATTTTGTACTAAACTTTCTCCAGTTACTAAACAGATAATTCTTAACGAAACATATCCTGCATTGTGTATATTATGTTGAACACTTTTTCAGGAATCAAACAGATCTGGTATTTTGAGCTTCACATGTCAACACGGTCCCAGAGAATGTTTCGGTAACCTGTACCACTCATGCGCACTAGCTCTGAATACAAACAAAGTTGCCACGTCTAACTTTATCCATTGTTCGATGACCGACGATCCCAGCAGCGAGGAATCTTTGGAAAAGGTTCGAGATACAATTTTCTTAAATTAAAAATTATATATTTATTCACTTTTATTTTTAGTGTGCTAAGAGTGCCGGTTTATCTTGGGAACCGATATATAATTGCAAAAATGACATCAAACGATCCTCTCAATATTTGCATGAAAATGGCGAAAAAACCAGAGCTGTAGAAGACACCAGTTTCATACCAACTATAGTGTTGAACGATAAATTTGACGCAACTAATCAACAAAGAGCACTCAGTAACTTTAAAACATTGATTTGTGAATACTTGAGAAACGAACCAAGAATTTGTACACAATAGTGATGGAGTTTTAAAATATTTTAACCAAAAAATAAGTCTAAATGTTGAGCATTACTATATTATTATATGATTGATAAATTATAAAAGACAACTTCTTTCATTCCATACCTATGTATGGAATAAATTTACCGTTATTATGTTATATGTGACCTGATTTTTATTCGTAAATTGAAAATTTATAGTATGAAAACATGATACAAATCTCAGAGTAATAAGTAAACATAGAGGTGCCACAACAGCACAATAACATACAGTTTGTAGTCAATAGCAATGAACCTATAATTGAGAGAGATGGAAAATAAAATTGAAATCTAGAGGTGTAGGTAAACACAGCCGTACAGTGGCGTGTAATTGGTTAGAGTATCACCGTAATATATAAATGTTAGTTAAATAATTTACACACATTAAAAATAATTCTTTTAATTAAATGAAAAAAAAACAAAAAGAAAAATATTTAAAAGAAACTTTCCACTTTTAGCTCCTAGTTTATATATAATATTTATTTCATTATTAATTTGATTTTCTTATTTGTAATAAATTTTAATTTAATTTGCTAAATCTACGCCAATGAAGTGAAAAACTTACCGGTGATAGGTTAGATTATCATTTTGCGAAGTACCACAAATTATACACGCTTTTCGGGTTTTCACCATTTTCAATATTGAAAATAAATAAAAACACTTTATAAAGTTCACTTAAATACACAAAAATACAAGAAAAATCGAACAAAGCGCTAATCATCTCTAGACAATAAGAAAAAAAGGCATTAATGCCAAATTTTCGGTGTGGGTATTTGATACAAGCTTTTTTATTATTATATTAGGTATTTTATATTATTATCGAAAGGTAAGAAAGTGAATATTTAAATGTATTAAAGAATATTTTCTCTGACTAAAAGTCTCCTCTTAAAAGTAAAATAAAATTGTTGTAAACTGTACTACTACGTTTTAGTTTCCTACTTTGTACTTACAAAACACAACGTCTGGCAATGCTCTGCTGGTAAACAAATCTGTCTCGACGACAAGTAGTAGGGAATATGCCTACTCTATGTTTACTTATTACTCTGAAGAGACTCCAGACTGGAACTGGAGCTACAATTAACTATCTATCCTAACTAACAGCAAATCCGCTATCAAATCCATAAACTCAGTCTTCCTTACCTCAAAGGTGGCTATACAATTCCGTAAAACCTTAAATGAGTTGGCGACTAAAACAAGGGTCAATGTTGTCTGCAAGAGCTAGTACGACGCTCACAGCTATATTCGCCAATACTAGACCAGGAGCACCTATCGCTGAAAGAAAGTTGCTCCTACGACAGGAAATCTCCGTCTAACCAACCTTGGATGGCTAGTGGAGTCCTCCTGTACCTCGTCAAGACAGGTATGACCAGTGCTTGACCTGCGACGACTTCTGTAGAAGCTGTCTGGACGAGGAGCAAGGAGAGACGATGTCTCTTGCACAGCCCTATCTGGTCAGTCTATCCGATCTGCGGTCGATGGGCATAAAAAGCATCATGCTGTTCATCAACATCAGCTACTGTTTCTCACGGTAGTGGTGGTGACCACCCATAAGGCATTACAATGGACCCCCTGGCCTAGGTGGGTTCAATCCCAAACCAACGTGTTAACCTAACCTAACCTAACCTTCTTTCAAATTTGATCCAAGCCAACACAGCAATTTTTTGACCATTAGATCTTCCTCAGTACTTGAAGTAACTGAGATACATGTATCTCTCTCTGGTTATAAAGATCTAAAACTTCCCCCAAATAGACATTTGGATTGCTAGAAAGCTCCAGAAAATTCTCGAACTCTCATATACTTACTCTGAGATACAAATATACAAGATATCGCGCATGTATGGGGCGTGGTTAGTGACGTCACCTGTGACCAGACGCCATTGTTTACAGGTTATAATTTTAAATTTCTCCCGAAAAATATAAAATAAATTAATTTAAATGCGGTGTGCTGTATACGGGTGCCTAATTACTTAATTATTATACCTGGTCTACGTCTACCATCTTTCCCTTAAATTAAATCTCGAATAAAAATATAATTTAACAATTCTCAATTTATTTATTCTCAATTTTAAGCCATACATTTATGATTTGAAATTTGTTTTGATAAATAATGTTGAATAACCAATAATTAAAAGTTTTAAACAATAAATTGACTAAATAAATATCTAATTCCTATATATTAACGTCGAAACGCGCTATATAATATCACAAGTGACGTCACATGCGCAGATCGGACGAGTTTTGAACCGCTAAATAGCATACCTTTTTATATTTGTATCATGGTATGAAAATATTATCCCCCTTCAATTTAAATAATAAAAGGAGGTGGTATGGCACATGCAGTGTTGCCAGTCCTAGTACTTTCGTACTAATTCTGGTACCTTTTCATTCTGTCTAGTACGCTAGTAGGTACGCCGATCGCAACATTCGTACGTTTTCTATACGATTTGATTTTAAATATCGAACTAAAAAATATGGCAATGTTCTTTTTTCATATATGTTACTGTTCAATTTCATTAATTAAGTTAGTATTAAATTTCTTGGACATCCTGGTTATACTTTTTTTAGATCTAAGTGTTTTGGAACACTGTTTTGTATTTTTTTACGATTTAATTAAATTGGGAGACTTTATGATTTTAGTTATTCAGTCTCGAGTCTCGATTTTGTTTAGGCATGCACGATGGTCGAGCGAGGGTTAGAAAACGACGTGGTGAAAGGAGAAATCCACGGTTTTTTGTTCAAAGGCATGTTCATCAAGCTGTTGGAGTTACGGTTTGGAGTGCTATAGCTTATGCGCAGCGTTATATCCAAAAAGTTATAGAACCCCATCTTTTACCCAATTTTGACACCCTGGAAAATCCAACTTTCCAACAAGATAATGCCCGACCACATGTCGCAAGATCACAACAGACTTCTTTTAACAAAAAAATTTTACATTGTTACCTTGGCCACCAAGATCTCCTGACTTATCCCCAATTGAGCACGTGTGGGATATGAATGCTCAATTTGCGACGTCCTTCTCAGACTCTAGAAAAACATAGAGAGGAGTCGGTGATTGCCTGTAATGAGGTACCACAGGAGGACATTGACCACCTGATCAGAAGCATGCCTAGGCTCGTTGGAGAATGCGTAACACATCGGGGTGCATCCACACATTATTAAAGGTAAAAGGGCTTTAAAGCAATTCAATAATTTTGAAATTTTTATCATTTACTTATTATGCTTCAGTAAGTACTTATACAAAACTTTATAAAAATAAAATCATTTAAACTGGGATTTTTATATCACTTAGTATAGTTAAAACTCAGTTTTCCACTTAAATAATTTTGTATGACTTCTGGGGTTATTTTGTTAATATCTTTGATAATTTTGTTAACTGAATAATGAATAATATTGGACATTTTTAACATATTTAATTTAAAAATTGTAAGAATGAATTTTCTCAGTTATGATTGCATCAATTTAGAAAAACGTTTTAACTCGTACTGATGATGACAGTATTTAAGTATCGACGCCATCACGTTTTCTATTGGAATGTAATTCAATGTCCGTTGGGGCATATAGCCCAAGAAGTAGTTGTTTTTTCATAGAAAACGGTCAAGTTTGGTATAGAAACTATTAGGTTTCTTTACCTTGGGTGTAGGTAGAAACAATTTTCTATTTTTCAGTTTTAAACTTTACATTTCTGAACAGACTAAAATCCTTTTCCGAGCAGACGCCAAGCGAGAACAAATATCGACCTGTTTTAGATTTTTTTCACATATTACATACATAATAAAGGTAAATATGAATTTACTCCATAAATAGGGACCGCACTGTATATTATTTACAGTTTGAGATGCAGGCTTGCCTTATATTTCTAATAATATTCTTGATATTGTACTCAAAAAAAAGCAGAAAGAATAAACGCAGTGCTGCCAACATCAGAACGAAACGAAAGTTTCCTCTGGGGAATCATAATTATAATTTATATAAATGAAAATCTAGTTATCATCGAAATAGAGTATTAAATTAAATACTAGGTAAATATACGCCCACTATGGACGTTGTTAAATAAGTTCTCGTATTTTTTAACAGTCAGACTTCATTAGTGTAAACATGATACAAAAATTAGCATACTTTTTTATTTTGTGGACATCACTGGCCCATTCTTACCAGGTGAGAAAGAAATTGAATTAGTTTCTAAAGCGCAGAGCTGAGTAATTCCTAGTTAAAAAGTAATTAATAATTACAATTACTTTTTTTTTCATGTACTTTGTAATTGTATTTAAGTACATATTTTTCTTAAAGTCATTTGTAATTGTAATTGCAAAATCTGAAGAGGAATTGTACTCTTTGTATTTATTATATTTTAAATTATCTAAATACAAGTATTTCTTATAAGTACAATTACTTTTCTAACTACAAGTACATTTAAAAGTAAAGTACGTTTCACAATAAATCATTGACTTGGTACCTGCTCTTAAAAAAGGTGGTTAATATTTCTTCGAACATTTACAGAAAGGTATTATTTATTTTTGTCCAGGAAGATATATATGTATACGTATACGTAAGTTTCAACAGTTTTGTTTAATTTCAATTAATAAATAAACTTAAAATTTGTTTGTTTGTTTTTAAAAAATTTCGTGATTTTTTTTATAAAATAAATTTAAGTTTTAGTAAATGTAAAGGTACTCGTACATTTCAGCCTTTTGCTCGCAATTCTATTGCTAGCTTTTTTAGTGAAACAACTGCGCATGCGTTTCAGACTTTTGACTGCAACAAAAAGGCGCATAAAATTATAGAACCATTTCTATTTATTCAAGGTCAAATCCGCGCAATCTCGCCTGTTTTTAGGGAATTTTGTTGGAACAACCCAAAATCTATGTTGGCTGAAATGTCAGTTTACTTCAGCTGATTCTATCCTGTCATCCTATAAGCATAATAATCATGGAAGTATTTTATTATAATAATTATATGTTTATTCCGAAGTTCATGTGTACTTACAGTTTGTATTTGTATCAAAATCCATGTTTTAAATTAAAGGTAACGTAACCTAAAATATTTAGAAATTGACAACACTTGTCAAATGACGAAAAAAATCTCTCAAAAGTTGCGGCAATGTACGAAGGCATGGTAAAAAGTTGCTAGCAATTCAAAATAGACTTGCAGGAAAAAGGCTGAAATGTACGAGTACCTTTACTGAGTTTTATTTAAATCTATTTTGAAAACCGGATTACGGATCTGTTAATGTTTACTGTACAGTGAGAAATTGATAACCTTTCATTAAAAATCCGGTACCGGAGTTAACGAATTATTGTGAAACGTACTTTACAATTACATTTTTAATTACAATTACTTTCAAATGCGTGAAATGCACGGGTTAATACAAAAACAAAAAATTTCCTGTTCGAACCACAGACGAACCAGTCACTACAGCCATTGTATTATAATGCTATAGGCTAGAGCTCACTCCATCTGATTTGTTTGAATACAGTGTAAGTGGAAAGAGCATTATTTGTGAATTGTTAAACCTTAAACTCAAAATAATAACAGTAGGAGGTAAGTAGGAAGGTAGCAGATTACATAAACAAACTAAGGAAATATAGTATAAAGTATGAAGTGGTTTGAATGAGGTGAATAGTGTAAATACTAATTACCTACTTATTTACTTTAGATGGGCCTTTCTTTGTATTAATCTAATTTCTACATTAAAATGAACGATTAAGTATTTCAATAAACTGATTCTCATTCTCAGTTACTCTAGCGTTACAAGTATCCGATTTTAACGTAGAAAATATTTAGTTAAATTAAAAGCACTTTTGGAAAATATAAATATATTTTGTGTTATAAATAATGATTTGCTGAGGTCGAATTTTAACTAAATTTGAGTAATATGTATTATCATTTTCGTTTGTATGAACTAGATATAAAGAACAGAACGATAAATTTTAGATTATTCAATGTACACGATTCTCTCGTGAAAATTTATTGAAATATATTTAATTAGGTTTCTTGATAAATAATAATATTAGTTTGTGGTGCCTTATTTTGTATTACTAAGTACCCCATTCCAACCTAACCAGGTTAGTGTCGGTAATAATAAAAATTCCTTTCTTGACTAGAATCTGCAATATTGCAAACAAAATTATTTTTATTTAAAATATGTTGAAAATATTTGAATAACAAATATTTAATTTCTCTGATGTGATGGTAAAGGACAGACTTCAGCTTTCTAAAAAGAATTTTTATTTGTATAATATAAAATAATTATAAAAGTAATTAATAATTCCTTTTTTAATGCAATTGTAATTAAATCAATATAATTCCTATTTTTACGATATGTACTTTGTAATTGTAATTATTTTTAAAGTACATGTAATTACCCAGCTCTGCTAAAGCGTTAGGTTAGGAAACATAGAAATAATATTAATTAGTAAATTCTTTGACTAATATTTTACTGTTCTACTTTTAGGCAAACCAATTGATCTTGACTATTATTTATAAACCATTCGATAATGATAGTATCAATTTTATTTTCCAACGTATAAAAACCTAGGTGAATTTTTTAAAGTCGAATTAATTCCATACCCAAGAATATTGGTAAGCAACAAAACAGAAAACTGCATTTCTAAAGAATGCTACGCCACTGCTATATACACATGCGCTTTGAATGTGCACTCGCCAGAAGAAAGTGCGCAATTTGTTAATTGTTCAATAGGCGCAAATGATTCTAATCTAGAAGGGCGTTTTAAAGAGGTAAGAACGCACTTTTATCTTTTTTACTGTACGTGTTTATTCTTAAATTGACAAATGTGAAAATATTATCCCCTCCAGCACCCCCTCTCAATTATAACGCGTTGTGTACAAGATTTTTCCTACAACCCCAATATTTCTTTTAATAAATGAATTTTGTAACTGTATAACTATATAATTTGTAGTTACGTTAAATATTAGGATTTAAACGTTCAGATATTGCATGGAAATATATTTAATTAAAATCAAACAACCACCTTTAACAGGAATTAACATCAAAATTATTTATTAGGTAAACACGCCAACCCCCTTGGTTATTAAAAATTTTCTGCTGGAGGGGGATAATATTTTCATACTGTAAATTGTCAATTTAAGAATAAAATGTTTTTTTCACATAGGTAGTACATAATAACGCGAAAATTGTTTTTTTTTCCATACCATAGACCTATTATCAGAGTTGAGGCCACGTTCCATTCATAAAACTCTGTTTGTTTTGTCGCAGTGATTATAAGTATGACAAATAATACCAATCGATTCTCTTTATTCCGTCCTCGTGCTGGCAACGCTGCATCATTATTATATAGTCATTGTAGTCAGTGGCGTGCTATTTGTAATATTTACTTATTGTTCACTTAAATAATTATCGTTAATATTAATTGTACAAATAGCTAAATCATCAACGTATTTCTTTCACTACATTTTGCTTAATATTACCTATATTTTCTTCAAAAAACACCAATATAACTCCAGCAATGCAACAATGCTTGAAATTTTTAAAGATACTGTGTCAAATTTCACAGTATAACCGCTTCTGCACGTGGTATCGTTTAGACAAGCCGTGCGGTGTTGTCGCTTATTGAGCAACTCATTTCTATGATCTAACCTCTAACCGAATGAAATAGTTCAATGGTTCATAAAATATGCATTATGGTCACAATATTTTGCAAATGTAATCAACAACTACTATAGATGATTCAACAGACATATTCGGACAGACATATTATTTATTATTAAGGTGAGTTATACAAAGACATAATTTTTACAAAAGGTTAGGTTAGGTTAGGTTAGGTTAGGTTAGGTTAGGTTAGGTTAGGTTAGGTTAGGATACGTTAGGTTAGGTTAGGTTAGGTTAGGTTAGGTTAGGTTAGGTTAGGTTAGGTTAGGTTAGGTTAAGTTAAGTTAAGTTGTGCACGCCTATTTATTTCGAGGTTTTGGAGATTAGTATTCTGAGAATTTACTCCAGCTTATTCTTCAAATTAAATGAAGAACAGGCAATATCACAATACTATAAATTCCAGTCGGCCATATCAAGGTGACACAGTCGACCAGGTAATGTTTGAGCAAGTGAAAATATATAAATAGTTTGGTCTCCTCTGATATTAGGTCTATGTTCCATACATATGGACCGCACTGTATATCTTAATATAACATTTTTTAGTGTAGTAAAGAAGCTGGATTAATTTGGAACGAAATCCAAGCATGTCATAAATCAAAGCAGTACCGAAAACTGCTAAGAAAATTCACAAATCGAATAAAAACCGTTGAACGGAACATCAAAGAATTTCCGACGATTTTACTGAATCACCAGTATAGCGACACTATTCAAGAGGATTCTAAAATAAATTTTAAAAGATTCATTTGTCGATTAGTGCAAAACGAACCGGGATATTGCATACAAGAAGAAAAAGAAGCAGAAATCATCGATAATGAAAGAGAAAAAGAACATTTCATGTAATAAAACACTAGGCTGTTCAATAAGTTTTACAGTTCGGTAAGAAAAAACATGTTTATGGTTATTTAAAATTATAAAAATGTATAAATTATTATAAAAAGTAACACCATCTCTTAGCACATTGCAAAACTAATTGAAAACGTCCTGTATGTGTTTGTTTTTCATTAAATAACTGAAAATGAATAGTAAAAAATATATAATTTGTATAAACATTTCATTTCGAATCCGTCCCTGCAAAACCTCCTGCAAAAACCAACTTTTACAAGAAATTTAAAACACCTCTTATTTATTTTGATTTACTAAAGAACAGGTATAAAATGTATACATTAAGATGTTAATGGCATCACAGTGTAGCCTGTATACAAACGACCGATAAGACCAAAAAGAAATTAAAATCTTAAAAGTGAATTGCATGGTTTCGTAGAGATCACTGACTGTTATCCAGCGACTGAGATTAGTCCGTACTCATTAATATGAAAAAGTATCAAAATACCGTCCAATTTTTCAGAGTGTTATGTTTTATACTTTGTGTTAGTGAATACACTGTAAGTATGTTTTATATTAATAAATATTAATTAAGATTAAGTAGGTTGAAAATTAAAATTGAAAGTGGTTCTTAATAGGTATGCCTTTATATGTTACTTTCTTTATTCACTATCCTTTTGACGATTTATTTCCACAAAATTGTAGATATAGGTGTAATAAAGAATTAGTTGATTATCTAAATAAATCCATATATTATTATTATCTGATCAATTTCCTTGACTTCTATTTTTTCGCATTTTAATTACAACTTTCTGCGAGTCCAAAACATAAAAATTACATCATCCATTTTCTAAGAGAATTTTCTTCAAAAATATTTACCTATTGCTTTGTCTAAAACAGGAGAAAGTATTATTGCTTAATTGTATAAATTAACTATGCAATTAAAAAATTAATATTTTTCTTTTATTTCTAAGAAAAACTTGTTTCTAATATAATTCTTATAAAATATATCATGGGTAAGTAATTTTGGTTGCATAACTTTCGAATTGCAACTCTATAATAGGGGAGTGAACTATTTTTTTATATTTATATTTAAATAATATAGGTACATGAGTATTAGGCGGTTTAATATTTTTTTATTGATCATACGAACTCTAAATCACCAATAAAGTCAAAATAATATTCAAACGGTCCAAATTTTGCCGCACAAGGGGAACAGAACAACATGGTTGCCACTTGTCAAAATGAATCAGCAAATTCCATTAAATTTCAGGAAATTATCACAATTGATTTTCAAATATTGATGTTTTGAACATTAGTTATGAAGTGAACTACTAAACTGTTATATATTACAGATACAATGATGATGTGATCTTAATATTCGATATTTTATATTAAGCATTAGGTGGTGATTCATACTTGAGGACATTTAGCTTTATTAAAGTGACAACTTGGCAGCACACTTCTCAACCAAGAAAAAAGAGAATAACATAACATGTTGCCAAACTTCCTACGAATATTTAGAGAACGTTTTAAATGAGGGTCAAAAATCAATTTCGTGGTCGTATGTCTATTGATGAGATGAAGTATTAATTTCGAAGGATTTTTGGGGCATTAATCACTATTTTATGAAGACAAATTTACGGTTAGCTTGTTTTTAAATTAAAATTTCCCCTACCTGGCCATCACTTCAAACCTTGATGTATTTTTTAATGATGATCAACTTTTCCAAATAAAATTTCTTTATATTTGCTGAAATAAGGTCACTTTACTCTTGACTAAAAATCACATTTTCGAATGCACCTCGTATATTATGCGTCTTTAGCAACATTTTGTTGGTGCATTAGTAGTTTTAGGCAATGCAAAAACTTTAATAAAGAATAACTTTTTATCGAAAAACCCATAATAAATAAGTTTTCCATTTGGTGAGGATTTTGGAGATGACGCTGGATAATGGATAAGTAATTTTGGTTGCATAACTTTCGTTTAAACTCATTTAATGAGAAAATAAATAATGATACTGCAATAAAATTAACTGTTTGTTAACGAAATAAAAATAAACTTTGTGTTTTTTTTTTAATTTCATAATATGTGTTAAGATTAGGTACAGTGATTCAAATACATAAAGTTCGTACGATACCTATTGTCAAACAAAATTATAACGGGTGGCCCAAATTAGGAATTATCTGTTTTTAATTTTTTTATAGAATGCATTGAAAGTTAGTATTTATTATGAAGCTTTATGCCCGGACAGTGTTCGTTTCATCGGCAGGCAATTATATCCTCATTGGAACGAATTAGCGGACTACATTGACGAGTTGGAATTGGTACCTTACGGCAAAGCTATAGTAAGTTTTTAATAGGGACTTATTGAACACCGTCCTATAAGGTAGTCCCTTAATAAAGTCTTATTTAAATAAAGCAAAACCTGTCAGAGTAGAAATTGAATTATTGGAACTCCCTTTTTAAATTGACAGTTTTAGGACAGCAATGTTTTTATTTATAACCTTTGATTTGTAATAAAAAAAGAATCTAATTGTACTTGGGTCTTTTGATTGTTTGTTCAGTGATTTTTTATTGTAATTTTTATAAAGTTTTAGAGTAGAACATATTTTATAATTTAAACCGTGAAGATTCAAGGTGAATTCATGTAAGCAAAAATTTAAACTAAGACTAATCCACCAAAGCAAAACTCAAACCGAATACAAGGGTTGTCTGAAAAGTTTCCGACCTAACAAAGATACTAGACATTTTTTCTTCAAATTAATTTTTACTTTTTTACATAGTCTTCTTGTAAGACTATACACCGTCCAAATAGTACTCGGCGTCTTTCTCTGCAAAATAGTTGTTTACGAAGGTGATGGCCTCCTCATTCGACGAAAATCTCTGTCCTCCGAGCGCAACTTTTAGCTTAGGGAACAAAAAAAAGTCGCTTGGGGCTAGATCTGGTGAGTAAGAAGGTTGGTCAAGCAGTTCAAACCGTAATTCGTGGATTTTCTCCATGGCAACCGCTGAGGTATGAGACGGCGCATTGTCTTGGTGAAACAAAATTCTTTTTTTCTGCAAATGTGGCCGTTTTTCCGCAATTTCTGCCTTCAGCTTCTCAAGTAATGATGCGTAGTATGCTCCTGTAATGGTTTATCCTTTTTGAAAATAATCGATTAAGATAACTCCATGACGATCCCAGAAAACAGTTGCCATCACTTTCCCAGCCGAAGGAACAACCTTTGCTTTTTTTGGAGCTGATTCCCTCTTCGCAGTCCACTGTTTTGACTGTGTTTTTGTTTCTGGAGTATGTAACAATACCTGTTAACATTTTAAGCACCTGGTATCCTAAATATTAAATTCAATTAGTACCGCTAGCTGCTCCATCTATCCTAAAACATTTTTAATAATGAAATAATGTATACCGTCTCTATAATTATAATTGGAAGTTCAAAGTAGCTACGCTACGAGGTGTATTAATGAGTTGGCATTATCGAGTTCAATAGGTTTTAATAATTATTTCCAGTCTCTTTTCTTCTATTGATTTACTGTCATATACAGAAAGTTGGAATATAATACAGTAAACTAGAGGCAACTAATTGAAGATTCTGTAAACTAGAGGCAACTCTTTAATTTGAAGATTCTGTAAACCAGAAGCATCTCTTGAATTTGGAGATTACGTAAACTTGAACAGCTTATAAACTTTAAATCTCGTATGTACATTCTTAACTGGATTATCTCTACAACTGGGGCAGATCATCCCTCCACTAGTGATCTTCTATAATCATTTGGAACCACCTAGACAGTGCCGTAGCGACCCCAAGGTGCGGCGAAGGATCGTCCACTATCGTAACAGATAAGTTTATTGTGATCTATCAAGTTTACTGTTCCCATATTTTTTCTCTTTTATTTCCGTGTATATCTATCTATATCGTCAACTGTATTAGCATAAGTATTTTTAAAGAATTGTTTGCGGATTATTTTGTTGCAGTTTTTGGACGTCCCGAAAGTTCATCGTCACCCAAACTGGTACGGCCACGTTTAAATTCAGTAGCCCAAAATTTCACAGTGGTAAATGATGGTGTAGAGTCCCCGTACACAGCGTTCAACTCGTCTTTGATTTGCGTAGACGTATTGCCTTTCAAAAACAAATATTTAATGATCTCTCGAAATTCGATTTTTTCCATTTTCATAAAAATATTCACATCGACTCACTCAAATGATTGTCAAACAACAACTGTAATATTATTTGTGCGTTGGGCGACAATTTGTAATATGAGTTACCTGTTGATAGTGAATTTATAAAAATATTTAGTTAACTTTTTTGAAAAAATAACAAAATACCAAAAGAAAAAATGTAATTTACAATAAAACAAACATTAAGCTTAATTTCGTCTTTAATTAATTGTAAAAGATACTTCAATAATTAACAGAATTTATAAATGTTTATCACACAAAAATTATGATAGTTAAATACCTTGGCTAGGGGTGAGTAAGTTCATTAGCTCTGACTATTGTACAATATTTGTTTCTTGAAGAAATTATAAGGGCGCCACTGAAATCTTTTTTTTTTTTATGATACTACTGAAGAAAGTTGTTTTAAGCTGAGTTATTTAAATACGTATCATAAGATGACAGAAAGATGTCAGAAAAAACTGTCTATGAAGATAAAAAAATGATTTGAAAATGTACAAACATATAAAAGATAATAAGATTTCCTTGGTGCTGAAATTAATGAGGTAGAGAATACGTTACAACAAAATAATCCGCAAACAGTTCTTTAAAAATACTTATTCTAATACAGTTGACGATATAGATAGATATACACGGAAATAAAAGAGAAAAAATATGGGAACAGTAAACTTGATAGATCACAATAAACTTATCTGTTACAAAAGTGGACGATCCTTCGCCGCACCTTGGGGTCGCTACGGCACTGTCTAGGTGGTTCCAAATGATTATGGAAGATCACTAGTGGAGGGATGATCTGCCCCAGTTGTAGAGATAATCCAGTTAAGAATGTACATACGAGAGCTTAAAGTTTACAAGCTGTTCAAGTTTACGGAATCTCCAAATTCAAGAGATGCTTCTGGTTTACAGAATCTTCAATTAAAGAGTTGCCTCTAGTTTACTGTATTATATTCCAACTTTCTGTATATGACAGTAAATCAATAGAAGAAAATGAGACTGGGAATAATTATTAAAACCTCTTGAACTCGATAATGCCAACTCATTAGTACACCTCGTAGCGTAGCTACTTTGAACTTCCAATTATAATTATAGAGACCGTATTCATTATTTTATTATTAAAAATGTTTTATGATAGATGGAGCTAGCGTAAACTTTTCAGACAACCCTCGTATATACAGACAGATAACTTGAGTTGAGAAACTTTTTTAGAAGGTTAAGTTTGGCAGATTAGGGAAATAAGGATTTCTTAAATTCTTACAGTCGCTTTGTTGGGGTTTCGCCAGTTATCGTTTTCAAACCATCCTCAAACTATCCCCAAACCACCAGAAGCCTGCACACAAGGAAATCTGAACACAGAATTTCTTAGTGCGCAGTCCCCTTTTATTGTAGGCACTATATTGTTGAACACACTATAACTGGCGGAATCCGAACAAAACTAACATCTAGTCGTAAATAAGGGAAGGCAGTATTTTATTAATTATGGTTCCCTTATAAAATATTTTCTAATACGCATGCGTACCTGTTATTTTTGGAACGACCATAATAAAGCTTTTACCTTATAGCGTTTCCAATAATTCTTTATCATCAATCTCCAGCTTCATTAGAGGTGTAGGGCTAAGAGGGTGAGCCAAAAAGTCCTTTTAATGGAAGGAACTAGGTACTTATATAAAGCATAACCTATTTATTTGTTATTACAGCATGTTTTAAATCCGGCAAATGCCACATTAAACATTCCAGCTCATTACCAGTTTTCGTGCCAACATGGACCAAACGAGTGTAGAGGAAATAAATATCAAGCATGCGCGTTGGCACAAAATAAAGGAAAATTCATCGAAGTGCCTCTGATTTATTGTATAATGAAAAATCGGGATCCCTCTACGTACGATATAGTTCAAAGCGTTAGTTAGTAACTAATTTATCAAACAAAATATTTAAAATTGATTTTTTGTAGTGTTCTGAAAGATACCGTTTGGATATAACCAAATTAAAAGCTTGTTGTGAAAGTGAGGAAGGAGATAAATTACTAGCTTTAAAGGGAGACAGAACATGGCAATTAGAACCGAGTATATCTTTTGTTCCTACTATAGTTTTCGATGATAAATTCGATGCAACGACTCAGGGTCAGTCTTTGAAAGACTTCGTTGCTGTAGTTTGTAGTAAAATTAAAAGTAACGCAAAACCTTCCATCTGCGAGGGTAAACGACTGCCAATAGTGGAAGACGATTTTTATTAAAAACAAATATTTGTTTTATATTATTACATTTATAGGTTTACAAGTTTAAATAAATATTAATGCGATAGTATTTTCTTTACTTTCAAATTCCTATTGATAGTTGACACTGGCACATTTTCAATTGATCTACTTTCGATTAGGTATATGCGCATAACTTCGACCTTCAATAAGTTGATTCTCAAGAATCTAGTTCGTAGAAACAGTATAATATATCAAATGCATTAATTGATACGTTATTTCAAATTAATTAAACATAATATTTAACGTTAAACACGACTTAGTCCGGTCAATTTAGAAATTCGAAGTTACATAAAGTCCCAACAAGCTGAATTTCTGTGAAATTGTTCAAAATATAATTATAAACAATGTCTAGAAGTTCCCCATCATTCCCGTTTAAGGAAAAAATTTTATTCAAGGTCAAAGGTCAAAAAAATGAGTTTTTCGCGATTTTCATCAATACGGTAAGTTTTATCATAAAAGTACCTTAGACAAAAATTGTAGATCATAAAATTATCTATAAAAAATGTATCAATACTTTTTTCCTTACGTGCCACTGTTTCCGAGATATAACGATTCAAAAAGTTATAAAGGTTGTTATCGTCATAATATGCACAAGTTTCCACGCCATCTATGAGGTAGTGTACTTAGCGCGTTTTTTTAACGTGGTTTTCCCAGTAGGCCTACTCCACGGGTCAGTTGTAATCCTGTTTAATAAAAAACTATTACAAAATAACGGAAATTTTCAATGATTGGAAAAGATAAAAGCGATGTAAATTAAAAAAAAAAGTATTGAAGTTTATTCGTTTTATTCGTAAGTTTCAAATTCTTGTTCTTCTTCTTCATCTTCATTTTGGATGCAAGTAAATTGCGTCAGTAGCGATATATCTCATGATACTTCGTCGGAGTAAAACGAATCTTCCATTGAGCACGACCGGCCTTGACAATTTGTGCATGCCAAAGAACAAAACAGTCCGACTTTTTTGCAACCACATTTAGCACTGCATTCCTTTTTACAGTTGCGAAAAATAGTGTTCAGCAGTTTGTCCGGCGCAGGTGGAAGTAAAGTTTGAACTAGCTCTAATATATTGTTGACCAACTTCCAACCCCAGTCTGTAGGGTCTAGCTGATGATAACCAAACCACACTTGGACTTGGTAATATACTCGAAAAAGATGTTGGTGATCAGCAACTGAGGTTGGAGGAAGACAAGCCAATTGAACTTGTTTTTTATTTTTAGTATTTTTAACAAAACATGCATATCGATGCTTATCTAAACAGGTAGTTTTTTTAGGAGCTCCGTACATAGAAAGTCTTTTTAAAAACTTCAGCACATTGAATTAAATCTTGTTTTTCAAACTCTAGATGTATATACGTGGCGTACTCATGCATATTATGACGATAACAACTTTTATAACTTTTTGAATCGTTATATCTCAGAAACGGTGGCTCGTAAGAAAAAAAGTATTGAAATATTTTTTATAGATAATTTTATGATCTACAATTTTTGCCTGAAGTACTTTTATGATAAAACTTACCTTTCTGATGAAAATCGCAAAAAACTCATTTTTTGACCTTTGACCTTGAATAAAATTTTTTCCTTAAACGGGAATGATGGGGAACTTCTAGACATTGTTTATAATTGTGTTCTGAACAATTTCACAGAAATTCAGCTTGTTGGATTTTTTGGTCTAAATTGACCGGACTAACTATAAATCGTATTATCTTCGAGAGCGTTTTTGCTGTTTATGCTCGAAGATGAAGTACAATTTTATCATCTTGTACAATACCATGTAGGGTATATTATGAATTGTACAGGGTGAAATTTTGAAATTATTTATAATTTTGTTCAAGATAGTAAATACACAAAATTGTGAAAATAATAATGTTTCGCACTTTAAATAATAGTTTTATTTTTAATTAGCTGAATGTAGACCTCAAATTTCTTCACTAAGTATTAATATTTTGAGTTTTGTTAACATTTTTTTGTCACGAATAGGTAAAAACTGTATAGATAACTATGCCATTATAATTATTATTATAATAGTAAATAATGTCTGTAAGTTGTTGATGTGCTGAGATTTAAACAAATATTATATTTTCAAATTTGGAGTGTTTGGTTAATTCAAAAGAATGATACGCTGATGGAACTTTTGAATATTGTCCAAAATTATTTTTGCAGTTGTTCACTGTTCATGGTTTTAAAAATGGTTATTACATACCGCTAGTGTTCTGTTTGTTATCAAATAAACTGCAAGCCAACAGTTGTTAAATAAATTTTTAAATCCACTCTAATTTACGGTTGACTTTGAACTTGTGATACATGCGCAGCAATACGGAATTTATTTCCAGAAACCAAAATTGTGGGAAGTCACTTTCACTCAGGACAATCATGGTATAGAAAAATCCAAAAGATGGAACTTTCAAGTGTATACCAACGGAAAAAGGGCGAGGAAACTGATGTAAATCTATTTTTAAATTACATTTTTGGACTCCCGTTTTTACAGCCAGAAGATGTTGGAGCACAGAGTATATAATACAAACCAGAGTATCGACTCTATATGGAGGGGGTAAGCATCCATTTGCAGGTATCGCCATGACACTTTGGGAGTATCCATAGCCGTCGCCGTTAGTTTTGGTTAAGGTAGGCAGTTGGTTGTATGTGAATAAATCAGTGGTGGCGATTGTATTGTGTGGAAAAGTGCATTAAACTATTTAATTTAGGTACAGAAAACTGCGAAGGAGATGCGGAACAAATGTTACTTACTTTAAATGACATTAAAATAAATACTACTGATGCATGTACTCCTTCTCAGTGTTCTGTATCTGATAAAGATACAGATTGATGTGTGTTTTTTTAATTATTGATATCCTTCCTTACTACCCAGCTGACATGGTCACGTCATATAAACGTCGATATTAGGTAATTATTGGTAAATGACGTCGACGACCTTACATCTACGTCTCTACGACGTGACAAGCTAGATCAACCATATACGTCATTTTGACTATGTCGACTCTACGTCGACATAAAGTGATGCATTATATTTAACTATAAAACATGCACATTTGCATGATGTAAATAAAAATTTTATTTCATAGCTTTTTCTCATTTTCTGATACTTAGCAGGTAGGTAAATATATCATTTCAATATATATGATACATGCAGTTGAAACTATTTCTATCTAAGAGGTTATCATTATCAATAGTATTGTATACCTTACGTATTTATTTGCTTATTACTAAATACTTAATACTCCTACCTTTGTCATTCAGAGTGATTTATCAACTTAACTTGTGAAAAATGATAATTGCCGTTAAATTTTAATATTCGCGCCAAACGCTCGTTACAACTCGGAGGCTTGTCGGGCAGATCGTATGTTTGCCACGCCTTTTCTCTTTCATTGTTGTTGGCGTCTGTAATGTGTAATGTAAGCCAACAGCATTTATTAGCACCTTATGACCAAGGATTAAAATGAGAAGTGTTTTTGTGTATATTTATAACAGTATTCGTTGCAGATAAATTTGGGTAAGTAAGAAAAATTTTGCTGTTTCCTTACATTCAAGTATTAACAACTAAATAAACGGTTTATAATATTTTTATTTGCCAGTATTCTTAAATGGCTACCAATGATTATTTAGAAAATGTAAATATATTATTATTAACCAGTTTATTATGTAATTTTGATAGGTAAATAGTTAGAGCATTGTATTTAAATAATTACTGATATTGTAATTTTTGTCTAAATATAGCGGCGTTACTTCGTATGCATCCAATTCTACCAAACTGGCTTAGCACCTATTCATTGTAAATGGCTATAACACCAGAGAAATCAGTTTTTTTTTCGGCATCTACAAAGTACCAGAAAGCATTATAATTTGGCATTTCTCCAGACAAAAGCTGGACATCCTACAAAGTAAGAAAAAGTGGTAAATTTAACAATAATTAATTTTTTGAATAAAATATAATAACTATTTGTGACATGCTGTGTGCTGTGCATCAACTTGTAATATTTAATTAAGTTGTATCAATAATTTTTTTAATTGATGAATATCTCTTCGATACATTTTTTAAAGATACATTTTATGATTCAGAATTGATTTTAAATAGTTGCTTCATATTTAAACTATACTTCGCACACAGACTACGTTGTTAAATTTGAGGTACCTAACTATTGCTATGTAATATGCAACATTTTATATTATTTAAATAATATCGTTAAATATTTTATATATTTAAAGTAACTTGTAATATTTGTATGTAAAATTAGAATTTAATGTAATAGTTAATGCAAATAAAATTGTCTATCAATATTTTTGGTTTTTATTCTGCCCCAAAATCAATCCATACGTCATAAATAGGTAGAAGAAACTACGTCGTGAAATAACGTAATCATACGTTACAATTTCGTCGATAAAACATGTCTATTATACGTCATGGGGTGACGTAATTTAACGTGACTGGGTGACGTCTTTGGGCTGTGACATTTTCACGTCATATTTTAGTAGATTTGACGTCATCCAAGAAGTCAAAACGACGTAACGGGTGACTAAAAAATTACGTACAAAGTACGTCATACTGTCAGCTGGGTAACGAGGAAAATTACGTGCAAGACATACATATTCGGTCATTTATTTTGCGTAGAAATTATATTTATATAATTATTTAACCTAAAAAACCAATTTTACTTTTTTTAAAAACAAATAAATCAACGTTTAGTTATTCCATGTTTCTAAAATAACAATTATCTCAACAATAAAGAAAAATTTCAAGTACGAGTCTTATTTATAATAACAATTTTTTTAGTACTACCCTGAGCTTATACCACAAAACAGAATTTTGGTTACCAAAAAACAGACTAATCAATTTTCTGTTTTGTGGTTTATACTCCCAAAAAATGGCCGCTCTTGTCTTATAAACATCAAAGGTGCCGACAGCGAGTCGATACTCTGGTTTGTATTATATACTCTGTGGTTGGAGAGTGTTTTGCATTTGATTTTTTTAATTCAAACCTAAACATGATGCCCTGGATCAGTTTTGTGATTATTTGGTCGATAACTATTTAAGTTATTCTAGATTCTACGTTTCCATGACGCCAGGCCCTGTGCTAATGAAAAAATATGTAAGGCAATCAAAAACAGATCCATTAGTGGAAGAAGTGGAACTTCTAGAATGCAATCCCCAATACTCTTACATCCGTAGAGGTGACGGCGAAACGGTGACTGTATCAAGTAGAAGACTAGCTCCACGTCCACAAGAAGTTGTTGAAGAATCTGATACCCCAATAGAACGCGATTTACGCGACCAAACGGCGCTGAGACAACAGGGTCAGGGACATTGACAGTTTGTTATAATTGTCACGTTTGTCCTGTCGTTACCTATTACGGGTGCTTATCGTTTTTTAACGCTGTAATATTTTATTATTATGTAGTTAGTTTCTATAAATTAATTAAAGCCATATTTCATTGGTAATTCGGTATCTTTATGTGTCAACCTTTTAACAGCTTATACTATACATTTAATTATTGTAGTATAATATTGCTTTATATTAAAATTAACTTCTGTTTATCTTCTATTATTGAAATTATTTTCTTATTTTAAGAAACTGATATTTGATAAGTATTATCATATTGACCAAGACCATTTAATAATCATATTATACATGTTTATCTGGTATAACTCTTCATATAACTCATTATTTATTTAAGACAATTTCTGTTGAAATAACTGTAATTTTTTAAATCCAACCTTACTGATAGAGGCTATCACCATTTAACTAATATCGTCAAAAATATGAAGTAGAACATTACTGCAACCATATCATTTTCTAAACCCAGATTGTACTTCTGGAAATTAGGAAATATCTGATGCAAACTGACGTATTTGTTGTTCCACTGCTATTTCAAGTATTTTAAATAGTCGGTGCAAATTAATTATTTTTTCTTCAAGCGTATAATAAAAACTGTATTATGTTCTTCAACACAAACAGCAGAAATAGCCTATTCTTTTACTAGTACAATAATGAACTCTCATTATTATACTAGTAACAAAATAATAAGAAACGGTAGCAACGTCTTATGGGTGTTATAATCAAGAAGGCAGGAACTGTCAATTTCCTTATTTAATTTTGATGTTTTGTTAGTTTTGAATAGTGTCAGACTGAAAGTGTTCCTACCTAATTCAAACTGCAAAAATGTCTCAAGACTTACAATGTACGCCTCCGGAATTGGTTGAAATAGCTAATTCCAGTATTGAAACAAAGTCGCGTAAACTGTATGATTTTGCATACGAAAAATTTCTAAAATGGTACAATGAATATGTCGTAGGCGTATTTGAAAACCAGGCTTTTTATAAAATGCCTAGGCTTTTTCAAAATGACTTGGCATATTGTAAAACCATTATATTTCTACAATCTGACTACAATTTTAAGGCATATTAAAAAACGCCGATGAGATTTTAGGCATATTGAAAAAATTAAAACATTTTACAATTCACCTAGTTTGAGTTAGGCGTTTCGTAATACGCCTATGCCTTGCTTTGGCTTATTTAAAAATAGGTAGGGTACACATACTCAGTGAATATTCGCCAGTAAAATAATAATAATAGTAATTATTAACATAACTCTTTTATTGCTGTTACAATATAACTTAGACATAAACTAAAAATGTATTAAGGAACTTATAAAACTGAAGGATCAACGCCAGATAGTGATTATTTATTACTAATTACTATTACTATTAATTACTATTATTATTATTTTACTGGCGAATAGTCACTGAGTATGTGTACCCTACCTATTTTTAAATAAGCCAAAACAAGGCATATAGGCGTATTACGAAACGCCTAACTTAAACTAGGTGAATTATAAAATGTTTTAATTTTTTCAATATGCCTAAAATCTCATCGGATAATATGCCTTAAAATTGTAGTCAGATTGTAGAAATATAATGGTTTTACAATATGCCAAGTCATTTTGAAAAAGCCTAGGCATTTTATAAAAAGCCTGGTTTTCATATACGCCTACGACAAATATAATGTACAGCAATACACGGAAAACGTTATGCTTGCATACTTCACGAATTTGTCCAGAAAGTTTAAAAGTTCTACTCTATGGGCACAGTAGTCAATGATTAAAAGTCAATTAAACATTAAACATAATAAACATAATGTTAAAATAGAAAAATATAGCAAATTAATTGCATTTATAAAGCGCCAAGGGGAAAATTATACACCGAAAAAATCAAAAGTATTAACAAAAGATCAATTTGATAATTTTCTCAAGGATGCACTGAATAATGTTTATTTAGCAACAAAGGTAGGTACTTTCTTATTTCTTTTTAATCATTATTACGTTTATTAAACCGTTGACAGTGATATCTACTCGCAGATCAATATTTAACTTGACAACAAATATTACCTCATTTCCTACTTATAATATTTAATGACGGTAGCTCAGTGGCAGAGCTTTTGTCTTCAGTCGCGAAGGTCAGCGGTTCTAATCCCAGTGCTACCAGCTTTTTTTTATTTATTTCAACGATTGTTTTAGGTTATAATACCTAATATTAATATTTGGAGTCACAGGAGCCCTTAGATGAGATGAACTTGTTAATTTAAAGTCTAGCGAAATCCAAGATTTGGGAAATATAATTTTGGTTAAAATCATAAACACAAAAAACAACGGTCGTTTACTATAATTGGCGATTTTTATTTGAATTTGGTAAGACAGTATACGGCTCTTCATCCGGATGATATTGGCCTGCAGTGATTTTTTATTAAATACCAGAATGGTAAATGTCACCGTGTGGTAATGGGTATCCACAAAATATCAAACGTACCAAAATACGTTGCTACGTTTTTGAAATTAACAAATCCTCATGAATATACAGGACATTGCCTTTGGAGGACTTCCGCAATTATTTTAGTTGACAACGGAGGTGATATTACCGCTTTAAAGCAGCATGGTGGATGGAAATCCACCAGTGTTGCTGAAGGGTACTTAGATGATTCCATTTCCAGTAAAACACAAACTGCACAAAAAATACTTAATTGGCAAGAACAACCAAGTATAATAGTTCTGGAATCGCTGACATAATAATCGACAATCAACTTACTAATAATATGATGTATACCAATGACAAAATTGTAAATGTCGAAGCTGAAAGCGGTGGCAGTGGCTTAAATTTAAACAACTGCAGTATACAAAACTGCACATTTAATATTACTGTTAATAAATAGGTAACACTTTATGTAATTTTTCGTTTGTATTAATTAAATAGTTGAGATATAAACAAAGCCTTCTATATTTTTTTATAAAATGCATATTATTATTACGCTTAAAGAAAAAATAGTATATGTTACTCGGAGCAGAAGGCCCATTATATGTTTCGCCTTCCACTCCTAGTAACATAATATACTATTTCTTCTTCCTTTTTTTGTGGGTTTATGGCCTAAACTGCATGAGGTATCCGGCCATTTTACTTGAGTTTTGATAGTGCAGTTAATCAAATAAAAAAACTATGGATTTTTAAATAAAACACAAAAAAATGTATTCTTTTTAAAATATCGAAAACATCGAAAAGTAAAAACGTTCAATTCTTGTAAAAATAAATTAAAGAAATAGTAATACAAGAAAATAAAGCATAACATAAATATTATTAAAAATTACAACAGTTTACTATAATGTAAAACGACAGAAAAAAGAAACAGACTTAACGATAACTCGCTAACAAGATTGCTGCCATTAACTGGTTTCTTATAGTCACCACCTTCCAAAAGAAATTCTACGATTTCGTGAAAATCTTTTAAAGCCAATTTTTGAAGTTGTTCGCTCATCGTGTGGTTAAATACTATAGTAGGGATAAAAGTAATTTTCGGTTTGATGGAATGCGTACGTTCACCGTTGGCCGCAAGAATTTCATCTCCTCTACCGGAGTAAAGACACTCTTCTATTTTGGACCAGCTTATGTTGTGATCTGCTGCACACTGAAAACACAAACTTTTATTGTTTGGACGTAAATTACAATCGGTGAAACATTAAATATTTGTTTTTATCGAATCCGAAGAAATTGTATGTTGGAGACGAGACTACCTCAGAAAAATAAAAAAAAATGAGGACAGAAAGTAAGAACATTTATTATTTAGATGAAGAGTGGGTTGATGAAGATGAAGGACATACTGTAGTTTGGATCGACAAAACTATAAAAAGATCTCGACAAGCATTTCTTTTATTCTTTTTATTTGCATCTTTTTATTTTATACCAGTATTGGATTGGATTAATCTATTTATTCTAAATATCTAAATAAATTTAACGTAAACTTTTTTTTTAAGATTACGTTTTAGTTAGAAGTTGTGCACGCCTATGTATTTCGAGGTTTCGGAGATTAGTAGTCTGAGAATTTACTCCAGTTTATACTTCAAACGTACTATAAAATATAATACAATGTGTCCATCTATAAACTGACACATTTTAACTGCTTATAAGTCGAGAACGGAAAATGACAACAATGTGCGGTTTTCACAGAACTTCATCAATATTTTTAAAGTTTTTTTTGACAGTATTGCCAAGTTTCAAAATTTACCTGAAATAGGAGGAAAAAAATTGATGATTTTCAAAGGCCGATTTCTCAAAAATTTTAAATGTAACACCCTGTACGTTTTAATTGCACATGAAAGCCTGTTAAATCCCCTTTCCGAAAATGTATAAATTGTCTTAGTAAATGACACCTTTTTGAAAATTTTTGAGAAATCGGCCTTTGAAAATCATCAATTTTTTCTCTCCTATTTCAGGTAAATTTTGAAACTTGGCAACACTGTCAAAAAAAACTTTAAAGATATTGATGAAGTTCTGTGAAAACCGCACATTGTTGTCATTTTTCGTTCTCGACTTATAAGCAGTTAAAATGTGTCAGTTTATAGATGGACACCCTGTATAAAGGACTATCCTGTAAAATAAAAAAGGAAATTCCAACTAAAAATAATCAGTAGTATATAAAACCCAAGATATTAGCAAGTATAATTTTAATTCTAAATATTTATTTTATTTATGAATGTATTTAAAAAAAATATTTTGTTTAATAGGCTGGATAAATTGTGGAACTAATTCATTTTCTCCTGCACAACGTATTTTAGACAAAAATGTTCTTAATAGTTTATAATAAATTCTACAAACCTCCTTTAAATTGTCATTATTGCTGGCATCTCCCGATTTCATTGCGCATACTATAAACTCCGTGCTAGTATCTATACTAGCGATATCTATAGCGCATCCTTGTACCTTATTCCCATAGCATTCCCTTTCTCCATGTTGACATTCGAAAGTCCAATTTCCGGATTCGTTTTTTGCCTGTATAATAAACAAAAACGATTTTCTTCACTACAATAGTATATTGGAGTGCAACAAGTGCGACAAGTTGTCGCATAAGTGGGTAATCGACAACGTCGCACGAGTTGCACATATTATTTTGTACTACAAATGCGGCAATTTATGTATAGTCGGTGCAAAACAAAATTTGATACACGTCATCATAATTTTACGACGACACGTATATAGTTTTTTTATATTTAAAAATAACAACAAGAAAGATTAACACAAAAACCACAAACAAAATGACAAATACAAAACTAAATATACTAATCGTTGACAACGGCAACGACGCGATTTGTCAATAACGGCTACCAACTTTATATAAACAAATTTTAGTATTTTATATTGATTTATTGAATGGAACATTTAATTTGAAAGTTGGGAACGATGCTTGGCAATTAAGACGAAATTAGTGACGTGTATCAAATTTTGTTTTGCACCGACTATGGGTGTGTTCGGGGAGCACGCTTTCGAGCTATGTAGCGCCAAGAGCCATATAACGCAAACGAGGAATAGTACTAGATAGCGCCAAATGGCGCAAATAGCGTGCTCCCCGAACACACCCTATAGCTACAAACAAAAAAAAAATTGAAATTGTGACATTTTCTATTGGCAAGGAGTGACAAACTGTTTTGCGTGTGCCAAGTGTAATGGATGAGTTCTATAAAAGGGAAATGTTGCCAAATTAACGAGCAAAAAAATACTGAAAAAGGTTAGTCGCATAAGGAAGCAGTTTTTCCAATATATTTTTGGTTTTTCTTATGTACTTTGGGCCCCTTTATCACCCGTGTTGTACCCGAACGATATGGAGGTCTTTTAACATATTTTTAGTTTGTAGTATTTTACTTCTTACAGTTGACGAAAAACTAAATGTCAGCTGTCAACACATACACGTATCATTAGATATTGTCCTGTTATTATTTAGCATTGTTTGGCTTCGTGTTTTTGTATTACTGATTTTTTATTCTAACTTTATCTGTTAGTGATTTGTGTTACTCTGATCTTCTTTTATTATTGCAAATATCCTCGAGAAGAGTTAGACATTTTACAATCTTTCTAGTCTAGTATCAGTTAGACATGGATTCTATAGTGCTTTTATCTAAAGATGTACCCGGGGCAATGTTAAAAGAAAATTTAAGTTTAGAGGACCATTCGGTCAACGAATTAAAACGTTGGTTGGAGTGCAGATCCCTTAAACAAACTGGGTCTACGAATGAACTAATTAAGAGGTATGTCGATTGAATGAAACATGATTTAATGTCTATTGTTCTTATATTTGAATTTTTTTAGAATAAACGACTGCATTGATAATGGAGGAAGAAATAAAATTTTTCTAGGCATAGACCAAGGAAAATGGTATGACATGAAACGAAGTATTCTTCAAAATCCAAGTTCTTCAAAGAAGGGTCCAATTAATGTATTTGAAGAAAATTTGATTTGGTCAAGATTTCCATCACGTCCCTTGCTTCAGTATTTCAATAAAGTCCATATATTTACTTATATAATAATAATAATAATAATAATATTGCTTTATTCACAATTACGAATTTACAAAATAGAAAAAGTTGAACATATAAAAAAGTAAATAAAGCCTAGATGCCGATAAGTGCAAAACACTTGTTTCAGCAGGAAATGATATTTCTCATAAAGTGAATGAACACTTGTTTTGAGATACTTATTATTAATTTATCTATAAATAAGAATATATAAAAAAATAAGTATAAAAGATTAAAAGATTTTGGATCAGATACATACATGCGCTAAAATTTATATATAAGATGGTATAAGCTATTAATATTTAAGAAAAATTTATACAAACATCATATATAGTGAATGAAAGTATTCAAAACGAAAACCCGGAAGTTATTGAAAGAGATAATGATTCCATTGTAACAGTAAAACCATTTAGAAGAGATTCACAGTATGTAGAGAGTGATCACCTCAGTCAAATTTACGATTCTCTTGTTAGGTATTATAATTATTGTAAGTGTAAATGTCAAGCTTCATTTGACAAAAAAAAACATAATGTTATAATAGGCCTAAATAAATAAATCACTAACAGATAAAGTTAGAATAAAAAATCAGTAATACAAAAACACGAAGTCAAACAATGCTAAATAATAACAGGACAATATCTAATGATACGTGTATGTGTTGACAGCTGACATTTAGTTTTTCGTCAACTGTAAGAAGTAAAATACTACAAACTAAAAATATGTTAAAAGACTCCATATCGTTCGGGTACAACACGGGTGATAAAGGGGCCCAAAATACATAAGAAAATCCAAAAATATATTGGAAAAACTGCTTCCTTATGCGACTAACCTTTTTCAGTATTTTTTTGCTCGTTAATTTGGCAACATTTCCCTTTTATAGAACTCATCCATTCGAGTGCTGCAAGTAAATTTTGCGCACTCAAATAAGCCAACGGCTCCTTTTTAACCGCAACAGCATGCGCCAAGATACTACTTTTCCCGCAGAGTAATACAATAGTATATTACATAACGAGTGTGGAAAGTGAAGTATTACGCACAAGTGAAGTTTAGCACGAGCCGCGTAGTGGCGAGTGCGGAAACGTAACGAGTGCAAGAAATACACTTTCCAACGCGTTGTGTACACGATTTTTCCTACGACCCCAATATTTCTTATTATAATAAATATTTTAAATTTATTTATAAAATTTATTTTAATTGTTAGTCATGTTAAAAATTAGGATTTAAACGAGTTTATATATTGCATGGAAATATAATTAGTTAAAATCAAATAACCTAACCTTTCTCAGGAATTCACATCAAAATTCTTTATTAGATAAATGACATTTTAATTTTTTTGTGGGCTCTATAAAAATTAAAAGTAAAATGGTCAGTTGATGAAATTAATTGAAAAGTAATGTAATAATAATAGACACAAAGATAATTGTAAACAGAAACACAAACATAACTTCAAAAATCCACATTCGACACATGCACGGAACATAACCCAATATAAAAAAGAAGAATAAACTTCTTCTTCTTCTTTCTAAAAGTGTTTTTATAAAAATAATAATACTGAATAAAAATATGTTTATTTTTTAAAAATTTAAAAACCTATAAGAAACTTTTTTCTTTATTCTTACTTTATACAGAAAAATTTGTGTTGGCAATTACAATACAATATTTGACACAAGGAAGATTTAAAAAAAAAAAAATTAAATGGTCCTTGCTTTGTCATTCATGTGTTTACTATTGATAAATTTGACGTAAATGTCACAGATCATAGATTTATATTTTTTTACTTTTCAATACGTGTATTGATATTAGCTACTTTCTTAAGTACAAATAAGTGTGCAAACTAGCACTTTCATATGTGGTCGTAGGAAAAAGATATTTACCTAATAAGTGCGGAAAGGTCACTTTACGCACGTCTTAGGTACACCATTTTTTCTACTAGCGTGTCGGAAAGTCCAGTTTAGAGTTGGAAGGGTCAATACTAAAATGAGTGCGACAAACTGTACTGTTCCGTAAGCTAGTAAAAAAAATATTTTAGTTAAGTAGGTACCTACCGTTGCTTTACCAAAAGGAACTAAATCGACATTGATTTTTCCCTTAAGTACAGTACTATAAGCAGGATAAAATTGGTCTTTTAGAAATCGAACACTGTCCGGGCATAGAGATTCATAATAAATGGAAACTGTAAGATTTTCAGCCTGCTCCTGTATCTGAAAAAACCATTAAATAATTAAATAATTATACTATACATACACCTATACTAAGTGACATAAAAATTCGAACACCCAGTTTAAATGATTTTATTTTAATAAAACTTGGTGAATTTATTTTGCTGAAGTTGAAGATTCCGGTTTTTATACTGCTTTTTTTGAAATCCACTAACAATCCAAAAATTTAATATTGTAGCCGTAGTAAAGATCCAAATTTTGCGGATTTTGGTTTTTGACATTCTTTACGATTGGTTACGATGCCTATTTCCTCCATGGGCCTGTATGCATGACTGTAGGCGATGTGGCATGTTATATATTAAATGGTCGAGCTGGGCTTGCGGAATTCTCTCCCATTCTTCACGAGCAGCATCTTTCAGTTCTCGTAGAGTAATTGGGGGAGGGTTTCGCTTCTTAATGCGTGTTTTAAGAATGTCCCAGGCATGTTCAATGACGTTCATGTCAGGGGAATTTGATGGCCATCTTAATGTGGATATTCCTTCTGCTTCCTAAACTTTGTACTGCAGCTGTTCGATGTGGAGGTGCATTGTCATGCATAAACACAAATCCATGACCTACCGCCCCCGGAATAGACGCACAACAGGATTTAAAACTTCCTCCATGTACACAGCACCATTGATTCTTCTCTCCAAAACCAGGAGAGGCGTCCGTGTACCCCTCATAATACCACTTCAAACCATAATACTCCCACCTTCAAATGGAACACGTGGTTGGGCTGTTTCTAATCGGGCTTGTCGTCCTGGTGCCTTCCAAACTAGCGTTCTTCGCGAATCAGAAACCAAGCCAATTCTTGATTCATCAGAGAACATCACGTAGTTCCAGTTAGGACCATGGTGTAACCTTTCTTGAGCCCATTGCAACCTTACAATTTTTTGTTGATAGGTTAGTTTGGGAATACGTAGAGATCTTCTGCGATACAAATTTACCGCATTTAATCTTCGTATAATTGTTTGCCTTGAGATTTTCAGTCCTTCAAGTCTAGCAATTTCTCTGGATATGCCACTTGTAGAGTCCTGTCGATTTTTTCGAGCTATCAATGTTATCTGCCGGTCTTGTGCTGCTGTTGTATATCGACTTCTGCCACTTCTGTGAAGGTCCTTCACATCATTTGTGTCTTGGTTTTTTTTTTAATTTTTGATACAGCACCCTGAGTAACACCAACAATATTCGCCGTATCACTTACTTTGACCAAAGCCCTGTTGTAACAAAGCAATTACTCTAGACCTATTAAAATATGATATCATGTCTCTAGGCATTTTTAAACAGCTCAAATGAAATTTAAACAAGAATTGAAATAATGTGAAAGCACCCAAATCAATTAAATATGACAAAATTAATACCAGAACGAATCAAATTTAGTATTATTTTGATTTAAAAACGCTTTAAAATAATTATCAACCTTAGTTTTTAAAAAACCATAGGCGTAGATATGTTATTTCTAAATATTCCAAACTTTTGGACATATGTGTAGTGCATGTTCTTCTCTCATCGAGTGATCTCATCAGAAAACAAGACATGTTCTATTCGAATCACGTTGTTATCTAATATTACGTTCTTGTGTCAAAATCGTTTTTCACAAGTTTCCCGAGCCCGCGGACTGCTTCTCTATTTTACTAATTGTCCTTTAAGACAAATGTGACAAATTTGAAAATTTCATTTGAAATAAATGAATCTTGTTGCGTTTGTGTGTTATCTCCGCAACCAATCATTTGTAAAATAGCAATTTTATGCATTTTTAATATCCATACAAATATCTGAAATAAATGAGTTCCAGTTGCATTGGCGTGTTATCTCCGTAACCAATCATTTGTAAAATAGTAATTTTATGCATTTCTGTTCAATAAACCATATTTCTAATATGCACAAAATTTAAACGATAATGAAATACTAAAAGTTTTAAACTAACATAGTAGAAAAAATTTACCTTTACCCTGACGTCATACCTACAAATCTCGCGAAATAAAAACAACAAATAAGAGGTTGTGAAAAAAAAAACATTTTATTTGAAGGAAAATGATAAAACGCCTACTATAGGTTATAAATTAATTACTAAATTAATTTTTGTATGGTCTATGTCTATTTAATACGCCACATTATTATGACGCCACTGTCGCCAGTGCTTGATATAATATTTTATCTAAACGAACTGTGGCCTTATGATAGTTAGTTTGCATTGAAGTTTTTTGTATTGTAAATTTTCTTGTTTTTTGTAGAGTTTTTGGCATTAGAGTCCTATATAAACACATTATTATCGTTAAGCAATAGTTTGAGTGATATTTAAAGAAATTTTATTTTGTTCTGAGGTGAATGGTGAATGCAGAGCCGAATCTAGGTACTGTTGCGCCTGTGGCAACATACTAGACAGCGCCCCGCATTTGCGTAGATTTTTTTAACCAGTATTTTTTTTAATATTTTGGTCATATATTGTGGTTACTATTTTAAAATAATACGCAGTATTTTGGATATTTACTTATTTTTATTGCTAACATTGAAATAGACATTTCAAATGAAATGCATTAAAATTAAACAATCTTGAAAAACAATACAAAAACTTTTATATTTTTGAAAAAAAAACTAAAAATTTAAAAATATAACAAATAAAGTAAAAATTTTTTTGGTTAATTGACCAGAAAATAATAATTATGTAGGTAAGTAACGTACAGTGTTCAAAATCTCACTTTTCTTGCTTTTACATCTGCAAACATATCAACCAATTCAGAGTAATCTAGGGTACATCTCACTTCTTTTTCGATGGCGAGGATTGACATATTTGATAATCTCTCCCAAAGTGGAATGAAGGTACGACTTTATAAGTTTCAGTTTGCTAAAGGAACGTTCACAAGTAGCAGTTGTCACTGGCAAACTCAGAAATATTCTCAACGCCGTTTGAAGATTTGGATAAATATTTTCAAGATTCAGATCATATATACCATTTAATATTTGTAATGATCCCATTTCAGAAAAATTGTCTAAAATTAAGTTACTCTGAAATTTAAAACTTTCAATTTCCAATGAAAATTCATTTGCATTTAAATCTAAAGTATACTTTAATGCAAGATCTGCAGCACTTTTTATTAAATCGTCAATAGTCATAGTTTGAATAACACTTCCTTTCAAAAAACTGAAGTCGTCTGCCACTTCGTTCAAAGCAACAAATCTTTTTTCAATTTGTATTATTATTTTATCAATCACTTCTAACAGTCCAATTCTTAGTTTTGCATTCGCATCAAAAAGATAAGCTTCATCACTGGCTAGTTCTCCTGACATTTTGGGATTTTTTCGTTTTCTTGACTCCTGTAATTTTGGTTCAATTCCAATTTTATTTGCTTCAGTTTTAGAAAGTTCCATCAATGGTGTAAAAAAGTTTTCTCTATACGCTTTTAATTCGTTTAATAGTCCAAGTATCATTTGTGAGCCTTTAGAAATATCTAGTTGCTTTTCTTGCAAAGATAGATTAATTCTATTTATTTTACCCAACAGAATATCCCAGAAGTTAAGATATATGATAAATTCGTAAGTTGTTATCAAATTTATCAGGGACAATTCTTTAAGCTCGTTAAGAATTTTAATAATTTTTTCTAATTGTGACTTCAAGGAATGCACAGCGTTAGCTTTTGAGGACCAGCGAGTATCGTTAGAACCCTTTAGAGTGATGTTGATTTCTGTTTTGAGTAATTCCCACCTTGAAGAAGATCCAACAAAAAAAGTATATATTTGTTGAACAGTTGCAAAGAATGTTTCCATTTGTGGGGTTACTTCAGCAGCATGAACGCCAACTAAATTTAGACTGTGGGCAGTGCAAGGAATAAATTTTGCTTTGTCATTTATGTTCAAAATTTGAGCTTGTACACCCTTGTATTTTCCAGCCATATCAGCCCCATTATCATAGGACTGTCCTCTTACGTTCTTAATATCCAAACCATCGGCCACCAATTTTTCTAGAATTCCTTTTGCAAGCCCTTCACCTGTTTTTTCTCGAGTGTTTATAAAGTCAATAAAACTTTCCTTAATACTGCATTTTCTATTGCCATCAATATGCACGTAACGTATTATTTGGACCATCTGTTCTTGTTAGTTTTATTACATTTTATTATCGGTATTACCTATTTGAAATATTTATGGAAAGATTTTAGACACATTACATCTTAGAGAATTATTTGTATTTTTGTGTTTTTGTAAAATTTTGGTAATTTAAGACAATTTTATTTACAATTTTTGGGTTTTCTTTTTGTGTTGCCACATATAATGGATAATTCTCGCCATCGCCTCTCGCGCGAAAAACGTCTTTCGAATTACTTTGCTTGGCTCTTCTATTTCTTTATTTTTTGATATTTTCTGGCGCCCCTGCGGACTTTGCGCCCGTGGCAAGTGCCACCTTTGCCACGCCCTAGATACGGCCCTGGGTGAATGTTTGTGTTTGTAATTGGTGTTCAATATTATTAGTATTTCACGTTTCAAATTAAAACTTTATTTCCAATCACTGTTGAATTACAAAAAAATATCAATCTCAATTAAACTTGTGTCAACAACGTCAAAAACTTTCGTGTTGATTCGTTTCCATGGTATTGAACAACGAGAAAAAATTAAAATATTATTACTTAACCTAAAAGCAAACTTTTTTATACAAAACAAAATAAAACTTTACAGGAAATAAATTTCTATAAGGTGCAGTCAATAAAAAAACTGAAAAAGTGGAAAATTGTTTCCACCTGCACCCAGGATAAGGAAACTTGACAGTTTCTATACCAAGCTTGTAACAGTACCTGTTAACATTTTAAGCACCTGGTATCTTAAATATTAAATTAAATTAGTACCGCTAGCTCCATCTTTCCGAAAGAATTCTTAATAATAATATAATGAATACGGTCTCTATAATTATAATTGGAAGTTCAAAGTAGCTACGCTACGAGGTGTACTAATGAGTTGCCATTATCGAGTTCATGAGGTTTTAATAATTATTCCCAGTCTCATTTCTTGTATTGGTTTACTGTCATATACAGAGAGTTGAAATATAATACAGTAAACTAGAAGCATCTCTTTAATTTGAAGATTCAGTAAACTTGAACAGCTTGTAAACTTTAAGCTCTCGTATGCACGAACATTTTTAACTGAATCATCTCTACAACTTGGGCAGATCATCCCTCCACTCGTGATCTTCCATAGTCATTTGGAACCACCTAGACAGTGCCGTTGCGACCCCAAGGTGCGGCGAAGGATCGTCCACTATTGTTAACAGATAAGTTATTTAGTGGTATATCAAGTTTACTGTTCCCATATTTTTTTTCTCTTTTATTTCCGTTTATATCTATCTATATCGTCAACTTTATTAGAATAAGTAGTTGTAAAGAACTGTTTGCGGATTATTTTTTTGTAACGTATTCTCAACTTCATTCATTTTAGCACCAAGGAAATCTATTTATCTTTTATCTGTTTGTACATTTTCAAATCATTTTTTTATCTTCATAGACAGTTTTTTCTGACATCTTTCTGTCATCTTATGATTTAAATAACTCAGCTTAAAACAACTTTCGTCAGTAGTATCGTAAAAAATAAAAAGATTTCAGTGGCGCCCTTATAATTTCTTAAAGAAACAAATATTGTACTATAGTCCGAGCTAATGAACTTACTCACCCCTAGCCGAGGTATTTAACTATCATAATTTTTGCTGTGATAAACATTTATAAATTTTGTTAACTATTGAAAGATCTTTTACAACAAATTAAAGACGAAATTAAGATTAATGGTTGTTTTATTGTAAATTACATTTTTTCTTTTGGTATATTGTTATGTTTTTTTAAAGTTAACTAAAAATATTTTTATAAATTCACTCTCAACATGTAAATCATATCACAAATTGACGCCCAACGTCATAATTTGGTTACAAATTGACGCCCAACGTCATAATATGGTTACAAGCTTGACCGTTTTCTATCAAAAAAACAACTACTTCCTGGGCTATATGCCCCAACGGACATTGAATTACATTCCAATAGAAAACGTGATGGCGACCGACTTCGTCGATACTTACAACCATCTCTATCGATTTGCAAATTAACAGGAAGAACACTACTCGTAGACCGGTTTCGACATTATTGTGTCTCATCAGTACGAGGTAAGTAGTTCTTCTTATCCCGCAGAGCAGGATGCAGAATGATTCTTTTACTCCAATACATAAACCGTGAACCCACGATTCCATTATAAAGTCGTAAAAGCGCCATCCTACCATTAATTTGCAAACCAACAGATCAAAGGTAACTGTAATAACAAGAAAACAATACAAGAAATAAATTTCTATAAGGTGCAGTCAATAAAAAAAACTGAAAAAGTGGAAAATTGTTTCCACCTGCACCCAGGGTCAGGAAACTTAACAGTTTCTATACCAAGCTTGACCGTTTTCTATCAAAAAAATAACTACTTCCTGGGCTATATGCCCCAATGGACATTGAATTACATTCCAATAAAACTTGTTTAAATACGACACTATAGGCATCTGAAAATAATATTGCAGCGCCAAGGTGGGCAGTCGTAGAACTATAAAAATTTACATTGAAATATTTACGTTGTATCTGTTGTGTATCTGAACAATAACGATTCGAACGACTCATAGATCTGAATGATTTCAAATAATAAATATTTGTAAAAAATCACATAAAAACAAACACAATACAAAGGAGAACTTGAGAACTATATGTCAAGATTTTTAGTTATTCTGATTGTCACCAGGCGGCGTAGCGCTTATTTTGATTCGTCTATAACTCATAAACAAGAAAATACATGAAAATACATAATATAAAAATCTTCAATGCAAATTAACTAGAATAAGGCAAAAGTTTGTTTGTATACAATGGCGACAATGACTTTTCTAATAATATGGAGTATTAAAAAAAGCTGCAGCAATAGTTTTTATTTACTTTCTTATAATTAAAGATAAACGAGAAATCACTTTGCCCCTATTTAACCGTTTTTAAATATCCACAAGCGAAAAATACAATTTTAAATTGCAACTATAGCACCCTGTATCTTTCTTAATAGTTTTAACATTCTATTAAAGCAAGTTTGTTTAAATCGTAATATTTTTGAGGTAAGGATCTACTGCTTTTTTTTTCTACATATCTTCTTTTCATACTCATTTTTTAACAGATTATTGAATTGGAATACGTGTGTTTATAAAATTTATATTGATAGTATTTACGGTCTTGTCTATAAATGATTCACATAAAATAGTTACCAATAAAAATGTATATTTAAAAACTTTAATATTTACTGGAGACTGGAGTTTACGTTATCTAACTTATCAGGCGATATATTTTGACAGCTAATCGTTAGTTTTATAAATAGGCCAAGCAATATTTTGCCTAGTCTCTGTTCTTCGTACATACATGTGCATAATGAGCGTTTTCTTTGTACGAATTGAGCTTATTTAATTCGTATTTTTATCACAAACTTTCTCCCATCGAGATTACTTCTGTACTTTTAGCGGTACATAAAAAAATAAAGATTTATAATCTTTTACGAGTCCAAAACATAAAAGAAGTAGGTACCTATATACTAAGCTAAGATTTCTATATGATGTCCTAATCAGTCCCCACTAGTATTTTAATCAAAAATAAAAATCACTATACCTGCATGCCCTATTAATTGCTTGGCCTCTAACATTAAACTACACCGTATTCATAACCTCAAATTTAAAACTAACTAAACCAACGGTTTTACACTAATTTCACTAAAAACCTCACGTTTACCACAACTATTTTGTTAGAACTAGGTACCTAATTTAAATTTTTATTATGAATTTAATTAACCTTACTAACTGTAAAATTGCCCAACTTACGGCTACAGAATCGTTGGTGAAATAAACAAAAAACAAAACAAATAGAATACTTTTCATGTTTGTTGTTTAAATAGCTTCAGTACCAACAATCAATTAGCTACTACAACTTAAAACGTTGTTCAAACATTGCCACGAGCGGATCGTCTTCGAAAAAGGGGCGAGTGGGGCAAACGTTACAATTCAACTTTACACATTCAAGGTTATTAATTATAAATGGACAGTATTCATTAATTTATTGTAATTGTTGGTTACATAAAGGATGTGGCAGGAATCGGCAATAATGTTTGAATACGCTGTTCTTAGATACAGGGTGATTGATTGCTGGGAAGTACTGGAAGTAGCTCAGCAGATCTGTTATACCTAGTATAACATATAACTTGTTCGTTTTTATAAGTGTGTGTATATACACTTATGTCCAAAAGTTTGTAATAAGAATATTACTACATTATTAATAGAATATTTCATCTTTTTATTAATATTTATAAATAATTTTTTTTGATATAAGTAAACATCATATTCCTACAACTCTAACCAATACTAAATAAATCTCGAAGTCAGATAAACATACAAAAAGGAGAAAAATATACAATGTTTTACAAACTTTTTTAAATAAATTAATAAGCAAAAAAAGGTTTTTAAATAAAATTAATAATCAGTATATCCTCCATGGGCCTGTATGCATGACTGTATGTATGTATGTATGAATGAGTTAGGGGTGATAAGTACACTGCGACCTATAGGATCTATTGTGTCCCCCCTTACTTGCCATGTTCTGATGTTTTCTCAGATTTATAGCAGCTCTTCGAGTCCTATTTTCCTGAGGAAGTTTAGGACATCGTCGGGCTTCAAATCAGGTAGATCCCCTTCCTCTATTTCATGTGCTCCTAGGTATCTAGCCCTAGAATTTTGCAAGGCAGGACATTCTGAGAGTATATGTATTGAGGTTTCATCCTCTTCCTCACAGAATCTGCACTTTGCTTCATCTGCTAACCCTAGTTTCTTCATGTGGCTTCTTAACCGGCAATGCCCGGTTAATATTCCCGTTAGAATACGGAGCCTTTTTTTACTGAGGTTGAGGCAGCTAAGAGATCTCTTCTGGTCATAGTTCCCCAGTAGTATCTTAGATTGCCTCAGTGCTTCCAGCTGATTCCAGTACTCGGATTTTTCTTTCTCCATTTCCTCTCTTAGTTTTCCTAAGATTACTCTACTGCTGATCCCACACGATGGTTCTGGTCCCAAATGTGGGGTTTCAGCTCCTTTTTTTGCCAGCTTATCTGCTGTATTCCTATGTGTCCCGGGACCCATAGGAGGGTGACAGTGTTCTTCTGGCCTAGTTCATTTAGTTTGCCTAGGCATTCCCAAACCATCTTCGAACTGATTATATTTGAACTCAGCGCTTTGATGGCTGCTTGACTATCCGACATGATCACAATCTCTTGTCTGCGATAGTTTCTTCCAATATTGAATTCCACACATCTTTCGATGGCGCGGACTTCTGCTTGAAAGATGCTCGGGTATGTGCCCAAGCTTTCTGAGTATTTGGCTCTCGGTCCAAAAACTCCTATCCCAGTTCCTTAAATAAAATTAATAATCAGTATATCCTCCATGGGCCTGTATGCATGACTGTAGGCGATGTGGCATGCTATCTATTAAATGGTCGAGCTGGGCTTGCGGAATTCTCTCCCATTCTTCACGAGCAGCATCTTTCAGTTCTCGTAGTGTAATTGGGGGAGGGTTTCGCTTCTTAATGCGTGTTTTAAGAATGTCCCAGGCATGTTCAATGACGTTCATGTCAGGGGAATTTGATGGCCATCTTAATGTGGATATTCCTTCTTCTTCCAAAAATTTTGTACTGCAGCTGTTCGATGTGGAGGTGCATTGTCATGCATAAACACAAATCCATTACCTACCGCCCCCCGAAATAGACGCACAACAGGATTTAAAACTTCCTCGATGTACACAGCACCAGTGATTCTTTTCTAAACCAGGAGAGGCATCCTTGTACCCCTCATAATAACACTCCGTGGTTGGGCTGTTTCTAATCGGGCTTGTCGTCCTGGGGTCCTCCAAACTAGCGTTCTTCGCGAATCAGAAACCAAGCCAATTCTTGATTCATCAGAGAACATCACGTAATTCTAGTTAGGACCATGGTATAACATTTCTTGAGCCCATTGCAACCTTACAATTTTTTGTTGATAGGTTAGTTTGGGAACACGTAGAGGTCTTCTGCGATACAAATTTACCGCATTTAATCTTCGTGTAATTGTTTGCCTTGAGATATTCAGTCCTTCAAGTCTAGCAATTTCTCTGGATATGCCACTTGTAGATTCCTGTCGATTTCTTCGAGCTATCAAAGTTATCTGCCGATCTTGTGCTGCTGTTGTGCATTGACTTCTGCCACTTCTGGGACGATTCTTCACATCATTTGTGTCTTGGAATGTTTTTTAATTTTTGATACAGTACCCTGAGTAACACCATAAATATTCGCGATATCACTTTGACCAAAACCCTGTTGTAACAAAGCAATTACTCTAGACCTATTAAAATATAATATCATGTCTGTAGGCATTTTTAAACAGCTCAAATGAAATTTAAACAAGAATTGGAATAATTTGAAAGCACCCAAGTCAATTAAATATGACCAAATTAATACAAAAATGAATCAAATTTAGTATTATTTTGATTTAAAAACTCTTTATAATAAATATCAACAAGAGGTTTTAAAAAACCATAGGCGTAGATATCTTATTTCTAAATATTCCAAACTTTTGGACATATGTGTAATGTAAAGAAAATTATGGTTTTAATGATTATATTTTAATTAATTTATTTATAAATTTGACATCCATATTATCTAAATATTCTAAAGCAGCAAGATCTTCTATTTCTCAGGGTGTTTATGTTCTGCAAGCTTCTAGTTGGACTATTAGGTAGGTATATACAAGAAAATGTATTGTAAAAGGCTAATTTCAAACAGTAATTTATCCAAAGACTAATTAAGAGAATATTAAGTAGAAAAAATAAGAAAAAAGGCCTTTTAAGAACTTACTTGATGTTGAAATTCTGTTAAATTAATTATTGTTATTTATGCATTGGTAAATAAGTTGTTATCGATATTCATTAATTATTAAGTATCAAATAAATTCTTTCGTTTTAAATTACATAACTTAAACTAACTACTACAAAAATTTTAAATGTTTTACAAAGTTATCTGAACTTAATTTGGATCGTAGCTCTTTTAATTTTATTATGAATAGTAAGTACACTTAATTTTTTCTTTTTATACACCGAAAATGTTTTTAATTACACATTTTGATAACTTATGACCGTTGATTTGCAAATCGATAGAAATGGTTGCAAGTATCGACGAAGTCGGTCGCCATCACGTTTTCTTTGGAATGTAATTCAATGTCCGTTGGGGCATATAGTCCAGGAAGTAGTTGTTTTTTCATAGAAAACGGTCAAGTTTGATATAGAAACTATTTAGTTTCTTTACCCTGGGTGCAGGTGGAAACAATTTTCCACTTTTTCACTTATAGAAATTATTTCTTGATTGTTAACTTTTTATATTAATTTTCTGATTTTGTTGTTAGTCTAATTTCTAATACTCATATTATTTACACTCTTTGTAATTTCAGGTGGTGACTTTTCACACTCCAATTCTGAATCACTGGAAAAATTCGATATGACCTCTAGAACTAACATAATGAAGCTGTCTTAGAATTTCAGGATTACCACTGCTTGTTTGTTTCAGTTCCATCGGTATTTTCCACCTTTATTTTTAGGAGACCTTCATCTAGGATTAAGGACTCTTCGGAAGAGCGTAAAGGGAAGGAATAATACTTCCTAATAATTATCAAACTGACAACATTCAACATAAGGGGAAATAACAATCTAACTTAATATCTGTCCAACTGACAACTAACCTCACTAAAATGGCCAATAAGTTACGTCCTGAGTGGAATAAGAAGCCAAAATTACTCACGAGAAGAGTACTATACTTTTTCTACGACTAACGGTACAATATATTTGTTAGATATTGAGGCTTTGAATAATAAACTCGTTCACTCAGTCAAACACAACTCATCAAAATGATTTAAAAATTGGTGACAATTTTACACTTTTAAGAGCTTAAACTTTAGTTTGAGCTCTTTTCTATACCGTTTGCGTTATATGAAATAGAAAAGGAAAGGATAAAAATGTTTACTACAAATGAATATAAATTGTTTACGTATGCCCTATTGCTTGGCCTAATACATTAAAGACATTGTTCCATGTATTATTTTATATCTAAAAGATCTAATCTTTTTACTAGCGAACAATGAAGCTTTACAAATTCCATTGCCAGTTACATTAAACTTTGTTCGTTTTATTCGACTGACTAAATCATACGTAGTAATAGAAAGAAAAAAGTATAGTTTAAAATGCTTGTGAGACGTGGAAACATGAAAAAAATACACAATCGGGCATGTTGGAACCAAATACAGTACTTCTGTAGAAATACTACCATTCATGGGTTGAATATTGTCGGAATGCCGAATCTGCATCCTGTAGAAAGGTTATAACACTTCTATAATATATAACATTTTCCTATAAACGATATATTTTAATTGACATACCTTATGATACAAAGAAACAAGTGTGGAATTAATTATACTCGCTTATAGGGGTTTTATTCACTATAACTCAAATTACTTTGAACAAAATGATAATAAAACATTTAAACGTCGTTAATAGTTCGTCGTCCATCTTGAGTCTCTTGTCAAAATATTCTTCTTTTTTTTACCTATTAGACAGGTCTGGATTAAGGCACAATCCCACACAAGGTATGATATTCCCGTTACCTAAATTCGTCCGGTTCGCGCATAACATCACCTTGTGATAGATTTTTAAGCGCGGGAAATTTGAATATATGGCAAGTGTATGTCTACGAATAAAGAATAGAAAGGAAGGAACGTGGTCATATTTTAATCTAGCAAATAAACACGACGGAAGTCGGCCATATTGAAGAACCAAATATGACTCATTCGAATCGTGACATTTGACATGTATAGTTTTTTCATGCTGTTTTATATATTCTTTTCTGATTTAAGTAGTTAACCCAACTCTTGAATGGGAATTACTTTTCATCTGTAGGGTTCTATTTATCTGAATTATTAAAAATTAACAAAATATTTTAATGACAACCACATTGTTTTCATAGACGTTCCTTTTTTTATATAGACCAACTATGTCAACTATTTATAATTACCTACTTAGAGGTTTTTTATCTAAATTTATATTCCTACAACCTTATGACAATGTATATTACTGTACAGATAATTACAAGCGGAAAACAGTTATTTTTTTTAACAATTAATACGAGGCATAAGTATATAATACCCTGTTTGTGACACCACTGGTAACCGGAAACTTCAAGTCAGCCATATTCAAGAATCAACGCGGACATCGTCAAATCGTATTATACTCCTTCCTTTTTATTCTTTTTTTATTCTTTATTCGTAGGTTATGTTTAATGTGTAGTGTGTTTATTTGAGGCTGTTATTTTATTTGCAAAACTTGCTCTTTTCTTTTTGATTTTCTTTATGCAACAAAAACATTACAGCTTGTATATGTAAATTATATTTATATTTATAGGGTAATATAATAAGTGGAAATCTTCTTTTTAGAAAAAAAAGACAAAAAATAATAATTAATCACCCTGAATTAAAACCTTCTTTGTATCATGGATAACCTATTTGTAATCGTACCTTTTATTGGTAGTACTGTCTAAATGTTTTAGATATTTTTGGTTGGTAGTGGTTAGTATTGCCGCAGCCGGCGCTATTTCCTTAACCATATCCAATTGGAATCGATTTATAGCAAATCCAACGGTGGTTTCGATAGAAAAAGATTACAGAAATTGGGAAAATCACATTCCGGCTGTAACTGGATGTTTTCATGATAAAATTGATTTAGAAAAAGCACGTCAATACATTCACAAGTAAGCCTTATTTTCATTTTTTCAAGTCAAATTAGTATTCAAAAGTTATAATAGAACTATCTTAAGAGATTGATGCACAAATTAATATCCATTTCATGTTATTTGCTCAAATTTACATACAATTCAAGGAGATGGACATACCAAAATTAGCACATTTCAAGCATCAATTTTATAGGGAAAAAATGATCAAAAAATAATTTAAATAACTTTTTCATGAATGAAAGAATACAAATTTTTCTATATATTATCAAAGAAACATTCAAATATGTTAAATTTTTTTATCATTTTATGTAAATTTAGGTTAAATTTTGCAAATTGAAACAATTGATTGCTAATTTAATGTCATTAGTGTCATAATTAGGGAAAAGGTATAAAAGGCCGTGTATTTTGGTTTTCGTCCTTTTGTTTTTGTATTAAATAATTCCGTAATTACAATTGTATGTTTTATAGAGTAGTCAAATTGAGTTTTACTTGAATCCTACCCAAGATAAAGAGGCGGGTCTCGAAATAAATCAAATTTTTACTGAGCTAGCAGATTTTGATTAGGGCGTTCATTTAAAAAAATAAAGTATACAACAGTTAACATTTCAAATATTTCATTTTTTCAAATATACAATATAAAACAAAAACAATAAATAAAAAATCAATAAAATCAAACTATTTCAATATATTAATAATATTAGAGAATTATTTTGTTTTTAGACAATGGAAAACAGAATCTAGCGATCCCAAATACGAATATTATTTAGATTTTGTAAAGCTGGTGACCAATTCTTCGTACGAAAATATGTACATGTTTGATAAGTTTAAAAACGATCCTGATTTATTTAACGTAGACATGGCTGAATTGGCTTTCAATGTAAATAGTAGTTTATTTTAATTAATTTGATTATTTTATCGATGGACATCATTTAAGGTACATCCTACAATAACAGGCAATTTAATTACGGTGGACAAGTCTCGCAGATTTAACTCGGAGATGGTATTGACGGAATTTGGGATTTGCTTCACGTTTTTCTCCAAATTATCCCATCTTCTAACTACCAAGTAAAATTACATTTCATTGTATTTTATCTATGTATGGAATCTTAAATTTAATTTTCAGAAATACGGAATTCTCTAATGAAACCCAGCAAACTGAGAAAAAAATATTATTATGTCATTATTTGAATGGTTTATGCTACGCCAGATTTGACTCTGATCCAGTTCCTATAAAAGTTAGTATACTTACCTTCCCATTAAAATATTGTTTAAGCCAAAATAAACAAAGTTAAACCAAAATAAACAGTACCGATATTAAGAGGGCTGTGAAATTGCGCATGCGCTAAACGGCTACTTCAGCGCTGCGCCGGCTTGATTTAAAAAAGGATTTAATTAGTTCTATCTACCAAAATTTGTTGTCACAATGGATTTTGTGAATCACGTAATATTTTTCTTTGTATTCGCATGTAATTTCTAAAAAAAATTTCAAATTATAACCTCAAATTTGACACTTTTTTGCTTCTATAATACACAAATACACTTATCGTCGGTAATCTGCCTCATGTAAACCGTACCTATGCCAAGAATGGGATGATATTGTTCATTTTGATTTATTTCTTGAAAATTTACAATTCTAATATCACAAACACAGTTTCAACACTCCTAACGTTAAATGTTTTGGTCAGCGTTAATTTAACAGCGTGTAAAAGCGTACAGAATAGCATTTTCATAACATCTCTCGACCTTGAAAATTTACAACGCTTATAACATTTTTGTACAGAATAAGTAGAAAAAACTAATAGCGTTTCCATTGGTAAAACTAGGGTGCATTGATACTGAACTGAGTGTAGAACTTAGAACATAAAATAGTAAGGAAGTATTGCTCGTTCAAGTACAGGTGACCGGAATGGTTATCCAAGATGGCTACCGGAAATTACTTTTTAACAGTGGCGTCCTATATTTTTATTTGTAGAAAAATAATGTCCTTATTGAAACATACCTATTATTATTCAGTATAGACACTAATCATTATATATTAAAATAACCATTTTAATCAGGAAAGTAGAGAAAAAAAATAGTATAACATTGCCTAAAATGGGGGTACTAGATTTAAGGAAATAAAACCAGTTATATACTACACAATTTTTATTAAAATTTTTCATTCTACCACTATTGGCCCTTAAATTGAATTTTGTGTAAACATGTCTAATTTTTTCTACATTATTTATTTTACTTTTACATATATAATAAATTCTTGTTTTTAAATATACTACACAGATGCTTTTCATAAGTTGTTTCCTACGAGGACTTTCAGAAGTAGATGGTAGAGTTTCAGGAACAGGAACTGGTGAAATAGTTTCACTGCTAGTAGTTATTATCTCTTCAGCATAAGGGTCGTTAGTACTTACCTGCATAGAAAAGGTATATATTAGTGAAATATATGTTTAAGTAAAATATCTGTAAATAGATTTGAGAAAAAATATAGATTTGGTCAATGTTATTAAAGCAATTTGTGTATATTATAATTACTTACATATTTCATTCTTGCGATTGTAATTGTAGGTATAGCATTTGGTACTAGTAAAACAATTACTGAAGAAATTCTATCAAATGATTGTTCTGTAAAATGTTGTGAGCCTAAAAAGCTATTCTTGCCTGGACTCCAGTTATCTTTATCCACAATATTTAACCATTTCCGTCTAATATTTTCATCCCGTGGGAAACTGTGAATGTAATGTGTTAATTAATACACAAATACATTTATTGTACAACGTTGCTTTAGAATACTCCATAGACAAAAAAATAATTGACATATACAGTTATGAGATTAACCAAAAAATTGTAAATTAATGATTTAAATTAAAATAAAATATGATCTTTCCATTTTTGATACGCCTATGTCACTTTAAGTGGATAGGTTAGGGATCAATACAAAATATTAATTTAATTTACACATCAAAATATAGTTTACGTATATATAATGTATATTTATTATAATAGTAGCTACTTATCAATAAATAATTAATCCAAATTTTTAAGAGGGGCGTCAAAAATGTGACAGCTGAAAACGGGTGGCAAGCCTGAATTGTACCCAAAATTTCAATCATTTTGTAAACAACAAATCTAAAGAACGCCTTTAAATTACGTATTCAAATTTTAACAGGATATAGCTTAGACCTTTCTCTAGGAGATAAGGTTTTTTGGTTAAGTTTTATATTGTAATAAAAGAGATATTGGTGTTTAAGTTATGGTATGTTTTTAAAAAGTTTGACAATTTGTGATCACGAATTTTAACGCCAGAAGCTTAACTCCTAAAGAAAGCATATAGAATGCGACTAGCAAAATATGAAGTTAAAGAAGGGTATATTTTTTGAGATTTGTTGCACGCAAAATTTGAACATTGCACTAATCTGTCAATTTAGTTCAACAGTTTTGGTGGCGCTTTTTTCAAAGACGTATGTCGATTCTAATTCTCCAAATCCAAACTTCACTTAACATACATAACCAACCTAACCTTATTTCTCGTTTATAACGTCAAAATATATTAATTTCAGTGTTTTGCTTTTAAATATATAATTGTCTATATTAATATTCGTTTATAATTTACCAGAAGTTAAAAAAATTAATTTTAAAGTATATTTTCACAATTTGCGTTGGTTTTTACATCGTTTATAGAATTATTCAACTGTGATGTCAATGTGCAAGGAATTTAGTGTTATGAACAGTTGTTATTTTCTAAATTACTTTTTACTTAAACACAGTTGTCTTAGTCGAATTGGTAAAAATGTGAGTTTTGAGAGACCCGATTTTTGTTTATACTTTTTTTTAATCTTTTAAGTTACCTAATCATTATCTTATATCTTTATTTGTTAAATAACTAAACCCAACCTAAGGGATTTACATTTATAAATTTAAACCACATATGTAAATATTAACAGTGTTAAACTGTTCAATATGCATAAATATAATAGCTTTCTCTTTAGATAATGTGAAAAATTAAAATTTACAGTCAAATATGTAATATATTTATTAAATCAGTTTTACAAATTTGGGTTGGATACTGGATACGTCTGTTATCTTTATACATAATATGGTGAACTGGGTACATATAATTGAGAAAATGAGTCCTAAAAAAGAAAAACATAAAACATTTACTTGTTATTTACTAATAATATGCAGATGTTATTTGGTAATGTTTACAATGTAATTGAACCCTAAAATAAACATTTGTATTTTAAAACACATAGTAGCCTACAATAGGTTTCATATTGATGTAGCCATGGGTTCTATAAGGGTCCAGATTCAATGTTTTTGAAGAAAGAGTTCTAAAAAATAAATGATTAGAATTAACAGTAAAACATATTAATTATTTACTATAAATAGAATAAAACCTGTGTAGGCAGTTACTTCAGGTCCAAAGTTTTTGAGGAAACAGTTCTAAAAAATAAAAGATTAGAAATAAAATATAAAATAATTCATAACATTACTAACTCGGTTACAAATTTTGTCAGTCTTCTTACTATCAACAGAATACAAACAGTGTAGGCAGTTACTTGAGGTCCAAAGTTTTTGAGGAAACAGTAGCATATATTTTGCAAACCATTGATTTATTTCTCTAACAATTTAATTATCTAAACATAGATGAAATAACATATATGGTTGCCAGAAAAAGTATATTGCTAAAAATAGTATTTTCAGGACATTTTTGAAATACTTTAGAAAAGTAGTAACCTATTGAATCTTGTAGAAATATTTTGTTTACCATACTCCACCTAATAAAATAATCAAAACTTAATCAAATAGTTTTGATTTAGAAAATGATACTAATATTCTTCCTGGTCTATCCTAGTATTTAAAGTAGACAAAGGATGAGTAGTATTAACACTTCTCTGAGATGCCCTAATAACGCCTCTTATATGAACTCAAAAAGGTATAGGTACTCAAAAAGAAGAAAATTCATATATCTAATATGCAAAATACCTTATATCAATACATCTTTTAAAACTAAATTTGATATTTAGATCTGAATCATAGAAAATAAAATAAATAGGTAATACCCAAGAATGATAAACATTTTACCAGGATTGCTTAATCCCATAAGACGTACGTTCGCCAGAAAAATGGTTCGCACGTGACGTCACTGCAGTCCTCGGTCGTATTAAAACGATTTTATGAGAATATTTATTATAAATTATAAGTATTTAATCTTAAAAATCCAAATAGTGGTACGTTAGTATTACAGAAATCATAAAAATACTGTCTAATTCCTATTATTTCCATGCATTTATATGGTAAACGTTATAATGAAGGACTGCAATGACGTCACACAGCTGGCGGACAAATCAGGCCGATTAGGCAATCCTGGTAAATGTTTATCGTTCTTGGGTAATACCTACCTATTAATTGTAAAAAAATTAAACCAGTAAATAAACAAATTAAAACTTACCTGTTATCACTTCTGATTACCAGATGGAGAGTGCTTTCAAATGTAAATAAAATATGAATCTTTCTAAAATAAATAAGATTTTTTCATTTGTGTGAAAGATACCAGTTAAAAAATTAAAGTTACAATCCTATTGGATACATTATAATTTCAATTGATTTCACAAAGTATGGGGTTAACATTTTTAGAATATAATTAATAGCCATAATTGAATGATACAATTAGTTTTATTAAGATACCCATTACATTAACAATTATGTTTAGTACTTGCAAGAGTATTGTTGGCCAATCGCTGATAGTCAGCTTATCCCAATTCTTCAGGTATCTTGAAAACAGGTGCACAAAGTGTATTTCTATAGATACTAGATTGGTTAGTTATTATTGTAGGTTATTGAAAACATGGAAATATTTTTTTCTTGTGCCACATTCTCAAAATAAAAATAAACTATAGGTAAGCTTTATTGTAGGGTGTGCTTTACTTTGTACTCCATTAAATCATGGATCTGGGTGGTAATTTAGGAATGTCCAATACTCTCTACAAAATAAATGATATTTATTTATTTAGGCAGTAAATAATTAGCAAGATACTTACTTGAAGTCATAAGACAGACTAATCTGTTAATGTTTACAAACATTATAGTAACACTTTTGCAATAATCATCAAACGTTTTAGAAAAGTATTTAAATTTTTTCCCACAAAATATATTCTAAAAATTTACATCTACTTCAACACCTTCAAATAATACATCCATCAGAAAGTAAATAAAATAATCTCTGATCATCAAACTAACCTTGTTTAATTTTGCATTGTTGCCAATACATTTCAATCTCAATTTTAAAAAAGGTATAAGTAATTACATACTTTCCACTTTATTTCAATTTTTCTTTAGACCATGTTGATGTGTGTATATTCAGAAACCGTAATATGTTGTTATTATAATTAATATATTTATTCTAATAAATACCTTAATTAGTAAGGGTTAGTACCAGAGCTGGGTAGTATCCGGATACTTCTGTATACGGATACAATATCCGGATACTTTTTATGTATCCGAAAGCTGTATCCAGATACTTTTTAAATTTTGTCCCCGGTATCCGTATCCGTGACCAAATTTTAAAGTATCCGGTATCCGGATACTTTTTTTGATATTCGGATACTTTTAAATATTATTTATCGCCCTCCGATAATGCACCTAACGTAGGCACAACACTGCCTTTCTTTTAATTCAGATGTGTCTAACATGTTAAATCCCATTTTTCGTACTGGTTACCGTTATAATATAGATATTATTATATTCTAATGGAGCTTTGTTTTTACCTATAAATCAGTTATAAAGTTTCATAAGTACGTTATTTATTTTTTATATTTTCTATATCTCTCTTTTCAAGAACCCCTTTGTACCCTGTATTTATAATTATTAGAAGAAATTATTTTTCGGATTATAATAAAGGACATCCTAATATATTTTTATTTTAGTGTACCTACAAGTACAAATTTGTGCACCCCCTAAAAAATTTGAAAACTCGGCTGGTCCGACGCTGGCCAAATTCAATATCAAAAGCTCAGGCAGTGACACGAAAAAGTTTTTCGTTGGCTCATCATTAAGTGTATTTTTATTATTATATATTACATTAAAAATACATGCACATCACATAGTTTTAATACTAATAATTTATGTCCTTTTTAAAAAAACTATCCTTCAAAGTATCCTAGGAAGTATCCGGATACTTGTATTCGAATATATTTTTAAATGAAATACCTATTCGAACTTTTTAAAAAAGTATCCGAATACATTTTGAGTATGCGTATCCGGTATCCGGATACTTTTTTTCAATATCCGACCCAACTCTGGTTAGTACAATAAATTTAATAAATTAATTATTTATTAGGAATGCTGAAATCTTATTTTATTTTATTTTTTTTATATATCGATATTTTAAATCCTAAAAACAATTAATTTGTTACGCCTATGACACAATACAATATCACAACAAACTTCCAAAATATATCCAAATAGGATATTTAATAAAAATTATACAAGTATTCTTCATCTGTTTATGGTCTCAAGGTCAAATGTATGTGTATGTCGTGAAAATATTCAAAGATTTACGAAGCAAAATTCATATTTTCATCTCTGTCTTAGACAAAGAAAGTCAACAAGCTCTAAAAATATTCAAATTTATAACAAAAATACTAATTTGAAACCACTATCGCCATCTACTCTACATTTTTGTAATTTAAAAATAACCAGATTTTTCACTAAATTCAGGCAGTCTTACCAAATTAGAAACGCCCCTCTTAACAGAAAACTGAATTTTTATAACTTGTAAACAAAGTATGAGTCATAAATGGTTATCCAATATGGCCGACTTCCATCGCCAGATTTTAACATTGTAGATATAACACAAACTCCTTCCTTACTATTTTATGTTCTAAGGTGTAGAACGTGTGTTCCATTGGCTGCACTGTGCATGCAAACTTGCACTGAGTGCAGCTTTTTTCACACCTGCTCATGGAGGTGGTGTCTGTTTAGTTCAATAACAACAATGGCTGCGAATAATGAGAGCGAGACCATGAATATGTAGAAAATATGTCAATGGCATCATTTTTATTATCATCTTCATCTTCGGATGAAAGTGATCTGGAAATACTAGAGGAGATAATTAAAAAAATGTATTTCTTCCATTTTACACAACTGCTGGATAAAAGATAAACATAGTCTTCTTTTGACAGTTTTGACAAATGACAACTTCTTCGTGTTCCATTGGACGTACACTGAGTGGCAAGAATACATCCAGCGTCGGATTCCGTTATGAGGTTAAAATAAGCCAATTAAAATGAAGCTTGTGGGCGGAGTTCCTACCGTTGATATTTTACGTGACGTTTAAACTAGGTATAACTGAAAGTAATTTTTAAGGTTTTAAGCAGATATTTATTATTTTATGATTGTTTTCCTTTGATCTTGTCTTCATTTCATAGTCTTTAAAAGTAGGTAAACAAAAGGTATTGATTTTTTGTGGAAAATTTTAACTAGGTAACGTGTAAATGGAAAACTTTGTGTCTTCCTCGTTAAATGAAAAATTCATTAATGTGAGTATCAAATCAAATATCTATTTTTGGCGTATAGGTAGTAATAAGAACAATTATTAGGGGAGAGTGGGGTAAAATGGTCCCCCTAAGAAAAAAACTACCCAAAAATGGGAAAATATTTTTAAAATTTTATTTTAATATGATAAGCCCCTAAAAGAGTAATTTATTTTAACAAAACACCACTTTTTTGAAAAAAAACTTTATTCACTTCTTAAAAAAAACACAAAATAAAAAAAATTGCAAAGGGATCATTTTACCCGCATATTGGGGGTAAAACGATCCCTTCTACAAACAACTTAATAATGATACTTTGCGAATATAATATCAAGAAAAAAGTCGTTAAAACCTAATTTTTCTCTGAACTCTGGCTAACGCAAAAGGAACATCAGAGCAATGTTCACAAATGAACTCATTTTCGTCTTCTTCAACTCCCGCACACAATTCGTGAGCCCATTCGAAACATTTTCTGCATTGAATCCATCCGTCAATTGAAGTAAAATATTCCTCGGAGCAGTAGAGACATGTTGCATTTCCCTGGTTGTCTTCTGAATCCGAAGAATTGGAAAGACTTTCTTTTATATTCTTTTGTTGTTTTGGTTTCTTTTGCTTGAGTGTCTTCTTATCATTTCTGTTTTTCGTTTTAATTGTCTTCCCTTTTACTTCTTTCTTGCTGATATCCTCTTCAAGAGCAGTTTTGTATGGCGTGCTGGTTAAAACTGCACTTCCACAAGATTTCCTCTTTGTTGCGTTCCTCTTGCCTTGAATTTTAGGAAAAGGTTGACATTCTTGTGGTGTAACTGTAAAAGATGAATTCATTTGTTCATCTCGTTTTGAGCTAGGCCCAGGTTCAGGATTCTTGTATAGATCGTTTGTTTCGCTAGAACCATTATCTGATTTGTTGGTTACGTCTGCCAATAAATCAGATACGTTACATGAACTGGATCCTGGAGCCATATCCTCACCTTCATCAAGACCACTAGGTATTTGATCGGTTACTTCAGCTGCTAAAAAGTCGACATCTGAAAAAACCTCAGGGTCAAATGGAAATATTCCAGTTTTGCGGAACCCGTTTATTCCATTTGTTGGTATACAAGCCTTTAAATAGCCCTTGCAAAATATTTGGCTGATTTGAAACACTGTCACGGTTCTACCAGGATGATGGTTCAACCATTTTTCTAATGCCTGGTCTAAATAAACACTAAGTGGACCCATAACAGCAACGTCCAACGGCTGCAACTTGTGCGTGCAGTGGGGAGGTAAACACAAGATGGTTACAAAGTTTTCTCTGGCACTTACAATAACATCGAGATTTCTTGTGTGCGATAAATGTCCATCTAATATAAGCAACACGGGCTCATGAACACTTGGCTTCACAAAAGATACGAAATGAGCAAACCACTGCTTAAAAACTTCTGTACGCATCCAACCACTTTCATTACAAGCAAAAATGGTACCCGGAGGAGCTCCGTCTGTCAGTTCGGCCTTCATTCGCTTCCTGCTGAAAATAAGCATTGGGGGACAAAACTTCCCGCAGCTGATACACAAACTACCGCTGTTGTCGAAATTCCGCGCTCCGCTGATGTTACCCTCGCCACTTGTTTGGAACCTTTTTTGCTAAAATTCTCGAATTTCGCCCGGGAACAGTAGAAATCGAAGTCTCGTCTACGTTATAAATTTGGTGAGGGGCATAATTATTTTTTGTATAAATCTCCCTCAACAGATTAAAGAACTTTGTCACAACCGGTTTGTTGAATGCTCTTGCTCTAGCAGCTGAGGTCGCTTCAGGACATCTCAAAGAAATCTCTGGATGTCTTCTTCTAAACCCGTTCAACCAATCTTTACCGGCAGCTTTTTCGACATGTGAAAACTTGTCAGCAAGCTGATAAGCCAATTGTCGCAAATCACGCAAGGTCAGTCCATACATCCTACTTTCAAAATCTAGGATGTGCTTTACTAGTTCTTGCTCTTGTTCTGGCGAAAATACAGGGTGGCGGCTGCCAAGTGACTTCTTCTCTAGCTTTGCTACCTTATTTTTGTCGATTACACCCCGCTTGAGCGACATTCTTGGCACATTGAAGATTCGCGCAGCGGTTTTCACAGGCATTCCTCGCTTAACTTCTTCTATAGCATTTTTCATATGCTCAACATCCCAATTTTGCCTATTGGTTACTCGTTTATATGTTCGTGGCATTCTGTAAGAGACGTAAAACGAATTTAAAAATCAAAATTATGATTTAAAACATTTTTGCAGAATCTAAGGGGTAAAATGATCCCGGGATCATTTTACCCCCCTACTAGAGGATCGTTTTACCCCAAAGTGATATGCATTAAGTTTTGTTAATCATAAATTTAGCTGCATATATTAATTGAAAATGGATACCATAAATCAATTCAGCAACTCTTCCTCAACAAAACACGATAATAAAAAAATCAGTCATTCACAGCATTTAAAAAGAGCACACTAAAAAACAAATACCTTACCTTATATCATGAACGGAAAAAACACAAGTTCACTGATTACTAGTCGGATTCGAACTAAATTGTGTTTACGATCGTTGTCTCCTATTAGCCGCTTCGTCTAGTACAATGTTGCCAATATTACACTTATTTTGCACGAAAGGCGAACTTTTAAATACAGTGATCATTTCAACCCGCGGGGATCATTTTACCCCCCTCTCCCCTAAATTAAATCTACCAATTTTTTAGTCTGTTTTGCCACCTGGCTGGGGAACAAAAATTATGGAGAAAAAGATAATAGAAGGTAAAGATAAGTTCCCTAACGTTCAGTTGCAATTTTTTGTTAATTGCACGAACAAAAAAGTGTTTGGTAAATGGTTAAGAGAGTTTGAAAACTTAATCAATTCATCATACGTTATAAACAATACGGTTATTGAGGATAGAGAACGGATTAAACTTAAGTGAAATATTTAAATGATATATTGGTACCTATACATAATATATTGAATTTTTGAGTTTATTAAAATTATTTAGTAAACATTTAAAAAGTTTTATTTACCATCTAAAGTTTAAATTTAATTTTAGATGTCACCACTTTACTCCGGTGCTCAAAAAAATTAAAACGAGAAAAACCAACTGCCCTTCAAAATTAACAGTAAAAATTCATCTTATTAGAAAAAAATACATGGGCATACAAGAAAAATTCCAACTTTTACAAGAAGCACCTTGTTAAATAACTCTTATTGTAACACACAATCAGGCAATTCAAATTATTTGCGGTTTCGGAAAGTTAGTACTGATGTAAGAGAACAGTTATAGGAATAGATGCCCAAGTTATAAATATTTGATAAAAACTGTATTTCATTATGGATTAAAACTATACAATAATTTTCCAAATCTATACAATATTTCAACTCTCGGAGGTTGTAGGATGGAAATAAAAAATAAGTAATAAAAAATCCTCAGTATTTTTACCCTTAATTTAGTTACTGTTAACCAAAACATGTATATTAACTAAATTAAACTTATTTTAAAAAAACCTGAAATTATCCCCAGGCATAATAAAAAAATACACCTTTATAATACATTTTTACACTGCAATTATATATTTTTTTACTTTCTAGCCTAGAAAGCACAAATTGAAAAAGTGCGCCAAATATCCAAGCCACACCTACTAATATTTCTATTGGCCTATTTTAGCCTCATAACGGAATCCGGCGCTGGAGGTATTCTCGCTCCAAAAGCTGGGTTGGGTTAGGTTAGGTTAGGTTAGGTTAGGTTAGGTTAGGTTAGGTTAGGTTAGGTTAGGTTAGGTTAGGTTAGGTTAGGTTAGGTTAGGTTAGGTTAGGTTAGGTTAGGTTAGGTTAGGTTAGGTTAGGTTAGGTTAGGTGCATGTCAATGGAAAACGCTATAAATCATTTAATACTGTTTTTTATTTGAAAATAAATTTTTTACTAGTACTACGTCCACTCTTACATGGAAGTCCCAGATATATCTACTCATCATTATCACGAATTAGTTCAAAGTTCAGACATGGAAATTAATTATAGAATGATTGAAACACTTCCATCTTCCAATATAAAATATCTAGCGCCTAGTCAGCGGAGGTGCAGGTAATATATTTTTGAAAATACAATATCTATATACACTGCTCAAAAATTGAAGTAGATATTACAAAAATCTGTAATTTTCATTGGATAATATTAAATCAAATTTCGATAAAGTTAAACTTTATTCTTTCACGTTACAATATACCCAAAAAAATAAAATAAACGAATTTTTTATGAAAAAAAACAGTTACAATAAAACAGAAAAAATTGAAAAATGTTAAATCATTCACTACGCAGGTCATAAAGTCTTTTCACGAAAATTAATATCGTGTGGATCCACCCCTCTATTTAGCATGATCCCTATTAAATTATTAATAAATTGCTGATGAGGTATGTTCTTCGAGCATAATATATTGACGTAGAGACAGCAAGCAATAGTGATTGTTTTGTATTAGAGGGGAAACTGTCAGACACTACAGCCAGTGTCGTATCATTTTTAGGGGGTTTGAAATGAATACCTTTATAATACATTTTGAAACATGTAACAAAATATTTTTTAGACTTGAATTTAAGTAGTAATAGTAATTAGTACTTATTTATATTTATTCAAACCAATTTTCACCCATCTTAAGATTTATAATGCTATTTTTTAATTTTTGGCAATTAGGGGTAGTTTTCACCCCTAAGAAACAATCAGGCTTCGTCGGCATGACATGAAATATAAAGCAGAGGGTGAGTTGAGCCTAATCCCAAATTTTTATGCAAATCAATCGGAGGTGAAATCATTTTTTAAAGTTTCGTGATTTTTTTTACATTAAGCTGTAACAGGGGTTGCTTTTTAAGGGTTGAAATATGATGGAATTGTATTCCGAAGCTCAAAACAATAATTATTTAACTTATCCAAACCAAATCTTACCCATGAATTGTAATATTATTTGTGCGTTGGGCAACAATTTGTAATATGACTTACCTGTTGATAGTGAATTTATAAAAATATTTAGTTAACTTTTTTGAAAAAATAACAATATACCAAAAGAAAAAATGTAATTTACAATAAAACAAACATTAAGCTTAATTTCGTCTTTAATTAGTTGTAAAAGATACTTCAATAATTAACAGAATTTATAAATGTTTATCACACAAAAATTATGATAGTTAAATACCTCGGCTAGGGGTGAGTAAGTTCATTAGCTCTGACTATTGTACAATATTTGTTTCTCTAAGAAATTATAAGGGCGCCACTGAAATCTTTTTATTTTTTATGATACTACTGAAGAAAGTTGTTTTAAGCTGAGTTATTTAAATAAGTATCATAAGATGACAGAAAGATGTCAGAAAAAACTGTCTATGAAGATAAAAAAATGATTTGAAAATGTACAAACATATAAAAGATAATAAGATTTCCTTGGTGCTGAAATTAATGAGGTAGAGAATACGTTACAACAAAATAATCCGAAAACAGTTCTTTAAAAATACTTATTCTAATACAGTTGACGATATAGATAGATATACACGGAAATAAAAGAGAAAAAATATGGGAACAGTAAACTTGATAGATCACAATAAACTTATCTGTTACAATAGTGGACGATCCTTCGCCGCACCTTGGGGTCGCTACGGCACTGTCTAGGTGGTTCCAAATGATTATGGAAGATCACTAGTGGAGGGATGATCTGCCCCAGTTGTAGAGATAATCCAGTTAAGAATGTGCATACGAGAGCTTACAGTTTACAAGTTATTCAAGTTTATGGAATCTCCAAATTCAAAAGATGCTTCTGGTTTACAGAATCTTCAATTAAAGAGTTGCCTCTAGTTTACTGTATTATATTCCAACTTTCTGTATATGACAGTAAATCAATAGAAGAAATAAGACTGGGAATAATTATTAAAACCTACTATTGAACTCGATAATGCCAACTCATTAATACACCTCGTAGCGTAGCTACTTTGAACTTCCAATTATAATTATAGAGACTGTATTCATTATTTTATTATTAAAAATGTTTTAGGATAGATGGAGCAGCTAGCGGTACTAATTGAATTTAATATTTAGGATACCAGGTGCTTAAAATGTTAACAGGTACTGTTACACCCCCTCTACTCGATATAAAAAATTTTGCAGAAGGCAAAATTTTTTTTTTGTTGTTTAATATCAGATAAGATCTCCAACGTAAGTTTAAGCAAAACAGTTACATAGAACAAGTAAGGATTATAAGGAATTACAAAAAGAAAAAAAAAGAAAACAGGAAAATATTGATAAGGTGAAAATCGGTATTAGATAAAGTCACAATAGATAAGAAAAGTTCTATATAGTTTTTACATCATCAAATGACCAATAATACAGTCAGTGAAAAATATACCTATTTAAAAATTACCAAAAAGTTACCAAAAATTATACTTTAGAGCTATATAAGTTGTACTTTCTCATATTAAATACATGAACCATAAAAACAAAACCACATACGTTTTACCATTTTCTAGCTAAAGACAATCTGTATACACATACAGATACGATAAGATAACCCAGTAGACATTCACACTGTATACTGCCAAAGGTACTTAAACCCGTACGCGACAGATTACATACAGTATGCACGATAAAAATGGCTCTAGGTACGATAAATCCAATACACATTAGCGTATAAGATACAAAACACGGTATATAAACCTTTTAAAGGAAGAAAAAAAAATCAATATATCCTGATATGCCAAATTGGCTTGATACATCAAAAATATTCCACCCAACAGTTCAATAACTTGCTCTTAGAACAAGCTAAATAAGATAAGATAAGCTAAGATAAGATAATTTTAAAACATATGCGCGACAGAGTTAATATAAATTTGTCCAAATTGTATTTCATAAGAGAAAAAAAAAATAAAACGCCCAATAAGATAAGAAAGATAATATGGTAAGATAGAATAAGATAACATAAAAATAAGATAAATTAGGTAATAAGATATAATAAGTTAACTGTTATTAAAGTAAATAGGTACATCATATGCTGATAAAGTAAAAAAAAAGAATGACTAGGTAAACACTACGAAATAACAACAATCATCGAAGACATCACATTAAATGAATAAATTTTTGATAATTCAAACATAATAAAATGACGAGGAAGTCTAGGTAATGAGAACCTTTGAACTTGGAAAGGGGCCGTTAGCATCCACAGTAGCTATGACATATCCTAAGAACAACATCCATCATCTCCAAACCTTCTGCACATTCACTACATCCGAAAACCAAAAAAATTGTATGTTTAAGTATATGTTTATTCAGTGTCGGTTGAGTTTGTGTCTTCATTATTGTCTGATTTGTCTTCTACATTGTCGTTATTATCGTTGTCTCCCGGTAAATTTTTATCAAAGTCTGAAAAATTTTGTTTAAGATCGGAAATGTGAAAATTACCCAAATTATTTCCTTCGAGATCTTTTAAGTTATACACAAGCTTAGAAATCACCTTATTAACCACACAAGGAATATACTTAGGCGCAAATTTTGCAGCAAAATTATTTACTTTAGAAGATAGTACAAAATTTTTCTTCCACAACCTATCACCTACATGAAACTCATCATCACGTTTCCGCATATTATAATATTCTGCATTTCTAAGATAAGCATCCTTCAGTTTTTTACGAACGTCTACAAATAATTTAGGCAAAGTTTGTACATCCTGTAACCGTTGTGATTTCTCCTCTATAGATACAATATTATTGGCATTGTCTGCAACTTTACCGTAATAATCACCAGAAAGTGGTACATTCCTAGCAAAATTCAGAAACGCAGGGGAGTATCCCGTTACTTCATGAGTAGCAGTTCGAATAGCTTGAGCTACCTGATGAATATATACATCCCAGTTTTTGTGATTTTCATGAATATAACAACGAAGAGCGGTTACTATAACTTTATTTGTTCTTTCAGTATGATTACTTTGTGGATGATAATTAGCATTATATAATATCTTTTGAACTTTATATTTTTCCATTAATTTTTTGAACTCTTTACTTACAAACTGAGAACCATTATCGCAAGACATGACCTGAGGAACCCCAAAAATTAAGAAAACATGATTTTCCAAAAAATGTACTATACTAGATGCGGTTGCTTTAGGCATAGGGTGAACAAAACAAAATTTTGTGAACCAATCTGTAACTACTAGTGCGTATCGATTACCTTGTTTGGATCTAGGATAACATCCAATTATATCTGCACTTAACCATTGAAAAGGAAAATTTATATTCTTATAGGAACCCATCACACCAGCTTTCGGCAAATTTGTACTTTTACATGAAGAACATATTTTACATTTCTGAACATAACGATAAATATCTTTACGAAGTTTGGGCCAATAATACAATTCAGATATCCGAGAGATAGTTTTTGAAATACCTAAGTGACTACCTGAGACATCATCATGAAACATTTTAAGAACATCTTTACGATTATTCGAAGGAACAACAATTTTCCAGTCCGATAAATTACTTTCGATAGGATTGTGAGAAAAACATGTTTGTAAAGTAAATTGTTTTCGACTTTAAATGAGGGATACTTTTCCGGATTACTTTGGACCTTATTGATCATAGAGAGATACCATTTATCAGGTTTAAAAGTAGAGACATCCAAAACTGAAATTTCATTTACTGAACGAGAAAGAGCATCACTAACCAACATTGTGGAACCTTTGCGATGTTTGATAACAAAATCGAACTGTGCTAGTCGTAAAGCTAAACGAGCTAACTTTCCGCTTGGATTAGACAACTTATGAAGATATTGTAATGATGAATGATCGGTTTCTAAAGTAAAGACTGTTCCTTCTACATAGCATCTGAATTTTTCAATACCAAATATCACCCCGAGAAGTTCTTTTTCTGTTGTAGAAATCTTTCTTTCCGATTTTGTAAGGGAACGACTAGCATATGCAATTGGATGGTCAATACCATCACTTTCTTGATATAAGATAGCGCCAAGACCTGTGTCGCTAGCATCTGTTTGAATAATAAATGGCTTAGAATAATCAGGACTCGAAAGTATTGGAGCGGAAGTAAGAAGTAATTTAATTTCTGAAAAAGCTTTGTCAGCTTCAGGAGTCCACACGATAGGCTGGCCTTTCTTTCTACCCTGCAGTAAGTCTGTAATAGGAGAACAAATTGAAGAAAAATTTTTAAGAAACCTACGATACCATCCAATCAAGCCTATTAATCTTTTTATTTCTGTGGTGTTCTTAGGCACAGGATAATTAAGAATAGTTTCGATTTTTTCCGGTGATGTACGTAATCCATTTTTATCAAAAGTAAAACCTAGATAGTTAAGTGATTCTCGACAAAATTCACATTTTTCTAAATTAATACTTAGTCCAGCTTCTTTCAACCTTTTATACAATTTCTCCAAAATCTCTAAATGTAATTCGAAAGTGGGAGTAGCGACAATGATATCATCCAGATAACAAAAACAATATGGTAATATGGAAGGATCAATAATTCTGTCCATTAACCGAGCCATTGTCCTTGGAGCATTTTTTAATCCAAAACACATCCGGGTGAATTCAAAAGAACCAATACCATACACTGAAAAAGCTGTTTTAGGTTTAGAAGACTCAGTTAAAGGTACCTGAAGAAAAGCTTTACGTAAATCAATAGAAGTAAGATACTTTTCATCCCTGAGCTTATTTAAAACGGAATCTACTAAATGCATAGGATAAGAATCAGAAATAGTTACAGAATTGAGCTTTCTACCATCAAAACAAACTCTATACTCCCCATTTTTCTTGGGAACGAGCCATAACGGACTGTTCCAAGGTGATGATGTTCTTTGAATAACTTTTAGCCTCAATAACTCATCAATCTCTTTTCTCAAATGAAACTGCATTGCTGGACTTAATGGATATTGTCGTTGACAGATGGGTTTTATATCCCCAGTATCGATATCATGCTCAATCAAATGTGTTTTACCTAAAGAATTTGGAGGAGAAATTTCGTCGAAAAGCTTGACAACCCTGTTCAATTTATCCTTTTGTACTGAAGACAATGCAGAAATTGGTTGAATTGCATTAATGACACAAAGAGAAGATAACATCGAGTAAGATAAAGAGTGAAAATTAACATCAATTTTAAACATTTTTAAAAAATCCATCCCCAAAATCAAAGAGTGAGCAATAGAAGGAATAATCCAAATCTTAATTTCATGTGTTACATCATTGAGAGAAACCGGAGCATAAATACAACCCATAACATTCTGTACCGTACCATCAGCTGTAGTGATACTAGGCAAAAGTTCATATTGAATCGGTAAGTTAAGACTTAAGACAATGCAAAATATTAAAACCTTGATTACCCAAAACACAAGAATTGCTTCCACTATCAATCAAAGCTAAAATTTCAATATTATTTATCTTAATATTGAGATATGGTCTATTATCGTTATTCTTTTTCACAAACAAAGGACTAACATTAGAATTAGATACCTCCCTTAAACTAGTTGTCTGTAAATTTGATTTAGATGAATTACGTAAAATATTAATATGATCAGAATCACCTGCACAATCAGAAGTAGTAAAAGAAATGTTATTTAAAAAATTATGTACAAACTTAAGGTAATTGTTCCACTCACTGGGAGAAGTAAAGACATTTATTTTTTGTTTCGGTGAGCATTTGAATTTTTGGTTTTTTGTGATTGATTGTCCGGTATATTTTCCCTTGGTTGACTGAAAACAGCGCCCAGACTTTCCTGTCCAGTCTGTGTTGAGTTTTTTGAGCAACGAAAACATTTTGACTTAACCATATTTTTCCTACCACAACCATAACAAAAAATAGTTCTAGGTAATCTGCAATTATTATATATATGACCTCTCTTATCACAATTCCAACAAATTCTAGTTGAATTATTCGAAACATTATTATTATTTGTATTGCTACCACGGGATCTATGTGCATTATTATTTGCTACAAAGTTACTAGAGTACCTAACAGTGTTTTGCCGATTTCTAAAATTTGATTCTGGTTCAAAAAAACTATTATTATTATTAAGATAACACTTATTATTTACTATAGCTGAATTTCTACCTCTATCAGCCCAGAGCTGTGATTCTTCAATCCGTTTACAAAGATTACTTAACTCATCAATAGTTTTAGGTGAGTGCAAAGCTAACTGAGAGACATGGAATGGTAACAAATTTCGCCTAATTCTCGTAACCCTACTTTCTTCGTCCGGTATTATATCTAATCTACTAAACATGTTTTCCATTTGTGCAATAAATAAATGTGCTGGCTCATTAACTGTTTGCATTCTGTTGTTAATTTCTAACTCTAAATTAAACTGGTAATTGCAAGGCAAAAAATCGTCTTTAAGTTTAGATACAATGTGTGACCAAGAAGTTACTTTATTTTTAATAGATAAAACCAAACTAATGCTGACCCCTTAAAAAATTCAAAACATTTAATAAAAAATTCATCATCTGACACACCTCGAGAATTTTTCAGCAACTCTATTTTCGACAAAAAATCATGAAGTGAACCTGTACCATCAAACGAAATGTCCCATTTATGTATGTCATTGTATTTGATAACATTACTTTGCGCATCACTTCCCAAAGTGGATGGATTGCTAGTGACAATCGGATCCGGAATTTTTATATCTAAATCTGCTTCTAACATTAAAACTTTACTCTTTAAAATACCCTGCTTTTTCTTTTGCTCACTATCTGACACATTCATTCTATGTATCCTACCATTTACATGAGTTAACCTTGTTGAAATTCTCTTATAAGCTGAATCTAATTTATTACCACTAAAAGAATCTATTTCCGATTTAAGTTCCTTTAATGTTGTATTAATTTCGTTTAAATCATCCTCGAAAGGCTATGAATTTACACCCTCCTTAAACGACCTATCAGCGGATTGTTGTGCCCTTAAACCTCTAAAAAGCTTACGTAACTCCTCTACCTTTGAAGGAACCTCTACATCAAACAATGAAACTTCATAAACAAGTTCATGTGCTTTCAAATATTCTGCTTTCATTTTAATTCAAAAGAAAATTGTAAAAATATTAAATATTTTAAAAATGCAAAACTTTGCTAATTGTCGAGAAGAAAAGAAAGACAAAAAAAAACCAGTCCCAAACGAATAAAAATGAAACTGCTTCCATATAAATTACCAAGGTTATTTTTAAAACCACGCTAATATTCAAATTTCTATTTTAAATTCATTAACCAAAAAACAAAAAACTGGTACCTATTTAAATAAGCAATAAAAAGTACTAGTTATTATCGTCGAAATAAACTGTTTGCTACAAATTTGAACAATCAATATAGTTAAGCAAATAAATAAATAAAAAACACAATAGGAAAAATCAAAGGAAATTGAACTGTTTATAAAAATATTTAAGATAGTTAAAAAATTAATTACGAAAGATTAATATTGAGAATATTAAAAAAATGATTTAAGAAAAAATAATTTGTAGATATTTTCACCAAGTACTTTTCTCGAATAGAAAAACTATTTCCCAAAGAAAAAATTATTGTACAGTCAGAGAAAAAATGAAACCAGCGTTTGGGCGCCAATTTGTAATATTATTTGTGCGTTGGGCAACAATTTGTAATATGAGTTACCTGTTGATAGTGAATTTATAAAAATATTTAGTTAACTTTTTTGAAAAAATAACAATATACCAAAAGAAAAAATGTAATTTACAATAAAACAAACATTAAGCTTAATTTCGTCTTTAATTAGTTGTAAAAGATACTTCAATAATTAACAGAATTTATAAATGTTTATCACACAAAAATTATGATAGTTAAATACCTCGGCTAGGGGTGAGTAAGTTCATTAGCTCTGACTATTGTATTATATAAATTATGTACATCTACGTTACCTAAATTATGTTGTTAGGTAACGGAAGATACAAATAAAAATAATTGTCATTGTCATACTTTTTGTAAAAAGTAATTTATTGAATATTAACGTGTTATTCAATTTAGAATAAACTTCTATAGTAAGGAACAAGTGTTTCAATAATACATGGTGTCAGGTAGACTAGATTGAGCCCTGAATTAGAAGTTTTGAGCTAGAGAACCATGGATTCGATATTTAAGCCGCCAGAACCGTTAAGCATTCTAGGTAACATCGCTGATAATTGGAAGAAATTTGAACAAAGGTTTGATCTGTTTAGCACTGCTACAGATTTGGAATCAAAAGATGAAAGAAAACAAATTGCTGTGTTTTTAAGTCTCATTGGTGATGATGGATTGGATATTTTCAACTCGTTTACGTTGACAGAGGAAGAAAAGAAATCTCTGAAGGAAATAAAAAATAAGTTTAGAGAACACTGTGCCCCTCAAAAGAACGTAATTTATGAAAGATTTGTTTTTAATTCGATAATGCAGAAAGAAGGCCAAAGTTTTGACAGTTTTGTAACAGAATTGAAGATTGCTGTTAAAAGTACTGATTATTCTGATCCAATGGATATGGTGAGAGACCGGATAGTAATGGGAATTTTTGATAAAACTACACAGGAAAAACTTCTTAGAGAAAAAAATCTTACTTTGGAGAAAACTATAAATTACTGTAGAGCTACGGAGACAAGCAAAGTACAAGCAAAAGCTTTACAAGTAGAAGCATCAATTAGTGTTGTAAAGGCTAGGAAGAAAAAGGAACGAAATACATTTATGAATAATAGTCAGGAAAAGAAGAAATGTGATTATTGTGGCTATAATCATGCTAAAGGCAAATGTCCTGCTTACGGTAAAGTTTGTGGGAAATGTAATGGCAAAAATCATTTTGCTGTCATGTGCAGAAGTTCAGAAAATGAAGCCCATGCAAGCAGAAAAAACAAAAAAGTAAGTGAAGTAAAAGTGGAGGACAGTTCTGAAGAAAGTGAGGAATGGAGCGAAGAGGACAATTTCTATGTGAGCTCGTTGGTTAAAAAAGTGGATGGTGTTCAGTCTACTCAAGAAGTTATGTGGTCCAAGCAAATAAATGTTGAAGGTAATTCAATTGAGTTTAAGCTTGATACCGGGGCAGAGGTGAGTGTGATTCCTCTTAGTATATTTAAAAAATTGAAGAAACATTTTGAACTGAAAAAAACTGGTATGACTTTAGTTTCTTATGGCAGCTCTAATTTTAAAATCAAGCCAGTAGGTAAAATTAATTTAAATTGTAAAACTAAAGATAAATTAGCTTGCTTGCCTTTTGTTGTAGTAGATAGTAAAGATCAAATGCCACTGTTAGGATTAGAAGGATGTTTAGCTTTAGATTTGATTAGGAGAGTTGATAGTTGTAGTTTACAATTTAACAATATGGAGGATATTGTTAAATTGTATCCCCAAGTATTTACAGGATTAGGCTGTTTTCCTAATGAACATAGAATTGTTTTAAAGAAAAATTATATACCACATGTACAGGCAGTCAGGCGTATACCTCAAGCACTTCACCAGCGTGTAAAACAAAAATTAATTGACCTTGAAAATCAAGGTATTATAAGAAAAGTAAAAAAACCAACTGAGTGGTTAAATCCCTTAGTTATTGTGGAGAAAAAAAATGGTGATTTGAGGTTATGCCTTGACCCAAAGTTTTTAAATCAACAGATACAACGTGAGCATTTTTTAATTCCCACAGCCGACGAAATTGCTAGTAATCTTAATCGTAAAGCTATTTTTTCAGTACTTGATATGAAAGATGGATATTTTCAGGTGAAAATTGATGATCAGTCAGCTGATTATTGTACTTTCGGCACACCATTTGGTCGCTATCAATTTTGTCGTCTTCCCTTTGGTATTAGTTCTGCCCCTGAAGTGTTTCAGCGTAAAAATTTTGAACTTTTTGGGGATATTGAGGGAGTTCAAATATATTTTGACGATTTGATAATTGCTGGAGAAACAGAGTTAGAACATGATGAAATTTTAAAAAAAGTTTTAGATAGAGCATCAAAATTTGATATAAAATTTAATGAGTCAAAAATTCAATTTAAGTCAAATGAGGTAAAGTTTCTTGGTCAGGTGTTTTCTAAGGATGGTGTCAAACCCTGTCAGTCATATATTTCTGCAATTACTGATATGCCCAAACCACAAAGTAGAGCGGATCTTTTGAGACTGTTAGGTATGGCCAAATTTTTGGGCAAGTTTGTACCAAATATGTCAAAAATAACTGCACCTTTACGTAATTTAACGAGACAGGATATTGACTGGAATTGGACTGAAGAACATGATCAATCATTAAGGAATCTAAAACACTTATTAACAACCGCTCCGGTACTTGCATTTTTTGATCCATCAGTACCCATTGAAATTGAGACTGATGCATCAAAGGATGGCATTGGATCTTGCTTACTACAAAATGGACACCCAATAGCTTTTGCATCAAGAAGCATGACTAAAAGTGAAACCAACTATGCTCAGATTGAGAAGGAAATGTTGGCCATTTTATTTAGTTGTCAAAAATTTCATTACTTTATTTATGGTGTTAAAAATATTAAAATATGTTCCGACCATAAACCATTGGAGGCTATTTTTAAAAGGAGCTTGTCGTCTGTTTCACCTAGATTACAACGTATGCTGCTTAGACTACTCAACTACGACTTAAATATTACATATAAGCCTGGAAAATATTTATTTATAGCAGACACCTTGTCACGCGCTTTCTTGTCCAATACAGAAACAACAGAAAACATCGATTTGGAGTACTATGTTCACTCTATTACAAATTATTTACCCATGTCTGAGGAAAAAAAAGTTTTATTTAAAGAGATGACAAAGAGAGATGAACAATTACAAAGTATAATCAATTTTATTAATACTGGGTGGCCTAATAAAGCTAAAATTCCTTATTCAGTGCGTCATTTTCATAAACTGAGAACTGAATTATCAGTATCTGATGAGCTTTTATTTTTTAATCATAAATTAGTTGTTCCCAAGAGTCTTAGAAATGACATGTTGATTAAACTTCATGAAGGACACTTAGGAATAGAAAAAGTTAAAGCCCGAGCAAGACAAATTTTTTACTGGCCCGGCATGGGTCAGGAAATTGAGTTGTTTATAAAAAAATGCAAGATTTGTGAAAAATATGCACGCAAAAATGCAAAACAAACGCTTAAATCCTATCCTATCCCTAACCGCCCTTGGGAACGCATTGGAGCTGACATTTTTTCTTATGGAAACAATTCTTATTTAGTGACAATGGACGCATATTCAGGTTGGCTTGAACTAGTATCAATCAAAAATAAATCTGCTCACGAGGTAATTCAAAAATTAAAAATGATTTTTGCGAAGTTTGGTTGTCCCGACACATTAGTATGTGATAATGTACCCTTTAATAGCTATCAGTTTAAAGAATTTGCCAAGGAGTGGAATTTCAATATTGTTTTTCGTAGTCCATTTTATCCGAAGTCAAATGGTCTGGCTGAAAAAGCAGTAAATATCGCAAAAAGTTATTAAAAAAATCGTTAGAAGAGGGCAAGGATATATTTGATGCCCTAATGCAATATAGAAATTCCCCCCTTAAATACATAGAGTACTCACCGGCACAATTGTTAATGAGCCGCATTTGTCGAACTAAACTACCTATATCAGCAGATCTCTTAAAACCAACTCTATGTAATAATGTTAAAGAAAAGCTTCAGTTAAGACTAGAGAATAATGAAAAATATTATAACAAAAATGCCACTGATCTAAAACCTTTAAAACCCAATGAAAATGTTACTGTATTTAATCATATTGACAAGTCTTGGAAACCGGGTAAAATTATAGAGCTTTCTAAAAATCCAAGGGCATATAAGGTTTTGGATGAGAATGGTAATTTAGTTATTAGAAATAGGTTTGATCTGAGAGAGTCATTAAATAATTATGACCCTGCTATAAACAGAGACTGTGACGTGCTGGACAGTGATTGTGTGCAGCAACCTACAACAGGTATTGACTCATCTCGTAGTGTATCCCTACAGGTATCTCCTAGAATAAGTAACAACCCTGAAGTAAACAGCACTTTTGACAATGTTCAATCTAGCTCTAATTACGAATCCACCTATAAGCCACCTGTCAGCTCACCTGTATTAAAATCCAAGGTTTCAGGTCGAATTATTAAAAAACCCAAAATTCTAGATATGTAGGATTTACCTTAGAGAGGGGAGATGTATTATATAAATTATGTACATCTACGTTACCTAAATTATGTTGTTAGGTAACGGAAGATACAAATAAAAATAATTGTCATTGTCATACTTTTTGTAAAAAGTAATTTATTGAATATTAACGTGTTATTCAATTTAGAATAAACTTCTATAGTAAGGAACAAGTGTTTCAATAATACAACTATTGTACAATATTTGTTTCTCTAAGAAATTATAAGGGCGCCACTGAAATCTTTTTATTTTTTATGATACTACTGAAGAAAGTTGTTTTAAGCTGAGTTATTTAAATAAGTATCATAAGATGACAGAAAGATGTCAGAAAAAACTGTCTATGAAGATAAAAAAATGATTTGAAAATGTACAAACATATAAAAGATAATAAGATTTCCTTGGTGCTGAAATTAATGAGGTAGAGAATACGTTACAACAAAATAATCCGAAAACAGTTCTTTAAAAATACTTATTCTAATACAGTTGACGATATAGATAGATATACACGGAAATAAAAGAGAAAAAAATATGGGAACAGTAAACTTGATAGATCACAATAAACTTATCTGTTACAATAGTGGACGATCCTTCGCCGCACCTTGGGGTCGCTACGGCACTGTCTAGGTGGTTCCAAATGATTATGGAAGATCACTAGTGGAGGGATGATCTGCCCCAGTTGTAGAGATAATCCAGTTAAGAATGTGCATACGAGAGCTTACAGTTTACAAGTTATTCAAGTTTATGGAATCTCCAAATTCAAGAGATGCTTCTGGTTTACAGAATCTTCAATTAAAGAGTTGCCTCTAGTTTACTGTATTATATTCCAACTTTCTGTATATGACAGTAAATCAATAGAAGAAATAAGACTAGGAATAATTATTAAAACCTACTATTGAACTCGATAATGCCAACTCATTAATACACCTCGTAGCGTAGCTACTTTGAACTTCCAATTATAATTATAGAGACTGTATTCATTATTTTATTATTAAAAATGTTTTAGGATAGATGGAGCAGCTAGCGGTACTAATTGAATTTAATATTTAGGATACCAGGTGCTTAAAATGTTAACAGGTACTGTTACAGAATTTTCAGGTTTAAAATGTTATTTTTTGATTTTTCACAAATAAGGGTAGTTTTCACCCCTAAAAACCGTTTATCGCCTTTCGGTTCGATATAGATTTTGAACCTTCGGCTATCACCTAACCTTCTGTTAAAATTTCAAGTCAATCCAGCTGGACGAAAAAATTGCAAGGTTTTAGCTTTTTTCGAGCTTCATTCCCTGTAGGTACTATTATTTTTGTACGTAATTTTCTGGAATTTGAAAAATATCCACTTCAATTGTTGAGCAGTGTAGGTATATATTTATAATAGTATAAAAATGTATTTTAAGGTTTAGTGACGAGCCTATGCGCAAAGACATCCCTGTATATAGTATCAGTCTTTGTAGAATGGGATGTCGACATGATTTGGCTATAAAATTTTGTGGATGTAAACCTTACTTTTACCAAATTTTCGGTAAACATAACATTAATTTCGTTTTTTTATTAATGTTCTTATAGGATCTGTTTTCAGATGGAATTCCGTGCAATATCACTGGGTTACTTTGCATATCTCGATATTCCAAAACCATCACTAACATTTCATTTAAAAAGGATTGTAAATGCCCAGAAACTTGTCATCTGATAAGCTACATACCCGAAACCCCAAAAATAATTGTTTGGTAAGTTAATAGGTTTGTTCCAACACAAAAAATAACCGTTCTTTGAACGGTGACGCGCATGTGCAATAGCAAAAATGCGTTCCAAGCACGAGAGAACCGTTTAGCGAATGATAATTTTTTTGTTCCAACCCGATTTGGTATCGTTATGGAACCGGAACTAAATTTAAAAACATAAAAAAGGATTGTGGTACAATTTTCCCAAACAAATAAACAAAATACACAACGAACATACAGAAGTTATGGTTTTTTTATATTGAAACTAATTAGGTATTATGGTTTTATAATTATGCCATCAACAATTCATGGTACCCGATAGAAATACATAATAAAAATTAAAAGAAAAAAAATTAAGAATTTTGAAAATTTTGACAATTGCCTGCGCAAACACACAAAACTGTTGTATTTTTGTCCACCCTATATCAATTGAAATCCACATGTGATACTTTTTTGGAATCAGCTCAGCTAGAGTAATCCGAAAATTAAAACAAATTTGGGTGTTGTATATTATTTTAAAATACGGTAAATTAAAATCAATAGTTTCAGGATTATTATCTAATGGTCTTGTTAGCAAAAATTAAATTGTTCAATTCTTTCCAGACACAGTGTATGTCTACTAACTTGTTTATGTAATTTATTTTTGCACTCTATACTTTCAAATGCATCCAACAATAATAAAACTTGTAATAACCTTCATTCTTTACTAATCCATTATTATAAAATTCCAGAGGATCCGTTGTAGTCCATCGTTTCTCATTACTAGAAAGGGTAAAATATAATGGACATACCATAAATGGTAGCATATCAAATAAATAAAATTGTCTAATTTTCTTAAGTATTGAGCTACAAAAGATAGGATTTTTTTGGATGTGAATAATTTTTATACCTTTAAAAGTATATACTATCAAATCGCACCACTGTCTAGTTATCTCCAATAATCCCTGAATCTGATAATAGTAGTCATGATTGTTTTTGACTGAACCATCCTGATTTAAGAAATCAAAATGAATTTGTTCTGGGTCAAAATGTCTTGCTACATACAGACATTTAATTTCTATTAGTCCATCATTTCCAATTAAACCGTCTGGTGATCCAGCAACATATGGATAATTTTTGTGTATAACAAGCCCCTCATTAATACAATCTAGTCCCTTCATATTACAATACTGTAACCATGGCAAATTTTCACAGGTAATTCCATTTTTTACACTGGGGGTATTTATTTCCTTCTTGTTGGATATATTTATCCAATGATTTTGATTAAAAGCATGTTTGGCCACACCAATTTTTTTTATGCAATAACTACATTGACGCGTCATCTTCCTAAGAACAAAAGATCATGTAGTTATGAATATAATGGCATTTAAAAGAAACTGTTGACTTTTGTAGGCAAAGCGGAAGTGGAGTATATTTTGACCAAAGAACTACTTTCAGATGGGGTTTGCTTCATCCTTCTACTAAATATCGCCGCGATATATTGTTTGGCTTGGGAGATTTAACAGGTAATTTAGCAAATTTACAAGCAAATTTACTTTTCCTATAACTTGTCAAACAGTTCATTATTTATTTTATTTCAGTATCTTTTGGAGGAACATTAAATCTATTTTTAGGAATAAGCTTTATAAGCATCATTGAGTCAGTTTTTCTTATAGGCGAAATTACATTTAATGCATTAGAAATAAAACTAAAAAGAAATAGACAGCAAAATGTAAAAAATAAGAAGTTAATGCCACTAATAAATACTTTCTATAATTAGTACTTCAATATTTAAAAAAATAATAAACATTCATATTATTTAATTATTCTGTAACCTAAAATTCAATTTAAAATAAAAAACAAAATTGCATCAATCCTTTTATTACATTAAACTATATATTTTGTGATATAACTGATACAAAAACTTACCTCTTAGATTGTTGTTCAACAACTACAATATATTTTTCATTATTCTCATTTAAAAAAAGATCACATATTTTTGTCTGTAAAATTTTGATAAAAAAATTCTTTGTAAGAAAGAAAATGTATTCCAGTTTATACAGATTCAGTTACACCTTTTGATCATATTTAAAGCATCAGATTTGCTGCAAATACCTATATCAGTTTCTAAATACCTAAAAACAGGTGCCACATCATCAGGACTATCTTTGTTAATAAGAGGTTGAATTTCCTTCCAGCTAAATGCATACAAATTAGTTTTGGAATTTAATGGTTCAAAATCGACAATGTACGGTTTTTCTGGATATTGTAATAAAACATCAAATATAAAATGTTTACGTAAAAATCTTAGTTTTATGTTTTCATTGAAAAAATTTGTTAATTCTTCGATAATCTGCGGACCTTCTTCCTTGAAATGAGCGTAATATGTTGGCCAGTCTCTGGGAGTTATACCCCTTAAAACATTATTAATGACAATACACCGAAATTCAGCTGCTGGATGAATACTGATCCATTTTCTTAAAGCTATACAGAATGGAATGTTGCTAACAAGAGAAAAATCTTCCTGAATTTTACTTGAGCTCATAAAATACGTTATTAGATCGTCCAGATTAACAACTTTTAATTGGTTTCCAAAACTAAACATTCTTGCATCTATAGGTGCATGCCAGTTATTTTTCACGAAGGCTTCATTATTTAAACTATTTAAGGCATTTTTAAAATCTTGAATAAACTCTACGGGGAGTTCTTCGTCGACAATTTCATTGTCTTCGTCTGAATCTTCAACATCTTCTTTTTGAATTTTTTTTAACAATTGTTCCGGTAAATTTAGTATTATCGTTTTAACGGTGATATCTTTGAAATTTTCATACCAATTTGTTATTGAAAAGTCACGTAAGTCTTGTAGTTCTAACATTTAAATAATTTAAATTTAATGCTCATAAAAATAATAAAGTTTGGTTAAGTAATTAATCTTCGTTTTTTTATCTGAAACAGAGACTCTGTCTGAAACAAATTTTTATTCCAAACACTTAACCAACTCTGACTTATAATTTACTTCTTAAGAGTCCTATTAAGAAAGGTAAAAAGAAGAACATGTACTGTTTTCAACATAACCCAACTTAAAAATATTGGTTAAGAATAGATTTATTAATAAATAAAAATAATAATACGAAAATGAGTTTTAATGGGTATAAAGATGTAATTCAAGAAGGTGATTCAGTAATCCTATATTTAACAATTACACAAATATATTCGATTAAAGCCCAATCAAAAATTGTGAATAAAAAAGGAACTACTGTTGATAATGTATTTCAAACATCTTATGGTGCTTTAAAATGTGTGGATCTAATTGGTAAATCTTATGGAACAAAAATATCGCTTAGTAAAGGCTGGGGATACGTGCTGCAACCCACACCTGAGTTATGGACTATTACCCTTCCACATCGAACCCAAATCATATATACACCAGATATAAGTATGATAATCTTACAATTAGAATTAAGTCCTGGTAGTATTGTTATTGAAAGTGGTACAGGAAGTGGATCTCTATCTCATGCTCTAATAAGGGCTGTTAAACCTCATGGACATCTACACACATTTGATTTTCATGAAGAAAGAGCTAAAACTGCCAAAGAAGAATTTTCAAGTCATGGTTTTTCAGAATATGTTACAGTACAACATAGAGATGTATGTGAAAATGGATTTGGTGAGCAAGTGGATGGGAAAGCAGATGCTGTATTTTTAGACTTACCACATCCTTGGTTTGCCATACCACATGCATTAAAAAGTTTAAAAACAACTGGTGGTAGATTATGCTCATTTTCTCCCTGTATAGAACAAGTTCAAAAAAGTTGTCTTGTCTTATTAAAACTAGGATTTCAGGTAAGTATTCAACTTTTGCATCATAACTGAAATTTGTTAATTGAAAGGGTTTTAGGAAATTCAAACTATGGAAGTGTTACAAACTAACTTTTCTGTTCAACAAAGATCTACACCAATTATTAATTTAGACTTTCTTAAATCTGAAAAAGATGGAACTGAAGAAGTCAAAAAAGAAAGAGAAACATCAAAAGCACTTGTTTCTGTTCCTCCTGCTAGTTTACCAGGCCACACAGGGTATTTAACTTTTGCCACATTACCACCAGTGTGGGCAAGAGGTTTACAGAGGACTTTAAATGAAGGTGACATTTTACTAGAAGATTGTGATACTTGATTTTTTTTAACTGAAAATATACTTTTTTAATGAAACTGGTGTTTAACTTTTTCGGGTATTTTCTTTAAATAGCCATAACTTGGTGAAAAATTGTACGATTTGGGACTTTTTTTTAAATTTCGTGTTTTTTGATGAACTTTTTATAAAACTAGACAGCAAAATGTTTTAATAGCTCAAATGACTCTATACTATGGTAACAAATACTAAAATTAAAGGAGTATGTACTGACTTTTTTAAAGGATTAAATAAGATTTTTTGAAGCTAGATGTAGGATTTAATTTCCTCTCTTAAGGAAAACCAAAATAAGGGTAAATAAAACAAAAAAATTATAGAATAAAACAATTTAATTTACATAAACATACATATAAATAACTAAAAATATTGGGTATAAAGTATAAAAAGAGTGTATAGCTGCATATCAATTTTTTGTGTACATAAAACACCTTTACAAGTAAATCATCAAAAGTTAGTTCAGAAAAAACAATTCACTTTTATCCTATGCCTGCAGTGAAACTTTTTTTCTGATCTACTTTACAGTTATAAAGTAATATTGATTGGTAAATTGATTAATACAAATTTAAGGAATCGTTAGACGATTTTTTATTAATACTTTTTCATCTTTGGTTTTATCAGTTGGATTTTTTAAATATTCCACATTTCCTTAATTTAAGGAACAGCCTCAACTGTATCTACTATCACTAGATTAAAGGGCAAGTATATGAGATCAAAGTATTAAAATTTAATTCATTAAAACTTTTTGACCAATTAAAATGTATTAAAGAGTTGAGACAGTCAATTTCATATATAAAAAAATATTAAATGTAAGCAGAAGGACAAATCACATAAGCTACTGTTAATCTATAATGTACTAGTACAAAAATGATGTGTGCAAAAATATCATTTGTTCAGTAAATAAATACTAAATGATATCATGAACTTTGCAAGATATTGTGTACAGTTGTTTCACCAGTAAGTGTATCAGTGAGATAAGTTATCTTAAGAGAACGATGCATGTACTGTTTTTCAATTGGACTATTTACAGTCCACACCATTACTCTTACACCTTTTGACCTCCAATTTTCCACTATTTCGCTGAAAGAAAACATATTCATAAAAAATTAAACATTTATTTAGTTGCCACATACCAGCAAACTGAATCCTTGTGCAACAAAATAACAGACAATCCCAAAACATAGTAAGTAATTCTGGGTAAGGCCCATGAATAGAGTCCATCCAAAATCCAGAGCAGACCATTTTTTAATGATTTTGCTTGTTTTGAATTACATGAACCTGCACATTTTAAATTACTGTCTCTAAAATTATTTTCTTTCCATGCCAGACACCCAATAATATCTGGTGAGCTTCTTCTTATCTACATTAATTAATATAACAAATAAAAAAAAAACATTCACTTACAGAAATAGTTATATTTACCAAATAAATTACATTTGGGAAGAAAGATGTCACAACAGCTTTGGTTTTCAACTCTGGATATTTTTCAAAAATTTTAATTATCAATGGAACAATCTAAAAGGAAATTTTCAATCAAAACAATTAGAGTTACCCACAAAGAATAACAAGAATAAAATTTCCCCTAAAACACCTAAAGAAATATATAATTTTAGTTATATATGATTAACCTTTTACCTTAATGTTAGATTCTTTAATGTCAATAAACATTCTTTGTCCCATCCCAAGCATTTGTTGTACAGCTTGCTCTAAAGTTGGCACATGAGTGTTAGGAAATGAATCTCTGTCAAAAAAGAGTTGGCATGTTAATTTAAGTAAGCTAGAAGTATTATGCCACCAAAATAATTTTTATTTATTGTTATATAACCAAAATATGATGAATTTCAGTATAAAATTTGGTGGATGGTTAAACTGGAAGATTACCAAAAATTGATTTAAGATCAGTTACACCAGATTACTAATTTAGTTGAATTCAAGCAATATAATCAATCCTGAGAAGAGATAAGGTGCTATGAAATATTAATATAAAACCTTTATTACATGACAATGCAGCTTACCTGTAAGCATGTTTAACGGATATATCAATCTTTGCCAAATCTTCATACTTCATATCCTTTACCAACACGTTCATGTCTGCCATTCTTTCCAAATCAGAGTCATGGAAAACTATTGGCACTTGATCTGCCGAAAGGCATACATCAAATTCTATAATATCACACCCCTTTTCATGACACTAGAAATTATACAATTAATGCATTTATAACATAAAAAACTCACTCACTCACTTTTTTAAAAGCTTCTAAAGTATTTTCAGGTGCATCTAACCCTGCTCCTCTATGAGCTATAGTTTTTATAATAAAACTACTATCGCCTGCAGGACTTTCAACGTCACTCCCTAAAACAGCTTCTACGGCAGCATTGTCAGGTGGTGGTATTCTAAATATAAAAACTAAGCACACTAAAGCTACCGTAAAAATTAGAGTAAAAGGCAGTAATGTAGTAAAAATTTCCGATACGAGGTACCAAGTTCCATATATTGCATAAACTATCGTTAATGCACTAGAAACTAAATATAAAAATTCTGTTTTCATTTTTGTACAATAACACTGGAATTTTTAATAATTATTTATTAATACTTTAAACCATTGCAAAGTTAAAGTAAACTTATTTTGACATTTTAGTCACAGAACACAAATTATTTTATATCAGAATCAGAATCTGGCAGCTGACATAATCTTTCCGTCAGTTTACAAAAAGGTTTGTTTTTTTATTTCTACACTGCACTGGATGGAACTAGTTCAAGCAGAACTAGTCATTTTGTGAGAAAGTATAATCAGTGAATATAACAATAAAATTATTGTTATAGTAGGGAGTTATCGCACACACTTGCTTAAGGTTACACTTTTCTTTATTTTAATAAGACAAAACTTTAATACGGCATGGCACAAAAAGAGTTATCGCCACGAAACTTCTGTAAGATAATAAGTTGACAGTTGACGCGATTACTTGTTAGTTTTAATCTAGATAAAAGTTGTTATTTTTTTACTAATTATTATCAGAGAGTGATGAGGAGTGTTGTTTCTGTTATTACGTTAATAAATTTCACAAATTTATATTTTGACTATACTCTACGATGGTAAAAAACATTATTAATTAATATTAATTACTATCTTACCCATCTCTAATAGTTTAGACATTATAGATTTTGATAACTCTTTATATTATTTAAGTTACAATTAATTTATTTCTTAAAATATTCATCACATTCTGACACTTCACAGAAAAAGAAGAAATTAAGGTATTTTCACTACTTTTACTTGAGCCCTTAACATGACCGAAATAAAGTCAAAGCGTTAACTAATTAAAGTTTCCTTATTTCAAAGACCTTTATACGCAAGCGTAACTGTCAATATAAGGAAAACTTTATTAGGGCAACGCACAAAAGTAGTGTGCGATAACTCCCTAGTCACATAGTTTCTTCACCTTAATAGTACCCATTAATCACGGTAGTGATTAATGACTCATCAATAACGATTTCCTTGATTTAGCTTTAATATTACATTCTTTTGGTACAAAGTACAAACCATCGGTTTAAAAATCCTATCTTGTAAACCACTAAATATTTTTAATTGAGTTCTGTTTATTTAAAAATATATAAATAAAAATCCCAGTCATCCATGCGATTCAAATCAAACCCGGGACCCGCGGTTATGAGCTACGAGCATATACACGACAAGGCCACCAGCACTTTCACTAGTGCCATTGTTAGACAATGCTAGTGCAAAAAGTTCCGAGCAAACCTAAAATTAAATATCAAGCCATGAAAAAAGAAGAAGATAAAATTCGAAAAAGAAGTAGAAAGAATAAATTAATAAAAATATAAACATTGAAAATTTTTTGAATTAACTATTTTAGTATTTAAAAAAATATATCTTAAACGAAATGGTTGATAATAAAAATGTAACAGTTGACAATTTTTCATCAATATGTAGATTATGTCTCTCATCCAATGACTTGTTACCGTTTATTTCAAATGATATGATCAGAGTGTTTAAAAATATTACAAATATAAAGGTAAATTCAAAACAATATTCAGAAAACAGTATGAAAAATTAAAATATTTTTTGTTTAGGTTGAAAATGATGACCTACTACCAAAAAATATTTGTAAACGTTGCTTGTCATGTTTAGAAGATATATTGCAGTTTATAAAACAGTGTATAGTGAACCATTCACTTTTAAGTGAAGCCTTAAATAAAATAAAAACTGATACTAAATCACCACAGAAAATTATCGAGAAATCTCAAATAAACGATTTTAATCTTAAGGAAAATGCAAAAGAAGATATTGAAAACAATACATTTACAGAATTCCAATGTGATATTTGTAACATGTCATTTACAGTGAAAAAGCTACTACTACATCATGTAAAACAACATTTGGACCAGAAATATTCTAATAAGATTAAGAGTAAGTTTAAATGTGAATTATGTGGAAAAAGTAAGTAATTAAATGTATTAATTATTCATAAAATATTCAATCTATCTTGTTGCAGTATTTGCTACAAATGTTTCCTTATTGAGACACAGTAAACTACACAAGAAAAGAAAAAAAGAATCACAAGCTAAACAACTTAGTTATAAATGTGATGAATGTGATCGTATCTTAACTTCACAACATGCTTTAGATAGCCATAAAAAAACCCACACTGGGGAAAGACCATTCAAATGCAGTCATTGTGAAAAAGATTTTCCTTACCTTGGTAGCTTAATTATACATACTAGGCTTCACACAGGTACATTATTTAAAATAATCAAGTCTATCTAAACATTTAATAATAATGATTATTTGTTAGGAGAAACTCCATATATCTGTCCTGTTTGCAATAAAGGTTATTGCAGTTCTACTAGTCTGAAGAAACACACAAAAAAACATGCTATTGAACAAGATATCATTGAAGATAACAAAGATAAAGGGATAACAGATTTGCAAAAAGTTGAATGTCCATTTTGTAACAAAATACTCAATAAACATGGTTATGGAACTCATTTACGGACCCACACAAATAAAAAAAAAATATTTTGCTGTAATGTCTGTAATAAAATGTTCCAAAAACAGTCTCACTTAGAAAGGCATATCAGAATCCATACAGGTAACTTTTTAAAAATTATTTTCTTTATTCTTCTCTATATTTATTATATTTAGGAGAACGTCCATTTGTTTGTAAGATCTGCAATAAAGCTTTTGTTCAAAATGGTGATTTAAAACGACATAGTCAAACTCATTATGGACACAGAGAATTCCAGTGCCAATATTGTGGTAAACTATTTTTTACCAAATGTTCTCTTAGTACTCATATTTTAAATCATTGCATTTCCAAAGGTGGTAGACAAGATAATCAAACATTACCAATCAGTAACATTAAATCTGAATTAAATGAAAAACCATTTCAGTGTCAAATTTGTGGAAAATCATTCACTGCCAACAGCAGTCTAAAGGTTAGTTACTCTAATACATAAAAAAAGTTTATAATCTGCTAATTACACATTTGTAGGTTCACCATAGATTGCACACTGGGGAAAACCCATTTGTTTGCAACATTTGTAGTAATGCATATAACAACTCCAGTGCGCTTAAGAGACATATCATAAGATTTCACACTGATGAAAAACCTCATGTTTGTATGATTTGTCAAAAAGCATTTCACGACTCGGCAAGTTTAAAAAGACATGTTAAGTCAGTTCATTCTGTATTAGAAATTAAAAATGGGACTAGGTCTACTGAAGCTTATAATGAAAGTGTCAATAAACAATAATCTGTATTATAACTTATAATAAGGTAAAGGTGAGAGAAAAACATTGGATTATTAAAATCCTATTCAACCAAATTTAAATTCTCTTATTCTCTTATTATTATCTCAATTATTATTTATTGGTGAAAATAAATCTTATTCTCTAAAAGTCCTAAAGTTGCTTGCTCAGAGAGAAACATTGACAGGCCAGTCACAGCTCAAAATAAAAAAAATACAAAACTTAAAATACAATTTTGGTGGTTTTATAGTGTTATAGTTAGCTTTGTTTTCTGTTTCTGATTATTTTTTTTTATGTATCTAAGGTTTCAGATTGATGTTTATAAAAAAATATAAAAAGTCAATCAAAATAGTTTTGGTTTTTGGGTTCTCCTTTCCACTTTCAAATTCAAATCACGGCTTTTCATAAAATATAGTCAGCAAATGAATAATATTTTTAATCTTTCACATAGTGATAGTTAGTACCTACAAAATACATAAAAAAAATGAAAATTACTAAAAATAAAACCACATAATAATACAATGCAATGAATTGAATTTTATTCTTTCAATTAAAAAAATCTAAGAAGTAAAAAACTAAGAATATTTTAATATTGAAAATCCATATGTCCAAATAACAAAAAACTACTTTTATATTTCCATAAATGTATGGATTTATCATGAAAAAACCTGAACCAAGAAATTGAACCAAAAATAAAACACTTGGTAATAAATGTATGCCAAAAGAATCTAGCTACATCCCTTGGAATTCTAATATCCCTATAACAACATTCTTTTCTTCAAGAAATGTAGAAATAGAAAAACAAGAATGAATTTCAATCAAAAAGAGTCTTACTACTTCCCTCAGAATTCTGAGTTAAGAACTCAGAAGTGCCCTGAGATACGCAGCAAGGTGTCATATAGCAACTTTTTACGTCCCTTAGAAATCTGAGATACTAATTAAGAAGTCCTAAAGACGCAGCAAGGAGCTAAAAAACACTGCAGATAATCATTTCTTCAGTGATATCCCCAATTCCTTTGTAGGTTTTCACCACCCTGTTTAAGGGATGATGATGATGAACGACCCAAGGAAGGATTGCAATGAAAAGAAAATCAAACCAGAAACGTCAAATACCGCAATAAACATTTTAGACCCCTACAACACTATTTTGTTCTTCAAGAAATGTAGAAATAGAAAAACAAGAATGAATTTCAATCAAAAAGAGTCTTACTACTTCTCTCAGAATCAAACCAGAAAATAACTCTTCAAAAATGCGGCTGTCTCCCAGACTATAACTTTGTAACAAAACTTTCACTTTTTTATTCAAAAACTTAATTTTTTAATCAATGACAGCTGTTTCGAAAAATCATTTCATCTTCAGATTTTTCGAATTTCCCTGGTATACAATTTTTGTTCTGTGATCGAAACTTCGAAACTAACATAACCTATATATAAACAAAATGGGTGAAGGTGAAGAAATGAAAATGTTACTTAATGTGAAAGATTTTTCAGAAATATGTCGTATTTGTCACAATAAAAACCATATACAACCATTTGCTGAAAATTTATTTAATTTATATTTATTTTTAATACGAAATCAGGTAATATTTTGAAGTTTAAAGAAAAAAGGAATTCTATCTGGCTAGTTTTAGGAACACAATGATTACTTACCCAAAAACTTTTGTATTTGTTGTTCATCTAAACTTAAAGACCTTTTCTTCTTTATTAATGAATGTGAAAGAAAAGAACGTTTGTTGACCAAAATATATGAAGAAAAAAAAATTATTTTATATGAAGATTTGTCAGACAATGAATGTTATGACAAACCTAAAATTACGACTGATCCGGAAAAAAAAGTAATTCGTTCACGCAAACCGCTTAAAGTAAAAAAGAAACTGCTTGAGGCTTATGAATGTAAAATGTGTAATAAAATATTTTATGGGAAATCTTCTTTTGCCAATCATAACCGAATGCATAAACATAAAAAAGAACCTAAGAAGTTTTTGTGTAATTATTGTGGTAAAAATTTTATGAAAAGTTCTCATTTAAAAAGGCATATTAGAAGTCATACAGGAATTAGACCATTTGAATGTAAAAACTGTGGAAAAAGTTTTGTCCAAAGTAATGATCTGAAGAGGCATCTATTAACACATACCAGAGAAAAAATATTTCAGGCAAGTATCCAGTTTACTGGCTGACAACTGGTAGTTTTAATTTAAGCAAATTTTCAGTGCCAGCACTGTAATAAAGGATTTCATCAAAAATCATGTCTGGTTAACCACATCATGACACACAGTAATGAAAAAAAATTTACTTGTGAATTTTGTGATAAAAAGTTTACTATGAAAACTTATCTAAGCATCCATATGAGGATTCACACAGGCCATAAATTATTTCAAGTGAGTAAAATGTTTTTTTAAACAAGTTCCTTTTTTAAACTTATATTTATAGTGCAATTACTGTGACAAACAATTTTACCAGAAGAGTAGCCTTAATAACCACATATTAACACATACTGGAGAAAAACCATTCAAATGTAATCAATGTGATAAAACTTTTATTCAATCAAATCATCTGAAGGAACATCTGAGGATCCATAGTGGAGAAAAACCCTATATTTGTTCATACTGTGGCAAAAATTTCACCTACAGTAGTACATTAAAAGTCCATTTAAGACAACATACAGGTGAAACCCCACATATTTGTTCATTCTGTGGTAAAGGATTTAGAGATTCAAGTAATTTACGAAGACATACAAATAGACTTCATGCACTTGTAGTAAATAAAAATGAAATTAAGCATGAAAATATGGAAAATAAAAACACAATTAAAACTGTTTAATTAAAGACCATGTTTCTTTAAAAAAGGTTACTTTGTTATTTTCCTCTAGAAGTATTAGATCCTGAAGGCATTTTTTTAAAACTAACTTGTAGTTGATCTGATTTGAATTTAGTGATTTGGCTATTTAAAATTTGTTTTTTGGAGTTTTGTTCCTACAGTTATGCTTAAGCAGCTCTTGCAGACACATCTCTATAAATTACCCAAGTTCTGGTTCAAATTCACCCTTGGTTTCCTTCCCTAGACCCCAGCTTGAATACCAATCACAGTCCTAGATTTATTCATCTCCCATATGCCCCTTCCTGGGAATAGGATCAATAAATGGCTTGTGGTAGTTGTAGATAGGTTGAATTCTGGTACCAGCAATGGATAATTTTTTATTCTCTCTGCTCTATCCTGCATCCTGGCATGTCACTAGCCTTCTGTACACCATTGCCACCCTTTCCAACACCAGATGTAAAGTGGAGGAAGGATCTATTAAAACTGGTGGAACTGGGCTTCAATTATGATTAAGCATGTCTACCTTGAAATTCATTCAGCTTCTATCTGGTAGTCTCCTGTTGACATTTAGCCCACCAGGCATACATAATTATAAATAAAACCTCTATAAAGTTGATCTAGATGAGTTTCAGTATCAGTAACATACTTAGGATTGGTACAAATAATTTCATTAAAACCTTTTAATTAATAAAAAATATTTGTTGAAGTTTTAATGGTTTTTTCAATTTTTTGTGATTTGTTTGCGTTAGGACTGGCCCGTTTTGTTATGGTTTTTTTTTATTTATAAAAACCAAATTCAAATAAAAATTTACAACAAAAATTTAAAAAATAAATTAATGTGGAAATAATATAAATAAAAACCAAAACAAAGTAACCGGCAGGTGTATGCCTTTCTACTTGAAAAAGACACAGTACACTTAAGGCGGGTTCTCATTGCGCGAAAAGCGAATTCGCGAAATAATGACGTTCTGTGTCATGATTGGTTCAAATATTCGTTTTCGCGCAGTGAGAACCCGCCTTCCGCCTTTACGCTTTCTAAGTTAAAAACTGTTACTTTAGTCCCTTGGGATTAAAAGTGGCACTTTAGTCTCTGTAATGTACAACTAAAGTAGAAGTTTAGTCCCTACGGAGTAAAAAATATGTTTTGAGTGAGTGAGCACGACAGTCCTGCAAACTGCAAATGACAATAAACATGGCGATTTCTAATATGTACCATATATTTAAAGTTTTTGTTTTACCATTGGTTCTATCACGGTTTTTAAACAAGTTTTGACAGCATAAAAGTACTATTATCTAGTTCTGTGGTTGACAAGCATGCATTTTAAACTTTTATTTTCTGTGTACTCTATTAAATCATATTTTATGTTCTAAGATCTGGCAGTGCGTCGTAGATGAACGGAGCTAATCAATTTTTTGTGATTAAAAATTATCTTTCTGTCAACAACCAGACAGAAGACATTTAATACGTATATATAGTGTCAAATATTCACATTTTTGTATTTGGCCATTTTGTAGCGCGTCTTAGATTAGAAGAGTATATTCATTAAAAACGGACTAATATTTTATATTTAAAAATTTAAATATAAAATGCCGAAAACAAGAAATACTTACAAAGAAGGAACAAAAATAGTGTCGATGTGTCGAGTATGCTTAACCCAATCTAAGAGTGTTATGTTTAAGTTAACGGATAAGTTAAAAGGGGATGATAATCTAGGAGCGGAAACTTATTTAGAAGCTTTAGAAAGAGCTACATTTTCCAAGGTGTATTAATTTTATATTCTATTACTTGATTAGTTTACTGCGGTATTTTTGTTATTTTAATTTAAAGGTTAGGTCAATATAATGTTAATGTTATTTTAGGTAAAGTTGGGAGGAAATTATCCTGAAAGTATTTGCCCAATGTGTGTAAGTTTTCTTAAAATGGCTCTCCAATTTATAATACAATTTAAGGATTCACAAAAAAGGTTACAGCAAATATTCCATACATCAACACAAGCATATTACGATACAATTGAATCAGATAATTGTGAAAAGCCTGCAAAAAAAGTGAAAATTGACAACTCTGATTTATCATCTGTAGAATTAATTGTTAAAGATCAAACATACAGTTTAAATGACCTGGTTGTTGTAGAAAATCCTGATTTAGAGGAACATGATTACAAAGGTTTCATTGATAAATTGGGAAATGAAATTTCTGCCACAATAATTAATAATTCAACGGAGGAAAATATAAGTCCACAATTCATCAAGTCTGAAAATCATAATGAAAACCATATTGAATATAGTTTTCAAGATGAAAATGAAAGTGCTGAGGGATACATTAAAAATGGAACAGCAGAAGAAAATGAAGAAATATTTGATTATGTTATTCAAATACATGAAGACACTGATAATGAACAAAGTATTGAAGAAGAAGAAGAAGAAATAGAAACCGAAATTGAACAAACTTATAAAGACACAGATGAATTAAGTAATGAAAACAATGAAAGTAAATATGATTTAAACAATTTAAAAGAAGGTGAACTATTTCTTTTAAGCTATTAGGATATGTTTGATAAAATAACTGTGATTTTAGATGTAGATTCCAGAACACAATCTGAAAGTGATAATTTGGAGTACATAGAAATAGACATGTACAATAAAGCTGATATAGAATCACTGATAATAGACAGAGGTATTTTAAATAACGAAGAGGACGATGATAGTGATGCACCAAAAGTAAAAAGAAGAAGAAAACGGAAGAAAGTTGATTCTCAAACAACCCCCAAAGATGAATTTGAAAGAGAAGTTAAATTCCCTTGTGGCATTTGCAAAAAAATCTTTCCTTCCATTCGTTCTCTAAAAAACCATTCAAGAAGAACCCATACAGAGAAACATGAAAAGATATTCACTTGCGAAATATGCGGCACCATTTGCGAGACCAGGTCAAGTAAGTTTTCATTTTCTTTCTTATTTCATTATTTTATTAAGTATACAAAAAACAAAACTTCTACTAATTGGATTTAATTGACATAGTTGTCTCTGGTTACAAATTGCTCTTTGAGGTAACAATTTGATGTTGATTAAGGAAGTACATTTGTGGTACATTCATCCCTACTAAGTAATGATTGGTACTATACTTTTCATTATGATTGGTTTTCAATTTTTTAGAATTTGTGAACCACAAACTGCAACACGTGGAGAAGCAATTTAAATGCGACCAATGTGACAAATCCTATTCTACCAAAGCTCATCTTAAAGTCCATCTCAGCGTACACGCTAACATTAGACCGTATCTGTGTAACGTTTGCGGTAAAGATTTCAACTACGCCAACGCCTTGACTTATCACATGCGGCTACATACGGGGGAAAAGAACTACCACTGCGAATACTGTTCTCAACGATTCCGAATGATCAATTCGTTGAATAGACATCTTAGGACGCATACGGGGGAAAGACCGTACAAATGTCAATATTGCGGCAAGAGTTTTTCGTCTAAAGGAGAGGTGAGTTTATTTATTACAAGATTTATTTACCTTTACCTTCTATTATACTAAAACCAATAATAATTGAGAGTAGAAGTAGGCCCAGTTGACAGCAAATCGGGGGCGTGCTTATTAATTTTTGAGAGGGTTAAGAATCGAAAAGATTAAAATCTGAATCTTTTATTAATAAACTGTTTTTCTTGGTATTTTTTTTTGTTTTTCGTCTAATCTTCAACCTCAGATTCGTCACTGTTGCTACCAATGATACGCTCGTGCTTGCATTTACATTACTGTGGCATGCGACGATTTGATGGAAGTTACTGTAAATTGACAAAGACAGAAATATCGTTGCGTACAGCGTTGCCACTAGTTGTAATAAATACCTATGAATGAATGTAGCGAGCGGGGTGGCTGATGCCTGGCAAGTAGGCCCTTCGGGTCCTTTTTGTCATACCCCAGGTTCTCCACGCCTCGACCTTCGTATGAAGGTCATGATGTCCCTTGGAGGGAGGGTGTGCAAGTCTACTCCCTCGATTCTTCGCACCCCAAAGATGTCTTGCCTGAGTTGTGTGTACACCTCACAGGTGCTCAGGAAGTGGTAAGAAGTTTCCTCCTCACCACAGTTTGGGTAGTCTTTCAGATAGAATAAAAATATAAGGGTGTTCCATTAAAAAAATCGACGATATTTGTATTTAAAAGATACCTGTTTTTAAAACACCCCATATAAGATTTTACTGATTAAACATGTATACTGAAAAAAACTTTATATAAAAAGAAATTGTTCTTCGAAAACCGCACCTCTCTATGGTTTTTAACTTCCGATATATTTGCAGTTAAAATGGGTCAGAAATGTTTGGGACACCCAGTATGAATAATATATTAAATTGAATAATTTTCATTTCAAACATGCAAATTTACGAGCTATTTTTAAGGACAGTTGTTATTGGTGTAATGCATTGTGACGTACTAGCCCGAAAACGCATATCGACGAATCTTATTGCACGTCGGTGGTAACAGGAATAAATATACAGGGTGTTTCAAAAAAAGGTAACACCGTCTCTAGGATAGGTAAAAAACTGAAAAATAATTGGGGTTTGCTTAGTAAAATTTTTTTCTAACGCCATCCGTTTTCAAGATAAAGGGCGTTGAAGAAAATAAAAAATTACACATTTCTTACGATTTTGCCGAAACTACTGGCACCATTGCAATGAAATTTTATACGAATATGTTTTGGAAGCTGATATATCCCATGAATTTGTTTTTATAACTAACTCTCATAGAGGGCGCTAGTTACACGATTCATACAACGTATTATTACATGGCAAACTTAGAGAAAAGCGAACTTTATCATTAGTTTATACCAGGAGCGGTTATTACTTCATAATTTTCAAATCAAAATATTCCGAAAACTGTACATAATATCGAGTTTTACCAAGAGTACCTTTTTGGTGTAGAATTAAACGATGTTTATGTTCACTTGGAGTTTTGACTAATAATTCTATCCTAAAAAAAGTTATGTTGAATAATACGTTGTATGAATCGTGTAACTAGCGCCCTCTATGAGAGTTAGTTATAAAAACAAATTCATCGGATATATCAGCTTCCAAAATATATTCGTATAAAATTTCATTGCAATGGTGCCAGTAGTTTCGGCAAAATCGTAAGAAATGTGTAATTTTTTATTTTCTTCAACGCCCTTTATCTTGAAAACGGATGGCGTTAGAAAAAAATTTTACTAAGCAAACCCCAATTATTTTTCAGTTTTTTACCTATCCTAGAGACGGTGTTACCTTTTTTTGAAACACCCTGTATAATAGAAATTGACAAAGACAGATGATTCCGGGTTAATACGTCATAGCACCACCCATTTATTTCTGACATTTTTCAGATTTTAATTAACATGCTGATTTCAAATGCGTGAAATTTATTTTCACACACGATATTCTCTACATACTGAACCAACATCATTATTCATCGATTTAAAATATGTTTGAAAGGATTTCATCTATTTGTTGACTTTCCCATTGCTGTTTCGTTTTTACCAAACTGAGTTATGGTTGTCTTACAAATTTTATTGAAATATTAACTTTGTTAACAAATGACAGCTGTCTTTTTATGCCGATTAATGATTAGGTTTGTTTTCACATCAAATCACAAACTTGTTTCTTACAATTTTCAAACCATTCTTGTGCGCAAGTCTCGTTTGAAATAAATCCCGATCTGATCTGTGATTAATGTGAAAACAGTAGACAAAATGTGTATGAGTAAATAATCCGTATGATATTACCTAAAAAGAAGATTAAAAAGAAAGAGGTTATTGTTATTGTTTACAAAGCTATGAAAACTGTAAACATGTGTATGAGTAAATTATCCTTAAAGTATTAAAGTATTCTTCCAACATAATTTCTAAATCTGAATACATGTCTTTTTAGTTTAAATAGGTTTATAATGATATTAAAAAAAAACAGGAGAAAATAACAACAAAAAATATAGAAACTAATTGACATAAGGTTTAATACGCGCATGTGCCAACAATCTGCTGGAAATTAATTCTCAAACTGCTTGGACTGTCACCAAACTGTCAGGAAACCATGTGAAAACATCCGACTAGTAATTGGAAATTAGTTTCAAACTAATGCGCGAACACAAAATATCAAATGCGCACACTCCAAACGTTAGAAACAAGTTTGAAACCAATGTGAAAACAAACCTATTGTCTGTTTGATTTTTGTGTTTTAGGTGGTGTGTCACGAATACATTCACACCGGCTACCGCCCTTATCACTGTAAATATTGCAAAAAGGGTTTCTCGAAAACGCATAATTTGAAAATTCATTTGTTGTCTCACGGAGGGCCGTACGAGTGTAGGTTTTGCACTAAAACTTTCATAGAGGAGAGCATTTTAGTGATGCATAATAAAATAGCCCATGGGGACTTGATGAATGAAATAAATGCCGAAGAGAATATCTGTAGTAATGAAGGATACGATGAAATTGAAGCCATTGTCGATGATGATGATTCGAATATGGAGTACGTTGAAGCCGATGATGCTCATCTTGAATAGTTTTGTTTGTAAATCTTTTTTTTATGTTGTTTTATTTTCTTTGTATGTTTAACAATAAATTAAATCTTTTTTTTTTGTTATTTTATTTTTTTTGTATTTTTAATGAAAACGAAAACGTACCATCGTCAACTGTTTTATTGACTAGGAATGATAATATAGGGGATATTTTTCCACCCACCTCTTTAAGAGTTGCCGATTAAATGCCATCCAACTGGTAATTTTTCTATTACATCGGTATCTCAGAGAAATGGAGATTTTAATGGATGAGGTCAATAGACTTATCTATATTGAATACTCATGCGCAAATATTTTGAATTTTCCCCTTCCACTGCTAATTTATGACTACTTCTCATGGAACACGGTATCTCAGAAAAATGGAGATTTTAACGGATGAGGTCAATAGACTTATCTATATTGAATACTCATGCGCAAATATTTTGAATTTTCCCCTTCCACTGCTAATTTATGACTACTTCTTCTCATGGAACACGGTATCTCAGAGAAATGGAGATTTTAACGGGTGAGGTCAATAGACTTATCTATATTGAATACTCATGCGCAAATATTTTTGAATTTTCCCCTTCCACTGCTAATTTATGACTACTTCTTTTCATGGAACACAACGTATTGCTACCCAGGAATACCACTACTTAAATGAAAAAACCCTTGTAGCTGTCAAAAGCTGGCTTCTATTTGCCAGATAGACTCGGCAACTAAGGCCATAAACCACAAAGAAGAGGTATATAAGAGCGTATAACAATAAAAATACTGAGATGGTCCAAAAAAACAAAATACAAATCCACTCAAATAAAATAAACAATGAACCAACCTCTTATGGTCGTATGCATAATAATATACGGATTGATAGGCTTGCCAACACAATTTTATAAGGGGCAGAGAGTGGGAGTTGGTTCGCCCATGAGTATTCAATTTGAGCCATTAACGAGATGGGTCTATTATCAAAGAGTTAATATGAATAAAAGACTTCATCGAACATTTGGGTTACTAAGTCCAAAGTATGTATCTAACTTATGATTACATATAGTAGGTTAAAAGTCACCACCAGAGAAGCTGGATAGCCTGCCTTCAGTGTGACATACTTGGAGTTGGACCTGTCAACCACTCCCACTGCTTCAACTGAGTTTTTAATAGATCTCATTTGGTTAATCAACAATTTTTCATGAAGTATTTACAATAGACCTATCTCTATATTTTTTGAATTTTCCCCTTCCACTGCTAATTTATGACTACTTCTTTTCATGGAACACAACGTATTGCCACCCAGGAATACCACTACTTAAATGAAAAAAACCCTTGTAGCTGTCAAAAGCTAGCTTCTATTTGCCAGATAGACTCGGCAACTAAGGCCATAAACCACAAAGAAGAGGTTACAATTTTTATTTCGTTCAAGTCAAGAAGAAGATATTAATTTATTGAGTTTGGATAAAAAAAAAGTGTTGATCCAGATAAAAATATTTATTTTAACTTATTACAAAAAATAAATAAAATTTACACAAATATAATTATAATCGAATCCCCTTCAATTATATTGATTGTGAACGATGCAGCCGAGGAAAATCACAATTGTTCACCACACCCAATTTGTATTATTTAATAATTTAAAAATATTGACGGTAATTTATTGTTATTGGAAATGGGTAATTATTTAGAAGACTGTCTACTTTTTGCGAGCTATTCGGAATATATATCATTTTTTTTATATATATTCTGCTTCTTGGAGTTAAACAATAACAACCACAAAAAAATAACGAAATAATAAAAAATTGTGCAAAATGTGTTAGGGATAAAATTATTTTATATATCTATTGAGTAATTTGATAAATATAAACATTCTTTTCTCGAAACATTTTATTTTATAATTATTGTAGTTTTACAAAATTGGCACTACTGAAATAACAGTCTTCTGAAAATGGACTGGAAAAGTAGTGACGTAAGTGTCAAACCAAATGATTCCAAACAAATTTTTTTTGGTATGTTTTATAGGTGTTATTGACTATTTTATTGTATTTTTTTGATTTTTGGGAGTTAATTACTGGTTTTTTATTAGTAAGTGTTCATTCATATGTTTTACATATCACTAAAGTAGATAGATGAACAATTTCCGTAAAAATATTATAACATAACCTTCAAAGTTGTACATTGTCATACATTTTAAGAATACTTACTAAAATAGTACTTTAAAATTCGAATTTGGAAAGATTTTGCTTATATGTATTTAATTATGATACTTGCGTTATATTTTAAAGTATAATAATAACAAAATAACTCAAACAAAAGTTATTTCTGGGGATTTATAATGTTGTCTTTTGGAATAATTCCATTGACATTTCCCAGTTCAATAGCATAGAACACAAATTTTGACGTCACACTTTCCCAGTCAATTGTCCTATAAAACATAATGGAATTGAAAATAAATCTAGATAAACAAGTTTAATAAAGTTCAAATATTTTACAGAAGTCAATTTTATAAAACAACCAGAATGCCAAGGAAATTATTTTACTCTTGGTAAAAACTTGATTTTAAGTAAATGAGTACAACAAAAAAGTCCAATTATCAGCCCAGAAATAAAGACTTAAAAAAGGCTACCTAAATCTTGCATAATTTTATTAACTTAAAAACTTTTTACTTATTGAAAGTATCTCTTATGTATAAATATAAGTAAAGTTATAATTTAAATAAAAACATCAAAATTTCGATAAAAATAAAAAAAAAGTACCAACAACTTATAACAAACTAATAGCGTTTTCTTTTGAGATTAGTAGAAAGTGAACTGAGTGCGCCCTCGGTGCGCACTGAAATTGCTCTTGCACTACCCCAGTTTTTACTGTGCACTGGCAACGGACGTTTTCAGGGCGAACTGCGTGTTTTTGACATTTCAAAAGAATGCATTTGATATAGTGCACTTTTTTGGTTATTATTAGTACTTGAAAACTTTTTCTGAAATTACCGAAGGCGAATATAAGTTTAAGGAGAACTTAAGGTATAGAGCGGTTTTGATTCTCTTTTTTCTTCATATTCTTCCGAAGATGAATATGAAATTACAGGCGTACTAAAATAAAATAAGTACAATAAAGAAACGTTTTATACATTCTGCACAAAGACCTATTTCTTAGACAATCCTAATCTAAGACCTATTTACCTCCTCCATAGTCAACTTGAACTTGAATCGTTGAACCTAACCTATTCGTATTGTCCTGTCCTGTAAATTTGTGGTACCATGGTATTGCCCTGAGTCGAATAGTCAGAGCAGTTTTTGGTGCCCTCAGGTCACATCGAGAGCGAGCAGTCTGTTCAAAAGAACATGCGTGACAGACTGCTCTCCCTAATGACATTTCAATAGAACACACAACTCGCTCTCAGGGTGCACTCAGTGCGTTGCTCTGGTCTCAAAAGAAAACGCTATAAAACATGAAAATGACATAATTGTACAAATGAACAACACGTGAAAAACAATCATAATAAAAAAATTATATATTAAGTTCTATCTTGTAGGGATATTAACATATCGCACATCCTCTGAAAAACGGTCATACACAGAAAAGTAAGTTTTTAGATTAAATATGGCAGCGTTTAATTTTCCATAATTCAACAAAACCGTCATGTTTTTAACATAAAAAACAGCCGCTGGATGACGGAAGTGTCACTTTTTTACGGAGTGATAATGTGCGCCCTCTGATCCACAACAGTGGATCAGAGGGAAGTGTTTTAGCAAATAATGTGTTTGTTGAGTAGAAAACGGTCAAAAAATAATAAATTGCGGTTTTCTACTATCATAATATAAACTTATTTCATTTTACCATCTAAAAAAGAGTCGTATTACACCATTTTACTCAACTATAAATTTTATTTAGAATTTTACTGATTAGAAAATAGTTGTAAGCTATGTTGCGACACTTTTTTGTAGTTGTTTTTCAAATTTTTATTCATATGGATGATTGAAAAAAGTCGTAAAGATGATATGACTGTTTTTTATACATTACTTTTTTTAATTTTAACCAAATAGTGAATATAATACTATCATACTACATCTTATGGCCATATTAATCTCAATTGCACGTCAGATTTTTTTACTTAAGACGACTAGTTATATTTATTATTTTTTTAATTGTTTAAATAATTATTATAGGAAATTCCATTTCCATTTTTACCAATCTTAAGCAACCACATCCCATACTTTTATGGTACATTTTATAAAAAATTTGTGATTTACTCTCAATAGCAATCCTTACGTTACAACATTGTAACTGTTAGATTTAAGATTAAAAAGTAATGTTTTTTTTGCTTTGTTAACAGTTCTTAATTTTTAAGTTTTATATGACCTGTAATAACATGTTTTTATGAAATATTCTTAAAACATTTAAATAAATCAGTGTTAGTTAAAAACAATATCTTGTTTTATTACATAAAACAATTTTATACGAAATGTGAAAAAATGTCCTATTTTAGGATTTTTTTCAAATCTGAACTAAAAAAATTAATTCTCGCAACAATTTTTTCTATTTTCTGTAACCCTACTATAAGTAAATAAGTTTTACATTGACTAAAAAAATAGTAGCTAATAATGAATAAAGTTAGTGTTACAAAACCATTAGTAAAATAATAATAAAAAATATTAAAACGCATTTGTCTCAATCTTGAATTTTTTGTGTTACGACAGTTTTTCAGAGGATATGTGATATATATAATTAACAAATAAATATGAATAAACTAACCACATGACTTTCATGGTCTGGTTAATATTATTCATAACTGCGCCCCTATTTACCATTTGTTTTAAAATGTTTCATCTCACGACGCGCTATGTAAACTAGCCGTATTTTCAGATTGTTTCATATCTATAGAACTGTCTAAAAATCCATCTACCGCTACCGTCGGTTTCATATCCGTAGAATTAGGCAAAAACGGTGGTATATCTCCCGCTAACAAATGATTAACGGGAAATTCACTAGATAAATTCGCATACTTAAAACTATTATCACTATTAGAAACCACATTAACGCCCAATACATTTGAACTACTATTGCTATTTTTCCCACCGGTGTGAACTAAGACGTGGTTAGTGAGAGACTGTTTTCGATTAAATTGTTTACCGCAATGTTGACACTGAAACGGCTTTTCGCCGCTGTGAATCAACAGATGGTCTCGTAGTGTCGTGCTGCGGACGAACTGTTTACCGCACAAATTACACTCATAAGGTTTAACGCCTGTAAATATAATAATGTTAAAACAACCAAAATTACTTTTAGTACTAATAAAACTCAAAGTCAACCCACAGTATGTAATTTAATGAAATGTTACAGTAGCGACATGTTTCGGTCACAAGACCATCTTCAGGCTTTAAGAAAAGAACACAATATGTCAGAGAAATGAAATACAAAGTCAAATATATAAAAGACAAATATAACATGTATAAAAGTCAGATCATATAAGATAAGTCTAACAAGAAATAGAAAATGATAGTTTTATAACAGTCAATATAGTTTATAAAATATATAGAACAAACAAAATCATTCTATAGAATGTTGATACCTGGTTTCATTCTGAAATTTTTACTTCTTTACGCCAGATTTTCTTATTTTCACAGATCAAACTTCCATACGGTTTGTTCTAATAATTTAAACTATTTTTAAACTACCTTTTTCAACCTATTTTATTACTCTAACTTAAAATACTCCCTTTTTTTATTCATAATATCTGTAATAATTTGTTTAAACACTGCAGTCTGCACATAGAGGTGAGTTTCCATATTGTATTATATATTATAATATATTTTTATGTTTTCACATTGATTTTGTTTGTTCTATATATTTTATAAACTATATTGACTGTTATAAAACTATCATTTTCTATTTCTTGTTAGATTTATCTTATATGATCTGACTTTTATACATGTTATATTTGTCTTTTATATATTTGACTTTGTATTTCATTTCTCTGACATATTGTGTTCTTTTCTTAAAGCCTGAAGATGGTCTTGTGACCGAAACATGTCGCTACTGTAACATTTCATTAAATTACATACTGTGGGTTGACTTTGAGTTTTATTATGTACTACTATTCGTACTATCCACATTTGAGTTATTGATAACCTCTACAATTTAAAATTACTTTTGTTAAAGAGAATTACCTGTATGCATCAATTTGTGCCTTTCTAAATGATAACTGGACAAAAACGCTTTGCCACAATAGGTGCATCTGTGTGGTTTCTCTCCTGCATGCCGCCTCATATGATAACTCAGATGACTTGATTGTGTAAATGATTTCTGGCAAACTGTACATTTGTGCGCCTTAATTCCCGTATGAGTTAAAAGGTGGGTCTTGAGTGTGTCTTTCGTAATGTAACTTTTACCACATTCTTTACACTCAAAGGGTTTGATGCCTACAATAAAAAAGCAAATTAAGATAATTTTTACAGAAACAAAGAGCACTTGAAACAGTAAATAGAGATAAAAATATAATAAAAACTAAAAAGTGTAATGATATTGGTGTACCACAGGGTAGTGTTCTTGAACCTTTGTTATTCCTAAGAGGGGGACCTTGGTCCCCCCTGGATCAGGCAAGATTTTTTTAATATTGGTAAATAATAACACAGTTGCAAATGTAGGCCAATACAGAATTTAGCTTCAACAAGAAAGATTGTAACACAGGGTTGCCACCTAATTTGTATCATGAAATTCCCTGACTTTTCCAGGTTTTCCCTGACCAAATTTATAAAATTCCATGACCAATTTATATTTGTAATTTATTTTAAAGATAACATCTATTCTGTAAAATAAAATAATAATATAATAAAATAAATTAACCTCGACAAAATGAGTAAACAGCAAAGAGACTGTGTAACCGTAAATTGGGTAACGAAGCTCAGAAACAAAAAAAGAAGACTGATTTTATGGCCTCTACCCATATGAGGTATTTAAGCAATTGTTAGTTGTTCGTTTTAAACTAAAACAAAAGTATAAATCTTGAATGTGTTTGATGTATGGTTTAAAGAAATAATAAAAAATTCCAGAAATTTTAATAATTTCCCTAACTTTATCAAGAATTTTTAAATATTCCCTGACTTTATTAAAAGAATTTAAATTCTCTGACAATTCCAGGTTTTCCAGGCTGGTGGCAACCCTGTAACATGTCTATGGTCATGTCACCTTGCACTATTACCGACCGTAAAGGATACCGCTATTATTACCGTTAAAACCGACCCCGATTCACTGTTAATGCTACTGTACACAAGACACCCCTTAGAGACGCTAACTATTTATCTGTTTGAACGAGGCCAATCAAAGAACGCGTCCCTCGCTTGCAATTGAATAACGAACGCATTTCTTCTGACATATGACACAAACACGATTTCCGCTTTGAGCAAGACTATTTAAAGACCCGTAAGGCAACCATATCTCCTTTCATCGACTAACAGGCCGACTGAAGAGTCTGAAGAAAAACGTTAAAGTACCTCATCTTGTGAATTTCCTTTTTGATTGTTGAAAGATACAACCCGCTAAGTTGGAGTCAAGTTATTGCTAAGTTGGAGTCAAGTTATCGCTTTTGGAAGGTCCCTATGTGAAGACAGTCCTTCAAACCACTTATGAGCTGTTAAGAAAACTATTACATCTCACACAGCCAGAACCATTAAAGAAACTTTCATCTCTCCACGAAGAAGCTGAAGCCGCCCTCCTAGACAGCACAGAAACCTAAAGTTAAGTCCACTTTTTACAACTCCAGTTCATTATCAGCAAGTACTTACAGTTTCAATAAAAATAATCAATTTAAAAAAAAAACAGCTTCATTTATATACCTTAGACTATAAGTCTTAAGGGTGTAACGTGGTCGGTCTTTATTTCAAGTAGCTTCTTTACTTGTTGTTTAATTAAAGTAAATACAAGGTGTTTCTATCTTTCTCACCTTAGTTTTTGTGTAGTTTGTTTGCTTAATCGATAGCGTTCAAAAGATAGTGGCGCCCTTATTACTTATACATCCCAATCCTTCCTATAGTGAGCATTAACTTGGAGTCGAACCACCTCCTGAAGAGGGTCTCTTAGCTGGGATCTCTTTTGGAGTGTTTTTTAGTTACAAATTGTCTCCCTGCCTTTTTGGGACTAAAAAGGGTTACAAATTGGCGCCCCTGATTAGGGTTACAAATTGGCGCCCTTGAATAAGGTTTCAAGATTTAAGGTAAAAAATGGCCAAAATCGTGAGTTTGATATACAAAAATTTTCCGGTCCCCCTTGACCACTGGTATGTCGCCCCCCCCCTGTCAAAGTTTCTGCCGGCGTGTTACTTTGCCCACCAAAATACAGTTTTTTCAACTTTTTTTTTGGAAGGATAGGTGCAATGAATTTGAATACTTTGGGTGTACGCTTTCGAGCTATGTAGCGCCAAGCGCCATATAACGCAAACGAAGAATAGTACTAGATAGCGCCAACTGGCGCAAATAGCGTGCTCCCCGAACAGACCCTTTGATACCTTTGGATATCAGTTTACTGAAGGTAATGGCACTTGAAAAACACGTATTGGGTGGTTAATAGCTGAAAAAAAATTTAGGGTGGGCAAAGTTACCCTGCCACAACCTTTCTTTGCCCTCCGATAAGAATTGCTTGTTTGGGCTAATTTAGGCTGCTATAGGGCTACTGTTCCTTTAAGCTTTAAGGCTTACTTGATTAATTTAACAAAAATAAACTAATATTTTCTTGATTACCGACGAACCTATGTTATTATTGAAAAATTTGTTGAATACACAATGGAAGACCAAATCCAAAATTATAAAAAAATGTATAGGGTGCTATTAAGAAATTTAAAGTTAGGGGCTGTAACTAAGGGGTGAATATTTAGGGGATAAATGTAACGTCAATATGTCAATCTGACGATGCTAATTCTATGGCGAAACGGCCGTCATTGCATTTCAAACGTATTTTACAAATAAATATTGAAAGTTTAATTAAACCTTTTAATTGTTTACTGTTCTTACTGAGATAGTTCAAGTTACAATCATAACTTTGGACAACAAAAAGTAAGAAATTGTAGACATTTTTTTATTTAGGAGAAGTATTGATAATAAATTAATATTCAAAGAACAGACCAATCAAGAATTAGAAACTGTAACCAACAAAATTGTTTATTTAATGAGATGTTCAACATATCTTAGTCCCAATGGTCAAAATGAACCATTTTCAATAGTGTATTCCCCATTTCACTTATTCTCCAATTCCAAAAATGAAATAAATCATCTTCAAATAATGCTGAATCATGCCATTTTAATAATACTGAAAAGTAGCGAAAATTGTTTCTACCTGTACCCAAGGTAACAAAACTTTAGTTTCCATACCAAGCCTGACCGTTTTCTATGAAAAAACAACTACTTCCTGGGCTATATGCCCCAATGGACATTGAATTACATTCCAATAGAAAACTTGATGGCGACCGACTTCGTCGATACTTAAAACCATCTCTGTCGGTTTGCAAATCAACGAGACGAACACTACTTGCAGACCGGTTTCTACATTATTGTGTCATCCTCAGTACGAGGTAAGTAGTTCTTCTCATCCTGCTTAGCAGGATGCAGAATGATTCTTTTATGCCAATACATAGACCATGAAAATAAATTCAGATAAGATGCAGTCAATATAAAACTGAAAAGTAGAAAATGTTTTTTACCTACACCCAAAGTAAAGATATATTTAATTGCTCAAAATACACTCTAATAAGTACTTGATTAAATACATTAAAATGGCTTCTAGTAACAAAATTAATTTTTATTTTTAAAGTTAAGATACCCCAGTATATCTACAAATACTCTGGAAGCAGCAGCTATATGAAATGTTCACTATCAAGGTAGAGTCAGAGGAGGTACTTTAAAATACAAAGGGCACCACAATTGATCTGTAGAGGTCATGGTTTATCAGGATTATCAAGCTAGCCCAATTTGTAAGCTGTTCAACTTTGTATTTCACAAAGGCATGTTAGAGTATATCTATAATTATTTTTAAAAGATACCTAAAGAATAACTTACTTTTACAACAAACTCACTATAATGTTCATATAGATTTGTTTTATTCTAATTTTATTGTTATTTTATCTCAATAACTGCAAGTTATTGTCTGTTTTATATTCTTTAAATGTTAATGAAATTCGTTTTTTTTTGCTAAATAAAGCAGTATATAAAAATATTTTAGCTAACCTGAATGGCTTAAGATATGTCTTTCTAGTCCATTTTTCCTGGTATAATTCTTTCCACAAAAATTACACAGAAACCTTCTCTTTCCTTTTAACTTCTTTCCTTTAACATATTCAGGTTCACCATCACTTTCCTCTTTTATCTTTTTTTTACCTCTTCTTTGTTTTGGTTTATTCAAATAATCTACTATGTTACAAATGTCCTTTTTGGATGATAATACTTCTTTTGGACGGCAGTTTGTAAATGTTTTATAATGTTCAGTTAAATCTACTATGGAAGAAAAACTCTCACTACAGTTTTCACATACTGCTAGTGTATCTTTGTTTATCTACAAAATAAAACACATTTACTGAATTAGCAGTGGGAAACAAAATTATTACCTGTAAGACAATGTCAGGTTCTAGTTCTACTATTTCCTGTTTAACACCTTTTAAAAAAAAATCACTGTCGATACTGTCTTCATCTTTTATATCATTGTTACTACTATTATCTACTTCCTCTTGTTCTATATTTGTGGATTGGTGTTCTAGTTTTTTTAATATTTCTTTTAGAGTGATTTCATTATTTTTACAATTTGTTACAAACTCAAATATATCATCCAACTGTTTAACGCATTTCATGCAAACATTTTCTGGTAGTTTCTCTTCGTCAAGCTAAAATACAATTCAATTAGTTTCCATTATATGAAAATGTAATTAAACAAAAATTACATACCTTAATATCTATAACAGATTTAATAAACTCTAATTGTTTTAATTCTAATATGGGTCGCAGATTCCCATAATCTAAACACAATCGACAAATTTTTGTAAAATCTTTTTGTAAAATAATAGGACTCATATTTAATTTTTAATTGTCTTTAATGCAAATAAACAAAGTTCAACAATGGAGGTTATACACCTTTCACGTTGGCAAGCGTTGACTTGACATTGACGTTTATGTCAAATTTTTTAAATTACAAGGGGTAAGGGGTAGAAATTTTTTGTATGATTGATTGATTGATTGAACGTGTTTGTTATCTATGGATTGATCATTGATCCGATGCTTCCACAAGGTGCGACTTTGGAATGTTTCTTAAGATCCGCGGATAATGTTTTCGTAAAAAAATGGATTTATTTCGAAATATACTATTTTTTTGGATAACTACTTGGAAATCAAGGCATTCCAGCAGTGTGGAAGTCCATTTTACTAAGAACCCTAAAAAATAAAACTTTTTGACAAAAAATTCGCTTTTTATTTAAAAAATAGCTTTTGTAAACTCAATGACAACTGTAACCTTCCAGATTAACCATCCGCTTAATAAATTCTCTGCGCATGTACAAAATTATCCGAAATTGATAGCGGGACAGCCGCAGTGTTGTCAGTTCAAATATTTTTTCCTGATTTAGTAAATTTGATTATACAAAAGACGCGTGTTAATAAGGAGCCTTACTGCTAAACTTCATAAGTAATAAATAAGATGCTAAGAACAGCAACTGAAAATATAAATAATAACGTACGTACTTCCCTTCGTTATTTCGAAATAAATATATTGTATTATGCGAATATAAAAATCTCACGTTTTCATGGTATTCTGTGGTTTTTATTTTTAGAGCAATGGGGTAACGAGTTCAGCTATAAAGAACAAACCTTATGTAACAATGGTTTAAAATATTGAAGTAAAACAGGTGTTATTTTTTAGTAATTCAGATAAAATATGTTAACATACCTTTTTTTAATGGTTTTCTGTGGTTTTAAATTAATGAAAAATATTAACTACTTCAATAAATGCAATCTATTCACTCACTTTATTTATTCATACATATGTGGCAACGTAGCTCGAGATTTAAACTTTGCCACTCCTTATCGACCAATAAAATTATTCTTGAAAATTCAAATTTCGTACATGCGCAGATAATTTTTCAAGCGGATAGTTAACCTGGAAGATAACCGTTTTGGGTAAAACTAGCATCACAACATTGAGATATACAGGGTGTTTCAAAAAAAGGTAACACCGTCTCTAAGATAGGTAAAAAACTGAAAAATAATTGGGGTTTGCTCAGTAAATTTTTTTTCTAACGCCATCCGTTTTCAAGATAAAGGGCGTTGAAGAAAATAAAAAATTACACATTTCTTACGATTTTGCCGAAACTACTAGCACCATTGCAATGAAATTTTATACGAATATGTTTTGGAAGCTGATATATCCCATGAATTTGTTTTTATAACTAACTCTCATAGAGGGCGCTAGTTACACGATTCATACAACGTATTATTCAACATAACTTTTTTTAGGGTAGAATTATTAGTCAAAACAATAAATAGAGTTTTGAAACCTTGTTATTTGTAAAATTAGAAATTGTTAAACAAAATGTACTCAAATGTTGAATACACCGACATGTTATTAACTTTAGGCGAGTGTTTAGGAAACTCTAGTGCAGCTTTTACGCGTTATGCAGAAAAGTTTCCTAGAAGAAACTTACCAAGTAAAAAAACATTTAGAGCAGTTGAACGACGTGGTCGAGAAACTGGGAATGTAAGACCAAAGAAAATAAAATAATTTTACTAAGCAAACCCCAATTATTTTTCAGTTTTTTACCTATCCTAGAGACGGTGTTACCTTTTTTTTAAACACCCTGTATGTTAAAAAATTTTATTTTTTAATATTCTTAGTATTATTTTTTAGTCCATGTAAAAATTGATACTGGTTCTTTTAAGAAGCAGTTTTTAGTTTTATAGTTAAGATAAAATTTCATATTGAATAAAACAAATATTTATTTATTTCTGTCCTTAAAATGAATATAAAATTAAACAACATTATGAAATTAAACACAAATTAAACATATTTACAAAAATAGCGCATATCTGTTGGTGACAACCACCTATAACAGCCTCCCATATTATTTTGGATCAAATATTTCATTGTATAAGGATTCTGGTTGTTTTCTTCCTCCCAAATTTCTTTCTTTTTCAAATTATCTAAAATTTCTTGAGATACTGCCATTGCTTTGAATGGCAGTTTCATTGCAACATCCTCTAAAAAGTCTTTTACTTCTTTATATTCACATTTTCCTCCTAATTCTAAGATAATACGACCTGAAACAAAAATATACAAATGATATTAAAAACAAAATTTTATATAATGTACTTAGTAGTTACCTGCTTTAACTGGAGTAACATAATGATCTATTGCTCCTTTTCCTCCACCCATGCGTTGACCTTGTCCATGTTTTGTAACAGGTTGCCAAGGAGCATCAACCCTCCACATGGCAAACATTTTATTGGTATCCATCTTTCTACCAATTGTTAAACGCATCATTTCAAAATGCCCCCATTTTAGACGACCTCCTCCTAATGCCTAAAAAAATTAACATCTTTTTTCATAATAAACATACTATTTTAAAAATGTTTACCATAATTCCATATTGCTTATGTAGTAAAAAATTATGTACTTCTTCTGGACCTCTCATGAATCTTAATTTCTTTTGCATTTTTGGTGGTCTAATTGCTGGTGGCAATTGAGGAACTTTATCTATAAACTTTAATTTAGGTTTTTCGGGAATTTCTATGTCTAAAAATTATAAAAATAATATAAATATTAAAATGTACAAAAGTATTGTCGTTGAAGTCTTACGGTCGAATACGGGAGGAGCTGGAAAATGTTTAAAACCATTAACTTGGCAAAACAAAACCCTTGTAGCTAAAATAATTATGTAAGTTAAATACGAGAAAAAGAAATAAATATATTTTCTTACGTCTTAAAAATACCATTGTATTCTGCATATTTAAGCAATTTTATTAAAATATTAGCCCTAAATTAATAACTTATAAATACAAATATTAATTTAACATAACCTTTTTCTTCTTTTTTCATTTAGCAATAGTATAACTTCAACCCTCATTTATGTCTGTGCTGAATCAAAATCAAAGGTGTATTCTTTGGCTGAATCCTCTAAAGTGATCAAATTCTTTACACGACGTGATCGAAATGAATGTGATGATTGTAATCAATCAAAACAACAACAATGAAGGATGTTGAAGCCAGGAAGAAATGTTAATTTAAAAATTATTTTCCTAGATACTAAGATATATTTGTGTTAAATTATTTGAGTAATAATATATATAAGGTAATTCGCATATGCGGTATTAATTTAAAAAATATTAATTGGCGAATTCTTGTAGGGCAATATATCGATTTGGGAGATTACGATATTAAACTGAAAGATAAAAAAATCTGTATGAAAATGTGCACTACAGTAGATAATCATTGAGGACTATATTGAATTTGTTACACATGCATTTTTGGATTGATAAACGAAGCCAAGGATGTGGGTTTAATGTTCGTCAAATTCCTCCATCTCTTTCTGGTAAGTTCACATGTTTTTATAATCTATGTTATTGGGTTTATTTATTCATGAATTAAATTGGTTAAATTATTTCATTATTACCTAATAAAAATTCGGAATGATTGTCTATGATTTACAAAATATGTAAATTATATTCATTTTTCAGGTTACGGACGCAACCAGAGGAATTTATGTAACAGTTTCTATCCCAAACCGATGGTAACTCCAGTCCACAGGTTTCAGTCTATAGAGGGTGGCTTACGTAATGGTAGATCTGGATATCATGCTAGGGTACCACTACATTGTTCCACATCAGTTCATTACAAGTAAGATTTATTTGTATTTGTTGTTATTTTCTTAAATAAGATTGTTTTTCTATTTTCAGTGGATCTGGTAGTAACATTCGTATACCTCCTGTGGTTGCTAGATCCACAGAGATGGTGGATTCTGGACCATCATTAGTAACCCGCCACAATGTTTCTCCCACATCAAAGTTAAAATGTGGAGTTTGGATTTTTTTTGCCTTAGTTACCTTTTTTCTAGCAGGGGCCAAATACTATTTTCATGGAGTAAGTAAAACTAACCAATAATATTTAATTTAATGTCCAGCAGTAATTTTTTGAAAACAATCTGTGTTTAAGTCTAAAATATGTGCCTAAAAATTTGTTTCAGATAAATATAGGTGTTGAGGTGTTGGTATTTTGTTCCCTTCTTGTGGTTGTTCTTTTACTTGGAGGCTTAATATCTCTATGTGAAGCAATTGTATCTTATTCTCCAGCAAATAATCATTCAGAAATGCCTATTATGAGAATAGTTGAAGAGGTAAGTTTTTTTTTGTTTAAAAAAAGGGGACTCATATTTATACAAACCTGTATAAATAGTAAAAGCTCCATATTTGTGATTTGTGCATTTATCAAACAAGTAAAAATATTTGGAGTATTTGGTTTGCATGTGCCAAGATTTTTTATTTATTCTGTATCTATCTACTTCAAGAATTATTAGCAATAGCAAATTGAATTAAAAAAGTAAGAAAAAGAAGAAGTATATAATTACAAATTGGAAGAAGTAGCAATTATATGGCATGTGACAAGAATGATAAGATTTTACCAGGATTGCCTAATCGGCCTGATTTGTCCACCAGCTGTGTGACGTCACTGCAGTCCTTCTTTATAACGTTTACCATATAAATGCATGAGAATAATAGGAATTAGACAGTATTTTTATGATTTCTGAAATACTAACTAATAAATATTCACATAAAATCGTTTTAATACTTATATTTAATTAATTTATTGAATATTATTTGGGAAATAGGTAGAGTAAAGAAAACACTATTTCAAACATATTTAGTTCTATGTGGGCACACCAGTCTTTTTTAAAATCTTTTTTATAGGCAGACCTAAAATTTAAATTATAAAATAAAATATTTACTATATAAAATATTAAAAATTACCTAATAACTCATTCTTAAAGTCTCTTTCATAGTAATTTTCGGTAAAATGAACTGAACAGACATAACTAGTATCTACATTAAACTTGTCCTCTCTTTTACATCGAGCTATCCACTCATTCTGAATAGTTTTAGAGACAAGATCGTTTCCTTTAGGAAAGCGATGAAATGCAATACTTCCCAGGCATATTTCTTTTCAAATAAGTAAACTATCTCACTAAAAACGTAAAATAAAAAATGTATTCACTATTGAAAAAGAAGCTAAAAAACATTGTAGATAGAAGACCGGAACTTTTCATCATTGGACCACCAGGACCAATGCATACACCACACATAGGATGAGCAGATGTATTGGACATAGCACTATTAAAAGACATAACAGTAGACTGGGAAATGGAAAACAGCGAAGGAGGAACAAACCACGAACCAGTTATTCTCACAATAGGAGAAGGAACATACAAAAAACAATAAAGAAAACCAACTGGAAAAAAATTCAGAGCAAGAACAGGCCAGCTGATAGGACCAATTCCACATATAACAAGCAGCAAAGAACTAGAAATGCAACTCAGCCAATTCACGGAAACACTAAAATAAGCGATAGAAGAAAGTACAACAACCAAAAACGTAGAAGGATACAATAGGTTTTCAAACATCAGTGACAACCTAAGAGTGCTCATTAGGGTGAAAAACAGAGCAAGAAGAAGAGCCAACAGAACAGGATTAGAACAAGAAAAACGAGATGCAAACAGACTACATGAGGAAGTGAAGGAACAACTCAAAGCACACAGATCCAAGGACTGGGACAGAAGAATAGAAGAACTGGACCCAAATACACCAGGATTATGGAACCTCGCCAAGATATTACGACAAGACAAAAAGGACATTCCCTCAATCCACGGAGACAACGGAATCGTATTCACGGATGAAGAAAAAGCCGAAACCTTCAGGAGAACTATGGAGCGCCAATTCACTCTAAAGCCGAAACCTTCAGGAGAACTATGGAGCGTCAATTCACCCTGAATGAGCACCCAGACGAAGACATGGACTTCACAGATCAAGTAGAACAGTAGACGGAAACTTGGGATTCACAACACCAGAAGAAGTAGCCTACGTAATAAAAGGAAGGAAAGCCAGAAAAGCTTCTGAATACGACGGAAAGAGATAGTATTTCTGACAGCGATCATAAACGGCATATTAAGAACAAAGCACTTCCCGGACCAATGGAAGGAAGCAGAAATAGTGATGCTAAGGAAATCAGGACAAGATCCCAAGTTTCCACAAAACTACAGACCTATCAGTCTACTACCAGCGATGAGCAAAATAGCCGAGAGAGTCATCCTCAAGAAGCTAAACGAAGAAACCGAAGCAATAGGAATACTGCCAAAAGAACAGTTCGGATTCAGAAAAGAACACAGCGCACCGGACCAAGTACTTAAAATTGTAGAATACACAACAGAGGTATACAACAGAAATCAATCAACTGGAACCATCTTCCTAGACATCAGCAAAGCCTTCGACCGAGTATGGCACGAAGGACTGAAAGACAAGATGAGAGAAGTAGGATACACCAGGGAACTGACGAAACTACTACTCAGCTATCTGAAAAATAGAAGATTCAGGATAAGGATAGGAAACGCAAAATCCGAAGTAGGAACAACAGAAGCCGGAGTACCACAAGGAGCAGTCCTCTCACCGGTGCTTTACAACATATACACGGCAGACATTCCAAAGACAGACAACACAATGATGGCTCTCTACGCAGATGACACGGCTATCGTTACAAGAAGCACTCAACCAAGGAAGGTGACAAGAAGACTCCCAACAGGCTATGGACCAAATAGACGAATGGTGCACAACATGGAAAGTCCAAATAAACCCGGAGAAAACCCAAGCAGTCTACTTTACTAAAAGAAGGAAAAAACCAGAAGAAAACATTAACATAGTAGGAGAAGAGATCCAATTAAAAACCAAGGCCAAATACCTAGGAGTGATACTGGACAAAGGACTAACCTTCAAAGAACACGTGGAAAACATCACAAAGAAGGCAAAACAAGCAAAAGGAAGACTAGCCGGACTCATAGGAAGAAAATCCAAACTAGCACTGAAGACAAAGATGCATCTAATAAACGCAATCATCATTCCGATGATGGGGAGACAAAGCCAAAACCTACAAAAAGAAGATACAAGCACAGCAGAACATCAGCTTATGGCAAGCAGCAGACGCCATATGGTACATAAATATACAACTATACAGGGAACTAGACCAGGAGAAGACAGAAGAAATCATGAAAGCCAGAGACAAAAGAAGATTTGTAGAACTCAGAACACACCCGAACACAGCACTTAGGGAATTAACAAACTACACAGCAGAGGACTACAGGACACATCCTAGACCAAGGAAACAGCTGGACAACTAACAAGAAACAACATCTGTCAAGAAGCAGACAGAAGAGGAACCACCTATAAAATTTTCTGCCCATCCCTAGGGAGATGCGCAGATTCTTGAGTAGGGACAGCTTTAACAAGTGGATCCACTCTGAACGCCTAAAAAGAAGACAGGAGGATAAAGGTGCACCGCTCCTAGAGGGATGCATTCTGGAAGGGACGGGTTTGGTTAGAGTGTGTGTGTGTGTCACTATTGAATATTAACTAACCAAGCAATGCCCAGCCAAGCAATGTAACACATGAAATTTAAAAGTCCGAACTGGAGTTTAAAAGGACAGATTTTAAGTATTTTTCACAAAAATGCAACGTACACTAATGTATCCATAATAAATACCAGTCAAAATTTTGAATATTTTTACAATAAATCTAAAAACGTACATACGTCCTATGGGATTAAGCAATCCTGGTAAATTTTATCATTCTTGGGCATGTGAGATTTCTTGATCCCTCTATGGAGAAATTCCCCGCGAATAATGCGCTCTTACTGAAAACCTTTCACTTAAAATTTATTTTTCACTTATATGTCAATAGTAGTTAATTAATATTTAACTAGATACTTTACTCAGTTCTGATAAACCAAAGTTTGTTATATAAATTCATAACTCCCATTGTGGTTCTTTTATGTTTCTGTAGCAAGAAGTTGAGGAACCGATGCAGAATCAAGGCAGTTCTACAACGCACACTCCTTCAGAATTGCCTCCTCCTCCTCCATACCATATAGCCGTAATGTTGTCTCCAAGAAACGATTTGGATGCTATACAAGTTATTAGAGATTCTCCTCCTCCTACTTATGAGAAAGCCATCTCTTGAATCGCGGGACATAATTTAAGACTTGAATTTTTTACCTACTATTTAATTGTTACTATAATTATAATGGACGGTTTCACAAACGATCGCGATCGTTTTTTAAAAAAAGGTAACTAAAAACAATTTTAAACGTATAATGATGAATTTTACCTACATGGTTAACAATTCATTCCAAACTCGTGTAGGTTTAAATTTAAATATGCAAAAAGAGCTGTTTGTGATACTCGAATTTTTACTTTAACAAACGTATCTTTCCATTTACAAATATGTACATATACTTACAGTAGCGTTAGGATATTTAACGAAAACGTTGTGCCTACTTTCTTTGAAATCTCACACTATAGTCGGCGGAGCTACAGTTTATGACCCATTTAAATATCGGGTTGAAACATGCCTCGTTTGAAAGCTTATGATGTGGGCCTTTCAACAAAGTATATTACAACCAAACCACACATTCTATTCCTGAGATATTGATGACATTGTGTATAGTACTTGACCACGACCATGGTAACGGGTAAATAAAAACCCAAATCATATGGTGAGGAAATACGCGGTTGCCGAATTGACACCAGCTTCGTTTAGCTGAAAGCAGTTGTGGAAAAACTGTTGTTATTGTATTATTTGCTCACTTTCAAATAAATAATATATGATTAACAACAACCAAATCTTTATTTTAATGCTTTTACAAAATTCTACATTTTACATACAAAATGACTAAGCACACAACCACCTGTCTCGTGTCTGATCTAACCAAAAAAATCTTCTTTTTCTATTGTTACAGAACACTAAAATAACTAAAACTAATCTGTGCAAATAGAGCTCGTACTTATCCAACATTTTTGATGCTCCATAGGACCATTCAAAGTTTGATGGCGAATCAAGTATTTTTTCTGTAGCGAGTTCATTTTCGATATACACCAAATGATTATTTTCATCTTTTAAGATGGACATTTTACTATTTCGTGCTCTGCAAATTGCTTGGAAACATTCATGTTCCGTATAATCTTCGCAGTTGGATTTGAATGCCCAACTGCAACAGTTTCACCATAACTGATTTCAGCTAAATGAAAGTTGATCTCAGGAATGGAATGTGTAGTATTATTGCAATGTACCTTGTTGAAAAGCTCACATAATAAGCTTTCAGACGAGGTATGTCTTAACTCGATATTCAAATGAGCCACAAACTGTAGTTGTGCCCACTTTTCTTATATAAAATTTTTCTTATCGACACATAAAGTCTTGATAAAGAAATCCAATAAATTACACAAAATCTAAATTCAAATTTTATTTCTGACATGTAAATCAGTTTTCTCCTTATTTATTTTTTTCGTGGTCTACACCCAAGTTCATTCAAGTAAGAAGGCATAACGATTTAAAAGTGAAAGTTGTTGCCAACATTTAAATAATAAAATTTCTGTGTACGTGTGTTCTACAATTTTACTATACTCGTAACTTGCACTGGTTTTTGGATAAAATATTAAAGAGTCGTGTATTGATATTAAGTATGTATTATACCTATATTTTTTATCCTATTGTAAATCTATGTATACATTCTACATATTGTACAAATGTTTTCATCGGTGTACTTCTATAAAGAAAGACATTTTTGAAATCGTGTTTTATTTACCCACACTCAGACTGGCTTAATTTGGCCCCTTCGCATTTGCCATTTGGAATGCCCTTTGGCATTCATCCAAGCTTGACTGTTGGCCGCGACCAGTCTGAAATTTTCTAAATGGCAACAGTGCATCTCCGGATATATGAGTAGGTATGGCCAATATTTCACAGTGACTATATCACTGATATATATTTGTGAAAAATGTCATGGAGTTTCCATTCCTAAAATAAAATAAAGTATCGTATGATTTATGAATTTAGTTAAATATAAAAAAAGTAGTAAATGTTTAATCACTATTAAACATAATTGACATGAGGTCTTGAATTTATCGAAAAGTTTATTTTCCCGGCCAGTACAATTTAATTTAGGGTCCCATACACTATTGATCTTTCTTTTTTAATGATTAAAGAAAAAAATATATTTTATTACAGAACAATACATTTGATTTCACGATATTTGGTAGCTGATATCATCGTATGTGATACCGAAAAATGATATTAACCATCTCTACAAAAAATGGGACGTGGAAAAAGGCAACTGTGCATATCCAGTGCTGACGGTGCAAATAAGGAATTGTGTTTACATACTTTTACTTACTTAGTTGTGTTAAAGTGAAACTTTGTAACATCAAGTTTGTTTAATAATAGGAAAGAACGTTTAGACAACAATAATGGAGTCGTCTAAGCGAACGCGAAAACGTGGATTTGAAGTAGATCACTAACTACATAGGTATAATGAGAAATATATCTGATTTGGTACATACTTTGAGAACTATGATTTAAATGCTTTCGCTTATTTTTATTAATAAATATGATAAGCACATATCTAAAACACTGAAAATAATATTAACATATATTATTTACGATAAAAAGGTAAAAAGATTGTTTACTGCAATACATATGACTTGTATGACTCAAGGATTTTACACATAAAGAGAAATAAATGCATAAAATTATTGTTGAATACAAATCAACTCAGCTCAAAGAAAATAATATGCTGAATTTCATATCATTTTATTTTTTTTACTTTTAATTAATGATGATTTCTATAGTTTTAGGAGTTTATTTGAAAAAAATGTAAAATTTTCTATTAATTTCTTAAACGAAACTAATAATTGTTATATTCCCCCTATAATTTAAGGCCGGTTCATGCAATGAACATTATAATTACACTTTCACTAAAAAAATGTCGTTCATGCAAGACTTCATTACGTTGCATTAATCAGCCTTTAGTTGTTTAAATGCATGAATTTTTGTTAAATTCCCGGTGCAAGTGCATTAGTCACAACACACTCGATCGACGTTATTGTAAAATGTTTTATTTATTTTAGTATAATGAGAAAATTTAGAAAAATTTTTAAATAATATGGAATTTCATAAATTCGGAAAGATAAGAATGTGCTATAAAAAGTGTGGCTTATCTGCACTCATATTTATTTGTTTGAAAGATATTTAAGGTGTGGTGTGTAAAATGAAAATCTATTTCCACTTGATTTGTTTATTGCCATTCAGGTAAATTAATATTTTTTCCAAAATATATTTAGAAATTAACTTTCATTGGTAGGTACTTCAGGTAAAAAATTATTTTAAATACCTAACTGATATTTCGCGAACGGAATTTTAAATTAGTAGGTAAAGTTAGCTGTGGAACATTAACTGTCAACTTTTTATTGCCAACTAAATGTCAATTGCGAGTTACGTCGAAATTCTATAAATTTAAAATTAGAAGCTGAGAAATGGATAAAGAAACTACAAATAATTCAAATGAAGTTAAAAAATCTGAATCAGACACTATAAAGGATATGGTTATGGTTACGGATAATTTCGTCGAGATGTACTACAAAAAAATTTTAAAAATAGAATTGGAAATGGCTAAAGCCCGAGTTAGTTTTCTCAAAGTAAGGGAAGGTATTCCGAAAAATGAAAAATTACTGAAAATACTGAACCAAAATTGCCAAAACATATTGGACCAAAATAATGCTAACATGTAGCTGAATGTACCTAGAATAAGATTTAAAATGTTCTAAATTGTAATTGATAATACCTATACAATAAATTTACTAAAATTCACTCAGAGCTTCATTTAAAACGGTCTATTTATTATTTAACAGCAAATAAATTAGAAGTTTGTGAACACTTACAAACTAAACACAATAATAAGTATTTTATTTTCAGTGACAATTTAGTAGCATCCTATACGGACAATAATCTGTCATTTCCACCCAATTTTTTATGGGGAGTATCCAATTCAGCTTATCAATTCGAAGGTATAGTTTACTTATATAAAAATTATTATTAAAAAATAAACTTTTACAAATTACCAATCTCTAAATAAAAGAGTCTCTTCTAACGAAACCATAGATATATCTCGATGATAGAATTCACACCTGTATTTTTAAAATGTAACGCCATTATCGATTATGAAAATCTTGGTACCTAATTATTTACTTTACCTTGGACAATTTTTAAAATTTTTACAAAAATAGTTTATTTATGGTTTGCAAACAAAGAATTGAGTATTAATTTAGTTCACTCATGAATAAGTTTCACAAATTAATCATTAAAGTTTGAACTATTTTTAAATGGCGCTGTCACAATTGGCAATATGGCGTCTGCGTAAACATTTTAAATGTTACTTTACTAAATTTATATATGACTTATAATTTATATATTGGGGTGAATATAAAAAAGGGTGAATATATAAAACTTTCAGTGTGCCTATAATAAAAAACTGCACAACATTTACTGTGTCTAAAGGAATGCTTTCTAAAGAAATGATATTCTATACAATCATTACAACTCGCCATTTTACAAGTGTTCTACTTAACAGCAAAATTTATTCTGAAACTAAAATAGGTACCTACTAACTTTGGCGAAAGAATTAACAATAATATGCTTTTTAAGAACTTGAACAAAATTTATAAAATTTAAAACCTGCTTCGACTCTTTTTCATGTTATCAGTTACTAGATATTACATAATAAAGAATAGTATATTAAACAACGCATTTCATATGGCTTTCTGTTATGACACGAGTTCAAGTTTAAAAAACGAATTGCGAAACGATGAGTTTTTTAAAGGACGAGTATAATAACAGCCATGTGAAATAAGTTGTTTATAATATTTTTTATATTTTGCCATTTTATCATTTTTTAAATTAGTTTATTATTTGTATGTAATTTACGAAAATTTTGATTTTAAAAAGTATGTTGGTACAACTGTGTAATTTATAACATTTGACAGTTTTGAAATTTAAATTATCAAATGTTAATGTTTTAAAATAATTTAAAATGAATACCACCACCAATAATATTATATCTTTATATAAGTAAAAGATGATATTCATATTCACAAATACTTTCTTAAAGAACAATATAAAATAAATAAATTGCCATTTGCCACAAATGTCATTGTCAATAGTCTCATTAGATACTTCACTCATGTTGCAAAACCATTTAAAACAAAAATTTGCGTGTGTAAAAGTTACATTACGAAACGCAAATGCGTTTTATAATGAAGATTTTGATAAGTGGAAACTATAAAAAACAGCATTATATGTTTTTAATACTTTATTTTTACTCAAATTAAAATAAGCTTTCCGACCAACTAACACAGATCAAAGTGTATTTGATGTTAATATATTGTTGACCTTAATATCCGACAAAAGATAGAAGTTACACAAAAAAATCTAAACAAATTTGTGTTAATGTAAATTCCTATAGACATTTTACATTATTTACAGGTATACATATAAATAGATTGCTGAAAATATTGATATGAGTGATATAGTTAAAACAATCTCCTTTGTTTTCCATCTATTGTTGTGTCTATTGTTTTTTAGGGGCTTGGAATCAAGATGGGAAATCTCCAAATATTTGGGATTATCTTCTGTATAAGAATCCAAATTTTACCATCGATGGAAACAACCCTTATGTTTCCGCAAATTCGTATAACATGATAGAAGAAGATATTAGCTTGTTGAAAACCTTAAATGTAAAAGTATTTAGAATGTCTTTGGCCTGGACGAGGATATTACCTTCTGGTAAGTTAACCTCCTAGTGGAGGCTATGGAACTCTCTATTAAAAACGTTTTAGGCATTGGAGATACCCCGAATACATTAGCCGTAAATCATTACAAAAAATTATTTAAGCTCTTAAAACAAGCCAATATTGAACCGCTTGTTACTCTTTATCATTTCGATTTGCCTCAAAAACTTTCTGATTACGGAGGTTTCCTGAACGTATCTATCGTTGATTGGTTTTCGAATTATGCTAGAGTATGTTTCAAGACGTTCGGCGATGAGGTTAAACATTGGTCTACGTTCAACGAACCATATATTTGGTGTTGGGGTGCTTACAGTTCTGGCTTTTTAGCGCCAGCCACGACAAAACCGGGTTTTTGGGAGTATGAATGTGGACACAATCTGTTAAAGGCGCACGCTAAAGCGTGGCACATTTACGATAAGGAGTTTAGGCCTACCCAAAAAGGTAACTATAAACTGCAACAATTTGTTTAGTATTATTATCTAATTTTATTTAGGAACGGTGTCTATTACATATGCTACTGATTGGTATACGCCCATGACGAAATCTAAAGATGATGTAAAATCGGCAGAAAGACAAATACAGTTTAGGGTAATTGATAAAACAGTCATTCCTTATTTTAACAAACATTTCTCTTTTTTTGATACTATGGGCGGTTGCATAAACGCTTGTTAAACCTATGGTAGCTAACATTATGTTAACTCGATGTTAGATTAATCTTTGAGTTACATAAAACTTTTTGACACATTGTTAAGTAGGTAACATTGGTTGCATTCAGAGCACGTAACTACTACCAAAATGTAGCGGACCGAAAATCGTTGACAAAATAACTACAATTACTGCGTACGAGAAGTATACACTTTTTACTCTGACCTGTCTTTTATACCAATAAATCTTAGACAAGGAAAGAGAGAGGACTGCGCATTGGAATCAATTTATGTAACCCATTTACCACCAAACTAATGGCGGACAATATTGACATAGGCGTATCATACGATTTTTCTTATACGATTATTAAATAATCATTTTCATTATTTCGTATTACAAATCTAATTTAAAAAAGTCTTTAAATTTATACCGCTCCAAAAAAAAAGAACAATCATTATAAAACATATTTATTTAATAAATATTACAATTTTAATCTATTTTATCTATTTTAAATATATGTTTTTGTTCCACGCCACTGCAAAACTATTACATCTATGAGAAAATAATAACAATTAATTGAAAAATAATCTTTAAAACTGAATGAAAACAATTTTCAAAATGTATGTACAATTAATTTAAGTTATCATACATAACATATGTGATTTAGTTAAACATCTATTACCTGAAAGCTGTAATATTAATAAAAATAAATTTCAAGGAAATAGTTTTAAAATACTTTTTACCTATGAAATGAAATGCCTTCCTCTTTTTTAGCACTCTGACTGTTGCACTTATAAACTACACAATTAACCATTTTAAAATGTTTATTCAGGTAATTAAAAAAGGTGAAAATTAATAAAAAAACTAAAAAAATACAATTCGACGTTCCAAATTTGTTTACCACCAAACGTTTGAAACTTGGCTTCACTCACACGCATAAGGTTTTCATTGCCATGCGCTGTCCTCTCTCTTTCCTAGTCTAAGCAATAAATGGTACACAAGGCAGGTCAGAGTAAAAAGTGTATACTTTTTTTGACGGTGCGGTGTTGTGGGCAATTTTTACCTGAAACCGAATATAGTTATATTGTCATAGGTTGGTCAAGCACTTAAACAATTAGTGATTTTCTAACTTTAATTTATCTCTGAGCCAACCATTAACAAACCTAATTCCCTCCAAAACCAACTTCCCAATGACTTCTGACAAACAGTAGGTCCAACCCACAGATACTAATGATACAGATCTATGGTTTAAGGGACATACCCGAGACCATATCGAATTAAATTAGCCTAACAATATTTTAGTTTAATATTTATAAATGAATGAATGAATAACTTTTATTGGCAAAATCTATAAATAATAAATTATCCTCTTGTTTTGATAGTAATCTGTGATTTTAATTTTTTAATACGGTTTCAAATTAGGTAATAAAAAATATAAACTACTAGAATACATACATGAATTAAAAACAGTATTGAAAATAGGTTTTTTTCGCTATTCAAATTATATATTTTTAGTAAATATGAAAATCTCATAAGATCAAAACCAATATACCATTAAAATAAATAAACATATCGTTTAAAATATCATTATACCAATTATCTAGTTAACCTAACCTGGGGTGTTACTTAAAATACCGCTTTACCAATTTAACATGGAGTTAATATCCTGTTAAAGTGAACACTTTGTTAAGTAACATAGGTTTAACAAGTGTTTATGCAACCTGCCCTCAATCTATTTTTGTCCAATTTTTTATAACAGTTAAGATTTTTGCAAAGTTTATGTAATATTTTCTTTAGTAAGGTATTCAAATTTATTATTGCTTTACAAGATTATTGACAGAAGGATCCATTTTTGGTGCTTCGGTGACCTTGAAACTTTCACCATTGTTCTGGTGTCTAGACACCAAATTTTACTACTGTTGGAACGAACTTATTGTAAAAATGCAAAACTACCAACAATTCTTTGTGCTTTAACCGTTACTTACTTTTATTTGGAAGTCCATCTTATTAAGAATAATAAAAAACTCTTGAAAAAATTAGGTTTTAAATTTTTTCAAATAAACTTGGAAGTTACGTTCAAATGAAGAGTTTTTTATTATTCTTTCCAACAATTTGTTATAGTTGTTATATTTCTATCTAGCTATTTAAGTGTCAATAGCATTATGTTATTGATGACAAATTTACTGGAAATATCCCAAATGAATTCTGAATATGTGATTTTAAATGTATACAGAAATCCAAAGAAAAATTGTAAAATGTATTGTAAATATTCTGGGAAAAGTTATTATGTACCACTGTTGTATATGTATATAGCCCCCAGGATAAAAGTTTTTACACCCAAATCTACTAAAATCTTGAAATATTTAAATTATTAACTCTCTCCTTCAAATACTTTGTTTTGATACTGGATTATGGAGGCAAGTTAATGGTTTTACAAAAACTAGATCTGTGTTGAACACTATAGTTTGTTCTATAGTAAAAATATTGTATCCACCAATAGGTTCACTTCGTGTAATGTCTCATGGCTTGACCATCATTTATAATTGATTGAGGCAAAAACTAATCACTTTCCAGCAAACACAAAAACATATTGGATATATGTTATGTAATTTATGAAATATATCATAGTTATATAAAACTAGTCACAAGTAGATATTTATGTATTGAATACTAACAAAGGCCAGCATAGCTAGAGAACAATATAGTGTTATATGTACAAAGACACCCAGAAAAAATTTTATTATCAGGATATACTTTGTTATTAATAATTTGCACGGGTATTTGTAATTTGTAGCACTCGAACAACTCGTGACAATTTATAATAGGTTATAATATTCTTCTTTTTTTGTAAGGCGAAATATATAAAATGAAATATATATTCTATATTCTATTTATGTAGCAGAATTTACATCACGAGTACATAATCAATTAGATATATCTAATATATAAAATATTTTATAATGTCAATATTGAGAATATATTAACAAAGTTTATAAAGGTTTTGGGACTACCTAAAAAGATATAAATGTTTTATATAAAAATCTTTCTTTCTCTGGGTAAAGGTGTATTTTAGGTCACCCCCCTAGGCGCATGCGCGACAATTTCAAATTTATCGATTTTTAGACGAGTTTGAAGTTGCGGTGCTGTCGGCTTAAATAATTCGAATAGTTTGGTTTGGGTTTAGTAAATTTGATTTAAAAAAAAGAAGCTGGTAAATATTTAAAGATTAAAGGAGTTTTATAAATCCATAAATAATAAATTATATGCTGAAAGTAGTAATTAAAAATATAAAGCGTTGTTTTTTAATTTTTTTAATTTGCAAATATACCTATAAATCTCTTGCTTTAATGGTATTCTGTGATTTTAATTTATTATGGTTTAATAGTATTAAAAATATATAAACTTCTGCTATAAATGCCATAGAAATCATAAAACAGCAATTAAAAATAGGAATAAAACAGCAAATAAAAAAAGAAATAGAACATGTTTTATGTTTTCATTCATGTAAATGACATATTTACTTATGAGACTATAATTATGAGACTTTAATTATGGTTTAAAATTCATTAAAAAATATAAACTATTAATATAAAGGCAGTAAAGAAAATATTAGTAAAAACTTTTGTAAGTTATTCAGATGTTTATGTACCTCAAGTACAAATTCAGAAATGTTTTCAGATGCAAAATTTATTGTTCTGACTCGCTATTTATTAAAAAAAAACTTAATTTTCCAGTCAATATCTAATTTGTCTAATTTATGAAAGAATATCTATGTAATTTTCATCTTTTCAAGATCTTTCACTCAGTTTATTTATTCACAAAAATGTGGCAACGTAGCTTAAAATTCAAAGTTTACCGCTCGGTTACTGCTCTCGTCGACCAATAAAATTAATTTAAGAATTCAAATTGCCGCATGCGCCTAGGGGGTGACCTAAAATACACCTTTACCTTTCTCTGTTATATATTTTTAAGTAACATACATTTGTGTTTGCTGGGTTACCACAGAGAAAGACCACATCTATCCCTTTCACGCTGGTGGTCCAGCAAACACGAAAACATATTGGATATATGTTATATAATTTTTGAAATATATAAGTCACAGTTATATAAAACTAGTCACAAGTAGATAATATTTATGTATTGAATACTAACAAAGGCCTGCACAGCTAGAGAACAATATAGTGTTATATGTACAAAGACACCCAGAAAAAATTTTATTATCAGGATATACTTTATTATTAATAATTTGCACGGGTATTTGTAATTTGAAGCACTCGAACAACTCGTGACAATTTATAATAGGTTATATAATATTCTTTTTTTTTTGTAAGGCGAAATATATAAAATTAAATATATATAATTTTGTTCTTCTATTTATGTGGCAGAATTTACATCATGAGTACATAAAATATTTTATAATGTCAATATTGAGAATATATAACAAAGTTTATAAAGATTTTGTTACATAAATACTACGTAAAAATATATAAATGTTTTATATAAAAATATTTCTTTCTCTGTTATATATTTTTATGTAACATGTACATTTGTGTTTGCTGGGTTACCACAGAAAAAGACCACATCTACCTCTTTCACGCTGGTGTTTTAGGCTACGGTTAGACCTTTTATCTTTATTAGGATGAATACTGCTTCTAACCTTCGTCATATCTCATCCGGGCCAAAAAATTTTCAGAAAAAAAGATATCCTTCTGTTGTTCCCAATTCTTTTATTTTGATCCAAGATTACCAAGTGGTGATTCAAGATTTCAGGTCACCGAAGATTTAACCATTTCATACATTAATAGCCAAATTGGACCTTCTTTTTTGGTATTCAACTTTTTGATTTAAAAAAAAACTGTAGCTAGGTTGGTTCGCTCACCCGATCTACTTCGGAAATTATCCAATTGTGATGATAAAAAATATAGCAAAATTGAGCATCGAACAAGGACTAAACCGTTCCAGATTACCATCTTTTACTAAACAAGAAATAGCGTTTATCAGAGGCACCAGTGACTTATTTTTATTGAATACTTATAGAACGTATATTTCGAACAATACAGTCACAAAGTCTATGAAAACTCCAGGTTTTGAAAACGATATTAGATCGTCTTATCAAGAAGATCCTACAGTAAGTATATTTATTACAAGATCTAACTAATTCTTAAACCTAACCTAACTTTGAATAGATTTATAGCCTGAGCAAAACATCGATGTTTATTAATAGTTATAAATAATATTAGTTACAGAAAACGCAAAATAAAAAGCGTTGTACGTCATAATTGAATTTCAATCTCTGCCAACAAGTTGACTATAAGTTTTTGTTTTTCTTTAAATTGAACATGCAGTGATAAGAAGGAAGGTGTTTGTAACCCGTTTTAGCTTTGTAACTTATTTTGATTGACAATTTTCAATATTTCTGTCCAAATAATAATAATTACATTGAGAGATACCATTTTTATCTGATAAGAACAGATTTTTTAGTTTTATTAACATATAGACCTACTAGTAGAACTGGGTCGGTATTCTATTTCTATTTCAATAACTCGATTTCCGAGCTCAGACTGGGAGTGTACCAAGCACTATACTGAAAATATATGCATATTCTAAACAATTCGAAGATCGAATTCGTGCAAAAGAATCTGATCTCTGTTAGTAGGTCTACATTAACACCACAATATCCGAAAAATAAACCTTAAAATATTTGTTTACAATTACAATGGCAATTGATTGATTTTTTTTCTTTTGCAAAAGCGCTTGCTTGCAAAACAATAGACCTTTCTCTTTATTGAATACTCATGCGCGAATATTTTTGAATTTTCCCCTTCCACTGCTAAAATATGACTACTTCTTGCCATAGAACACAATGTATTGCTACCCAGGAATACCACGATTTAAATGAAAAAAACCCTTTTAGTTGTCTAGTTGTTATATTTGCCGTATAGCCCCGGCAGCTCAGGCCATAAACCACAAAAAAGAAGTTCCAATTTTTATTTCGTTTATTTTTAATAGTGCGTATAACAATACAAATACTGGTTAGTCCATTGTTTATTTTATTTGAGTGAATCTGTATTTTGTTCTTTTGGATCATCGCACTATTTTTATTGTAATACGCACTAATAATAATAAACGAAATAAAAATTTGAACTTCTTCTTCTTTGTGGTTTATGGCCTGAGCTGCCGGGTCTATACGGCAAATAGAAGTTAGCTTTTGACAGCTACAAGGTTTTTTTTTTTCATTTAAGTAGTGGTATTCCTGGGTAGCAATACGTTGTGTTCTGTGGCAAGAAGTAGTCATATTTTAGCAGTGGAGGGGGAAAATTCAAAAATATTTGCGCATGAGTATTCAATAAAGAGATATCAATTGTTTGATATTTTTTCTTTTGCAAAAGCGCTTGCTTGCAAAACAATATGGCTCTGAAATAACTGAATTTTAAATAAAAAATATTTTTATTTTTTAAATATTGTGTTGTTATCATTGACGAATGACGACATTCAATTTTGTATGATGTGCAACGCTTTTTGTACGAGATATATGTTAAATTAAATTTATATAGATTTTTGTGTTGACTATATGAGATATTATATTGATAACTATGGTCTGTGCGTACATGAACAATAATGTACTGTGTGAAATATCTGTTAGAATAAAATAGTTTTTCTAAAGATGTAATGCAACAAAATTTTTCATTTAAAAAATAGTAGTCGTGGATAAAACATAATATTCTACTCGTGTGTATTAGTTATTATTCTCTCGGTAATTTAGGCTAATTATTATAATCTTACTTTTAGGGTACTTATTGGGGAGCTAGAAACTTGATTTCGTGGATCAGGAGAAATTATCGTAATCCTCCTATTTGGATAACCGAAAGTGGAATATTTTCGAATGATTCAAGTCTCGACGATTATTTTAGAGTGGATTTTTTAAAGGTAATTAACTGCATTTAAAATTTTTTCGGAATATACAATGTTTCACTTATATTTATAGAACTGATAATTACATTGTTTTGTTTTTAAATTCCCTTACGGTGATAATAATGCTAATTTAAAGAGGTTATTGTTGTAGGAAAATAATTTCGAAGACGTAAGTCACACCATTGTGACGTATTTGACTACTGGTTACATTTTTGTTATAAAAAATAGAACTGTCACTCGTATTATCCGTATATATACAAAGTGACCTAACTAAAACTTACCTCGTATTTCTCAGTCGTACAACTCATACGTAATCTCATAACTGTCCATCAATTCAAAAGATAAACCGAAAGTAATATCACAGATTAGTTTCGGCCTAAAATGGAAACCATCATCAGGCTTTTAAAATAAATATAAAATTGATCTTGTCGACTCAACAAACAACTTGCAGACATTGTAAACGAGGACAATATAAGTAAAATATGGGCAAGGAGTGTTAAATTAACAAAAAATATAAAACAACAGATTCAAGTGTATAAATTAAAGAAGATGATGGTCTCCATGTAGACCGAAGTGGCTGCTTCGCTATCTCTTTATTGAATACTCATGCGCAAATATTTTAGAATTTTCCCCTTCCACTGCTAAAATATGACTACTTCTTGCCATAGAACACAACGTATTGCTACCCAGGAATACCACGATTTAAATGAAAAAAACCCGTTTAGCTGTCAAAAGCTAGCTTCTATTTGCCGTATAACCGCGGCAGCCCAGGCCATAAACCACAAAGGAGAAGTTCGAATTTTTATTTCGTTCGTGTACGCCGCTTGCTAGTTCTAGTTGTTATTGTGCTTTTCTTGTCTTTGTGTATTTAATATTAACGACTTGTGTGTGTGTACTTAGTCTTCTTTTTTGATTTGCTTAACTTTGGATTACTGATTACTTTGGCATATCATGCCAACACAATTTTTTAAGGGGCACGAACATTTAGGGGGAACTACGAGAGTGGGAGTTGGTTCGCGCATGTGTATTAAATTTGAGCTATTAACGAGATGGGTCTATAGAGATAAATGTGTACAAGCCGACGCTTGGGCCGTATCGCTTGTTCCTCGCCTTCGCTTGTACGCTCAGGCGCAACGTCACCCTTTTTTAGTGCATGGGATTATAAAACGTTATCACTTCAAAAAGGGTGGATTCGTTTAGAATCGAGTATTCACATTCCCTCTATCTGCTCTGATACAAAGTGTTTTGTAACACGTATTACTTGGAATCATTAAGTTATTTATATTTCTATGGTATGTACTGGTTTTACTTTTAGTTCAGTGGTTTTCATCAGAGGAAAGTAACACATTTTGCAGAAACATAACGAATGCATGAAAATGACATTCCAGCGAGCTATGTACACTATTTTTCCTATGACCACAAATAGTTTAAAACGTTCTAATTGTTGTATACATTTTAGATTAAGAAGTAGCGTGAGATATACATGTGACATAATTTCAGAAGTTTTTTAATTATGGTTTCGTACATTTTTTAATGCAACTTATTGTTTAATATTCGATTTTAATCCTTAAATTAGTTTTAAATTCAAGTCGATGACTAACATTATTTTTTGTTGGTGTGAAATGTGTTGAAAAGATAGAACATATTACCATAATTGCATTTCTCTATCACTTGAAGTATCTATATAGTGTATCTATTTTTTTTTATTATTGGAAACTACTTTTTTTTATCTTGTTAATTTTGTATAACAGATACTAATATTCTAAAGCTGAAACTTAGATCAGCTGATTTACATTGTAAATTAAAGTTGTTTTCAGTCTTTTTTCGTGGTGATAAGTATATCGATGATATCATTTTCATATTTACTGACTATTTCCCCATATTTTTTGTCTAAAACGTTTTGTTCTGTCTATCAAAATAAAGCGGTGGTGAAAGTTCAATATTTCTCCCGATTTCTCCCGTTTCTTTTGACCGATTTTAGCAAACTTGGGCTCATATGAAAGAGCACTATAAAGTTTTGAATTTTTGACTTTTGCTGTCGCGCTAGATGGCGTTAACTGAATTAATAGCAAATTTTTGAGTTTAAAAAAAAAACAAATGTAATGGTATATTAATTTTTATATAATATTTTAAAAGAGGATAAATTTCTCTATAATTTAATGAACAGAATTGATCATTTACCTTTTTTTGAACCGTTAATATTGACCAAAATATAATTTTATTACATTAAAAAACGGCACGCCACTGTTTTTTATCAAAATAAAAATTGGCTTTTTAATCTCTTATTAGTTGCTAACAAAAAGAACCTCTTGACTTTTTCTCGTTAGACAAACGGTTTTCGATTGAAAAAATAAAATAAAAATAAATTAGTATGTTTCGAGATATGGGCACCCCTTGTAAACCTATTTTAACCCCCTCTAGCGGCGAAGACGAAAATAAAAAAGTCAAAATTATGTAAGCGTTTTGTAGTGTAAATTATGCTCTTTCATATGAGCCCAAATTTGTTGAGATCGGTCAAGCGAAACGTAAGAAATCTTGGTTTGTTTAAATAAACAATTGAACCTCCCCCACCGCTTTATTTTGATAGATAGAACCAAACGTTTTAAACAAAAATATGAGGAAATGGTCAGTAAATATGAAAATGATATCATCGATATACTTTTATTATGCAAAATTCTATACAAATCCCATTTTTCTACTTGGTGTTGGTTGTTACGCCCTCTAGCGGACGAAGAAATATATACTACCAATATCTTATGAGATATGACCGCTCGCTACCCTTAACTAATCACCTTGTACTTTTCATAGGTAATCGTAGGAATTTAATTATACTTTCAGAAATTCTTGAACGGTATCAAAGATTCTATATACATGGACAAATCGAATATTCTCGGCTATACCGTATGGTCCATCTCTGATTCATTTGATGGTGTAAGTGGATTCAGGTAAGTATTTCAAAAATAGAGTATTTAAAGATTTTATTTTGATTAAGTACAGGATATGATAAAAAAATAAACTTTAATTATACTTTTTCTAATTGTCTTCAATAAAAATGTATGTGGAGTATACAGTGTGGACCACAGAAAACAGTCCACCTCGATATTTGGCAGTATTTATTAGATTTTAAGAAAATGAGAAAACAGGTCGATTTTTGTTCCATCTAAATACCTTTCTAATGATATGCCGCACATGGTACATTCCCTATTTAAAAATAAGGGGTTGGGGTGGTGGAAGGAAGGGGGTTGACAAATGACAGATGTGTGTATCGTAAAAATGTGTCCCCCTTGGAACAAAAATCGACCTGTTTTCTCATTTTCCTAAAATCTAATAAATACTGCCAAATATCGAGGTGGACTGTTTTCTGTGGCCCACACTGTATAAGGGCTCAGTGTTTTCTATTTTTTTTTTATATTAAAGGTATGATTGTCCTGCTTGTAATATTAGATAGACGTTTTATTTTTCGCAACCTAACTCATCTTTAGCATTATATAAAAGAAAAAAAGTTTGTTCATAGAAATTTTATGTTTTTAAAACAATAAAGTTCAAATTTAATTGTTGGATTATTAAAAGAGTATGAATGTTTTTTTCTTTTAGCAATAGAATGGGTCTATCTTACATCGATTTTAATTCAAAAAATAAAACCAGGATTATGAGAAAATCTGGTTACTATTTTTCCAAGGTCTGTAAAACTGGTTGTATTAACGACAACTGTACAACGCCAAAATCCTACAATTAACTTACCATATTGTTAATATTAAAATATTAATGAGAAATTATCGATTTTTTACTCCTTACTCTGTTCCAATATTCAAAATTGGGATGAATGTGGTTTGAAATAAAACAGACATCATCAATCCATTTTTTTACTAGATGCATCTAATTACAAAATGGTATAAAAGAAACATACCATAAATATTTGAAAACGAAAACAATTTAAAAAAAAAAGAAAAAACGGTAAGAGAAAAATGCATTATTCTTAAGCAAATTTAATCTAAGAGCATTAAATATTATGTAGGTAGAAACGAGCAACGAATAAGACGAATCACAGATAAAAATATTTGTTATAAATATCAACCAACGTTAACACGTGCTATAAAATATTTTGTCGTTAAAAATTATTAAAAAAATACAGCTTAATGGATTCTTAAGTTTATCCAATTCTAAAATAGAGCAGATAGTAACAAACGACAACCGTAGTGTTCCTGGTGATCTCTCTTAACATCTTTCATGGGTGAGTTCAGGGATTTTCTCTGAATTTGTAGGAACCTTCAATTAGTTCTCATTTAATACCGCAGGGTTCAGTTTTTTTTTTAATATTTATTAATGATATTCCAGTTTTTGTAGGAAAAAAACCAAATTTTTAATCTGTTTTTATTTTATAACTTTATTTATAGAAATTTTACCAAAAAGTGAAAATTAACGATGATAAAAAATGTCCTATGTGTGAACTCTCAAATGGTTCAATCTGGATCATGATTCCTTCTTAGAAAATTTTACATTCTGATGATATTACATCTCATTTTTATGGTTTCCACAAACTTGAAAATTTAATAAAACGAACAATTTTGGAAAAATTTCATGTCAAAATATTATCAAAGACAATGAAATTCAGAGATTTAAAATTGTCAATAATTGTTCTTTGTTTGTGGCCATGCCATTGGGAGCTCAATCCCATCGGGCTAATATGAGCGTACCTATATCAAATACTTTGTAAAAGAATTGCAAAGGAGAAAGAGACAAAGAGGTACATATCGAGCTTGGTGAAGGTAGTACAAGGGATTTAACAAAAATAAAAGTGTTGGTTTTGATACTAATCAAGAATTGGTTCAATTTTGAATTTGAACACATCACCAAAAGGAAAAAAACAAGTATACCCAGACAGCACAGAATATTCTGGCAAGGTGACAATATTCTTTTTTGAGAATATTCTGTAAGAATTTTCTAAGAATATCCTCGTCTAGAAAAAAATGTTTCAAAAATATTCTGTGAGCATTGTTACAGAACATAAATGTATAACATCCTTTAAATATTTATAGAATATTCTAAATAATATTTCGTTTTAAAACAAATAAGATTCGTTTTATTAAATTTATAATTTTTTAATTCTCAAAATATCTTGTTTTATTTTATTATTTTTAATTATGTTTTTATCACACCAATCTGATCTAGATGCTGATACGGTGGAGGCTACAGAAAATTAAAGAAAGAAGAAGAAGAAAAAGTCTCGCGCGTAAACCATAAATATTAAAGTGCACATTCTGATTTTTGATGCCTGTTTTGTGACTAATGCAAGTGCGTTTTGAATGATTTTTGGAGTCATTAAATGTGTATACTGTGTTATCATCGTAATGTTATTAAGTGACGTTAATATATTAACATGAACTGCAAAAAGAATCCAGTTTGTTTAGAAAACAATATTATGAAAGAACTGCAGTCAAAGAAATGAAACCAGAACGGCGTAGAAACGTAGAAAGTCCTATAAAACCATTAAGTTAAGACTAGAAAATTATGAGGCAAGAAAGTTCTATAAAACTATCAAGATCTATAAAACCAGAAAGTTCTGTAGGATCAAGTTCTACATCATTAAATTATGTGTGTTCTGTAGTGCGTTCAGTACTACTTTGTATTTCTTTTTTATAGATTTCAAATCGTCTAAATATGTAAGTTATATAAAAGAATTGCAAAGGAGAAATGAGAAAAGTAGAGATAAAGAGGTACATATCGAGCTTAGTGAAGGTAGTACAAGGGCTTTAAAAAAATAAATGTGTTGGTTTTTCTACTAATGGTTCAATTTTGAATTTGAACACATCACCAACAGGAAAAAAACAAGTATACTAACATGAACTGCAAAAAGAATCCAGTTTGTTTTAAAAACAATATTATGAAAAAACTGCAGTCATAGAAATGAAACCAGAAGGTTCTGTAAGCATAGAAAGTCCTATAAAACCATTAAGTTAAGACTAGAAAATTTTGAGGCAAGAAAGTTCTATAAAACTATTAAACTCTATGAGACGATCAAGTTCTTTAAAACTATCAAGATCTAAAAAACCAGAAAGTTCTATAGGATGATCAAGTTCTATAACACCATAAGTTATGTGTGTTCTGTAGTGCGTACTTTGTATTTCTTTTTTAAACAAATACGCATGAGCGCGAGACTGATTTGTTGATTGTCTCAAGCGTGAAAATAAATAGGACTGGTTCTATTTTTACCCCCTGCCTGAATCGAAGCGATTTCAAGGACATTTGTAGAAATCTCAGGATCGACAAATCCGTTTTAGTTTACTTTAGTACAGTATGGCAGAAAAGATGAACAAATCAAAATCTAGTACTAGGTAAGGAGAAAGTTTAAATGAATAATCCACTTACTTTACTATAAAAGTTAGGTTAGAAAAGAGACGGTCAAGTACATGAGCATTTTTGTTCGATTGTCCAATAAAATAGTCCTGCTAGCTCTATCCTTGTTTATTTCACAAGTTTATGAAATTTCAAATATCTGTCTTATTTTTGGAAAATAAGCGCAGATGGCGCTAGGAGCATGGAATTTTTGACAGAACAGTAAACCTTAGAACATAAAGTTTGTTTGATATTCTGTGGTAAATGTGAAATGTGACGTGCCAACTGCCAAAGTATTCAGTCGCCATTATTGTTTTGACGAGTTGTATTAACTGTGTTTTTTTGGCGTTTTTAGAATAAGTTCAATAATTTGAGTTCTTTTTATAAACTGTAACAGTGTGTTGTAGAACAATTATTTTAGACTTTTGTTTGGTGATTGGTTTGTGTGTAACGATACTTAAAAAACGATGTTTTTTTATGCATCCTTTTAGTCTTTATCTTGTCATTTCTTTGAAAAGTTAAGAACCACTTCCATATTCCAGGTTCGGTATGTTTTCATTGCTCCTGTAATTTGTCCAATAGGCCATATATTATGTCGAGGACCACAATAATGTTTATGTATATGATAAGTTTAATTTATTGTTTATATCATTTATGTTTCATATAAAACCAATTTTTGTATTTTTCAATAAAGTATGTTTTTTTAGTTTTGTATTTAATGTTTAATGGAAGAAATAAGAATATAAACGAAAAAGGGTTTACCCGCGCTTTTTTAAATTTCCTGAGAAGCGCGAGCGCCATCTCAACTCACTTTCCGGTTCTGGTGGACCAATTCATTACTGTAGATAGAACAAAAATTTAACATGTACTTGGGCGTCTCTTGGTTGTCTCTGGTTAGAACTAATATTGTATTGTATTATTGCAGTAAATACCACTTCCGGACAACAGAAAACGCTACACGTTTGATTGAACTGAATGAAAACCATCCTTGCCTTTATGATGCCAAATCAAAAAGCTCTTATAATAGAAATTTGAAAGCCAAAGCTTTGACGGAAATATGTGACAATTTAAAAGAACTGTATTTATGTCAGTAGCTTATTGAATGTTTCCTCAGTCATTCTTAGAAAATTTGTTAATGATTTTAAATTATGGGCAGCGATAAATTCATTTGTAAGTCCTGATTGCCTAATTCTTGATTAATTCAAAGCTTCACCCACCATCTCTTAAGAGCTCTCTTTTTTTGATTTCTTCTTTTTAAAACAAGTGTTACAGTGGCCATAACAGTAATTAGTAATGTTTTCTGTAACTTCATTTTATTTTTTGTTGTTCGTGGCATCGTTTTAATCTTTTAAAAATTTACAAACAATGAATCTAACCTCAAAAATCAATGTCAGTTTTCCTCATGTTGGCAGCCCTGAAATTGCTGCTTGAAAAATCATAAAAAAAGACATGTTGTAATAGTGTCAATCATTTTTGGGGAAACTCAGCCAACAAAGAGGCATGAAAATAGACATAAAAAAAGGCAAAGTGTAATAAGTGCTTTATAGATTTCGAATCGTCTAATATGTAAGTCATATAAACCTTTGATTGGACTGAACATCTCCTCTTCAAGGCTGCATTAGAAAAGGCGCTAAGATACTGAGTTACACTATAGCAAAACAGTTTTAAGGACTATTTCCAAAACAAATTTAAATTTACTACTTGTATTAGAACAAGGGGTGGTCAAGAGTGGTTATCAAGAGACGGGAATCACTGGTGAAACTTTCTATGAAAGGAATAGGCCTAACCAAGGCTGTAGTACCAAGGATAATAAAGATTGATACAAACTCCTTGTTATTCTTATAGTAGTCGTTGATTAATATAATCTGTGACTGTGTTGTCATGGTTACGTCATCTTTGATATATTTTGACATTGGTTTCAATATTTACGAGTTTAATAAAAAATGTTAAATATTACGATGCATTTCCAAGTTATTTCATTGGCGACGAGTTAAAAGCCGAAACGAAAAACACAAAATGAACGCAGAACAGTTCAAAGCATTCCTGCTCGCTCAACAGACGCAGCAGGAACAGATCACACAGATCCTAACGGTGTTGGCTTCCAAACAAGGGAACAACAATCAAGACAAAGGACAGAACGACACAAAAGACAAAATGACAATATTTAAGAACTTCAACATGGACAAACTTAACCCTGAACAATGCAGAGTTGATGATTTCATAGATTTATTCGAAACAAAATGTCGAATACACAACATCGACACAGCGATGCAAAAAGACCTATTATTAAACTGCCTTACACCCCAAGTCTTCCGCGAGGTAAGAATTGGTTTGACACCTACATTTGAAACATGTTCTTATGACGCCATACGCACAAAACTTTTGGATTTATTTCGAATAAAAAAAACTCGCTACCGCGCACTCACTGACTTTTGGAGTTGCATCAGAGACGAAGGCGAAACTATGGAGCACTACGTCAACAGACTCAAAGATCTTAGCACAGATTGCGGATATACCGGTGATCTTCTAGAACGACAATTACGGGATCGTTTCGCCACGGGATTAAACCACACAGAACTCGAAACTGACCTGAAACAAAAGTGGCCCGACTTGTATAAGATTCACGATGGTGTAACAGAAGAGGTCACATTTACAGAACTATTTAGAATCGCCCAGTCGCGGGAACAGGCCGAACGTGACATCGCTGGCCCAAGTGTGAACAGGATTAAGAAAACGCCTCCCAAACAAAATACCACACCCACAAATACGAAACTACCGCGGAAGATTTATGCTGAACAATGCTTACGTTGCGGTAATCGAGAGAGACACAATTTCAGCAACTGCCCTGCAAATAAACATATCTGCAAGGAGTGTGATGCAGAAGGACATTACGAAAGTTGTTGTATTAAGACTGGCAGAGCCTACATTGCTCCATCTAAAACAAGACATAACCCAGGACGTAACAACAATCATAACTCAGGACGCAGACTACAAAGAATCTCTAGACGAACATACTCATCTACATCTTCAGATGCCTCGACAGATGATAGTGACAATGACAACAGCTATAATGTCAACAACGTTGCAGACTTCCCTACTAGAGACTGCAAGAGAATTAATGTAACGATAAATAACTCAAACTGTACAATGGACTGGGATCCAGGATCATCATTTTCGATTATAAGCACAAGATTTTGGAAAAAAATAGGATCACCACCATTGTCACACCCTCCTAAACTCACAGCTTACGGGAACAACAAATTGAAATCGAAAGGCATTGCAGACGTGACCGTTACAGTCGACGGGAAACAAAGGACACTACCAGTCGTGGTAATGAAACACGCCAAACCGATGCTGTTTGGCTTACATTGGAGCGAAAAGTTCGAGATGAAATTTCCAAAGCCCGTCTTTTCTATCAAAAATTCTAACTCGACAACACTTGATACAATAATCAAAAACCATGCTCAACTTTTCGACGCCAAATTGGGCAAGGTAAAAGATTATAAAGTAAATATATACATTAAACCAGACGCAACTCCTGTACATTTACCTGCAAGACCTATTAAATTCAGCATGAAGAAGAACATAGAAATCGAGCTGGATCGCCTAGTCTCTGAAGGCATTATCACACAAATTGACCCCAACATAACACCGGTAGAATGGGCTACCCCAACAGTCAACGTCCTCAAGCCTACAGGCCAAGTCAGAATCTGCGGTGACTACAGCTGCACACTAAACCCTGTCCTAATCAAACATTTACATCCTGTACCAATATTTGATCAACTACGCCAAACACTAGCACACGGCAGAATATTCTCAAAAATAGATCTCAAAGACGCCTACCTTCAATTTGAAGTTGCCCCGGACTCAAAAAGTACCTGACGCTATCGACACACAAAGGATATTTCCAGTATAATAGAATGCCTTTTGGAATATCAACCGCCCCCTCAATTTTCCAACATTACCTTGACAAATTACTCGGCGACATCCCCAACGTTGCAGTATATTTCGACGACATCGCTCTCACTGGAAAGACCCTTGAGGAACATTTACAAACACTCACTACTGTATTTGACCGACTACAGAATGCAGGTTTGAAAGTTAATTTGAAGAAGTGTTCTTTGCTTCAGAAAGAAATTGAATACCTTGGACACACACTGGATAAAAATGGTATTAGACCAACAGAATCAAAAATAGACGCCATTACCAAAGCCTCGGAACCGTCTAATTCAAAGGAGTTAAGAGCATTCCTTGGTTTAGTAAATTATTATGAACGTTTTGTTCCCCACCTTCATGGCTTGTGCGCTGATCTTCATGAACTAACTGGCAAACGTCAGTGGCGCTGGACTGATCACGAATCTCGTCTTTTCGAAGCTACTAAAGCTTGCATCGCAGCATCAAAACCCTTGATCGCATTAGACGAAAAACGACCTCTCTTTCTCGCATGTGACGCCTCCGAAAAAGGTATAGGAGCCGTATTGTATCATAAAGATAGGAATACTGAACAACCAATAGCATTTGCCTCGAGGAAACTTCGTACTGCCGAGAGCAAATACTCTGTAATAGACCGTGAAGCACTCGCCATTCTATTCGGGATTACAAAATTTGACCAATACTTACGTGGAATCAAATTTACTTTGGTTACGGATCACAAACCTTTGATCCACATCTTGGGACCACGGCGTAATCTTCCTAAACTAGTCAACAATCGCTTAATCAGATGGGCCCTATTAATTGGAAGTTACAGTTATGATATTTGTTATCAAAAGGGTAAAAACAACATTTTGGCCGACTGCCTTTCCAGATTACCAAATACGAACACAAAACCATCTTTCATTGAACGCCGCATACACAGAATTGAGTCACACCTGTTCGGGAACAAACTCTCTGACCTCCACCTCACTGAGGATGAACTCAGACTCCAAACATCTAAAGACCCAATTTTGAAACAAGTTACACAATATATCAAAACTGGTTGGCGCGATATACAATACGATCACGACATAAATCACTTTCATAAGAAAAGAAACGAACTTTCCATTGAAAACCACATCCTCATGTGGCAGGGACGAATGATAATTCCGACTGTTTCCCGACGTTCCGTCCTAAAATACCTACACCTTGGGCACCCAGGCATATCTGCTATGAGAGCTTTAGCCCGTTTCTATGTATGGTGGCCCTCACTTGAAGATGACATAGACACTTTTGTCAAGAGGTGTAAAAGATGCCAAGAAAACCGTCCTAACAATCCAGAACTTCCGATTTTCTCCTGGTCTATTCCTGAATCTGTATGGGAAAGGATTCATGTAGATTTTGCTGGTCCCTTTGAAGGAACTTACTGGCTTGTTCTGTGTGATGCATTATCAAAATGGATTGAAGTCAAGCCGCTTAAACATATCACAACAAAGACCCTAATTTCTAGCCTAGATGACATTTTCTGCACATTCGGTCTTCCCCGTATTATTGTTTCTGACAATGGCCCTCAATTCACGTCGTACGAATTTAAGGAATACTGTCAAACTCACGGCATCCACCACGTTAGAGCTTCGCCATACCATCCACGGTCTAGCGGAAAGACTCGTGAGAACCTTCAAGACCAGAATGTCGGCTAGTGAAGGGGATCAAGATATTCGACAACGCCTTATTGAATTTTTATTCTGCTATCGGAATACCCCTCATAGTACAACTGGGAAGGCACCAGCAGAACTAATGTTTGGACGTCGATTAAACTGCCTTCTCTCTAATATCCGCCCTGACAAAAGAAGAGAACTTCAGTATAATCAAATCATGGGAAACATTGATTCCACTACTCCTAACTATTCCCCCGGAGAGAGTGTCTACATTAAAACGCATTTGGAAAAAAAATGGCAACCTGCAACAATAACATCCCGCAAACACAGATACTCCTACGTAGTGGAGACACCAAGTGGCAATAAAAATCGACATGCTGATCATATCCGTCCACGTATGTCTCCGGAGTCTTCGTCCCCAACGGCAATATTTGAAACACCCGAGGAACCTACAATAGTAATCACTCCAGAACCACACTCAGAACATTCTCAACAAGAGCAACTTGTATCACCGCAACCTACATCTCCGGTTGTCCTCGAGCCACAATTATCTGCCACACCCAGTGTCCTTCCACCTCCACCAGTGTCCCTTCGTCGCAGCCAGCGTTCCGTTAAACCCCCTCGGCGTTTAATCGACGAAATCTAGGAAGGGACGAATGATACAAACTCCTTGTTATTCTTATAGTAGTCGTTGATTAATATAATCTGTGACTGTGTTGTCATGGTTACGTCATCCTTGATATATTTTGACATTGGTTTCAATATTTACGAGTTTAATAAAAAATGTTAAATATTACGATGCATTTCCAAGTTATTTCAAAGATTTTGGTTCTGAATACTCTTGCGGTAAATAACAATGTTTACTCTACCTTAGATTTGGATACACTTTAATTATAAGTCGCTAGTATTTTGTGATCATATGGACAAGGTATATGCATATTCCCGAAATTGATTCTGATTAATCATACAGGATGGAAACCTCTCAAACATCTTGTCCAACAGATCAATTAGAATAAAATATTGAGGATCGATTTCGGGAATTCAAACGAAAGTTCAATTTTCATAAATAAATAAATAAAACAACAGAAAAAATTATCGCAATTTAACGGCAATTTGGTCAACCAAAGCATCGATTCGATCACTGGTACCTTTAAAACTCCTTGGATCTGGTCCGATCATTTGAATCAGTTGCGGTACTTCTTGGGTGGACAGTTGCACGAATTTCGCCAACGCTTTCAAGCATCTAAATAGTTGTTCTTCCGGTGGTTTGGAGTTGAAATATTGAAGCAACGCCATGGTCAATTCAACTGCGACGCAATATGAAAATATTTTTTGAGATACTAGAAGAAAACTGATGGTGCCATTTATGTAGACTTACGTAGTATTATTTGTTTGGGATATACGATATCCGCCATATTTAACAGTACCGAAATGGCAGAATGACTGATTTTTTCTCACGCTAGGGGGTGCTAGTTGACGAGGAGACCTACAGTGACTGTATTACTAACAGTGGCGACAATCGGCGATTAGCCCCGCCCATACGCCATTAAGAGGCAAACTTTTTGATGGATTTATATTATTTAGGACAGAGAATTTAAATGTTTCATATAAAAATCATTATTTTTAAAGTATTTTAAGAAAATATATTTTATTTTGGTACTTTATGAGAAACTATACCTAAAAATTGGTTGATTGGTAGTGTTTATAAATCACATTATTTGATACTAAGTAAATTATAATGTACCTGCGCATAGAATTTCTTTGTGCGCAGGTCTCTTACAGCTAAAGAAAATTTGCCTCTTAATGGCGGTTGTCCAATCAAAATCGACACATCGATTGTCGCCACTGTTAGTAGTAGAGTCACTGTAAGGAGACCTATGGCTTGTTAGTATAAATTTAATTGCACGTCACAACTGTCAGAACGGGACTATGTTGCCAAGCATTTTAAATAGTATTAGAATCCAGTAAATGTCAAACGAAGTTTCTATAACATTCTTCTTTTTATTTGACTACAATACTACGCCTTGTTTGAACGCGGCAACATGGCACAATTTTGCCAACATATAAAATATTTTGGCACTAGTTATGTTCGTTTGAAGTTTATATTTTATTAGTCCAGGAGTTGTATTTGATATAAAATTAATTACGTAACCTTTCTTAGCATTTATTTAATATATATTTGTAATAATTTGCGGCCTACGAATTTAAATATTTAGCAAATTTACAGTGAAAAAAGATACTGATTGACAGTAGCAAACGAACAAAGGAAGTCAAACGAACAGAGCGATTTGTTCACTTTGATGACGTGCACTTATATTTATACTGGGCAAGCCATATATAGATATTTTTTATAAAAGAATTTGGACAAGTGAGTGAATTTAAGTAAAATGTCTTATAAATACGGTGAATGGACAGTTCACCAGTTAAAAATCGAACTTAAAAGTGTACAGGCAAAAAAGATGTTCTTATACAAAGGTAAATGATGTGAATTTAACCTAACCTCAAATTATTTTATCAGAAGCTTATTAATAAATAAACCGATAATGTATTTATTTATATTTTCAAATTAGAAGCATACGACCGAGATAATAATTTTATGATGAAAAAATTTTGATATAAAAAAATAGTTTGACAGGTCTACTTTGACAACAGCGCCACCATTTGTAACTACGGAATAATCCTACTATTAAGAGGGCGGTGAATTTGCATAGTTTTTAACGAAACAGATGCCCAGCTGACAGCATGACGTACTTTGTACGTAATTTTTTAGTCACCCGTTACGTCGTTTTGACATCTTGGATGACGTCAAATCTACTAAAATATGACGTGAAAATGTCACAGCCCAAAGACGTCACCCAGTCACGTTAAATTACGTCACCCCATGACGTATAATAGACATGTTTTATCGACGAAATTGTAACGTATGATTACGTTATTTCACGACGTAGTTTTTTTTACATATTTATGACGTATGGATTGGTTTTGGGACAGAATAAAAACCAAAAATATTGATAGACAATTTTATTAGCATTAACTATTACATTAAATTTCAATTTTACATATAAATATTACAAGTTACTTCAAATATATAAAATATTTAACAATATTATTTAAATAATATAAAATGTTGCACATTACATAATAAAAGTTAGGTACATCGAATTTAACAACGTAGTCTGTGTGCGAAGTATAAGTTAAATGTGAAGCAACTATTTAAAATCAATTCTGATTCATAAAATGTATCTTTAAAAAATGTATCGTAGAGATATTCATCAATTAAAAAAATTAATACAACTTAATTTGAATTAAATATTACAAGTTAATGCATAGCACACAGCATGTCACTAATAGTTATTATATTTTATTCAAAAAAATTAAATAATTATTGTTAAATTTACCTTGTTCGAAGTAAACTTTTCTTACATTGTAGGATGTCCAGCCTTTTTTCTGAGAAACGCCAAATTATAATGCTTTCTGGTACTTTGTAGATGCCGAAAGAAAATCTGATTTCTCTAGTGTTAGCCATTTACAGTGAATAGGTGCTAAGCCAGTTCGGTAGAATTGGATGCATACGAAGTAACGCCGCTATATTTAGACAAAAATTACAATATCAGTATACGAATACTATACAATAATTATTATTTAAATACAATGCTTTAACTGTTTACCTATCAAAATTACATATTAAACTGGTTAATAATAATATATTTACATTTTCTAAAACATCATTGGTAGCCATTTACGCCAATTAAGAATACTGGCAAATAAAAATATTATAAACCATTTATTTAGTTGAATGTAAGGAAATAGCAAAATTTTTCTTACTTACCTAAATTTATCTGCAACGAATACTGTTATAAATATACACGAAAACACTTCCTTGGTCATAAAGTGCTTGCTGTTGGCTTACATTACAGACGCCAACAACAATGAGAGGAAAGGCGTGGCGCGTGGCAAACACGATCTGCCCGACAAGCCTCCGAGTTGTAACGAGCGTTTGGCGCGAATATTAAAATTTATCATTCTTCACAAGTTAAGTTGATAAATCACTCTAAATGACAAAGGTAGGTGTATTAAGTATTTAGTAATAAGCAAATAAATACATAAGGTATACAATACTATTGATAATGATTACCACTTAGAAATATTTTCAACTGCATGTATCATATATATTGAAATTACATATATTTACCTACCTGCTAAGTATCAGAAAATGAGAAAAAGCTACGAAATAAAATTTCTATTTACACTATGCAAATGTGCATGATTTATAGTTAAATATTATTGCATCACTTTAGGTCGACGTAGAGTCGACATAGTCAAAATAACATATATGGTTGATCTAGTTTGTCACGTCGTAGAGACGTAGATGTAAGGTCGTCGACGTCATTTACCAATAATTACCTAATATCGACGGTTATATGACGTGACCCTGTCAGCTGGGTGTCATCGAGTTAAAAAATCAATATTTTTAATAAAAAGTGGAAGTTTTGTTTTTGAAAAGTTTTATTTTTAATGTTATTAATGTTATATTATTATTTAATATTTTTGTATAGTAATATACTCGATGTTTTTGGTTATTTAATTTTTATTTTATTGTAACATAACATACGAAGATAATGTTGGCCTGTTTTCCCAAATTTCCTCGATTTCTAACAATACGACAATTTGCTGAAACTCTCATTCTGTTTTCTGTTCTCCTTTTAATTACCTACAACCTTTGCATTTTATTGAGATTGCTCCTGTATTTTTCGCGTTAAATGAAAAACATGTATTTTCTATAAAAATTAATCAAAATTTACGTGTTCCAAACAGATGATGGCATCATATGTTTTCTACTAGCATTTTTTTTTAAATTGATCGACCGAAGTGACAATATTTCGATATTTAAGAAAGTATGCTTGTTGGTTATTGAATAATAAAAGCCACTATTCACTTTAATTAGCCGTGACCCAAACAAATCCTTATTTTAACAGTAATAAATCGACCTCTTTTGACTTCTAAGCAAAAAAATCCATTACACTGTTTCTCTTAACCCACGACATGAAACATATGAAACTTAAATGTATGCGCTAAATCTGGAATCGTTGGATGTATTGATATCAAACACAGTTTGGACAACCACTACACCAACACTCTTTTAATAGATAAACAGAATGCCTTTGATAAAATTAGGCCCGTATGCACCAACAGTCGGCTCTAATTCAACCCACAGTTCAATTTTTTCGATTATTTTACACTTTGGTAGTATTTAATCTTAACTTTTGTAATGTGTTTTTTTGAGAATAAATTATCTAAACAAACCTTGTGGTATTTAGTTTACATTGAAGATTTTTGTATTGTGTGTTTTGATGTTTTTGTGAAGTTTTGAGACACGTCACAACAAGTGGCGTATTAATAAAATATTAAAAATAATTTTTGTTGTTTCCTTCATTTTTGTTTATTCCAGGTGTGATTCAAAACCATTAAAAAACTTTTAATAAAATATGAGTGAAACGCAAAGTCAAACCACAACATTAACTTTATTCAAATTACTGAAGAGCGACTTGTTTCGGTCTTAGACCATCATCAGGGTAAAATAAAATATAAAATAAAAATATATAATTGGTAAAGAGGGGTTGTGAAAAGTTGAGATTTGAAATAGTTAGTTAAGTGGTGAAATGAAATAATAATAAAATAAAATGATAGTAATTAATTGAAGAAAAAACGGCGTATAGAGAAAAAGATTGTAAAAAAATGGTATCAAAGAAGAGAAAAACTTTTTTTTGGGAGAAAACTAGTTTCCAATGAATACCATAATTAGGAAGAAACCAAGATGAGGAAAACTCATAGACCAAAACCACAAGAAGATTTTAAAATAAATGAAAATCAAGGTAAAAATCACCATGAAGCTCATCTCAATACAAGGGTCAAGACAAAACTTTAATAAAATTGTCTTATAATCTTTGGTTAAAAAAAAGATTTAAATGACTGCTGTCGCATTTACTGGTATGCATTTTTAATTTTCACGATATGTAGATTATTTATATGCAAAGGCCTTCAATATACTAATAATTAGACGGTTAAAAATGCGTGTTGGTGTAGCGGTAATGTAAACAGTGTCCGTTATCCTTTACTTAATTGATTAAATTTTCTAAACTTCTATTGCATTCAACGGCTATATTAGTTAAAATGATGGTGATGGACGAGCATATAGATATACTTGTGTGTGTGCCAAAGCCGTTATTATAGCTTAGTTGGAGCCAAATGAATATACACAGACATAAATTCACAAGCGTATTAGCTACCTTTGATAAACTTCCTTTTGGAAAGCGTTGTCGAATCCGAAAATTTCTGAATTTCTGAAAACAAAGCCAAAACAGAGAAACCGATTCTTCAACAACAACAACAGAAAAACAAAAAACGTACCGATAAGAAATATTCCTTTAGGAGTTTATTTCTAATTGAACGTTAATTAAACTTAGTGAAAGCAAAATTCGATTAATCGTTATTGAATTAATAAAAAAAAATGTTTCATTATTGCTTTCAAAGTTTTATTTAAAGTCCAATTCAAGTTAAATGAAATAAAAGAGCGGACCGTTTAGGAAAACATTTAAAAGATTTGATTGTACATTGTTTAAAGCGCTACACAAAATAATGCAGGGTTATTTGCAGCAACAACTATTTTGCTAGACTTATAGTGAAATATCCAAGTATACTTGAATTATTTTTGACGAACTCGGATTGACTCCCAAGTTAGTGTGCAAATGTTTTCAGGACCTCTAAGTAGGTAGGTAACCCATTCTTTGGTCTAAAATGGAAGTAGACCAAAGGGATAATTTTAAGGTAGGATTGGATAAATTAACTTCAAGGGATTCTATAGTTGAATAGATACATCCGCTTGCTAGTATCGATAGAGTAAAAGTAGAAAAAGAAAGTCAAGAAAGATTGAATATCTTGGGAATATCGGCTCCAAATTATTAAATTAAAAACTATATTTTCTGTTTTTGATCTATCTGAAGGTGTCCACCATATACCAGTCAGTAAAGAATGTTTTCCACACATTTTAGTGTAAATAGATATGTCGTATAATACCAATTCTCCAGATATATTTGAGGATTAGTTGGAAAAATTGATTGGAGACTTGGATAATACTATATATCAACGATTTTTCTTCATAGTACGAGATTTCCAACGGCGCGCGTATAGTTCTCACAAAAAGTGAATGTGAACCCCAGGGAAGTAGAATAATATGTAAGAAGAGTTATTTTGACATTTGTTACGCGAACTATTAAAACATGTTATATTTCAGTGATTGCATACTAAACAATTAAAGAAAATAATAAGAAAAACTCTAGCCCTAGTTTATTTAATCCTACTGACTGCGCCATGCAAAAAACTCAGGACAAGATGCTTTTGCTGGACGGTCAATCAAACAGTTTACAGTAAATTGGCTTCTGCCAATAAATGGGGTAATACGAGGGTTCCTATTTCTATTTCAAAATATTCCCCATGAAGATCTATGCACTTTCCTTCTGCTATGGAGTATAAGGAGTGGATAACCTTCTAATTCCTGCATATATAAAAATTGAACTAAAATGTCTGCCTCATTTTCAATCTGGATACTGTATTTTCTTTCTCATTTTTTATCACACAAGATGATGAGAGAAATTACATATTAATAGTCTACTACCTTCAACCACAAGGAAGAAGACGGACATGTTTGTAACAAAAATTTAGATAAGTTAAAAAAACTTATTTTGTAGAAGGTGTAATAAATATTAGTATTGGTAAAACTGAATTTTGTGAAACCTTTCTGCAGAAAATAATGACTAGATTTGAATTCGGTTTTAAGCTAAAATGTTAATTGAGGTGGTCCTATTACACCTTCAGCCATTGATGAAGAAAAGTTTTTTGTCACCTTTATTTATGATTTTTCAAATATCACCATTGTTTATGTAATTGAAAATAAAAGTGAGGTTTCTAGATGTTTCGAAGTATATACCATTTTTGTAAAAGCAAAATTTTAATATAAAAATAACTCCTCCATTAGATGTGATAATTTGCAAAGCAAAAACACACTTAGAGAACAAGGCATATATGTGGAAGTTTGGAATGGAAAGAAACCAAATAAACAATTTTAGATCCATTTTACATGTACATGTACCAAAACAAGAAAGTAACAAATTTGATGTGAAGTCAGAAAAATGAAAGGGGCGTTAAACCGATATTCGGTTTCTGGTATTTTATTAAAGCATATTAGCACTACTTTGCCAAAATATATTTAAAAAATTTTTGAATCAAATATTTTGGGAAAAAACTGGAAATTGAGTAATCCTAAATGTTTGCAACTCTCACTACAGATACGTCACTAACTCATATATATGAAGTAAGCCACTTTCTGATTTAGATGTTTTATGAACTTATAGCTAATACCCAGTTACAAAAAGGCCAATCTAATTTGGAGTTTGAAGAACTTTCAAAATATATGAGTGTTCTGTATCTTACATTTGTCTACAGTTTATAGAAGCTTGACGTTTCAATAAAATATAATTGTGTTAAAATTTTTTTAACTAAGTTAAGTTAGCTTTTTTCAAATTTTAATAATGTCAATATCCTATAAATCTTATTTTGTATCATACTGCACGAAGACAACAGTTAGAACTCCTCATAATAAATTTGTTACCGTGCCTGCAGTAAAAGTTAGACGAGAATTATGGTTTGAGGATCAAAATTTTAAAAAAGAAGACGACAGAATTGCGGTTCTATGTCAACCCTTATGTAGCTAACTTTACTTTTGGGTTATCTATGCCACAGAACGCATGGCGGACAATGAAATTAATTGATTTCCTAGTATGATTTTGTACACCCCTAACTATTAACATTGAGAAAACATCATATTTTTGTTAAGTTTAACACCCCATTATGGTTGGGTACACAATAGGATATATATTATGAGTCCAGTACTTGCAGAAGGTTTGAGACAAAGTTTATATAATAAATAATAACATTAAAACAAAAATCCAATCCCAAGTTTTAGGTAAATAAATTTGTTTTGTTTTATATCGGATCAAGAGAGTTCGTTCCTCAATGTCAGACTGACATTTTTTGCAGTAACTCCTATTGATTTAAATTATAAAGCGATTTCGAATGGCTTTTTTGGTTGGTTAATGGTTAACCGGTCGGTTCACAAACGATGACGTCAGAACATTGGTTGGCTCTGACCCATTCGAATTCTTCGTAAACAAATTGGTTGGTTAAACGGCTGTCAATCACGTCATTTCACAAAAATTTGATTACAATTGTGATTTAGTTCAGTTTGTTTTTGTTTAAAATGGAAACTAAGTTTCATAAAATGCTAATACGCAAAGCAGCTGCAGCCCTCTTATCAGTAGATGCTGGTAGAATAGAAAGAGATGGAACAAATAACCAGAAAGCGGACGTGCTCTAGAGCACGGTTCAAGTTTTGGTTAACCAACCTTGAACCAGACAATTTATGACTTCATTAATTTGTCATTCGAATGCGATTGGTCCAAATACGACGGACCAATCCCAAGCAACATTTATAGGTAAAATAACTAAACTTTAACTTAACAGTTGACTATTAAGTAATATTTACTAGTTGCTATAACCTAAAAATAACTACAGAAATACCATTATTTTACTAATTTGGGGAATAGTTTTGTTCCGTAAATTATTTATTTTATTGTTTTTAATGTTTGTATATGTATGATGTGTCCTCCGCCTATGGCAAATATGAGCGGCAATTTCTCCCTCTCCCTCCTTGTCTCAGAACGACCAGTCTTGTAAGAACCACCCTATGTGTACCAAGTAAAAGTTTTAAGTTTATATAATTTAGACATCGTACGAATTTGTCGATGTTCTATTAAAATAAAAATGTATTTAAGTAAATAACACTGTATGTAAGTGACAAATAAATAGTGACAAGTAAAATTAGGGTATTAATTAACGCCCTGATTAAATAATGGATGTAAATACGAGAAATAGCAAATAGATTTCAGTGTGTTTTCGATCAGATTCCACACATTTTTTGGTGACCCCGACGTGATGAATGGAAATAAATGGTTGAAGAAATTAAATAATACATATAAAAATAACTAAATATTATAATAAAAAAGAAATCAGCGATTGAAGTGAGGCTCTAAGAAATAAACCGCAAGTATAATTGAAGTCAATGTATCGCAGCGTCCTATGGAATGTTCTAGAGGGACCGAGAGAGAGACACCCTACATTTTGACCGTTGAGAATCACGTGGCGGTGGTTTGAATTCAGCACCCTGCATCTACATTGCGTCAACGCGAAAGGTTTGTTACAGAAATTTGGTAGGTCAATAGCGGCTGGGTAAGTTTTTCAATGCAATATTTACGTATGTAAGATAGGTTATTATTTGTTAGGGCTGTTGTTGACTTTATCGCGATAATAGAAAAGTTTTAAATGGTATTTTTTGGCTTCATAAAATACGATAATAAATAAATAGATATAATTTACAGACAAAATATAGATCATATTAAAATAAATAACAAGGAAATAAATAATAATTAGCAATAAAATAAAGAATTAGGAAATAAAATACAAATAAATAGATAAGTCTAATAAATAAATATTTCCTACCAATAAATTCCCTATATATGGTGAAATAAATAAATAAATAAAACTGTGTTTTATTTGCATGTGCATGTTAATATAATAAGCAAAAATAATATCAAGTACAAATTGTTGTTTTAATTTGTCGGTTTGTTTAATAAATAAATAAAGAATACCTATATAGAATAGAATAGTAATAATGGCTTCTAGTAAGGAACAAAAAGAAATGATTAAAAAATTAAAAAGTGATAGAAAACAAATTTGTGCACAATTAGAGAGATTTAATGAATTTATCTCGGGGTGTGATGTTCACACTAATAAAATTATAATTAATGAAAGATATTCTAAATGCGAAGTTTTATGGGATAAATTTAATTCGTTACAAACAGAGATTGAATATGTTGAGGAAGCGGAAAGTCAAACGCGGCTTACTTTTGAAGAAACATTTTTCGAAACAATATGTATGTTTAAAGAGTTGTTAAAAGAATCCCCACCTCCGTCGGAGAGGGAAGTAAGTAGTAGTAATATATCAAATCAAAATTTAGTGAAATTACCTCCTTTAGATTTGCCTACATTTAGTGGTAATTATGATAGCTGGTTAGGATTTTTTGACACATTTATGGCATTAATCCATTCGAACGGTTCTCTTAGTAATGTTCAAAAATTTTATTATTTAAAATCATGTCTCAAGGGCGATGCTGCTCGGGCAATACATTCTATTGAAGTAAATGACTTAAACTATGAGGTCGCGTTCAAAATTCTCAGAGAAAGATATGAAAATAAAAAATTCATTATACAAAGTCATGTAAAGGGTTTGTTTGAATTGCCTTCCATAGGCAAACATGTTTTAGTTGACTTGCGTAACATGATAGACACAATTCAAAAGAATTTAAGGGCTTTAAGGAATCTTAATGAACCGGTAGACAATTGGGATACTCCATTGTTATACATATTTAGTAATAAGCTTGATATGATATCTAGACGTGAATGGGAAGCGAGTACTGTTAAAAGGGATAAGGTAACTTGTAATGATTTTTTGGAGTTTTTAACCGAGAGATGTCATATTCTAGAAGGTTTAAATTCGTACAAGGCAAACACAAATCAACCTCAGGGGCCTACAACAAGTAAGTCCAATTTTAATTCAAAAAATAATTTTAATTCCCAGCGAAATTCTCAAACCTTTTTCTCCGCAAATGAAGGCAATAATAATGCGCAAGAATATAAATGTATTATGTGTAAAGTTAGCAGGCATCCTTTATTTCAATGTCCTAAGTTTTTAAGTTTAAATGAAAAACAACGAATAGTTGAAGTTAAAAAATTACATTTGTGCCTCAATTGTTTTAAGCATAATCATGTGAGTACAAGATGTACATACAAGGGTTGTCGAAAATGCGGCAAGCCTCATAATAGTCTATTGCACATTGACTTCTCAAGGGATGTAGAAGATAAATCAAATAATCTTAGACCTAACAGTGACTCGTCAGGTAACAACAATACAAATAATGTAAATGATAACTCAATTAATAATAGTTTGTCTGATCATTCGAATAAAATAGAAAGTAGCGTAAGCTCATATAGCTCTTTAAATACTATAGCGAATACTTGCATAAATCAAAATAAAGGTGAAATTTTACTATCTACAGCCAAAGTATTAGTAGCAGATTATCAAGGTAATAAGCATGAGGTACGAGCACTATTAGATTCTGGTTCCCAATCTAATTTCATAACAAATGAATTAGTAACCTTATTAAATTTAAATGTGAGTGATGTTAATCTATCAGTAGTAGGTATAAATAGCGCAGTGACAAAGGTAAATAAATGTGTCAATATTAATATCTATTCAAAATTAAATTCATTTGAAACAAATTTAAACTGTATTGTATTAAATAAAATAACTAATGCCCTACCAGTGTATCCAATCGATAAAGGAAATCTTAAAATACCAAATAATATTATTCTAGCAGATTCTTCATTTAATATACCTTCAAAAATAGATATGTTAATTGGAGCAGATACTTTCTATGAACTTTTAAGATATGGACAAATTAAAACTGAAGAAAACATGCCTATTCTACAAAAAACCTGTTTTGGATGGATCATTTCAGGAAGGGTACCTCGCGGTAACAATAGCAACGAAAGTGAAAAAACGTTTTGCAATATTTCAATTAATGATCGACTCGAGGACCAAATAGAAAACTTTTGGAAGATTGAAGAGGTGCAACCCAAATTAATTTTAAATAAAGAAGAAAGAGAATGTGAAGATTTATTCAAAGCAACAACTAAGCATGCTGAAGACGGCAGATTTATAGTGCAACTGCCCATTAAGGGAAACGTGAGGGATATTGGCGATTCAATGAAAATGGCAGAAATAAGATTCTTGAAACTAGAGAAAAAGCTGAACGCAGATAATGAGTTGAAAAATGAATACACACGATTTTTGAAGGAATATGAAGAGTTGGGACACATGTCAGAAATCAAGGAAGACAAAATAATAAATAAGATGGAGCCCGTGTATTATATGCCACATCATGGTGTGGTGAAGAAAGAGAGTACGACTACGAAACTACGCGTAGTGTTTGACGCCAGTGCAAAAACGGAAAGAGGTGTCAGTCTAAATGAATTGCTGAAGGCTGGACCTACAATACAGGATGACTTGTATTCTATTTTAATTAGATTTAGAAAACACAATATTGTTTTGGGAGCTGATGCTGAGAAAATGTACAGACAAGTCTGGATTGACCCAGCTCAGAGAGATTTGCAGCGAATAATGTGGAGAGATAATCCTGGTGAAAACATCAAACACTACCGCCTGAATACACTAACGTACGGAACCACTCCTGCCTCATATTTAGCTATAAGATGCTTGCATGAAGCAGCAAGGGAGCAGGAAGAAAGTTATCCGAGAGCTTGCTACGAAATAATTAATAATTTCTACGTGGACGATTATTTAAGTGGAGGATCGACAATAGAAGAAGTAATCAAATTAAAAAGGGAAATTTCGGAAATTCTAAAGAAACGAGGCTTCAATCTTAGAAAGTGGGTGTCGAATAAAATAGAAGTTTTTGAAAATGAGGAAATAAGGACAGATCATTATATTGTAAATAAAGAAATCACTAAAACATTGGGACTTATATGGAACGTTAAACAAGACATTTTACAATACTCAGTAACCCTGGAATATCCTATGAAGATCACAAAACGAAATATATTGTCAATTTTGTCTAAAGTTTTTGATCCTCTAGGTTTAGTAAGCCCTATTATTATACTGGCTAAATTGATCATGCAGCAAATATGGAAGTGTAAAATTGATTGGGATGAGGAAGTTCCCAGAAACATTCATGAACAATGGCAAAATTTTTATGAGGATTTACCTTGTTTAAATAAGTTAACAGTACCTAGACATGCACTTCATGTACATCCAATGAAAGTTGAAATTCATGGTTTTTGTGACTCTTCGGAGAAGGCATATGGCGCCTGTTTATTCCTAAGATCTGTGAATTTAAATAACGAAATAATTACTCAAATTCTTTGTTCAAAATCCAAGGTAGCACCGCTGAAAGTAATAACTCTGCCAAGGCTTGAGTTATGTGGAGCTTTGCTGCTCTCTCGTTTACTGACAAAAACAGTAAATGCATTGAGTATGAAAATCGATGAAATTCGATGCTGGACAGATTCAACGATTGTGCTGTCATGGTTATCATCAGATCCATCGAAATGGAGTACTTTTGTTAGCCATAGAGTTGCTGAAATTCAAGGCAATACATTAATAAATATATGGAATCATGTTTCCAGCGAGGATAATCCCGCCGACCTCATCTCCAGAGGTTGTAATGTAAATAAATTAATAAACGCCAGGTTATGGTGGCAAGGACCCAAATGGTTAAGGCAAGATTCTTCCTCATGGCCAAATAATAAAGAAGTAATAAGGATAACGGAAGAGCTACCTGAAAGGAAAGGTGTAAAAATACATATGTTACACAGTGCTTTGATAGATTGCGAATTGTTAAATAAATTTTCAAGTTTTTTGCGTCTCAAGCGAGTAACAGCCTTGTGTTTAAGATTTTATAATAATTTAAAATCAAAACGAGAAAATAGATTGACAGGTACGTTAACTACAAATGAGCTAGATAACGCGTTGCTAATACTTTGTAAAGTATCGCAGGCCAATGACTTTCCAGATGAAATAAAGGCATTACAAAATAATAAAGCCATTTCTAGGTCTAGTAAATTAATTTCATTGAATCCCTTCTTGGATAAGAATAATATCTTGCGTGTCGGAGGCCGCATTGGTAAGGCTGCGATTTCGTATAATACAAAATATCCTATTATATTAGAAAATAGTCAATTTAGTAAATTAATAATTAATTATGAACATAAAAAGAATTTGCATATGGGTGCGCAAAATTTACTTGCACAAATTAGGCAAACCTTTTGGATTTTAGGTGGCATTACCACAATAAAAAGAGTATTACGCAATTGCATTGTATGTTTTAAAGTAAATCCACAGAATATGTCAACTTTGATGGGTGAATTGCCTGAGCAGAGAATATCGCCTACTAGAGCATTTTATAATTGCGGAGTGGACTATGCTGGTCCGTTTAATATCAAATCCTCACATTTGAGAAAAAGTAAAATTTTAAAGGCGTATTTGTGCGTTTTCGTTTGTTTTGTTACCCGGGCGGTTCACTTAGAAGTCGTTTCCGACCTCTCAACAAGTTCATTTTTAAATGCGTTAAAGCGATTTATTAGCCGTCGCGGCAAATGTAAAAATATTTACTCTGATTGTGGCACAAATTTTGTAGGCGCTAATCACGAAATGTTAGAATTCTTAAATCAAATCAAAAGCAGTGCATTCAGCAATGAAATAATTAATAGTTTAACACAAGATGGTATTAATTGGAAATTTATACCTCCTCGATCCCCACATTTTGGTGGTTTGTGGGAGGCGAGTGTAAAACAAGCGAAATACCATTTAAAACGAATCGTGGGTAATGCTGCTTTAACATTTGAAGAGTTGACAACAGTCTTTACCCAAATTGAAGCGTGTCTCAATTCCCGGCCGCTCAGTGCGCTGTCAAATGACCCCAATGACCTATCACCATTGACTCCAGGACATTTTTTGATTGGTGAATCTTTAGTGGCTTTACCTGAGCCAGATGTGCGCGAACTAAACATTAATAGACTTAATAGATATCAATATTTAAAACAAATTGTTCAAAACTTTTGGAATAGGTGGCAGCGAGAATGCCTAAGTGAGTTAATTAGACGTTCCAAATGGAGGCATTCCAGTGAACCGACGATTAAAATAGGGGACCTAGTGTTAATGAAAGAAGACAATCTACCCCCGTTAAAATGGCCTCTCGGGCGCGTGTTAACTTTATACCCAGGTACTGACAATATAACGCGTGTTGTGCTAGTAAAAACTGCGCGGGGCGAGTTTAAACGAGCTGTCGCGAAATTATGTGTTTTACCTATGTCGTAAAATTTTTGTAAGTTTAGTAAATAATAATTAGTTGTAAGCAAATGTATCTTTGTTAACCTAAGTAAGACTGAAATCTCAGTTTTTTAATTGTTTTTTGTTTTTCTTTGAAAGGTGGTACTTTCAAGGGGGGCGGTATGTTCCGTAAATTATTTATTTTATTGTTTTTAATGTTTGTATATGTATGATGTGTCCTCCGCCTATGGCAAATATGAGCGGCAATTTCTCCCTCTCCCTCCTTGTCTCAGAACGACCAGTCTTGTAAGAACCACCCTATGTGTACCAAGTAAAAGTTTTAAGTTTATATAATTTAGACATCGTACGAATTTGTCGATGTTCTATTAAAATAAAAATGTATTTAAGTAAATAACACTGTATGTAAGTGACAAATAAATAGTGACAAGTAAAATTAGGGTATTAATTAACGCCCTGATTAAATAATGGATGTAAATACGAGAAATAGCAAATAGATTTCAGTGTGTTTTCGATCAGATTCCACACAAGTTTATTTCGTTTTTATGACCACAAACTAACTTTAGAAAGATACTACATTATTACGTTATTCTTACGGTATTAAAACGTTATAAATATGTTAATATTACGTTAGTATTACATCCTTCGTCTTTCCCGTTAAACATATATATTATTTATTCTTTTAACTTTATCACCAAAATGTCGGAGTGCAACTTAAACTTATAGGTATAAAGGTTCTACTTATAAGTGATTTCAACAATTTGGTATTTAATATATTAAGATTGCCTTTATAACTAACAGAAACACTTGCGCAACATGTTTTTCTGATAAAAGTAGTTACAATACTTATTTAAAAATGATGCGCCTCCTGAATTCGCCAAATTACGGAAAATTGTTCATAATTTTATTTTCATTTTTGTTTAAAAAATTAATCAAAAATTCATGAAATATTCTTAGAAGCATAAATTATATAAGGCAATATAATTTTTCAGTAATATTTTCTGTTTCGGCCGTATTTAATTGTATATTTTATTTGTTTGTTTACCTTTTGTCAGGCTATATAGAAAACCAAAATTACCGTACAAGTGTTTTTGTTGTTGCCTATAAAACCCGGCGCATGCTACAATTGTTAAGTAGATCAGTTCGCTAGAAGCAGTTAACTAGTAGTAGTAGTAGTAATCGTTAGACCCGGTAATCCGGTTAATAATATGTACGGCTCTCGATCGGGTACAGAAAAACTGTTAGTTTAGATAAATTAATTATACCACACTTCCTTCCCTACTCTCTTCAACCTATTCCAACTTATCCTTTTTTCTGTGGTCAAACTTCTGGATACATCGCCGATCAGGAAATTGGGGTAAGTTATATTACTATTGTCATTTCACCAATATACAGTCTGCTAATTCCAGTGTAGTCAAAGGCTGCACCATTTGGTTGGTCCTGATTCGAGCCAAATTGAATAATTTTTTCGTTATTTTTTCCGATTCAATTTGATAAATCCGCGATCTTTAAATTAGATTTTTTTTTCTTTTGTAGTTTGACAATTGTAACTTGCAACGGTTGTAATAGAGTAGAATTATATTTTGCATAACCTATCCTAAATTAATTTTTAATTTTATATTATAAAATAACATAAATTCGTTTAAAACTTTTCCACTTTTTATATCGCTTGAACCATCCTGCTATCAGAAACGAGTTTGTTTTTACCTAGTCGTACAAAACAAAAACTCCGTCAAAGAAATTTCGTTCTCGCCGTTTGTTTTGTTTACTATTTGGTTGGCCTATATTTCCATTTACCTTTGAATTTTGAACTATTTATTTAATATTTAAAATCACGTAAACCATATTATTTGTTGTAAGATTTAATTGATTTATAGAGGCAACTAGATATTATTTATTTATGTTTTATATTCAACATGCCACCCACCGATCCAGATCAGTTAAAATTAGATAGATTAGTAGCCAAAAAAGAAAATATTTTTCGTCGGCTTCAACTTTGTTTTGATGCAGGGGTAGCTTTGGAAAGGGACCCAAATAATCAAAGTACGTTAAAAAATTTCTCCGTTCGTTATATTAATATTTCAAAAACTGTTGAAGAATATGAAGACATTGTCCAAAAAATCGTTGAGCACAGACAGCTAATGAACCCTGACGCGCCGATTGATTACTAATTTGCTTGTCTTTTTAGATAATTTTGATACCAGTGTTTCAGCTTTGAAACGTTTGAAACTTGATAATCTTGATGATTATATTTTGGCTCATATTGTATTATCCAAATTACCCCAAGATACCATTAATAATTTTGAATTGATTCGAAATAAGGACGAATTGTGCACATATGATGAAATCATTAAATTCCTTCGTCAGCGTAGTAAAAGTACAATTAAATTTGATAGAAATAAAATTAAATCTCATAATTCTTCAAAATCTGTAGTAGGTCATCAACCTTTTAAATCTTTTCATATTTCGAGAAATAATAACTATGCAAACCTTAAGAATAATTGTATTTTTTGTTCCAAAGAACCTCATTTATTGAAAGATTGTCCAGCATTTAAAAATAGTTCATTTGAAAGTAGATTTCAACTAGTAAAAGATAAAAATCTTTGCATTAATTGTTTTTCGAACAAGCATAGAGTTAGTAATTGCCCTTCAAAATATTCTTGCGTTAAATGCCGAGCCAGACATCATAGTTTGTTGCACAAACCCGATTCCTGTTCGTTAGTTAATGAAAAACCTAATCTAGAAATTCCTTCTTGTAGTAATTACCCAGATGATAATAGAGAAAATAAAATTTTGCATATCCAAAATGTAAATAATAATATTACACGTACTGTTTTGTTGAGTACTCTAGTAGTTAATGTTATTGATAAATGGAATAAAGAACATCAAGTTAGATTTTTATTAGATTCTGGTTCAATGTCCAACTTGATAACCTTAGACTGTATTAATAAAATGGGTTTACCTTATGACAAATTAAATTTAAATATCATTGGCATAGGTGGTATTGAACAACCCTTGAAAGGTAAAACTGTATTTTCGATAATTTCTCGTTCAAACCCAAACATAAAAATGCCAATAGAAGCTTTAATAGTTGAAAACATTACCAGTCCCCTACCAGATATGCATTTAGATAAAAGGTACTTGTCTTCGTTTACTAATATACCATTAGCCGATCCTAACTTTCATGTACCTAGTCAAATAGATGGTATATTAGGAGCCGCGATTTTCTCGCAAATCATTGGTTTTAATAAAATTGTTCCTCCTTTAGGATATCCTATTGCCTTAGAAACGTCTTTAGGATATGTAATTATGGGACAAGCACCCTGTGCATCCACCCATTTGCAAAACCCTCGTGCTCTTTTGAATATTAATCCTGAATTGAATTCGGTCGTTGAAAAAATGTGGGAAATGGAAGATTTATCTCCTTTCCTTCCTACCAAAGAGGATGAAATTTGTGAAGATATTTTTCGTGAATCGTTTCTCCGCCAGTCCGATGGTAGATATGTCGTTGCCCTACCATTTAAAGATGACCCTTCTTCTCTAGGTGATTCTTTTACCCTCGCTAAAATTCGATTAATCTCTCTAGAAAAAAGACTAGAAAAACTTCCTCATCTTAGAAAAACTTATAATGAAATATTTCAAGATTACTTAGATCAAGGACATATGAGTTTGATAGATGAAACTTCCCTAGTTGATAGTTCGTACTATATTCCGCACCATTGTGTGTTTAAATATACCCCGGAAAAGATGGAATAGTTCGCGTTGCAGAGGTTCTTACACCAGACCTGTGGTGAAATTATGTCCACTTCCCACACAATAGTTGTTATTTTAACAACTTTTTGTAAAATAGTTTGTAGATTGTAAAAATTTGTCTTTTATCTAATAATGGTGATGGAAATATTAGTTTATAGTTGTAATTAGATTCGCGTTGAATTAAAATTCAACCCCCCGGGGCAGGATGTTTCGGCCGTATTTAATTGTATATTTTATTTGTTTGTTTACCTTTTGTCGGGCTATATAGAAAACCAAAATTACCGTACAAGTGTTTTTGTTGTTGCCTATAAAACCCGGCGCATGCTACCAGTTCGCTAGAAGCAGTTAACTAGTAGTAGTAGTAGTAATCGTTAGACCCGGTAATCCGGTTAATAATATGTACGGCTCTCGATCGGGTACAGAAAAACTGTTAGTTTAGATAAATTAATTATACCACACTTCCTTCCCTACTCTCTTCAACCTATTCCAACTTATCCTTTTTTCTGTGGTCAAACTTCTGGATACATCGCCGATCAGGAAATTGGGGTAAGTTATATTACTATTGTCATTTCACCAATATACAGTCTGCTAATTCCAGTGTAGTCAAAGGCTGCACCATTTTCTATGATATTTTATTTTTTTCTCATATTTCTACTTTTTATTTTTTTTTTTCTATCTGTAACAAAATAAATATGGTAGCTTGTAAAAAAATCCCTATAAGTTATGAATTTCCGTTCATAGTTAATTTTTTTTATTATATTAGTAAAAATCACTACATTAAATTACTATAAACTCTGTTTAACTTATAAGTAATATTATTTACTTTAAATTTATGACTATTTAGTAATTGTTTAGTATTTAAAACTCCAAATTTTAACTTTAAAGAATATAGTTCTACCTGTTAGTAAAAATTGGGTGGTGAAGTTGACTTTTTTACTTAAAACCATAAGATATATTTTAAAAAAGAAGAAGTGTGGTTAGATATGTCAAGAAATAACATATGTGATGCTTTGCCGGTTCTTGTAATTATTTTATTTAATACATATTATACGTAGTTATACTTCAAGATAAAAACTGTGATTGAAAGTTGGTATAAGATGTCTTTTACAATCGTATCAACAATTGAAAGAAACGGAATCTATTAAAAAATTTTCACATCATCATTATTTTCTTGGTCACTTAAATAATTATTAAAACTATCAATATCTTCACCAGATTCTTTTCCGTGTAATGTAGATTCTTGAATATTACCAGCTTCATTAAAACACTCATCTACATTTCTATTCCAAAGTTGACCACTTACTGATTTTTCAGTACTTTCACTCCTTTTTAATTTCAATTTTCAATAAAAAGTTGTAGAATAATAGTATGACCTTCGTTTTTTGTAAAACATTGACATGGACGCAGAAGGATTTTCCATATTTAGTTTGTTGAACTTTTTATCGCACACGTTTTATAGAAATAAATATGGCTTACAAAGACTGGATGGTCTGGATGTTTGTTTCTAGAGTCAACCGCCAACCTCAAATTTTCGATATGGTAAACTTAACTTTTCAGTAATTTTAATTCGTAAGTGTTACTTTAAAGTAAAGTTTTGTTTTTAGTTTGGGTAAATAAAACTTATAAGTTATTTATATAGTTTGTTTTACGAATATATTCTTTTAAAAATTACGAAGTAAATTAAACAAATTTACGGTAAAAAAGCTGTTTTGACAACTTGGTAATATTACCTATTAGACATAATTACTTGTTAGTTTCAATATTAACGTAAAATTTATGGTTAAAATAACTTTTTAGTAGTTAAAACAAATAGGTAATACTGATTCGTAACCATTACGTTATTTTAACTTTATTATTCTACCAATCGGTGTTTTTACTTATAGGTAATTTAAGCATGTAAAGTTGTAGTATTTATTTTTTACCTAAAAGTTTTTTTTACTGACAACGTAATATTTTGGGGCATTAAACCGTAATTCTTACTTTTTTAAGTAGTAAATACTTAAAAAATAGTTTATTTTACTAATAATGTTGCTTGGGATTTATGAACCAACCAAGAATCAACATCATTCGAAATCGCTTAAAGTCTTTAAACTATAATAATATACAAAATGCATATCGTTACTTAATTTTTCTCAAGTCCTTGCAAAATGGTCACTGTCGCTAGTTGCTACAATGCACAAAACTAGATTCGCTTTGAAATTTGGCAGATACCGTTTTTTATATTTAGTGTGTGGTCTGTGCAATTTGATTTATTAATGAAGTATTTGACGTTTAAACGTGGTTTAAACCAGAATACCCGGAATGGAAGGAGGTATTATTTGTTTAAACAACTAAAATTGTATTGTTAACAAGAAAACCTAACGTAAATTAAATTAAAGGAAATTTAATAAAAAAAAATTTTGACCAGAAAACAAACTACACACACAAAAGATAAATAAACGGTTACTTTAGCAAAATTATGACTGATGGAAGCTTTGTTACAATCGCTTTATGAAATAAGCTAACACATGAACGGTTAAGAGTGTAGGCGCAAAATTTTAACAGTCAGAGTTGAGATATCTACCCTATCCCAATTTTTAAACGCTCCACGGCATAACTACGTGAAGTCTGTTTTAAATTGTAATAAATGTGGGGTATGCCTTCCCTACAGGGTCGGGATCGGATCTTTTTGTATGTTTTAGGAAACGATCGTGAAGGTGCTTTCATTTTTATAGTATATTGTAAAGTTTAAAGACTGGTTATTTTTGTGTTAAATATGGGTCGTGTTAATAAAAAATATGATAGTGAAAATAGAAAAAGTAGATGCTTAGCTCAACAAAAGTAAGTACTTCTTATGTAAATATTTTAATTATAAACTTATGCCTAGCACTACAAGTTAATTTTACTATTACAGACGTCTTACCTAACAGTACTGCAGAAATCAGCAAAGAGTTAAAAGCAACGGAAAATTTTGAAAACATTTCTAAGTAAGTGACCATTTTGTTTAATTGTAAAACATTATACTTAATTTAGATTTTAATCATAGGCGACCGCGGTATCCTGGTGAAGGAGATGAAGTATTGGTAGTATTGGTAGACAAAGAACACTTTTAAGTAAGTAATAATTCATATTTTGTGTAATTACAATAAACTAGCTCTTTTAAGTCAACCCGGCTATTCTAAAGATCCCTCTGGCAGTGAAACTGTTGTAGAAGAAACAATTACCAGTAAGTTTTAATATTTAATAAAAAACAAAAAGGATTTAAAAAAAAATTATAAAAACCTAAATGATAATTTATTATTATTCTTTTTAGACAAAAACCTTCAGATATACAAGGAAGAAGAATTGTGGATATTGAATATTTTATTAAACAAATACTGCAATTTCCTCATCACGAATTGTTTAAGTGCTCTTCGGAATATGTAACAATAAAAAATGAGATACCTTCGGAAAGGATATTATTCGAAATTTACTCTCTTCTGTCCAATATGTCTCATCAGGCATGTTGTAGAAAGTGAAAAATATAAACAACAACAAATTAATATAAATTCGCTGCAGAATCAGGGGTTATTAGTATTGGTGGAGGTTATTCACAATTGACTGAATTAATGTCGAGTTTAAACATCCCCCCACTTCCAAAAAAACATTATTTAGCCATTCAAAGTGACCTTGTTGAAGTGTACCATTAAAGTTCTTGGACATCAATCAATTTATAACACAAGTGTTGTTTATCTTCCCCGAATAACTTACAATATGAACAATATTTATTCCTAATAATAATATTGGGTTCTATAACCAATAATGGCTGCAGCACCAGAATTGGCATTATAATTTGTTTTATATGACCTCTTTGACCAAGCTGCCGCTTTATAACTCTAAAGGCTATTATCATTCCCAATTTCACAAAAGTCTGACAGGAAGAAGTCCTGGCATATACCTACACGAAAAAATTTATTTCTCGTTGTGCTAAAGATAGAATTCGAATAAAACTTTATCCTAAAACGGTAAAAAAGTTTACAAAAAATGTTGACAAAAGTAGCAGTAAACTAAGTAACCCAACTATTTGTTTTGCAGAAACAAGAAAACTTCTGACAGCCTCAAATTTTGGTCGCATTTGTAAATTAAGACTAACAACAAGAAAGTTGCCAAAGACATTCTTTCTAATCCTTTTAAAGGAAATGAATCTACAGCCTATGGAATAGAAAATGAATGTAAAGCATTACAAAAATTAAGCGAAAGACTCAATTTAGACATTTTTCCATCTGGATTATGTATAAATCGAGAATATCCATTTTTGGCTACAACTACTGATGGTATTATAGGCAATAATATTATTGTTGAAATTAAATGTCCCATTTCAGCAAAAGGTTTATCTCTTGAAGAAGCAATAGAAAAAAAAATAAAAAAGTATATGGAAGTAAAAGCCAATAAATGCATTTTAAAAAGAAATCACATTTACCATTATCAAGTACAAGGGCAATTATTCGTGTCAAATAAAGATTTTTGTTTTTTTTTGTGTTTGGACTCCGAAAGGTTTGATATATGAAAAAATTGAAAAAGACCAAAAATTATGGGAGGAAATGGTGAAGAAGTTAAAAGCATTTTATTTTGGCATTTACCTACCTTTATTTTTACAAGAAATAATAAATGATAATTGAAATGAATGGGTTATCGACAATAGTAACATAACCAATAAATAAACATATTTTAGGAAGTGATGTTTTCTTGTTTTAACAGGTCGGCTGAAAAGTCCCCGGTCTACCATAGTAAAACACAATATTTTGACAAAATTCATTTTTTTTATTCAACATAGTTGCCTTCAAGGGCGATACAGCGATTATAGCGACCTTCCAACTTTTCGATACCATTTTTGTAGTACTCCTTCGGTTTGTCCTCAAAATAGGCTTCAGTTTCGGCGATTACCTCAGTATCAGAGCCAAATTTTTTTCCCGCGAGCATTCTCTTCAGGTCAGAGAAAAGGAAAAAGTCGCTGGGGGCTAGATCTGGAGAATACAGTGGGTGAGGAAGCAATTCGAAGCCCAATTATTGCAATTTTGCCATCGTTTTCATTGATTTGTGACACGGTGCATTGTCTTGATGAAACAACACTTTTTTCTTTTTCATATGGGGCCGTTTTTTCGCGATTTCGGTCTTCAATCGCTCCAATAATGCACAGTTATAGTCGCTGTTGATTGTTTTTCCCTTTTCCAAATAGTCGATGAACAATATACCGTGTGTATCCCAAAAAACTGAGGCCATAACTTTGCCAGCTGACTGTTGAGTCTTTCCACGCTTTGGTGTAGGTTCACCGGCCGCAGTCCACTCAGCTGACTGTCGATTGGACTCAGGCGTGTAGTGATGAAGCCAAGTTTCATCCATAGTCACATATCGACGCAAAAAATCGGGTTTATTACGACTTAACAGCTGCAAACACTGCTCAGAATTATCAATTCGTTGCTGTTTTTGGTCGATTGTGAGCACGCGCGGCACCCATTTCGCACAGAGCTTCCGCATACCCAAATATTCGTGATCGATATGCCCAACACGTTCCTTAGATATCTTTAGAGTGTCAGCTATCTCGATCATATTCACTTTACGGTCACTCAAAATCATTTTTTGGATTTTTTTGATATTTTCGTCGGTAACCACCTCTTTTGGGCGTCCACTGCGTTCACCGTCTTCGGCGCTCATTTCACCACGCTTGAATTTTGCGTACCAGTCAATGATTGTTGATTTTCCTGGCGCAGAGTGCGGAAACTCATTATCAAGCCAAGCTTTTGCTTCAACTGTATTTTTTCCTTTCAAATAACAATATTTAATAAGCACATGAAATTCTTTTTTTTTCCATCTTTTTGAAAATAACAAAAGTTGCTTCACTAAAAATGCAATATCTCACAAACTAATAGTCCGACAGCTGTCAAATTTTTACACGAATCTTTTGAAGGTTGATACTATCTAAAAATGAAATGGATTTAATTCTAGTGTCGTCATCTATAGGTCAGACCGGGGACTTTTCAGCCGACCTGTTAGTTCGGTAATACGAATAAATCCCTGTTTAGTTTTTACAAATTCTTAAAACAATTTAAAAATTTTAATCCTATGTCGTTGGTCCTTCTCAATTAATAATTTAATGCAATTTATTGGGTTCAAATTTATTTGTTTAATTTCTAGTTTGTTACCAAATGTTTTGGGTTCCGTTGTTATTGAAATTTTTTTATTGTTAATAGGAACATTGAAAATAAAACTTTTTAATAAAAACTTTCACTTTTTATTTAAAAAATAGCTTTTTATTGTACTAACCCTTACTCTGTTGAAGTCCATCATAAGAACATTGAAAATATAACTTTTTAACAAAAACTTCAACTTTTATTCAAAAAATCTTCTGAAAATACAATTACAGCCGTTTTGCTATAAAGTAGATATTGACATATCGATATGTCAATCTGATGATTAAATTTTCTATAAACTTTTTTGTATTATATCCAAAAAATAGTATATTATTATATTGTTGCCAATACCGGACACCCTATAATTCTTCACTGGGTAATATTTTTATTACGTTTCGGTTTTTTATATACAATTGGATATTGTAATTTTAATGTACTCCTTAAACCTAATAAACTATTGCAGATTGCATAATTTTTCGTATCAAATAAAGCAAATTTCTTTGTATAAGACACTAAAAACTTTAAAACTGAAATTATAATTGCAATATATATTTTTATATAACCCGTTTTATGCAATTTTAAGTAAATGGCTGTACAAAAAAGCAAATTGAACTTACTACTTTATTTCGTTTAAAATTTGTGTAATGCCCTTTGTATAATTGATAAATGGGAAATATTTTTAAATAATTCCAAAATTTTAATATTACAAAATACAACCCAAACAAGATTTACTTGTGTTTGATTTAAAAAATTAATATTTCTGTATTTAGATTACGAGTAAAACTAACTATACACCAATTCAAGACCCAAATTATACCTGAAACCGTTTTACACATCGGTTACTAACGTATGGGATGGAATGAACTGTGCAACAGAGATGAAAGTTTGTCTAGTTATGAAATTTTGCAATGGACATGGTGTTCATTTTTTTCTTTTCCTGTGGTCCCTGTTTGAATTTTTAAATTTTTTTCTTTTAGAATCTCTTTATAAATATATTGTTAAGGGCAGAAAGTCCATCAGATTCAAAACAAATTTCAATTTAATAAGTTATTATGCATTAAAAATTACATTCAATTTTCTCTAACTTTACACCCCTATAACTAATTTAAATAAACATTTTATAAATTTTTACTGACTTTCTGCCCTCGGGACCATACAGACCTTTCTTTCTGCGTTTAAATTTTTTAAAAATATTTAGTGGTCTTTTCAGGATTCGAAAAAAACGATTGCATTTAAAATGCATTGGCTTAAAATTTTGCGCCTACACTCTTAAGGCCGAAGCAGACCTGTACGACCCGAAGCGAAGAGAAGCGAAGCGAAGCGCAGCGCATTTTAAATGCGTTCAGCACACTTGAGCGAAGGGAAGAGAAGCCCAGCGTCGTGTTTTGCGCGGATTTGTCCTAGTAGTAACCCATCGTTACAGAGATGAATTCTTCCTCCTCGTCCTCCGATTCAGATATAATAATAATAGGCTCTATTATATGTGAAGAAGAAAATGAGCGGAGGCGGAAACACTGGGCATATCCCATATGTAAAAAACGAGCTACAGAAAGCGAATTTAGTACCCTTTTCCCTGAATTAATCGATGATCCTGTGAAGTTTCATCAGTATATTATATATATACTATATATTAATTTTATTAATAATAAAGTTATTTTACTTGTAATTTCCATTATCTCGCTTATTTCTCTCGAGCAACTGTCTTGCACTTCTAAGTTACTATAACTTTTATTACTCATATTTCTCGAATTTCTGAACAAGCAAAATACATTTTTCGTATTTTACACTCATTTTTATTCGCAACAGGCGACGCGTCAGGTGGATTCTGATTTGTATGGTTTGCTCTGCAGCACTTGGTCCACAGTTCGGTGCCATTCGGGGTATTTCGGGCATTGAAAAAGTCTCAAGTGGTCGTAAAGTATCGCACACTACGCGGAACCATGCAGAGGCGCGGCGCTACGAACGAAAAATATTCCCTGCTAGACATTTCTGTTCGGTCGCGGCGCTTCTCTTCGCTTCTTTTCGCTTCGCTTCGCGCAAGTATGCGTATTCCCATAAGAAACAATGATATATAAAATTGTCGCTTCCCGTCGCTTCGCTTCACTTCGCTTCGGGTCGTACAAGTCTGCTTCGACCTTTAATGTTGAATACCCTGATGTTAGAGTTGATTCCAAAATTATAGCGACAGCTCAAGTAAAATTCGGCAATGTGGGGGTATTCGCCGACGATCTCCGATCGGCTCGCGCCGCAGCGCAGTCGGAGAATTCTAGTAGAACAATTGCTAAGCGGATTCCGTGTGCGGTGTTTCTTAGTCCCAGCGACAGCTGGGCCACTGGAATCTATTTCTCGAACTGGGTAATCGCTAGCGTTCGAGTCGACGGTAAAGAGAGGTGGGAAAACCGTAGCTGTCGCGATAATTTTGGAATTAACTCTACCAAACGAAACAGATCCAACGTCACAGATATCGATTCGTCAGTGTATTTTAGGAGAGAAGATCCTACTACGACACAAGTAATGTAAGAATAATACGAGAAGGACCGTTAAATCGACACATTCACTCCCACACCTACGGTATTAGTTTAAAGAATGATACAGACCACGGTTTTTACCTCCTTGCAAGCGAGATTGTGGATAATGGCGGCTCCTCTGTCTTGAAGCGTCGGCGAATCCGATAACAAAGAATGTACAGCTACTTTCGTCGTTACTCGAATATTGCTGGTTTGTTGATTGTTGTACGTCCATTCGGATATGTACAATAGCCATTCGGAAGAACTGAGGTTTTCGAACATGTTCGCCATCTGCAACAATTTTATTATAATAATGTGAAAAAGAGTCAAATGGTTTACGTACGAATAAGGCGATCGCTTCTTGTTCTTGGATACTTAATCTGTCTATTTCGAAAGCGTAGTTCATCAGAATGTGATCTTTGCGATCTTGGTGCAATACCAAGATGACGTCGTCTTTTAGGGCGGCCATCGCCAGTACGTTTAGAGTTTTGACTCTAACGTCGACCGATAGTTGAGTGTCATTTAATAACCTTCCTGAAAATTAAGTAAATCGCTTTAATTAAAGCTGTAAAAAATATATACAAAAGAAGATAAATATCGGAAATAAACTAACATCAAATTTGAAACCTAACCTAAAAAACGGTCTGCGACAAGGTTTCTTTGTTTTCCGAATAACAGGCAGAAGTAAGTTTAACATTCTTGAATTGTTTTATTCATTAATAAATTTAAACCAATACTTGTAATGTCGTGGAGTATGCAACCCAATATTATAATTTATCTTTGGGTTGGCAACTCACATAAGTTGGAGTGTGGGGGTGTTCTATGATTCCTATGTTCTAGGCTCTCTATGCTAAATGACAAGAACTGTCTTTTGCCAGTTGTCTAAGATTTAAGATGTGTAAATGTAAAATAAATAAATCAAGATTAATCGCAGTTTTAATCAACGATCTTACAAGACCTTTTATTATTTCTTGTAATCTTGTGAAAAGCACTTTGAACAGCATTGCTTTGTAGGAAAGGGGAAAAGCGATAAAAACCCTAAAGTAAAATTTCTTATTTTAAGTGAGGATGAGTGCAAACTTAATTTGAATAATTCCTCTTGATATCCTTACAATAAACCTCACTCTAATGGTACAGCAGTGTCTTGTGGGTTCATTAAAAATACTTCACTTTTACTATTTCTTTAATTCCAGTATTATTTTAACATTACAATTATAAGTACAAGTATGCCTAGTGACCTTCCATGTCGGCCATCCTGACATAACCCCCTTTCCTGTCAAATCACAGTGGTGACAACCTTAGCAAAACTAACAAACTAACACAAATACAAAAGTCACTATTATGATAGCAGAAGTATTGAATAGAATTATTGATCTATTTTTATATACTTTTGGATATTTATTATTCGCTTTATTTATATATATAAATATATTTCAATAAATAAATAAATACTTTTCAATTATTATTTTAAGATTCCATCCAAATCAATAGAAAATGTAATTTCAGTTATTTTTAAATCATGAATAGTGTAAATTAGGAGGATGAAATAATAAGTCAATATCTACACATTCAAAAGGTTCTTATATTGTTTACTTTAAAAGTGAAAATTTTTAAAAATTAAATGCAGGAAGAAAAAGAAAATTTTGCAGCATAACTGAAAAAATAGTTTTTCAATAATTTTTAGTATTTTGCTCACAAAAAATTACTCCGAACTCCGATATAATTTTTGTGAAATTTAATTTATCAATGTATAAGCAAAAATAATTTTTTTATTAGTGTAAAGTTCTGTAAATGGTTTTCAAGAAGACACCGTCAATAAGATGAAAGATTTGTTTCTGTATAGGTTATTGTTATGTGCTAATACTTACCTACAAAATCCAAGAAACCGTCGCTTAAAGCCCAACTACCTTCATCGCCTATCATGTATTGCTGTAATTCCTCTGTGGCTCTTTGTTCTTCCGGATTTAATTTTCCGTCGATGAGCGAAACTAAGGCGTCAAATTCAGCTTTAACCTACAATATTATTACAAAAATGTTTTGTTACATTTATCGACAGAGAATAGAAATAATGAAAAAATGTGTCGTTAAATTTAATTTAGGGTCCCATACACTATTGATCTTTCTTTTTTAATGATAAAAGAAAAAATTATATTTTATTACAGAACAATACATTTGATTTCACGATATTTGGTAGCTGATATCATCGTATGTGATACCGAAAAATGATATTACCCATCTCTACAAAAAATGGGACGTGGAAAAAGGCAACTGTGCATATCCAGTGCAGACGGTGCAAATAAGGAATTGTGTTTACATACTTTTACTTACTTAGTTGTGTTAAAGTGAAACTTTGTAACATCAACATCAAGTTTGTTTGATAATAGGGAAGAACGTTTAGACAACAATAATGGAGTCGTCTAAGCGAACGCGAAAACGTGGATTTGAAGTAGATCACTAACTATATAGGTATATATATCTGAAATATATCTGATTTGGTACATACTTTGAGAACTATGATTTAAATGCTTTCGCTTATTTTTATTAATAAATATGATAAGCACATATCTAAAACACTGAAAATAATATTAACATATATTATTTACGATAAAAAGGTAAAAAGATTGTTTACTGCAATACATATGACTTGTATGACTCAAGGATATTACACATAAAGAGAAATAAATGCATAAAATTATTGTTGAATACAAATCAACTCAGCTCAAAAAAAATAATATGCTGAATTTCATATCATTTTATTTTTTTTACTTTTAATTGATGATGATTTCTATAGTTTTAGGAGTTTATTTAAAAAAAATGTAAAATTTTCTATTAATTTCTTAAACGAAACTAATAATTGTATTGTTGTTATATTCCCCCTATAATTTAAGGCCGGTTCATGCAACGAACATTATAATTACATTAACATTACATTATAATTACACTTTCACTAAAAAAATGTTGTCTTTCAAGCAAGACTTCATTACATTATAAATTCTGTATTAGCGCATGCGTATATAAGCTTTGTTCGGGTTTACTTGATTACTGTTTTCAAACTGTCAGGATTCTGCGCACTAAAAAATCCTGTGTTCGGGTTTTTCTTGTACGGTTTTCGAACCGTTCATATGTCTTTGAACCGTTCTATAATTTTAGTTAGGTGTTCGGCACATACTTAAAAACAATATACCGCGCAAGAGAGAGGTCCGACAGCCGGAATATAGGGCGCCGCCATAGTAGACTACCTTTAAGTACCGGCTTGGCCCAGAAGGATCCAAATTAAAATTTTTATGTTTAAATTTTTACTTCCAAAAAATAGCGAAAAAATATTTATTATTTAAAGAGGAAAATAATAGGGAACCACAAAATTTAATTACATGTAGTATAAAATTAATTACACTTACAAAGTGTTTGTTAAAAATAGGAATTATATTAAATTGATTGTACTAACCCTTACTTTTTGGAAGTCCATCTTATTAGGAATAATAAAAAACTCTTAGTTTTAACAAAACTTCCAATATTTATTTAAAAAATTGCTTTTTTAACCTTAATGACAGCTGTTTCGCTAGACTTAGCATCGTCAGATTGACATATTGAAGTTACATTTTGTTTGTTTGTAGCTAGGTACTTCAATATGTCAATCTGACGATGCTAAGTCTAGCGAGACGGCTGTCATTAAGGTTAAAAAAGCAATTTTTTAAATAAATATTGGAAGTTTTGTTAAAACTAAGAGTTTTTATTATTCCTTATAGGAATTATATATTATTTTAAATAAAAAAGTACAATTAAAGGAAGGGTTGTGTTTAGTGTTGTTAAATAATTTAAATTAATACCCAAAAGAATTAAATCCAAATACATAATTAAGTAATATATTGTACTACCAGTTAATTAATTAATGAATTGTTAATAAAAACGGAATAGTTAACTTAATCAACATGTTTGCTTTTAAAAAGTTTATTAAACTTGACAACATTTAATATTTTTAAGGTAATGACAGCTGTTTCAATCAAAATCATCGTCAGATTGACATATTTAAGTTACATTTTGTTTTGATTTATTAAATAGTGTCACGACTAGACCAACTATTGAAGTAACAATAATGGGTATGTTCGGGGAGCACGCTTTCTAGCTATGTAGCGCCAAGAGCCATATAACGCAAACGAGGAATAGTACTAGATAGCGCCAAATGGCGCAAATAGCGTGCTCCCCGAACACACCCAGAGTAATATCAAGTTGACAACCTTAACAACTAATGACAAGTATACCAACTATAATAAATGCAACTTGCGTGCGTAATTTCACAACTTAAATTACTTCAATACAAAATACTTAAAGTATAATTATAATTACAGGAAATAAAAAGTAATTGGAATTATTAATTATTTTTTACATAGGACAACTATATAATTAAAAAGTATAGTGAACATTTTTCTATTTTCATTTTTAATCTTAACTAGTTCTTGTTAATTTCTACTGGTGCCGAAAAAGAATTAATTTGCTAAGCTGTTTCCTAATTAAATCAGTTTGTCCTAAAGCTGTAAACTGCTTTGCCAAATTATTTAATCTAATTTTACAATAACACCTTAAAATCTGCTTTATTAAAATAAATGAATGTTCTTCGTGTTTAGAAAATATATTTCTTCCTAAGTTAGGCTTTATTCTTCCTGCCACATTAATAATAAGGTTTTGGGAGCAAATTAACAGATGGTAGTTTATTATCAGTGATGAACATAAATTTCCTTATGAATATCTCACTCTCATAACAAATCTTCACTAAACTATCGGAAGGAAATAGATATGGTCCTAAAATAACTTTTAGTACTCTTACACTGTTTCTCTAAACAACTCATTATCGTACCTAATCTCTGTCACTAAAATTAAAACACAACACAAACCGAATTTTCGCAATAAGTTCAAAATCACTATAAGCTGCTATAATCATATACGATGCACGATGGTCAATGATCACAATTGGATAAGCCGGACCTGAACCTAGATAAATTGTCAAAATTACTACTTTGTTTGAGGTTAAAGCAAGCAAATCCCAGAACAAGTTTGCTCAATTATCATTGGCTGACACAAGCAAGAGTGTTAGAGTTGATTCCAAAATTATAGCGACAGCTCAAGTAAAATTCGGCAATGTGGGGGTATTCGCCGACGATCTCCGATCGGCTCGCGCCGCAGCGCAGTCGGAGAATTCTAGTAGAACAATTGCTAAGCGGATTCCGTGTGCGGTGTTTCTTAGTCCCAGCGACAGCTGGGCCACTGGAATCTATTTCTCGAACTGGGTAATCGCTAGCGTTCGAGTCGACGGTAAAGATAGGTGGGAAAACCGTAGCTGTCGCGATAATTTTGGAATTAACTCTACACAGATTACTCTGATCTACACTAAAAAACAAACTAGTCGCGTTTTCTATCTGCTTTTATTCCATGTGCAGTAAAATGCGCAGTAGGACTTTACTCGGTATATTGTTTTTAAGTATGTGGTGTTCGGGTTTTATTTTTGACTGTTTTCGGACGATTTGAAAACTGTCAAATCAGTCCATGGTTAAAAGTAAGAATTTTTCGTGGACTAATTGACGCATGCGCTTGGTCATTTCTCAGTCATTGTTGTTTGTAGTGTGCATTTTAAATTCAAATTATTCTTGGTATTTTAATTTATTGAGTATATTATTATGGATTTATTGGCAGAATTCTCGTCAGATTCATCCTCATCTTTTTCATCATCAAATGATGATGGATTGGAGATGGTAGCAAATATTTTTTTACCCGAATTATTACAGAAAAAAGTAAAAAATGAGAATTATGCCGAAGAAACAGTACCCCTATATAGTGATGAACAGTTTATCCAATATTTTAGGTTTGTGGACAAAATAATTTACTTTTTGTATCAGATATTAAAAAATAAGGCGTTCGGGTTTTTTCATTTGTTGATAGTTTTCAAACCGTACATAAATAGTCCTTGGATTTAGTCTACTGCACATCCAGTTGTGCGCAGTCAGCAAATCGTTCTCAAACCGTCCGAAAAACGAAACCCGAATAAAGCTATTGTCCACTGTTCACAGTTATGTTGAAAGTTCTCAACTTTTTAGTGGGCTTAATGCTTAATGTAATTTTAATGGCTTAATGTGTTGCATGAACTATAAAATGGGTGCTCAACTTTTCTTAATGATATTGTAATGTTAATGTAATTATAATGAACGTTGCATTAATTAGCCTTTAGTTGTTTAAATATGCATGAATTTTTGTTAAATTCTCGGTGCAAGTGCATTAGTCACAACACATTCGATCGACGTTATTGTAAAATGTTTTATTTATTTTAGTATAATGAGAAAATTTTGAAGAACCCTTAAATAATGTGGAATTTCATAAATTCGGAAAGATAAGAATGTGCTATAAAAAGTGTGGCTTATTTGCACTGATATTTATTTGTCTGAAAGATATTTAAAGTGTGGTGTGTAAAATGAAAATCTATTTCCACTTGATTTGTTTATTGCTAGTCAGGTAAAATAATATTTTTCCAAAATATATTTAGAAATTAACTTTCATTGGTTACATTTTTGTATGCGAATTAAGTAGGTACTTCAGGTAAAAAATTATTTTATATACCTAACTGATATTTCGCGAACGGAATTTTAAATTAGTAGGTAAAGTTAGCTGTGGAACATTAACTGTCAACTTTTTATTGCCAACTAAATGTCAATTGCGAGTTACGTCGAAATTCTATAAATTTAAAATTAGAAGCTGAGAAATGGATAAAGAAACTACAATTAATTCAAATGAAGTTAAAAAATCTGAATCCGACACTATAAAGGATATGGTTATGGTTACGGATAATTTCGTCGAGATGTACTACAAAAAAATTTTAAAAATAGAATTGGAAATGGCTAAAGCCCGAGTTAGTTTTCTCAAAGTAAGAGAAGGTATTCCGAAAAATGAAAAATTACTGAAAATACTGAACCAAAACATATTGGACCAAAATAATGCTAACATGTAGCTGAATGTACCTAGAATAAGATTTAAAATGTTCTAAATTGTAATTAATAGTACCAATACAATAAATTTACTAAAATTCACTCAGAGCTTCATTTAAAACGGTCTATTTATTATTTAACAGCAAATAAATTAGAAGTTTGTGAACACTTACCAACTAAACACATTAATAAGTATTTTATTTTCAGTGCCAATTTAGTAGCATCCTATACGGACAATAATCTGTCATTTCCGCCCAATTTTTTATGGGGAGTATCCAATTCAGCTTATCAATTCGAAGGTATAGTTTACTTATCTAAAAATTATTATTAAAAAATAAACTTTTACAAATTAAAAAAATGAATCTCTAAATAAAAGAGTCTCTTCTAACGAAACCATAGATATATCTCGATGATAGAATTCACACCTGTATTTTTAAAATGTAACGCCATTATCGATTATGAAAATCTTGGTACCTAACTTTACCTTGGCCAATTTTTTAAATTTTTACAAAAATTGTATGTTTTGCAAACAAAGAATTGAGTATTAATTTAGTTCACTCATGAATAACTTTCACAAATTAATCATTAAAGTTGGAACATTTTTAAAGGTCTATTTATAAACTTGCAGTTGCCGTTGCTGTTGCCGTTACCGTTCCCGTTGCTGTTTGACGTTGCAGTTGCCGTTCGTAGTGTCAATTTATAAACTAGATGTTTGATGATGACTGAAGTTCGGCCAATACTTCGAAAAAGAAAAAAAAGAGAGTTGAGCGATTTTTTTTTATTGTGTTTATTATTAAAGTTTGAATTTTCGTGAAGTTTTATTAAGGATTTTTGTTACTATAATGTTAGTAACTTGTTGATATAATGGATGACGATATCTATTTAGGTCATCTGGGAATACTTCTACAATTGCTATAAGTTAAATTAAGCAAAGATGTATAATACATGCACATTCACAGACAGAGTTGAATAAATAAAACATCTTCTTGGGTTTTGATTGGTTAATACGCGAACGGCGAACTGCAAAAGTTAAAACTTCGTTATGTCTGAACGTCAGGGAACGTCAAGCTCAGCGGCGAACGGTAACGGCAACGGTGAATATAAATGTGCAAATGAGAAAGCAGCTTTTTAACTTTCAACGGGAACGGCAACTGCGAGCCGCAACGGCAACTGCAAGTTTATAAATAGACCTTAAATGGCGCTGTCACAATTAGCAATATGGCGTCTGCGTAAACATTTTAAATGTTAAATTGATTGTACTAACCCTTACTTTTTGGAAGTCCATCTTATCAAGAATAATAAAAAAAACTCTTCGTTTTAACAAAACTTCCAATATTTATTTAAAAAATTGCTTTTTTAAATAAATATTGGAAGTTTTGTTAAAACGAAGAGTTTTTTTTATTATTCTTAATTTTAAATGTTACTTTACTAAATTTATATATGACTTTATTTTAATATTGGGGTGAATATAATTGTGGGCGGCTTTTAAAAAATTTCAGTGTGTCTATAACAAAAAACTGCAAGTGCAAAATATAAAAAGTTACATTACGATACGCAAATGCGTTTTATAATGAAGATTTTGATAAGTGGAAACTATAAAAAACAGCATTATATGTTTTTAATACTTTATTTTTACTCAATTGTATATAAGGATACTATAGTCCAGGAGCTGAAGTCTCATGAAGTAAATAATACATGGGACATTGTTGAAAGTGTTCCAGAAGGACGAAAGGCAATTAAAAGTAAATGGGTCTTCAAACTTAAGAAAGGAACAAATGGCCAGATAGAAAAATACAAAGCAAGGCTCGTAGCTAAAGGATTTTCTCAAGAAGAAGGAGTTGATTATGAAGAAACTTTTTCACCAGTTATTCGACAATCAACCCTAAAAGCACTGATAGGGTTAGCTACAGAACTCGACTTGGAAATAGAAATGATGGATGTCGTCACAGCTTATCTAAATTCTGAATTAGCTGAAGAAATATATATGGAGCTACCAAAAACAGATAATCCAATGAATTCCAAAATTATATGTAGATTAAATAAGGCAATTTATGGATTGAAACAATCAGGTCGAGTATGGAATAGAAAATTGCACAATGAACTGATAAAACATGATTTGAGACAATCAAAAGTGGATTCCTGTTTATATTTTCGTATTACCGACGAAGAAATTTTTATAGTCACAGTTTATGTCGATGATATTTTGTTATTTGGAAGTGATAGAAGCAAAATTCGAAAATTCAAGCAAAAATTAAATGAAGTATTTGAAATGAAAGACCTATCACCTCATCAATGTCTTGGAATAAGAATTGAAAGGAATAGAACTAAACAAACAACAACTTTGGACCAAGAACATTATATTGAATCAATATTGAAGGAATTCAACATGGGAAACTGTCATCCTGTTTCAACGCCTATGATCAAAGATCACAAATTAACTAAGAATATGGGACCAAGAAATGATGAAGAAAGAAGTAAAATGAAAAATGTTCCCTACAGAGAAGCTATAGGAAAACTCATTTATCTCTCACAGTGGACAAGGCCTGATATTAGTTACGCAGTAAGTGTGTTGAGCAAATTCAACAACGATCCAGGGCAAGCACATTGGAGTGCTGTGAAGAGAATTCTCAGATACCTTCGAGGTACCAGCAACAAGAAATTGGTTTATGAAGCAAGTAACCAGAAATCCATAACCGGGTATTGCGATTCAGATTGGGGAGGAGATTCCGACGATCTCAAATCATACGCTGGTTACATCTTCAAACTGGGCAAATCTCTTATATCATGGAATAGTAAGAAACAACCGACAGTCGCATTGTCAACCACAGAGGCAGAGTATATGGCACTGAGCCATACTGCAAAAGAAGCGTTATGGTTACAGCAACTATTTCAAGAGTTGGATATCAAAAATATAAATTTTAAGCCTATCGATATTTTCTGCGACAATAAAGGGGCAACCGAATTGTCCAAGAATAATGTGTTCCATGCTCGCAGCAAACATATTGATATTCGGCACCATTTCGTACGGGATGCAGTGGAGGATGGTAGTATTTGCGTGAAGTCAATTGGTACTGATAATATGCCAGCAGATATATTGACCAAGGCTACGTCTCATTCGAAGTTTGAGTGGTGCATCAAGAATTTTGGACTATTGTGAGATTCAGAATTTTATCATAGATGCCAAGTAGGTGGGGTGTTGAAATATATACTTTATAATATTTCATGTTTATCATGGCATCTCAGAAAAATTTGAATAGTTGTTATTATTGATTTTGTACTAAAAAAGTTTTTTGACAGTTTTGTCAGTGTCGCATACAGTTATATTTGAATATATATTTTTATTTAAAAGCTCCAATATTTATAGAATTCATTAACCAGAATTCATCAGGATAAATTAAAATAAGCTTTCCGACCAACTAACACAGATCAAAGTGTATTTGATGTTAATATATTGTTGACCTTAATATCCGACAAAAGATAGAAGTTACACAAAAAAATCTAAACAAATTTGTGTTAATGTAAATTCCTATAGACATTTTACATTATTTACAGGTATACATATAAATAGATTGCTGAAAATATTGATATGAGTGATATAGTTAAAACAATCTCCTTTGTTTTCCATCTATTGTTGTGTCTATTGTTTTTTAGGCGCTTGGAATCAAGATGGGAAATCTCCAAATATTTGGGATTATCTTCTGTATAAGAATCCAAATTTTACCATCGATGGAAACAACCCTTATGTTTCCGCAAATTCGTATAACATGATAGAAGAAGATATTAGCTTGTTGAAAACCTTAAACGTAAAAGTATTTAGAATGTCTTTGGCATGGACGAGGATATTACCTTCTGGTAAGTTAACCTCCTAGTGGAGGCTATGGAACTCACTATTAAAAACGTTTTAGGCATTGGAGATACCCCGAATACATTAGCCGTAAATCATTACAAAAAATTATTTAAGCTCTTAAAACAAGCCAATATTGAACCGCTTGTTACTCTTTATCATTTCGATTTGCCTCAAAAACTTTCTGATTACGGAGGTTTCCTGAACGTATCTATCGTTGATTGGTTTTCGAATTATGCTAGAGTATGTTTCAAGACGTTCGGCGATGAAGTTAAACATTGGTCTACGTTCAACGAACCATATATTTGGTGTTGGGGTGCTTACGGTTATGGCTTTTTAGCGCCAGCCACGACAAAACCGGGTTTTTGGGAGTATGAATGTGGACACAATCTGTTAAAGGCGCACGCTAAAGCGTGGCACATTTACGATAAGGAGTTTAGGCCTACCCAAAAAGGTAACTATAAACTGCAACAATTTGTTTAGTATTATTATCTGATTTTATTTAGGAACGGTGTCTATTACATATGCTACTGATTGGTATACGCCCATGACGAAATCTAAAGATGATGTAAAATCGGCAGAAAGACAAATACAGTTTAGGGTAATTGATAAAACAGTCATTCATTATTTTAACAAACATTTCTCTTTTTTTTGATACTGGGCGATTGCATAAACGCTTGTTAAACCTATGGTAGCTAACATTATGTTAAATCGATGTTAGATTAATCTTTGAGTTGCATAAAACTTTTTGACATATTGTTAAGTAGGTAACATTGGTTGCATTCAAAAGAACGTATAAACTAACTGTTACCAAAATGTAGCGGACCGAAAGTCGTTGACAAAATAACGTAATTACTGCGTACGAAAAGTATACACTTTTTACTCTGACCTGTCTTTTATACCAATATGGGTACACAAGGCAGGTCAGAGTAAAAAGTGTATACTTTTTTTGACGGTGCGGTGTTGTAGGCTTAAATAATTTTTCCCTGAAACCTAATATATACCTTGTCCAGTATAAATATAGGTGCACGTCACAGCTGTCAAAACGGGACTATGTTGCCAAGCTTTTAAAATAGTATTAGAATCTAGTAAATATGAAACGAAATTTCTCTAATATTCTTCTCTTCATTTGAGTAAAAATTAAGCTAGGTTAGTTACACACATAAATATCACAGATAATTATGAAAATAAATCACGACTGGAGGTTACCACAAAAAATTGCAGAACCCAGATACGTCAATTTAATCCGCGCGAATATCAAAATTTCATCTGATAAATTATGTTTAACCGCGGCAACATGGCGCAATTGTGCCAACATATTGTAATGGCGCTTTCCTAGATAGATCCAAACTTACCTTGTTCGGACGGAACTTTGATCGGGACGGTCTTCCAACTAGTAAAGTTTATATCATCTCGGGCGCCACCCTCAGGATTTAAGTGGTTGAGGGCCCACATGCGACAGGTAGCCTTTAGACAGTGGAGACAAAATGGGTAATTGTGTTCAGCCCAGAAATAAATAAAACACGGACGGTACTTAACATAACAATATATTAACCAACCACTGCGGTGTATCACAAAATATAATTTGTTAACAATCGAAAAAAACGGTCAGAATACAGTTTGAATAAATAAAAAAAATAAAACATACTTTGGACAGTGCCAATTTCCACAAAGAAACAATTTCGGTTAAACAAAAGAGATACGGTAATCATATAAAACAATCAAATATATCAATAAGCGAAATAAATTAAAATTTACAGACATCCGATATATATCATGATGTATACAATACAACTTTTAATATATCGTTAGGTATATTTAATAAATATCTCATTCGGATTTGTGTAGATTTAGACTGGTACAATATAAAAGCAATTAACTACTGGTACAAAAAAAAACATTTTCAGAAACAAAAACTAAAGCTGATTATACTAGTTTAACTAGCAACAAAATACTAAGAGAAATCAATAATTTCTAATTCTAATCGTATCGTCACAAATGACTTATAAATGTACATAATTTCGGTAACTACAAAAATAATTTTTCATAATAAATTACAGTTAATACATTTTCGGTTTAGGATCTTGTACTTACTTTTTATTACAAGGCTAACTTGCCAGCAACACATATTCAGGAGTACAGGAAAATAAATGAAAACAAACAAACTATATATTTTACGGTAAATCACAACTAAGTGCAGGCTGTTTAGGCATGCAGTTAAACGGTTTCGGCAAATGCTAAAAGAAAATCAAAATTATTACGTTTACCATGCCTTACATGAAAATGCGATATAAATCGACGGTAGTCAGCCGTCTACTACGGAAAGCGGAAAACTGTGAACTAGCTACGGTTATAAAAGCGGTGAAAAGCGGTAAAACTCAAGCTTCATCACACCAACACACAAGTATATCAATCAAAGCGGAGATCTCCAGAGTAACCAAATTGTTTTTTAAATTATCCAATTAACATATGAAAAATATAACGGAATAGTGAAACAAAGCGCGACCGCTATTGCGTAGAGGGGCAAAACCCGTCAGTTTACTACCCTTGACGGGGGGGAAACTTAGGAAGGGTGCACCACCAGTATACCACCCATGATGGTGTTGAGCGAGGAAAAGGATAATCTCATCAGTGTACCACCCATGATGAGGGGAACTTAGGAAAAGGGGCACCACCAGTTTGCCACCCATGATGGTGTTGAGTGGGGAAAGGATGACAGGTAAGCGGCGCATAGAGAAAATTCTTAACAAGTTATAAAAATGTAACGGAATAGTAAAACAACACGCGACCGCTATCGCGTAGAGGGGCAAAACCCGTCAGTTTGCTACCCATGACGGGGGGAAACTTAGGAAGGGTGCACCACCAGTATACCACCCATGATGGTGTTGAGCGAGGAAAAAGGATAATCTCATCAGTGTACCACCCATGATGAGGGGAAACTTAGGAAGGGTGCACCACCAGTATACCACCCATGATGGTGTTGAGCGAGGAATGGATGACAGGTAAGCGGCGCATATAGAGAATAATCTTAACAAGTTACTCTGGCAAACATTAGTTAGATAGCTTGGTGTGCTTACCTTGATTCCGGTCGGTCTCGGGGTCCTCACTGGTTCACTAGTTTAGGCACTACTATCACTGTAACTGGTACTCCCTTAAAATGCCAAAATCGTCTAATTTATACAATTTTTGATAGGTAAGGGACGGATTGCGGGGGGAACACAAAAATCCTACCGGTATGCCCTTCCACCTACTTAAAGTGGGGACAGGTGCTGCGTGATCATACGACTCAGACAATTACAGCTGCTGTTTCGGTTGGAACTTGTCGGAAAAAATAATTTTACTGAAAATCTGGTTTTCGCGCGAAAATGATTAACAGCATACCAAAAAGAATTATAAAAATCGGTCCATTAATAACGGAGATACATTAAAAATATTTTAAATTTTAAAATCATACGGTATCATCATTTCAGCAAGTGACTAATTAGCGAAGTCTTATCGGTATTACAAAAACTTTTAAAAATATAAACAAATGAACGGTCGAAACTTAATAAATAATACCGTGCGGATTTGATGGAATATACGGAAAGGCACGAAATTTTAGTAACTTCGTTACAATATAAAATATTTTAGCACGAGTTCGTTTGAAGTTTATATTTTATTAGTCCTGGAGTTGTATTTGATATAAAATTAATTACGAAACCTTTCTTAAAGCATTTATTTATTTTAAATTTCAATATTTACCAAATTTACAGTGAAAAAAGATACCGAATGACAGTAGCAAACGAACGAAGGAATTCAAATGAACAGAGCGATTTGTTCACTTTGATGACGTGCAACCACATTTATACTGGACAAAGTATAGTTATATTGTTAGGGTCATAGGTTGGTCGAGCACTTAAACAACTTGTGATTTTCTAACTTTTATTTCTCTCTGGGCCAACCATTAACAAACATAATTCCCTCCAAAACCAACTCCCCAATGACTTCTGACAAACAGTAGGTCCAACCCACAGATACTAATGATACAGTTCTATGGTTTAAGGTGACATACCCGAGACCACAAAGCATACATCCATATCGAATATTTTAGTTTATTTAATTAGATTACAATCTTAATATTTATAAATGAATGAATAACTTTTATTGCCAAAATCTATAAATAATAAATTATTGTCTTGTTTTGATAGTAATCTGTAATTTTAATTTTTTAATACGGTTTCAAATTAATAAAAAATATTAACTACTAGAATACATACAGGAATTAAAAACAGTATTGAAAATAGAAAAAAAAGGTTTTATCGCTATTCAAAAATTATATATTTAGTAAATATTAAAATCTCATGTTTAAAACCAATATATCGTTAAAATAAATAAACATATCTTTTAAAATATCATTATACCAATGATCTAGTTAACCTAACCTGGGGTGTTACCTAAAATACGGCTTTACCAATTTAACTTGGAGTTAATATCCTCTTAAAGTGAACACTTTGTTAAGTAACATAGGTTTAACAAGTGTTTATGCCACCTGCCCTCAATCTATTTTTGTCCAATTTTTTATAACAGTTAAGATTTTTGCAAAGTTTATGTAATATTTTCTTTAGTAAGGTATTCAAATTTATTATTGCTTTACAAGATTATTGACAGAAGAATCCATTTTTGGTGCTTCGGTGACCTTGAAACTTCCACCATTGTTCTGGTGTCTAGACACCAAATTTTACTACTGTTGGAACGAATATTGTAAAAATGCAAAACTACCAACAATTTATTGTACTATATAACTGTTACTTACTTTTATTTGGAAGTCCATCTTATTAAGAATAATAAAAAACTCTTGAAAAAATTAGGTTTTAAATTTTTTCAAATAAACTTGGAAGTTACATTCAAACGAAAAGTTTGAACAGCATTATGTTATTGATGACAAATTTACTGAAAATATCCCAAATGAATTCTGAATATATGATTTTAAATTTATTCAGAAATCCAAAGAAGAATTGTAAAATGTATTGTAAATATTCTGGGAAAAGTTATTATGTACCACTGTTGTATATGTATATAAAGGATAAAAGTTTTTACACCCAAATCTACTAAAATCTTGAAATATTAAAATTATTAACTCTCTCTCCCTCAAATACTTTGTTTTGATACTGGATTATGGAGGCAAGTTAATGGTTTTATAAAAACTAGATCTTATATCCCCAGTTTGTGTTGAACACTATAGTTTGTTCTATAGTAAAAATATTGTATCCACCAATAGGTTCACTTCATGTAATGCCTCATGGCTTGACCTTCATTTATAATTAATTGAGGCAAAAACTAATCACTTTCCAGCAAACACGAAAACATATTGGATATATGTTATATAATTTTTGAAATATAAAAGTCACAGTTATATAAAACTAGTCACAAGTAGATAATATTTATGTATTGAATACTAACAAAGGCCTGCACAGCTAGAGAACAATATAGTGTTATATGTACAAAGACACCCAGAAAAAATTTTATTATCAGGATATACTTTATTATTAATAACTTGCACGGGTATTTGTAATTTGAAGCACTCGAACAACTCGTGACAATTTATAATAGGTTATATCTTAGATTAGGAAAGCATATGGATACCGCACTTCGCTTTATTTTGAGCTTGCGTTCTGTGACACATTTTTAGCAGCCGCCATTATTTCTGTGGCAAACAAAGCGAATACAGCGTGTGCTTTATTTGTGAATTTTTAAGTGAAAATTATTGAGATTGTGAATTATTTTTGAACTGAATAATGGTGAATTGTTATACTTACGGATGCCGAAGTCGCAGCGAGAAAAGGAGATAGGAATTTCATTTTACAGGTAAACAAACGATTGTATATACAATGACCTTTGTAGATTTTTCTATTTTAAAAGATAAAAGAGTTATCTCTGAGTAATTATATTTAAGTATGTAATTATTCAGTCTTTAATTCATCTAATTATAGTGTTTGGATAACGCGGTTTAATAATATTCATTCTAAATCTGCATAAATAATATATTTTCTTGCTTCAAAACAGCCATTTTACCAATGGCGTAGGTAAGCAATTTTTAATTAAGTTTCTCCAAATAAATCTAGCTATTCATTTCAATAGGAGATTAATGCAAAAAGGACTGACTCAAAACGACAAAAGAATTATTCACTGTAAAATAGGAGAATTTTCACTAGAAAAACATGTAGGTATTTTATGAACTTTTTATTTTTTGTTACAGCTTTCCTACAGATTCAGAAAAACGCAAATTATGGATAGGTAACACCAAAATTAAGGATTTGGGAACCAACTAAAAATGATAGGCTTTGAGGAATGTTGGTTATATAAAACTGATGTAAATTCAAGACTACATTTGCTCCATGAAGCTGTTCCAATAATTTTTCATCAGTTGCCCACATACCTGCAACCCAGGAAGGTATGTACCTACATAACTAATAACAATAAAACACCTTGACAGTTCTAAGTAAAACATAATTTAAATTTTTTGTGAATTGAAAATATTTATATAAAAATATTGTTTTTTCTAGGCCAAATAGAGAGCACATTCGAATATATTCAGAGTACAGAACCTGGTCCTTCTACTTCCTCAACAGTCATTAAACCCAACAGCAGACTGTCCTGGTTAAAAATACTGAAATGGAAGTTACTTCTAGAAACTATTAGAAGTTAAGAGAAAACTAGAAAAATTAGGGTATTAAAACAATCTATAAAAGGCTAAAAAGAAAAGTTGTTTCCCTTAAACAATTAATAACCAGTTTGAAAAATAAGAACTTGATTGATAATGAAAAAGCCATTTTATTAGAAAATGTGAGTAGTGTAAATAAGCAATTGTTACAAAGAATGCAATGTCTAAAAATAAAAAATACCCACCTGAATTACGAAAATTTGCATTGACTTTAAATTTTTTCTCTCCTATAAAGCTTACAAGTATATCAGGACAGTATTTGAAACGTGTTTGCCCCATAGAAGCACTATTGGGAAATGGCTGCAAACTATGCAGCTCTTGGTTTCACAACTGAATCATTCAATACTCTGAGTAAACTTATAGAAAATTCAAATAAGCCATTACTTTGTTCTCTTATCATTGATGAGATGTCAATTCGGCAGCACTTGGTATGGAATGGTAAAAGTTTCCACGGTTAGTCAATTTTGGGGTTGATTTGGATGATGATTCAAATGAATTAGCCAAAGAAGCTGTGGTTTTAATGATAGTTGCAATTAATGACACATGGAAGCTTCCACTTGGCTATTTTTTGTCTAATGGTTTAAATGGTGAACAAAAATGTTCTATAGTCAAACATCACTATTAATATCAGCAAATAAACAGCTTTAATTTAAGTATTTATTTAATATTAAGGTAGTTATACATTAATTATGTTAATATTTTCATAACAAATAAAGATTTTTTTATAATTACTAGTAAATTTTATTTGTTATTTATATACTCCTTGATTAATATAATATAGTTAGTATTTTATAATATAAATATGATTTTTTTGTTTTATCATACCTATTAAATGTACCTATATGTAACTTTGCTGAATTTTATTCACTTCCTTTCTTTGATACCAACCTATTATTTGTATCTAAGAAACATACAATTATTACCTATTATGTGGGAAAAATGTATTGTAAACATTATGTTACGCCACTGACCACATCGATTATGTGGCAAGTGGTAACAGTTTCACGACTCGGGTTACGCGTCCTCTCTCTTTCCTTGTCTAAGGGTTATATAATATTCTTCTTTTTTTGTAAGGCGAAATATATAAAATTAAATATATATAATTTTGTTCTTCTATTTATGTGGCAGAATTTACATCATGAGTACATAAAATATTTTATAATGTCAATATTGAGAATATATAACAAAGTTTATAAAGATTTTGTTACATAAATACTACCTAAAAATATATAAATGTTTTATATAAAAATCTTTCTTTCTCTGTTATATATTTTTATGTAACATGTACATTTGTGTTTGCTGGGTTACCACAGAAAAAGACCACATCTACCTCTTTCACGCTGGTGTTTTAGGCTACGGTTAGACCTTTTATCTTTATTAGGATGAATACTGCTTCTAACCTTCGTCATATCTCATCCGGGCCAAAAAATTTTCAGAAAAAAAGATATCCTTCTGTTGTTCTCAATTCTTTTATTTTGATCCAAGATTACCAAGTGGTGATTCAAGATTTCAGGTCACCGAAGATTTAACCATTTCATACATTAATAGCCAAATTGGACCTTCTTTTTTGGTATTCAACTTTTTGATTTAAAAAAAAACTGTAGCTAGGTTGGTTCGCTCACCCGATCTACTTCGGAAATTATCCAAGTGTGATGATAAAAAATATAGCAAAATTGAGCATCGAACAAGGACTAAACCGTTCCAGATTACCATCTTTTACTAAACAAGAAATAGCGTTTATCAGAGGCACCAGTGACTTATTTTTATTAAATACTTATAGAACGTATATTTCGAACAATACAGTCACAAAGTCTATGAAAACTCCAGGTTTTGAAAACGATATTAGATCGTCTTATCAAGAAGATCCTACAGTAAGTATATTTATTACAAGATCTAACTAATTCTTAAACCTAACCTAACTTTGAATAGATTTATAGCCTGAGCAAAACATCGATGTTTATTAATAGTTATAAATAATATTAGTTACAGAAAACGCAAAATAAAAAGCGTTGTACGTCATAATTGAATTTCAATCTCTGCCAACAAGTTGACTATAAGTTTTTGTTTTTCTTTAAATTGAACATGCAGTGATAAGAAGGAAGGTGTTTGTAACCCGTTTTAGCTTTGTAACTTATTTTGATTGACAATTTTCAATATTTCTGTCCAAATAATAATAATTACATTGAGAGATACCATTTTTATCTGATAAGAACAGATTTTTTATTTTTATTAACATCCATATAGACCTACTAGTAGAACTGGGTCGGTATTCTATTTCAATAACTCGATTTTCGAGTAGCTCAAACTGAGAGTGTACCAAGCGCTATACTGAAAATATATGCATATTCTGAACAATTCGATGATCGAATTCGTGCAATGGAATCTGATCTCTGTTAGTAGGTCTACATTAACACCACAATATCCGAAAAATAAACCTTAAAATATTTGTTTACAATTATAATGGCAATTGATTGATATTTTTTCTTTTGCAAAAGCGCTTGCTTGCAAAACAATAAACCTTTCTCTTTATTGAATACTCATGCGCGAATATTTTTAAATTTTCCCCTTCCACTGCTAAAATATGACTACTTCGTGCCATAGAACACAACGTATTGCTACCCAGGAATACCACAATTTAAATGAAAAAAATCCTTTTAGTTGTCTAAGGCTAGCTTATATTTGCCGTATAGCCCCGGCAGCTCAGGCCATAAACTATAAAGAAGAAGTTCCAATTTTTATTTCGTTTATTTTTAATAGTGCGCATAACAATAAAAATACTGGTTAGTTCATTGTTTATTTACAAAATTTCTCAATTGAAAAATAGTAGTCGTGGATAAAATATAATATTCTACTCTTGTGTATTAGTTATTATTCTCTCGGTAATTTAGACTAATTATTATAATCTAACTTTTAGGGTACTTATTGGGGAGCTAGAAACTTGATTTCGTGGATCAGGAGAAATTATCGTAATCCTCCTATCTGGATAACCGAAAGTGGAATACCTTCGAATGATTCAAGTCTCGACGATTATTTTAGAGTGGATTTTTTAAAGGTAATTAACTGCATTTAAAATTTTTTCGGAATATACAATGTTTCACTTATATTTATAGAACTGATAATTACATTGTTTTGTTTTTAAATTCCCTTACGGTGATAATAATGCTAATTTAAAGAGGTTATTGTTGTAGGAAAATAATTTCGAAGACGTAAGTCACACCATTGTGACGTATTTGACTACTGGTTACATTTTTGTTATAAAAAATAGAACTGTCACTCGTATTATCCGTATATATACAAAGTGACCTAACTAAAACTTACCTCGTATTTCTCAGTCGTACAACTCATACGTAATCTCATAACTGTCCATCAATTCAAAAGATAAACCGAAAGTAATATCACAGATTAGTTTCGGCCTAAAATGGAAACCATCATCAGGCTTTTAAAATAAATATAAAATTGATCTTGTCGACTCAACAAACAACTTGCAGACATTGTAAACGAGGACAATATAAGTAAAATACATGGGCAAGGAGTGTAAAATTAACAAAAAATATAAAACAACAGATTTAAGTGTATAAATTAAAGATGATGGCCTCCATGTAGACCGAAACTAGTGGCTGCTTCGCTATCTCTTTATTGAATACTCATGCGCAAATATTTTTGAATTTTCCCCTTCCACTGCTAAAATATGACTACTTCTTGCCATAGAACACAACGTATTGCTACCCAGGAATACCACGATTTAAATGAAAAAAACCCGTTTAGCTGTCAAAAGCTAGCTTCTATTTGCCGTATAACCGCGGCAGCCCAGGCCATAAACCACAAAGGAGAAGTTCGAATTTTTATTTCGTTCGTGTACGCCGCTTGCTAGTTCTAGTTGTTATTGTGCTTTTCTTGTCTTTGTGTATTTAATATTAACGACTTGTGTGTGTGTACTTAGTCTTCTTTTTTGATTTGCTTAACTTTGGATTACTGATTACTTTGGCATATCATGCCAACACAATTTTTTAAGGGGCACGAACATTTAGGGGGAACTACGAGAGTGGGAGTTGGTTCGCGCATGTGTATTAAATTTGAGCTATTAACGAGATGGGTCTATAGAGATAAATGTGTACAAGCCGACGCTTGGGCCGTATCGCTTGTTCCTCGCCTTCGCTTGTACGCTCAGGCGCAACGTCACCCTTTTTTAGTGCATGGGATTATAAAACGTTATCACTTCAAAAAGGGTGGATTCGTTTAGAATCGAGTATTCACATTCCCTCTATCTGCTCTGATACAAAGTGTTTTGTAACACGTATTACTTGGAATCATTAAGTTATTTATATTTCTATGGTATGTACTGGTTTTACTTTTAGTTCAGTGGTTTTCATCAGAGGAAAGTAACACATTTTGCAGAAACATAACGAATGCATGAAAATGACATTCCAGTTAGCTGTGTACACTATTTTTCCTATGACCACAAATAGTTTAAAACGTTCTAATTGTTGTATACATTTTAGATTAAAAGTAGCGTGATATACAGGTGTTTCAAAAAAAGGTAACACCGTCTCTAGGATAGGTAAAAAACTGAAAAATAATTGGGGTTTGCTTAGTAAAATTCTTTTCTAACGCCATCCGTTTTCAAGATAAAGGGCGTTGAAGAAAATAAAAAATTACACATTTCTTACGATTTTGCCGAAACTACTGGCACCATTGCAATGAAATTTTATACGAATATGTTTTGGAAGCTGATATATCCCATGAATTTGTTTTTATAACTAACTCTCATAGAGGGCGCTAGTTACACGATTCATACAACGTATTATTCAACATAACTTTTTTTAGGGTAGAATTATTATTCAAAACTACAAGTGAACATAAACATCGTTTAATTCTACACCAAAAAGGTACTCTTGGTAAAACTCGATATTATGTACCGTTTTCGGAAAATTTGATTTGAAAATTATGAAGTAATAATCGCTCCTGGTATAAACTAATGATAAATTTCGCTTTTCTCTAAGTTTGCCATGTAAAATTGACATTTATTGATTGTTATGACAATAAGTCAACAAAATATTCCGAAAACGGTACATAATATCGAGTTTTACCAAGAGTAGCTTTTTGGTGTAGAATTAAACGATGTTTATGTTCACTTGGAGCTTGGAGTTTTGACTAATAATTCTACCCTAAAAAAAGTTATGTTGAATAATACGTTGTATGAATCGTGTAACTAGCGCCCTCTATGAGAGTTAGTTATAAAAACAAATTCATGGGATATATCAGCTTCCAAAACATATTCGTATAAAATTTCATTGCAATGGTGCCAGTAGTTTCGGCAAAATCGTAAGAAATGTGTAATTTTTTATTTTCTTCAACGCCCCCTGTATCTTGAAAACGGATGGCGTTAGAAAAAAAATTTACTAAGCAAACCCCAATTATTGTTCAGTTTTTTACCTATCCTAGAGACGGTGTTACCTTTTTTTGAAACACCCTGTATACATGTGACATAATTTCAGAAGTTTTTTAATTATGGTTTCGTACATTTTTTAATGCAACTTGTTTAATTTTTAGATTTTAATCCTTAAATTAGTTTTAAATTCAAGTCGATGACTATCATTATTTTTTGTTGGTGTGAAATGTGTTGAAAAGATAGAACATATTACCATAATTGCATTTCTCTTTCACTTGAAGTATCTATATAGTGTATCTATTTATTTATTATTGGAAACTACTTTTTTTCCCTTTTTTTTTATCTTGTTAATTTTGTATAACAGATACTACTATTCTAAGGCTGAAACTTAGATCAGCTGATTTACATTGTAAATTAAAGTTGTTTTCAGTCATTTTTCGTGGTGATAAGTACTATTATGTTGTTAAATATTATGAAAAAAATTTAAAATAATTATCACTATTTCAAGTTTTTTACAGAAGTCCTTGATTTAAAAACAGATATGAATTATTAAAAAGTAAACAAGAAATTTTTTATATCCATTTAGGGTAAGGTAGGATGGAGGTGTAAGATACTTATACTTTCCAAATATCAAAATAAGTGTGCTACATGTACAGGGTGATCAGTTAAGGGTAGCGAGCGGCCATATCTCATAAGATATTGGTCGTATATATTTGAGAGAAAAAAATCATGATAAAAGTCGCCAAGATAAATGGCTGTATATTATTTTCGAGTTTGTCAAACGTCCGCTAGATGGCGTAACAACCAACACCAAGTAGAAAATTAGGATTTGTATAGAATTTTGCATAATGAAAGTATATCGATGATATCATTTTCATATTTTACTGACTATTTCCCCTATTTTTTCTAAAACGTTTTGTTCTATCTATCAAAATAAAGCGGTGGTGGAAGTTCAATATTTTTTATAAACAAACTAAGATGTCTCCCGTTTCTTTTGACCTGACCGATTATAGCAAACTTAGGCTCATATGAAAGAGCATAATTTGCACTATAAAACGCTTATTTGGTTTTGAATTTTTGACTTTTGCTGTCGCGCTAGATGGCGTTAACTGAATTAATAGCAAATTTTTGAGTTTAAAAAAAAACAAATGTAATGGTATATTAATTTTTATATTATTTTAAAAGAGGATAAATTTCTTTATAATTTAATGAACAGAATTGATCATTTACCTTTTTTTGAACCGTTAATATTGACCAAAATATAATTTTATTACATTAAAAAACGCCACACCACTGTTTTTTATTATAATAAAAATCAGCTTTTTAATCTCTTATTACAGTCGACAGAAGCAAACATGGTCCGCGGAAAATATGCCAACTAATTTCAAGGTTATCACAATCAGCCAATCACGAGCCAATGTTAACGATAATATCAATTTTAGTGGCTGCATAAGTGAGATGAAAATACAACTACAGCGACAAGGACACGCCCACCCAGGGTTCATGTTTGCTTCTGTCAACTGTAGTTGCTAACAAAAAGAACCTCTTGATTTTTTCTCGTTAAACAAACGGTTTTGGATTGAAAAAATAAAATAAAAATAAATAAATAAATTAGTATGTTTCGAGATATGGGCGCCACATGTAAACCTATTTTATTTTTCCAACCCAAAACCGTCTGTCTAACGAAAGAAAGTCAAGAGATTCTTTTTGTTAGCAACTAATAAGAGATTAAAAAGCTGATTTTTATTTTGATAAAAAACAGTGTTGTGCCATTTTTCAATGTAATAAAATTATATTTTGGTCAATATCAACGGTTCAAAAAAAGGTAGATGATTTTTCATTTAATTTCAGAATAATTTATCCTCTTTTATAATATATAAACATGAATATACCATTACATTTGATTTTTTGAAAAAAACTCAAAAATTGGCTACCATTTCAGTTAACGCCATCTAGCGGCGAAGAGGAAAACCAAAATGTCAAAATTATGTAAGCGTTTTGTAGTGTAAATTATGCTCTTTCATATGAGCCCAAATTTGTTGAGATCGGTCAAGCGAAACGTAAGAAATCTTGGTTTGTTTAAATAAACAATTGAACCTCCCCCACCGCTTTATTTTGATAGATAGAACAAAACGTTTTAAACAAAAAATATGAGGAAATGGTCAGTAAATATGAAAATGATATCATCGATATACTTTCATTATGCAAAATTCTATACAAATCCCATTTTTCTACTTGGTGTTGGTTGTTACGCCCTCTAGCGGACGTTTGACAAACTCGAAAATAATTTACAGCAATTTCTCTTGGCGACTTTTATCATGATTTTTTTTCTCAAATATACACTACCAATATGTTATGAGATATGGCCGCTCGCTACCCCTAACTGATCACCCTGAACTTTTCATAGGTAATCGTAGGAATTTAATTATACTTTCAGAAATTCTTGAACGCTATCAAAGATTCTATATACTTGGACAAATCGAATATTCTCGGCTATACCGTATGGTCCATGTCTGATTCATTTGATGGTCTAAGTGGATTCAGGTGAGTATTTCAAAAATAGAGTATTTCAAAATTTTATTTTGATTAAGTACAGGATATGATAAAAAAATAAACGTTAATTATACTTTTTCTAATTGTCTTCAATAAAAATGTATGTGGAGTATACAGTGTGGACCACAGAAAACAATCCACTTCGATATTTGGCAGTATTTATTAGATTTTAAGAAAATGAGAAAACAGGTCGATTTTTGTTCCAAGGGGACACATTTTTACGATACACACATCTGTCATTTGTCAACCCCCTCCCTTCCACCACCCCAACCCCTTATTTTTAAATAGAGAATGTACCATGTGCGGCATATCATTAGAAAGGTATTTAGATGGAGTATCCAGACATAACGATCTTTTACGAGATTTTGTTTTGATATTTGCACCGTCTTTGCAAAAAAGTTTTAATTCATTTAAAATACAACACCTCTTAAAAATGTAACGTAACGCCTATTATTTTTTCTGTAATATCAGAAGTAGTAAGGAGATACCCTATTGAATGGCCTGCAAGATCCCCCGATTTAACACCCCTGGATTTCTTTCTGTGGGGTTATTTAAAGCCCAAAATTTATAAAACCGAACTTTTGTATCGTAAAAATGTGTCCCCCTTGGAACAAAAATCGACCTGTTTTCTCATTTTCCTAAAATCTAATAAATACTGCCAAATATCGAGATGGACTGTTTTCTGTGACTCACACTGTATAAGGGCTCAGTGTTTTCTATTTTTTTTATATTAAAGGTATGATTGTCCTGCTTGTAATATTAGATAGATGTTTTATTTTTCGCAACCTAACTCATCTTTAGCACTATATAAAAGAAAAAAAAGTTTGTTCATAGAAATTTTATGTTTTTAAAATAATAAAGTTCAAATTTAATTGTTGGATTATTAAAAGAGTATGAATGTTTTTTTCTTTTAGCAATAGAATGGGTCTATCTTACATCGATTTCAATTCAAAAAATAAAACCAGGATTATGAGAAAATCTGGTTACTATTTTTCCAAGGTCTGTAAAACTGGTTGTATTAACGACAACTGTACAACGCCAAAATCCTACAATTAACTTACTATATATTGTAAATATTAAAATATTAATGAGAAATGATCGATTTTTTTACTCCTTACTCTGTTCCAATATTTAAAAATTGGGTGAATGTGGTTTGAAATAAAACAGACATCATCAATCCATTTTTTTACTAGATGCATCTAATTACAAAATGGTATAAAAGAAACATACCATAAACATTTGAAAACGAAAACAATTTACAATAAAAAAAGAAAAAACGGTAAGAGAAAAATGCATTATTCTTAAGCAAATTTAATCTAAGAGCATTAAATATTATGTAGGTAGAAACGAGCAACGAATAAGACGAATCACAGATAAAAATATTTGTTATAAATATCAACAAACGTTAACACGTGCTATAAAATATTTTGTCGTTAAAAATTATTAAAAAAATACAGCTTAATGGATTCTTAAGTTTATCCAATTCTAAAATAGAGCAGATAGTAACAAACGCCAACCGTAGTGTTCCTGGTGATCTCTCTTAACATCTTTCATGGGTGAGTTCAGGGATTTTCTCTGAATTTGTAGGAACATTGAATTAGTTCTCATTTATATACCGCAGAGTTCAGTTTTTTTTTAATATATATTAATGATATTCCAGTTTTTGTAGGAAAAAAACCAAATTTTTAATCTGTTTTTATTGTAAAACTTTATTTAAAGAAATATGACCAAAAAGTGAAAATTAACGATGATAAAAAATGTCCTATGTGTGAACTCTCAAATGGTTCAATCTGGATCATGATTCCTTCTTAGAAAATTTTACATTCTGATGATATTACATCTCATTTTTATGGTTTTTACAAACTTGAAATTTAATAAAACGAACAATTTTGTAAAAATTTCATGTCAAAATATATCATGAAGTTCTTAGTGTAAGCAAGTTAGTTCGAAAAACAAGGAATAGAAGAAAAAAGTTATAAAGTTTTGAAATTTTGGTTATGAACTCCTAGTAGGGACCCAAATACAGATCCGAAATTTTTTGGGCAAGATATTGATCTGCTAACACTCCTTATCGCTCTTTCTCCATCGGACAAAGACATTCGCTTTTTGAGAGATGCTCAAGGAAATATTAAGAAAAGGACGTATAGTTCCCATGACATACAAATTTCGGGAGTTTTAAAAGATTGCAAAGATAATATTTTATTTGCCTATGCGTTTAGTGACTGCGACACCAGTTCTGCCTTTTTTGGGAAGGGAAAATCTCAGACTATCAACTTGTAAATTCAAGAAAGGACTTACAAGAAGTGATTAAAATATTCAATAATCCTTTATCGGTGAAAGATGACATATCAAGAGCTGGTGAGAAATTTACGCTTACCCTATACAAAGCACCACGAAATGAGGTATCTTTAAATCATTACCGGTTCATTACATTCCAGACTACCACCTACATCTGCTGGATTAGCACAACATTCATATAGGGTTTTTCATCAAATTCATACGTGGCGAGGAAAAACTTTAACTGCAACTGAATGGGACTGGAGAAAAAGTAAAAACATTCTAATGCCAGTGGTTATGACCGAAGCGCCAGCTCCAACTTCAATTCTTCAGCTTATATCCTGCGGCTGTAAAAAGGGTTGTGGAAAGCGATGTAGCTGGGTCAAAGTTGGTTTGCGCTGTTCCACAATGTGCTCTATAGTATTTAGGTTCCTACTGAAATTTGATAACCAACATTTCAAAATTTTATTAATCTTTTCTTCTAAAAAATCTAATTTTCCTACACTATCTGTAAATCAAGTTTTCTGTACCAGAGACAACCAAAGAGACGGTCAAGTCCATGAGCATTTTTGTTCGATTGTCCAATAAAATAGTTCTGCTAGCTCTATCCTTGTTTAGTTCACAAGTTTATGAAATGTCACATCTCTGTCTTATTTTTGGAAAGTAAGCGCAGATGGCACTAGAAGGATGGAATTTTTGACACGACGGCAAACCTTAGAACATAAAGTTTGTTTGATATTCTGTGGTAAATGTGAAATGTGACGTGCCAACTGCCAAAGTATTCAGTCGCCATTATTGTTTTGACGAGTTGTATTAACTTTGTTTTTTGTGGCGTTTTTAGAATAAGTTCAATAATTTGAGTTCTTATTTATAAACTGTAACAGTGTGTTGTAGAACAATTATTTTAGACTTTTGTTTGGTGATTGTTTGGTGATTAGTTTGTGTGTAACGATAGTTAAAAAACGATGTGTTTTTTTTATGCATCCTTTTAGTCTATATCTTGTCATTTCTTTGAAAAGTTAAGAACCATTTCCATATTCCAAGTTCGGTATGTTTTCATTGCTCCTGTAATTTGTCCAATAGGCCATATATATTATGTCGAGGACCACAATAATGTTTATGTATATGATAAGTTTAATATATTGTTTACATCATTTATGTTTCATATAAAACCAATTTTTGTATTTTTCAATAAAGTACGTTTTTTTTAGTTTTGTATTTAATTTTTAATGAAAGAAATAAGAATATAAACGAAAAAGGGTTTACCCGCGCTTTTTTAAATTTCCTGAGAAGCGCGAGCGCCATCTCAACTCACTTTCCGGTTCTGGTGGACCAATTCATTACTGTAGAACAAAAATTTAACATGTACTTGGGCGTCTCTCGGTTGTCTGTGGTTAGAACTAATATTGTATTGTATTATTGCAGTAAATACCACTTCCGGACAACAGAAAACGCTACACGTTTGATTGAACTGTATGAAAACCATCATTGCCTTTATGATGCCGAATCAAAAAGCTCTTATAATAGAAATTTGAAAGCCAAAGCTTTGACGGAAATATGTGACAATTTAAAAGAACTGTATTTATGTCAGTACAGTGTTCTTTTTCTGTATTAGAATTTGAACTTTCTGTAGTAGCTTATTGAATGTTTCCTCAGTCATTCTTAGAAAATTTGTTAATGATTTTAAATCATGGGCAGCGATAAATTCATTTGTAAGTCTAGATTGTCTAATTCTTGATTAATTCAAAGCTTCACCCACCATCTCCTAAGAGCTCTCTTTTTTTGATTTCTTCTTTTTAAAATAAGTGTTACAGTTACAGTTATTAATGTTTTCTGTAACTTCATTTTATCTTTTGTTGTTCGTGGCATCGTTTTAATCTTTTAAAAATTTACAAACAATGAATCTAACCTCAAAAATCAATGTCAGTTTTCCTCATGTTAGCAGCCCTGAAATTTCTGCTTGAAAAATCATAAAAAAAGGCATGTTGTAATAGTGTCAATCATTTTTGGGGAAACTCAGCCAACAAAGAGGCATGAAAATAGACATAAAAAAAGGCAAAGTGTAATAAGTGCTTTATAGATTTCGAATCGTCTAATATGTAAGTCATATAAACCTTTGATTGGACTGAACATCTCCTCTTCAAGGCTGCACTAGAAAAGGCGCTAAGATACTGAGTTACACTATAGCAAAACAGTTTTAAGGACTATTTCCAAAACAAATTTAAATTTACTACTTGTATTAGAAAAAGGGGTGGTCAAGAGACGGGAATCACTGGTGAAACTTTCTATGAAAGGAATAGGCCTAACCAAGGGTGTAGTACCAAGGATAATAAAGATTTTGGTTCTGAATACTCTTGCGGTACATAACAATGTTTACTCTACCTTAGATTTGGATAGACTTTAGTTATAAGTCGCTAGTATTTTGTGATCATATGGACAAAGTATATGCATATTCCCGAAATTGATTCTGATTAATCATACAGGATGGAAACCTCTCAAACATCTTGTCCAACAGATCAATTAGAATAAAATATTGAGGATCGATTTCGGGAATTCATACGAAAGTTCAATTTTCATAAATAAATAAATAAAACAACAGAAAAAATTATCGCAATTTAACGGCAATTTGGTCAACCAAAGCATCGATTCGATCACTGGTACCTTTAAAACTCCTTGGATCTGGTCCGATCATTTGAATCAGTTGCGGTACTTCTTGGGTGGACACTTGCACGAATTTCGCCAACGCTTTCAAGCATCTAAATAGTTGTTCTTCCGGTGGTTTGGAGTTGAAATATTGAAGCAACGCCATGGTCAATTCAACTGCGACGTCGTCAAATACCTAAAATATTTACATTATATAATCGCTTAAAAAAAACCGACAAAAAATATAGGCCAGGCAATAGGTAAATATTTTTTGAGATAAGAACAATAAATAACTGCACAGTTAAACTAAACTTCCACTATTTATTTGAAAAATTCGCTTTAAAATCAATTACAGCTGTTTCGCTATAACTAGCATCGTCAGATTGACATATTGAAATTACATGTTGTTTGTTTGTAACTAGGTGCTTGATGTTGATAAGGAGTTAAGGCTAGACCAAGTAAGGAAGTAATAAGACATAACAATATTAAAGCCTAGATGTTATTAGCCCTAAGGGATTATCCTGGATGTATTTCCCTCTAAGATCAGTATAACTGTGCAATGATATAGAAAAACCAGGAAAAAACTATATCATGCTGATCTTTACAATAACTTAATATATTTATATTATAATAATGTCTTATCTATGTATAAAATGAAGACTCAATCAAAGTAAACAGTTTAATAGTGGAGAACTTCCAAGATTTATTTGTTCATTAACTACTTTAAACTGTTGATCTGCTAGAAAATCTAAATTTTGTTTTTTATCACAAATGTGTAGTATATGAATGTCATTGGTGTGTATAAGTGAGTTTGGATGTTCCAGTAGGTGTTTTGCATAGTTCGACTTATCTGGTTGTTGTAATCTATATGCTCTTAAGTGTTCATTAAATCTTACTTCAAAATTTCTTTGTGTTTGACCTATATATACTGCATTACATTATAATATATTATAATAATCCCTTAGGGCTAATAACATCTAGGCTTTAATATTGTTATGTCTAGCCTTAACTCCTTATCAATATCAAGCACCTAGTTACAAACAAACAACATGTAATTTCAATATGTCAATCTGACGATGCTAGTTATAGCGAAACAGCTGTAATTGATTTTAAAGCGAATTTTTCAAATAAATAGTGGAAGTTTAGTTTAACTGTGCAGTTATTTATTGTTCTTAGTAAGATGAACTTCCAAAAAGAAGAGGTTAACACAATCAATTTCATTTTTTGAGATACTAGAAGAAAACCGATGGTTCCATCATATGTAGACTTACGTAGTATGATTTGTTTGGGATATACGATATCCGCTATATTTAACAGTACCGAAATGGCAGAATGACTGATTTTTTCTCACGCTAGGGGGTGCTAGTTGACGAGGAGACCTACAGTGACTGTACTACTAACAGTGGCGACAATCGGCGATTAGCCCCGCCCATACGCCATTAAGAGGCAAACTTTTTGATGGATTTATATTATTTAGGACAGAGAATTTAAATGTTTCATATAAAAATCATTATTTTTAAAGTATTTTAAGAAAATATATTTTATTTTGGTACTTTATAAGAAACTATACCTAAAAATTGGTTGATTGGTAGTGTTTATAAATCACATTATTTGATACTAAGTAAATTATAATGTACCTGCGCATAGAATTTCTTTGTGCGCAGGTCTCTTACAGCTAAAGGAAATTTGCCTCTTAATGGCGGTTGTCCAATCAAAATCGTTTGTCGCCACTGTTAGTAGTACAGTCATTGTAAGGAGACCTATGGCTTGTTCAGTATAAATATAATTGCACGTCACAGCTGTCAGAACGGGACTATGTTGTCAAGCATTTTAAATAGTATTAGAATCCAGTAAATGTCAAACGAAGTTTCTATAACAATCTTCTCTTTATTTGACTACAATACTACTTGGCACGAGTTATGTTCGTTTGAAGTTTATATTTTATTAGTCCAGGAGTTGTATTTGAGATAAAATTAATTACTTAACCTTTCTTAGCATTTATTTATTATTTGTAATAACTTGCGGCCTAAGAATTTAAATATTTAGCAAATTTACAGTGAAAAAAGATACTGATTGACAGTAGCAAACGAACAAAGGAAGTCAAACGAACAGAGCGATTTGCTCACTTTGATGACGTGCACTTATATTTATACTGGGCAAGCCATATATAGATATTTTTTATAAAAGAATTTGGACAAGTGAGTGAATTTAAGTAAAATGTCTTATAAATACGGTGAATGGACAGTTCACCAGTTAAAAATCGAACTTAAAAAAGTGTACAGGCAAAAAATATGTTCTTATACAAAGATAAATGATGTGAATTTAACCTAACCTCAAATTATTTTATCGGAAGCTTATTAATAAATAAACCGATAAAGTATTTATTTATATTTTCATATTAGAAGCATAAGACCGAGATAATAATTTTATGATGAAAAAATTTTGATATAAAAAAATAGGTTGACAGGTCTACTTTGACAACAGCGCCACCATTTGTAACTACGGAATAATCCTACTATTAAGAGGGTGGTGAATTTGCATAGTTTTTAACGAAACAGCTGTCATCGAGTTAAAAAATCAATATTTTTAATAAAAAGTGGAAGTTTTGTTTTTGAAAAGTTTTATTTTTAATGTTATTAATGGTATATTATTATTTTATATTTTTGTATAGTAATATACTCGATGTTTTTGGTTATTTAATTTTTATTTTATTGTAACATAACATACGAAGATATGTTGGCCTGTTTTCCCAAATTTCCTCGATTTCTAACAATACGACAATTTGCTGAAACTCTCATTCTGTTTTCTGTTCTCCTTTTAATTACCTACAACCTTTGCATTTTATTGAGATTGCTCCTGTATTTTTCGCGTTAAATGAAAAACATTATGTATTTTCTATAAAAATTAATCAAAATTTACGTGTTCCAAACAGATGATGGCATCATATGTTTTCTACTAGCATTTCTTTTTAAATTGATCGACCGAAGTGACAATATTTCGATATTTAAGAAATTATGCTTGTTGGTTATTGAATAATAAAAGCCACTATTCACTTTAATTAGCCGTGACCCAAACAAATCCTTATTTTAACAGTAATAAATCGACCTCTTTTGACTTCTAAGCAAAAAAATCCATTACACTGTTTCTTTTAACCCACGACATGAAACATATGAAACTTAAATGTATGCGCTAAATCTGGAATCGTTGGATGTATTGATATCAAACACAGTTTGGACAACCACTACACCAACACTCTTTTAATAGATAAACAGAATGCCTTTGATAAAATTAGGCCCGTATGCACCAACAGTCGGCTCTAATTCAACCCACAGTTCAATTTTTTCGATTATTTTACACTTTGGTAGTATTTAATCTTAACTTTTGTAATGTGTTCTTTTGAGAATAAATTATCTAAACAAACCTTGTGGTAGTTAGTTTACATTGAAGATTTTTGTATTGTGTGTTTTGATGTTTTTGTGAAGTTTTGAGACACGTCACAACAAGTGGCGTATTAATAAAATATTAAAAATAATTTTTGTTTTTTCCTTCATTTTTGTTTATTCCAGGTGTGATTCAAAACCATTAAAAAACTTTTAATAAAATATCAGTGAAACGCAAAGTCAAACCACAACATTAACTTTATTCAAATTACTGAAGAGCGACTTGTTTCGGTCTTAGACCATCATCAGGGTAAAATAAAATATAAAATAAAAATATATAATTGATAAAGAGGGGTTGTGAAAAGTTGAGATTTGAAATAGTTAGTTAAGTGGTGAAATGAAATAATAATAAAATAAAATGATAGTAATTAATTGAAGAAAAAACGGCGTATAGAGAAAAAGATTGTAAAAAAATGGTATCAAAGAAGAGAAAAACTTTTTTTTGGGAGAAAACTAGTTTCCAATGAATACCATAATTAGGAAGAAACCAAGATGATGAAAACTCATAGACCAAAACCACAAGAAGATTTTAAAATAAATGAAAATCAAGGTAAAAATCACCATGAAGCTCATCTTAATACAAGGGTCAAGACAAAACTTTAATAAAATTGTCTTATAATCTTTGGTTAAAAAAAAGATTTAAATGATTGCTGTCGCATTTACTGGTATGCATTTTTAATTTTCCCGATATGTAGATCATTTATATGCAAACGCCTTCAATATACTAATTAGACGGTTAAAAATGCGTGTTGGTGTAGCGGTAATGTAAACAGTGTCCGTTATCCTTTACTTAATTGATTAAATTTTCAAAACTTCTATTGCATTCAACGGCTATATTAGTTAAAATGATGGTGATGGACGAGCATAGATATACTTGTGTGTGTGCCAAAGCCGTTATTAGAGCTTAGTTGGAGCTAAATGAATATACACAGACATAAATTCACAAGCGTATTAGCTACCTTTGATAAACTTCCTTTTGGAAAGCGTTGTCGAATCCGAAAATTTCTGAATTTCTGAAAACAAAGCCAAAACAGAGAAACCGATTCTTCAACAACAACAACAGAAAAACAAAAAACGTACCGATAAGAAATATTCCTTTAGGAGTTTATTTCTAATTGAACGTTAATTAAACTTAGTGAAAGCAAAATTCGATTAATCGTCATTGAATTAATAAAAAAAAATGTTTCATTATTGCTTTCAAAGTTTTATTTAAAGTCCAATTCAAGTTAAATGAAATAAAAGAGCGGACCGTTTAGGAAAACATTTAAAAGATTTGATTGTACATTGTTTAAAGCGCTACACAAAATAATGCAGGGTTATTTGCAGCAACAACTATTTTGCTAGACTTATAGTGAAATATCCAAGTATACTTGAATTATTTTTGACGAACTCGGATTGACTCCCAAGTTAGTGTGCAAATGTTTTCAGGACCTCTAAGTAGGTAACCCATTCTTTGGTCTAAAATGGAAGTAGACCAAAGGGATAATTTTAAGGTAGGATTGGATAAATTAACTTCAAGGGATTCTATAGTTGAATAGATACATCCGCTTGCTAGTATCGATAGAGTGAAAGTAGAAAAAGAAGGTCAAGAAAGATTGAATATCTTGGGAATATCGGCTCCAAATTATTAAATTAAAAACTATATTTTCTGTTTTTGATCTATCTGAAGGTGTCCACCATATACCAGTCAGTGAAGAATGTTTTCCACACATTTTAGTGTAAATAGATATGTCGTATAATACCAATTCTCCAGATATATTTGAGGATTGGTTGGAAAAATTGATTGGAGACTTGGATAATACTATATATCAACGATTTTTCTTCATAGTACGAGATTTCCAACGGCGCGCGTATAGTTCTCACAAAAAGTGAATGTGAACCCCAGGGAAGTAGAATAATATGTAAGAAGAGTTATTTTGACATTTGTTACGCGAACTATTAAAACATGTTATATTTCAGTGATTGCATACTAAACAATTAAAGAAAATAATAAGAAAAACTCTAGCCCTAGTTTATTTAATCCTACTGACTGCGCCATGCAAAAAACTCAGGACAAGATGCTTTTGCTGGACGGTCAATCAAACAGTTTACAGTAAATTGGCTTCTGCCAATAAATGGGGTAATACGAGGGTTCCTATTTCTATTTCAAAATATTCCCCATGAAGATCTATGCACTTTCCTTCTGCTATGGAGTATAAGGAGTGGATAACCTTCTAATTCCTGCATATATAAAAATTGAACTAAAATGTCTGCCTCATTTTCAATCTGGATACTGTATTTTCTTTCTCATTTTTTATCACACAAGATGATGAGAGAAATTACATATTAATAGTCTACTACCTTCAACCACAAGGAAGAAGACGGACATGTTTGTAACAAAAATTTAGATAAGTTAAAAAAACTTATTTTGTAGAAGGTATAATAAATATTAGTATTGGTAAAACTGAATTTTGTGAAACCTTTCTACAGGAAATAATGCCTAGATTTGAATTCGGTTTTAAGCTAAAATGTTAATTGAGGTGGTCCTATTACACCTTCAGCCGTTGAGGAAGAAAAGTTTTTTGTCACCTTTATTTATGAATTTTTCAAATATCACCATTGTTTATGTAATTAAAAATAAAAGTGAGGTTTCTAGATGTTTCGAAGTATATACCATTTTTGTAAAAGCAAAATTTAATATAAAAATAACTCTTCCATTATATGTGATAATTTGCAAAGCAAAAACACACTTAGGGAATAAAGCATATATTATGTGGAAGTTTACATGTACCAAAACAAGAAAGTAACGAATTTGATGTGAAGTCAGAAAAATGAAAGGGGCGTTAAACCGATATTCGGTTTCTGGTATTTTATTAAAGCATATTAGCACTACTTTGCCAAAATATATTTAAAAAATTTTTGAATCAAATATTTTGGGAGAAAACTGGAAATTGAGAAATCCTAAATGTTTGCAACTCTCACTACAGATACGTCACTAACTCATATATGAAGTAAGCCACTTTCTGATTTAGATGTTTTATGAACTTATAGCTAATACCCAGTTACAAAAAGGCCAATCTAATTTGGAGTTTGAAGAACTTTCAAAATATATGAGTGTTCTGTATCTTACATTTGTCTACAGTTTATAGAAGCTTGACGTTTCAATAAAATATAAATGTTAAAATTTTTTTAAGCTTTTTTCAAATTTTAATAATGTCAATATCCTATAAATCTTATTTTGTATCATACTGCACGAAGACAACAGTTAGAACTCCTCATAATAAATTTGTTACCGTGCCTGCAGTAAAAGTTAGACGAAAATTGTGGTTTGAGGATCAAAATTTTAAAAAAGAAGACGACAGAATTGCGGTTCTATGTCGACCCTTACGTAGCTAACTTTACTTTTGGGTTATCTACGTCACAGAACGAATGGCGGACTATTTAAATCATCCAAAAGTTGAATTTTCAAATCGACATAAAAACCGTGTGAGAATAAATACCTACAATAAAATTAATTGATTTCCTAGTATGATTTTGTACGCCCCTAACTATTAACATTGAGAAAACATTTTTGTTAAGTTTAACACCCCATTATGGTTGGGTACCCAATAGGATATATATTATTATGAGTCCAGTACTTGCAGAAGGTTTGAGACAAAGTTTATATAATAAATAATAACATTAAAACAAAAATCCAATCCCAAGTTTTAGGTAAATAAATTTGTTTTGTTTTATATCGGATCAAGAGAGTTCGTTCCTCAATGTCAGACTGACATTTTTTGCAGTAACTCCTATTGATTTAAATTATAAAGCGATTTCGAATGGCTTTTTTGGTTGGTTAATGGTTAACCGGTCGGTTCACAAACGATGACGTCAGAACATTGGTTGGCTCTGACCCAATCGAATTCTTCGTAAAAAAATTGGTTGGTTAAACGGCTGTCAATCACGTCATTTCACAAAAATTTGATTACAATTGTGATTTAGTTCAGTTTGTTTTTGTTTAAAATGGAAACTAAGTTTCATAAAATGCTAATACGCAAAGCAGCTGCAGCCCTCTTATCAGTAGATGCTGGTAGAATAGAAAGAGATGGAACAAATAACCAGAAAGCGGACGTGCTCTAGAGCACGGTTCAAGTTTTGGTTAACCAACCTTGAACCAGACAATTTATGACTTCATCAATTTGTCATTCGAATGCGATTGGTCCAAATATGAACCAACCAAGAATCAACATCTTTCGAAATCGCTTATAGTCTTTAAACTATAATAATATGCAAAATGCTTATCGTTACTTAATTTTTCTCAAGTCCTTGCAAAATGGTCACTGTCGCTAGTTGCTACAATGCACAAAACTAGATTCGCTTTGAAATTTGGCAGATACCGTTTTTTATATTTAGTGTGTGGTCTGTACAATTTGATTTATTAATGAAGTATTTGACGTTTAAACGTGGTTTAAACCAGAATACCCGGAATGGAAGGAGATATTATTTGTTTAAACAACTAAAATTGTATTGTTAACAAGAAAACCTAACGTAAATTAAATTAAAGGAAATTTAATAAAACAAAATTTGCACCAGAAAACAAACTACACACACAAAAGATAAATAAACGGTTACTTTAGCAAAATTATGACTGATGGAAGCTTTGTTACAATCGCTTTATGAAATAAGCTAACACATGAACGGTTAAAGTTGAATACCCTGATGTTACCAAACGAAACAGATCCAACGTCACAGATATCGATCCCTCAGTGTATTTTAGGAGAGAAGATCCCTACTACGACACAAGTAATGTAAAAATAATACGAGAAGGACCGTTAAGTCGACACATTCACACCCACACCTACGGTATTAGTTTAAAGAATGATACAGACCACGGTTTTTACCTCCTTGCAAGCGAGATTGTGGATAATGGCGGCTCCTCTGTCTTGAAGCGTCGGCGAATCCGATAACAAAGAATGTACAGCTACTTTCGTCGTTACTCGAATATTGCTGGTTTGTTGATTGTTGTACGTCCATTCGGATATGTACAATAGCCATTCGGAAGAACTGAGGTTTTCGAACATGTTCGCCATCTGCAACAATTTTATTATAATAATGTGAAAAAGAGTCAAATGGTTTACGTACGAATAAGGCGATCGCTTCTTGTTCTTGGATACTTAATCTGTCTATTTCGAAAGCGTAGTTCATCAGAATGTGATCTTTGCGATCTTGGTGCAATACCAAGATGACGTCGTCTTTTAGGGCGGCCATCGCCAGTACGTTTAGAGTTTTGACTCTAACGTCGACCGATAGTTGAGTGTCATTTAATAATCTTCCTGAAAATTAAGTAAATCACTTTAATTAAAGCTGTAAGAAATATATACAAAAGAAGATAAAAATCGGAAATAAAATAACAACAAATTTGAAACCTAACCTAAAAAACGGTCTGCGACAAGGTTTTTTTGTTTTCCGAATAACAGGCAGAAGTAAGTTTAACATTCTTGAATTGTTTTATTCATTAATAAATTTAAACCAATACTTGTAATGTCGTGGAGTATGCAACCCAATATTATAACGTATCTTTGGGTTGGCAACTCACATAAGTTGGAGTGTGGGGGTGTTCTATGATTCCTATGTTCTAGGCTCTCTATGCTAGATGACAAGAACTTTTGCCAGTTGTCTAAGATTTAAGATGTGTAAATGTAAAAGTAAAATATGTAAAATAAATAAATCAAGATTAATCGCAGTTTTAATCAACGATCTTACAAGACCTTTTATTATTTCTTGTAATCTTGTGAAACGCACTTTGAACAGCATTGCTTTGTAGGAAAGGGGAAAAGCGATGAAAACCCTAAAGTAAAAGTTCTTATTTTAAGTGAGGGTGACTGCAAACTTAATTTGAATAATTCCTCTTGATATCCTTACAATAAACCTCACTCTAATGGTACAGCAGTGTCTTGTGGGTTCATTAAAAATACTTCACTTTTACTATTTCTTTAACTCCAGTATTATTTTAACATTACAATTATAAGTACAAGTATGCCTAGTGACCTTCCATGTCGGCCCTCCTGACATAACCCCCTTTCCTGTCAAATCACAGTGGTGACAACCTTAGCAAAACTAACAAACTAACACAAATACAAAAGTCACTATTATGACAGCAGAAGTATTGATCTATTTTTATATACTTTTGGATATTTATTATTCGCTTTATTTATATCTATAAATATATTTCAATAAATAAATAAATACTTTTCATTTATTATTTTAAGATTCCATCCAAATCAATAGAAAATGTAATTTCAGTTATTTTTAAATCATGAATAGTGTAAATTAGGAGGATGAAATAATAAGTCAATATCTACACATTCAAAAGGTTCTTATATTGTTTACTTTAAAAGTGAAACGTTTTAAAGATTAAATGCAGGAAGAAAAAGAAAATTTTGCAGCATAACTGAAAAAATAGTTTTTCAATAATTTTTAGTATTTTGCTCACAAAAAATTACTCCGATATAATTTTTGTGAACTTAAATTTATCAATGTATAAGCAAAAATAATTTTTTATTAGTGTAAAGTTCTGTAAATGGTTTTCAAGAAGACACCGCCAATAAGATGAAAGATTTGTTTCTGTATAGGTTATTGTTATGTGCTAGTACTTACCTACAAAATCCAAGAAACCGTCGCTTAAAGCCCAACTACCTTCATCGCCTATCATGTATTGCTGTAATTCCTCTGTGGCTCTTTGTTCTTCCGGATTTAATTTTCCGTCGATGAGCGAAACTAAGGCGTCAAATTCAGCTTTAACCTACAATATTATTACAAAAATTTATCGACAGAAAATAGAAATACGTTTTACCATTGCCAGAGCTGGGAAAGATACTTTAAAAAGTATCTAGATACAAGATACAGATACTTTTCCATAAAAGTATCTTAAGATACATTTACATAAAAATATTACCCACTAAAAATACCTTAGATACAAGATACTTTCAAAAAATATCTTAGATACTCACAAATATTTTTAGTTTATTAAAGAAATACATTACACAAGAAACTCAAAAACAAAATTTTAATTTTGGAAATTAAAACCTAATACAAAAAATTACTGCTAGGTATTGCAAACAAAAAAATCATAATTAAAAATAAAAATACTTATCTTGGCTTTCAACAAAATTAAATTTTCAAAATTGTCATCTGACAGTGCATTGCTTCTTGGGGAGTTTATAAATGTTGCCAGTGAAAACATTCTCTTAAGTGGAGCAGATGAGGGGAGTGGAGTATTAAATTTTTAAAAAAGATTTCTAATTATATCATATTTTCTTAACATTTTTAGGTTTGTTTCAGTATCTTGAATATATTGAAGGAATTGACATTCTATAAAAGTGTCTAAATTAATTTCCAATGCTGTTGGCTTTTTCAGGAACGTTTAGTCTTAATTGTAGCAAACATTTTGCTTCGTTGGTAATAAGGTTTTGAATTGAAAATATTTCCAAATTTTGCGAACCTTTATAGACATCCATCGAGTTTTGAATTTTGCATGTGTTAAAGCTGCTACAAGAGCATTATTTGCATTTTCTGTTAAATTCAAATAATCTGAAAATCTCTTATTCAAAGAATCTAATATATTTTGTAAAACTCCACTCAGATACTTGATTTTTTTTCAATGTTTCTAATTTGTACTGCAAATTGATTACAGAGGGTATAAAATATCCAAAAATATGCCTTTTTCTCGTTGTAGTATGCCCACCGTCTGTGCTAATGGTTGCAAAATTTCATTGTAGTAGTAAAATATAAATGTTTACATATACCTTAATAAAATATTTGTATTAAAAAGTATCTAAGATACTTTTCAGTATTTAAGATATTAACAAGTATCTTAGATACTTAAAACAGATACAAGATACAGATACTTTTAAAAAGTATCTAAAAAATTTAGATACTTTTGCATAAAATGAAAAAGTATCTAGATACAAGATACTATCTTGTATCTTAGATACTGAAAAGTATCTATTTTTTTAAGATAGTCCCAGCTCTGACCATTGCTACTTACTGCAATCCTTTTAAAAATAAATATGAATTAATATAATCAAATTATTTTTGAAGAAAGCAGACCCTGCATCAACTCGTTTGTAAATCTTTCATGAACAGAACTTGTGCCCTTATGGTAGGAGTAGAAGGATTTGGAAAGTAAATAAATTCAACTATTTACACCGTGTAAATCAAGTTGCACAATGCAGACTCTTCAACAGTAAAACGCATAAAATCAAAGAAAAGCTTCTCAAGTCTACCCCAAGAAGTATAAGCAAGTTTGTGGATCCTGCTACTGCTGCAGAATTTGAAACTCCTTGTGTTTTTGCACGAGCACAATCTAGCATTCCTTCTGATGAAACCAATATCATAATGATCTTGGATGTACAGTACAGTCCATATGTATGGAATAAATTCCATGTAACATCCTTCTTAGAGTGACCTAAGAAGGCGGTTTTTATTAGATTAATTATAATTCCATCAAATGCCCAGGAAATAACAGTCTTGGAGAAAAGAACGTTAAAATTAAACAAGAAACGACAACAAACAACTTGATTAAATGAGGTTATCTGTCATATTAATTAAAAAAAAATATTTAACAAATTCCAATTAATACATTTAGCAAATTAGGTTTATAAATATTTATGTTACGTATAAGCTGTAATTAAAAAAAAAGAGATTGAAGAAAGAGGCAACTGCTTTCTTATAAACGGATGAACAACTTATTTCGGGACTTCTGAGAAAGATCAATAGTAGAGAAAATACGGTCCATAACCATTATACAGTTTGTCTCAGCAACAAGAGGACAAAACTTGGGATCGATTTGGTGAGATTAATATAATGTCATTTCTTCATATGAGTTTTTTTTTCCATGGACCTCCTTCTTCAGGTGAAATTAAAAAACTCTAAAACTATAATTTCGAACTTAATGAAAATTTGGTGGATTGTCAAGTACATCAATTCATTTTTATTATTCGAACCAGTAAAAATATTAATGTTGCAGAAAGTCAGGATAGGACTTGGCTCACCGGATAAAAGATCAGAACAGGGTAGTTGACAATTTTTGGAAATCTTCTTTATAATTTGCCTCATGGTCTAATTTAATCGAAATATGACTATCTCTCACAAAACCAATCTTAAAATCTCTTTAAGTCAACAAAGAAAGTCCGTGTAAAAAAAAGTTATATGAAGTACTGACATTTTAACACCACCTACTTATTCCCAAGTTTTGGGACATTCTGTATAAGCGAGAGTATCGAGTCTTGGACTTTTATAGTAAACAAATTGGGTAAAATGTGTTCAACAATATAGTGCCTACAATAAAAGGGGACTGATGGTAATAAAATGGTCAAAATTTGCATCAATTTCATTGATACTGTAGTAACTGGTTACTATTAGGTAGAGACCAGAGTGAGGGAAGTGCCAAGAAGTAACTTTACTATATATTGTTAGTTCTATGGTCATTAGACATTGTTAGTTCTATGGTTACTATCTGCTTTAGATCTATGGTTATCTCAATTGTCAATTGTTCATTTGTTAGTATGTATGTATTGTATTGTGTTTTGTTTTGTGCTGTTTTTAAGTAAATCTTTGACCATTTATGAGCATCCATTTTATTCGTGTACTAAGAACCACAACAGTATCAGAAGTGGGATAAAGTCCAGCCATTCAGATTGATATTTTATTAAAAAAAGTTATCTACAGAATTTCGTATATTAGCTAACCTCAAAAGCTGCACGTTCAATAAAAATGAGTCAAAAGCATAATGACCACAGTTTGGAAAATTTCGAAAAGTTTTGTGAGCAAGCCACCGCTCAACCGCTAAATAATTCCAAGACTGCGCCAGAAGTTTCGACTCTTATGAATACTGTAACGGCGCTCCTGCAACAGAACGCAGAAATGTTACGTCTCTTACAAATTGGGAAAGATCGAGATAGAGATGAACCCTGCGAAGCAAGAAATATTAGTTTAATGCCCGACTTGACAAAAACCGTAGGTATTTTTGATGGAACTGGTGGTCCGTCAGTAGCCAAGCAGTGGATACAGCATCTGGAGACTTCTGCAAATTTGCATCATTGGCCAGATGGATTTGTATTTGAGGTAGCAGTCACAAACTTAAAAAGCTCTGCTGAATTTTGGTACAAGGGACGCCAACGGGAGCTGACTAACTGGAATATGTTTAAAACCGCATTTAATAGAACTTTTATATTCGAGATGAATCAGGTTGAAAGTTGGACCAGGATGCAAGAGAGAGTACAAGCACCAAAGGAAGAGGTAACTAACTATTTTCATGAAAAAAACTATTTATGCAAGCAACTAAATTTGAGTTTTCAAGAAACCAAAGAACAGCTAGTGATAGGGCTAGTGTCAAGACAACTGACTAGTTTTTTAATCTCAAAAACACACAATGATGAAGATGAACTGTACAGAGACATTATTATGTTTGAAAGAATAGAAGAAACTAGAAAGAGAAGAGAGAGGTCAGACAAAGACAACAGAAACACATCTAACAAAAGCAACCCCATAAAATTGTTTGAGAGGCCAACACAGAATGATATTAGATGCTTCAATTGCAGTGATAGAGGACATACCTCTGCTACATGTCCAAAACCCAGACGAGAAAAAGGTTCTTGTTTTGAGTGTGGATCAACACCTAACCTAACCTAACCACAACAATACTTACGTCGATTATATCTTTATAAACAATTGGAGGTTCTCTGGCTTTTTTCTTGGCTTCTTCTTCTCGCCTTTCCTCTTCTTCTAAAGCGAAAGCTTCATCGGACGGTAATTGAGCTTGTCCATTAACAGCTTCTGTATCGGCCATCGCTAAATCCTACAAAAAGATCTTATCATGTGTACTTCAGATTCACTCAACAGAAATGGTAGGTTACCTCTTTTAATTCCGGTGGTAATTCGCCTCCCGATTCCAAGATTTTTTTGCGTTTTTTCTCCCGTTTCTTTTCCTTTTTGACTAATTTGTCCTTTAACGTTTTTCGGCGTTGTTCCAATAGAAACGAGTTGTATCTAAAAATGCAAAACAATACAACCACATCTAATTGTCCGTTAATGGATAGATCACATGTAACGACACATACTTACAGCGACAATTAATGTGAAAGCGATGAAGGGAAAAAGGAATTAGTTGAATTTATTTAAAACGAACAATTTGCCAAATAACACATAATACCTACCCTCAGAAGATTTTTACCTTACCCGTTCCTAACAACTGTAAAAATATCAAAAAATAACACGTATGAAGACAAAAAGAGTACACACACAATTATAGTCACATTAGTAAAAAAGAAAAAAAAAAAACACTAATGCCTGTATGCACCATTGTCAAGGGCGCCGGCAGAGAGGGGACCTTGCCCCCCCCCCGGATCAGGAAAGATTTTTTTTTAATATTGGTAAACAATAACACAGTGGCAAATGTAGGCCAATACAGAATTTAGCTATAACAAGAAAGATTTAAGGTAGAAAATGGCCAAAGTCGTGAGTTAAATATACAAAAATATCAAAAATTTTCCTGACCCCCGTCAAAATTTCTACCGGCGCCCTTGATCATTGTATAATTTCTCTGATTAAGACTTTTACTGTGATTACCTAATGTTTATCTTATGCAACAAGCCTTTTTTCTCCTAATCCGCAATTAACTTTTAATCGCCCGATTACCTGGGATTAAGACTAGATAACCGCGGTTAGCTAATAAGTGAGGTTAGAATGTTTTGTTTGGTTCTGACTTAGAACATAAAATAGTAAGGAAGGAGTTTGTGTTATATCTACAATGTTAAAATCTGGCGACGGAAGTCGGCCATATTGGATAACCATTTATGACTCATACTTTGTTTACAAGTTATAAAAATTTAGTTTTCTGTTAAAAATTTGGATTAATTATTTATTGGTAAGTAGCTATTATTATAATAAATATACATTATATACATATACGTAAACTATATTTTTATGTTTAAATTAAATTAATACTTTGTATTGATCCCTAACCTATCTACTTAAAGTGACATAGGCGTATCAATAATGGAAAGAGGATATTTTATTTTAATTATCATTAATTTACAATTTTTTGGTTAATCTCATAACTGTATATGTCAATTATTTTTATGTCTATGGAGTATTCTAATGCAACGTTGTAAAATAAATGTATTTGTGTATTAATTAACACATTATTACATTCACAGTTTTCCACGGGATGAAAATATTAGACGGAAATGGTTAAATATTGTGGATAAAGATAACTGGAGTCCAGGCAAGAATAGCTTTTTAGGCTCACAACATTTTACAGAACAATCATTTGATAGAATTTCTTCAGTAATTATTTTACTAGTACCAAATGCTATACCTACAATTAAAATCGCAAGAATGAAATATGTAAGTAATTATTACATCCACAAATTGCTTTAATAACATTGACCAAATCTATATTTTTTCTCAAATCTATTTACAGATATTTTACTTAAACATATATTTCACCAATATATACCTTTTCTATGCAGGTAAGTACTGCTGAAGAGATAATAACTGCTATAAAAAAAACTATTTCACCAGTTCCTGTTCCTGAAACTCTACCATCTACTTCTGAAAGTCCTCGTAGGAAACAACTTATAAAAAGCATCTGTGTAGTATATTTAAAAACAAGAATTTATTATATATGTAAAAGTAAAATAAATAATGTAGAAAAAATTAGACATGTTTACAAAAAATTCAATTTAAGGGCCAATAGTGGTAGAATGAAAAATTTTAATAAAAATTGTGTAGTATATAACTGGTTTTATTTCCTTAAATCTAGTACCCCCAATTTAGGCAATGTTATACTATTTTTTTCCTCTACTTTCCTTATTAAAATGGTTATTTTAATATATAATGATTAGTGTCCATACTGAATAATAATAGGTATGTTTCAATAAGGACATTATTTTTCTATAAATAAAAATATAGGACGCCACTGTTAAAAAGTAACTTCCGGTAGCCATCTTGGATAACCATCCCGGTCACCTGTCCTTGAACGAGCAATACTTCCTTACTATTTTATGTTCTAAGGGTTCTGATTTCATTTACATGTATTTTTGTCAATAGTGAGTAGTGACAAACTGTGGTAGTAAAAAATAATTAATGAAAGTGGAAGACCTATTATTTGATGGGGTCCGGTGTAGAATAGGGAGACACGAATTTCGCAAAAAAAATATTAACACTAAAAAGGGACTGGTTTCTATAGTATTTCCAGTATTTTTCGAGAAAAATGGAACCAAAAACTCAAAGTTTGTAGGTTAAACACCCAAAACATTCACTGTCCAAGGTGCGTTATGTCATGTAGATACCAACGTTGCCACATCTCTAAATAAACCTAAATATTAGGATCATATTTTTTTACATTATAAATATATAAAAAATATTGAAAATAGAATGTGAAATATAGAGAGAATATTACTAACCAAATCTAATCGGTCTTTTTGCATATTATTTTTATCCACTGGAATGAGAACACAACATATTGGGATTTTTATATTTTCCCATTATTACATTGGCAACAGCTTTCAGTTGCCACGGTGACATAACCAAAAATTCAAACAAAATCACACAATATACCTATCTCTTTATTGAATACTCATGCGCAAATATTTTTGAATTTTCCCCTTCCACTGCTAAAATATGACTACTTCTTACCATAGAACACAACGTATTGCTACCCAGGAATACCACAATTTTAATGAAAAAAACCTTTTGGCTGTCAAAAGCTAGCTTCTATTTGCCGTATAGCCGCGGCAGCCCAGGCCATAAACCACAAAAAGGAGAAGTTTTAATTTTTATTTCGTTCGTGTACGCCGCTTGCTAGTTCTAGTTGTTATTGATGTTTTTCTTGTCTTTGTGTATTTAATATTAACGACTTGTGTGTGTACCTAGACTTCTCTTTGGATTTACTTTACTTTGGATTACTGATTACTTTTGCATGTCATACCAACACAATTTTATAAGGGGCACGAATATTTAGGGGGAACTACGAGAGTGGGAGTTGGTTCGCGCACGAGTATTCAATTTGTGCCATTAACGAGATGGGTCTATTGACAGCAAAAACGTACAAAGTGAAATTCGTGGGTTTTAAGGTAGTTTTTTGTGACTGTGACTAAAGAAAACATCGACAGAAGAGAACGAGATGTCCTGTACGCCACCTGACATTCGCAATATTGCAACGACTGCAATAGAAAATGTAAATTAAGTGTAATAGTTTCATGTTTAAAAATAAACTATAACGAACTAATATATTTTTTATATACTTGATCGTAGATAAAGTATAGTATTATACTAACAAGCAAAGGTTTTTATCCACTCAAATGATTACATGCACTCGCCTGCGGCTCGTACAGCAACTTTCATTTTCGTCTATAAAAACCTTCTTTACTTACTCGTGTAATAATATACTATTATTCAACCGAAATATTTACCTAGTAATTTTTTTCAAATTTCGTTGATCCCCACCAACATAGAATAACTATGTCAAATTTTGACGTTTGACAGAAGAACAAAACAACAATAATGAAGAATAAAATTTAGTAAAAACGAATTTAATTCAGAAAAAAGTAAATAGAAACATCAATTCTACTAAACTAGCCTATAATCTGAACAGACAATGGAATACGATTTTTATCCGACACATTTTAAAATGTTTAATTACATAATGAAGAGGGCAAATATTCAACTGGTAACTACAATATATGTATAACGAACATACTGATGATTTATAAAAATTACCATTAAATATAAGCATATTTTTAGTTAGCGTTAATACTTGGTTGGCAATAATGGAAGTTACATAAACAACGAAATGTTAATCCGCACATTTTTTCTGTTCCATATCTGACCTTGCTTCCTCGATTTGAGAATTAAGTTGATCAAAATCGGGACTGGGTTCTTTTATACTATTAGATTGTTCCTCTCTTATGGGCCTAGCACTATTTTCTAATTGAGTGGCCAAAGTCAGTAGAGCGGGCGCTAAATTGGAATTCAATACTTCTCTGGGAAGATCTAGAATGTATTTTGGTATTGATGCTCCGCACAAAAATTGAGCAATTTCTTGGGAAAAATTGTTGCAATTGTGGTGCAGCAAGTTGTAAGTACAACCCCTGAAAAAAAAATATATAGTCATTTACCATTTAAGTTAATAAAATATTAAAGGTTCAAAGGAAACTCAAAGTCTATCCCACAACTGTTTAATTTAATGTTGCAACTAGTTTCGGTCCTATAGGACCATCATCAGGCTGAAATAATTACAATATAATAGAAAGAGGATCCTAAAAGTATTATATCAAGTTAAAAATTTCAAAACAATTCCTTACAAATTGTTAACAAAATTGAACCAAACTTTTTTTTCATTATTATATTTATTATATTAGTTTTGATTAAACATTTAACATTTCCTCATCAATTTACCTTGAATGGCATTTTGGTATTAGTCTATATATTTTTGAATTGTTTTTTGACTTAATCTCTACTTGTCAGTAATATAAATAAATTTATAGATATTTTTTAAAAGTTTATCATCTTTTGACTCTTAAAGTATTTTTATTGTAAACTCAAATTTAACAATGTTAACTTTGCTATATTATTTCATTTTGCTTAATTATGTGAACAATAACTTGTGGTTTCATAGTATTATTATTGTTTATTGTTTGATATATTTTGACATTTGATTGTGACTTCATATTTTTTGTATTATTGGTTCAATTTTGTTAACAATTTGTAAGGAATTGTTTTGAAATTTTTAACTTGATATAATACTTTTAGGATCCTCTTTCTATTATATTGTAATTATTTCAGCCTGATGATGGTCCTATAGGACCGAAACTAGTTGCAACATTAAATTAAACAGTTGTGGGATAGACTTTGAGTTTCCTTTGAACCTTTTGTGTTTCAACCCACATTTGAGATATGGATAACTTACAAGATTTAATAAAATATTAATATACAAGGGGTACTATTTAGTATTTATACAGGGTGTCCCGAAAAGAATGGTCATAAATTATACCACAGATTCTGGGGTCAAATACAAAAGTGTATTTATTATCAAGGAGAATATTTTGAAAAACAATAAGCCCGTTTTCATTATTGACTTTTCCCGAAATATAAATAGCAGACTTATTTCAACATTACAAAATCGTACAGGCTTAACAATAACAATTGGGTAGATAAGCCATAGTACTAAGTCCTAAGACAGCTGTCAAATTTTTACAGTTTTACATCTTTTGAAGGTTGGTAGTAACTCAAAATCATATGGATTTAATAGGCATGATGACAGTCAGTAAGAATCACTAAAATATTGATTTGTTATAATTATATAAGATACGGAGATTCTAAAGAATTTACTCATTTTTATATTACATATGTGATTACATTTATTTTAGTAAAAATATAAGCACTAAATTTAACAATCCGCCATATTAGCTGAAACACCAATCAGAAGAGAGTGACGTCGTACTTTCGTAAATATTGTTGACATTGACATTGGAACGTAAACAAATATCTTATTCGGAGTTTTTATTGATATATTCTTACATTGTGGAACCGCACACCATCGATACACATTAGGATTCATTACTATTATAACTATTATAATCGCACAAAATAAGTAAAAACAAAATAAACTTTTTTAACCACACTCTTTTAACATGCAAAATGTTTGAAGTTTGACGTTTTTACCATAGAATCCACAAATGACACGGGTCACAGTGTGGTATAAATGGTATTTACGAATCGATGATGTCATAGATAGACGCCATTACTATTCTAGCGTTTTGGCGTCAAATTTAAAATGCAGTTTTAAAAAGTAGATTTCTCATTTAAAAACTCTTTTTTTGCAAAAATAACATTTATTTTAGATAAAGTATATACGTGAAAACATCGTGGATCAGTTTTTTAAAATCAGTCATCATGCCTATTCTAGCGAAGCCATCTATGTAACAGGACAAAGAGTAATAAATATTTGCATAACAAGGAAGCACAGTGATCTTTCAAGGGAGGAAAAACACTTTACTCCCATGTTCTACACAATATTTTTCCACCTACTTAAAACAAGTCATTTTTAAATAATTTATTTATGAAAATGACTAACAATATTTATTAGAAAGCTGAATCTAACAAATAAGTGCAGTGGTTATATATTTGAATGTCACTAGAAGTGAAAGGTGGAGACAATATAGTTTTTGTGGTATTTTCACCAACACTTTTATTATACAACTGGTATCCCCAGGAAGTACTCATACTTGATTGATTCCAAGCTGCATGATGCTGTAGAGCAAGAATATCTCCTCCACCGCCAGAATTAGCAAGTAAACAAGGATCTTCTGAAACTATGCCTGCTATAAATTAATGCAATGGGCAATTTTAAAAACTCTACAATTTTTGTAGATATTTTAACAATCACATTTTTTCCAACCATTTGGAATGCCAGTTGATACATTTTCCTGCTCTATAGTAGATAAATAAATGTGACTGATTCGTTTTATGGCATATATATAAGTTCTACAAATAATGTAAATATAATTAGTGCCATTCCCTGGTAAAACATTGGTTACAAATGTTCTCTGCATATTTGTTTTGGAATTTGGTATATTTACTATTTAAATTGAACCTTTATCTTCAAAATAGGGATCATTTTAATGAACTTGTCACATCAGAATGCTCCTGAAGTAAGGAGAACTTACAAAATAAATAAAAATATTTAAAATAAAGGGAACAAATAAATTGAAGCCAATTGCCACCATATCAATGATCACAAAGGCAGCTGTTCTTAAACAAAACTCTTTCCTAAGAAAGCATTCCTGAAAATGATACACAATAGTATCAATTGTGCATTCTGCTGGATCAATCAATTCACTAATCAGCCATTGGCACAAAGTACACATGACTTCCATCAAATCCTCTATTTATGATACAACAGATACCGAAGAAGATGCATCTAATTCTAATGGAAACAATTATGATCATGCTAAGAAATTACCTTAAGCTTGCTCTTTAAAAATCAATCAAGATATTTTTGCAGCAGAAATAATGTCAATAATGTCATGACCATATTTCCTAACCAACAGCCAACTATTTACTATAAAGAATATTCAAAACCTACCCAATAAAGAGTGATCAAAAAAACAAGTAATGTAAAACTAATTGGTCCAGTGCTAATGTTCACAGTTGCTTTTTCTCTAAAATCTTTAATTATCAAAGAATCACCCTGTATATAAACTTTTAACTAGACTTTGATAACATTTTTTAATCCATCTACAACTGTGTAAAGTTTTAGTAAATATAAATTTGGATATGTGTTCCTTTAACACTCCCAGTTTGTTATAAAAAGGATTAAGTAATACATTATAATGATTTCCTCATAAAATTTACCAAGTATATCACTTCTGTGTACCAATTACTAAAATAAACTTTCTAATAATAGCTTGGTGGAAGATATCAACTAGCAATTTAATACAAATATCTTTGGAATACAATTACATTGTTTACAAATGTTTAAAGAAAAAACTAAAATTCTACATATTTAAAATGAATAATATACTCACGCATATGTAGTTTCAGACAGTCCGTTTAAATAGTCAATAAAAATTGAATAAGGAATTTGTGTTTCTCCAATAACTTCAACTTTTAGTGGTTTTCCTACAGCTGTAGTACCCTAAAATGAAGAAAAAAAAAAAAAAACCTCTTTATACCCACAACCTAATGAGAAGATTTTAATATTTTAACAATAATTTTTTTTAAGATTTAAAATTACGCATTAGGATATACTATTTCTATTTTAGATATCCATATTGTCATATGGTGTAGGAGAGAAATATTAAGTAGTTATGAATATTTGACTGTTGTTTTGGATGCAGGCCAATAAATGGTGTATTTTTATTATTGGATTAGTTATGGCCATATTAAATGAAGAAAACACTTTTTATTATATTATGTAATTAAGTCTTTTTAAGTAGGTATGACTCAAAACAAAGTGAAAAAGCCACCTTTGTACATCATCTCTACAGCAGGGGCCTACTAATGCCCACTTCCTGCCCTTGTGACACAATATACTATTTAAAGTAATTGAAATAGTATAGAGCACGCATGTGGCAATACAAATCACAAGAAGAGTGCATTTGATCTTTAAAGGAAGCTTCTGATTCTGAGTACCTGATGATGAAGATAGGCAAATAGCAAAGTTTTCTAAAACGCCTGATGGCGCAGTGCTACTTATTTCTCATGCAGATGGCTGGGGTTCAATTCCCAAGCACAAGTATTTTTTTTAATAGTACTAAAGATCAGCAGTTGAGTGTAACTTGTGGTATTTTCTGCCACAACATGGAAAAGGGATTACCAAATACTTTCAGAAAGAAAAATCTACCTCTATAAATAAATGATTTGATTGACTGAATCAGAACTTGCAAGGAAGAGACCTCCTATGGGTAAAAATGGTGAAGAATTACCCAAGCCAACCTTCATACAAAGTCTGTCTCATATAAAGCTCAAATCCAGAACCCTTGGATCAACTGAAAGGGTTGTAATAAGAGTTTAGGATCCATAATTACTAAGGTACTGTATTGCTTAAGTTGTTTGCTATGGATATGTTCCAGGTGAGCAATGTGCATCAAACCCTCCTGCAATGGTGCACAATTTTATCAAATGTGAATGCTGTCCCTAGCAAGCTTTAATTGATCTTTTCCACTAGACTTGTTTTGTAACCATCTATTGTATTTTTGTTCTATATTGTGCCTAAAAAATCTTACATACTTTATTGTAGTTTTGGTTTAAAATAGATATAAACTGAGACTTTATTAACCAAATATAATGCTGATTTATTACTCAAAATCAAAACAGACTTCAGGTACTATTAGGCATGGATAAGCAGAACAACCAAAGAATAAGGACTTCTTGGAAATTTTGCTATCAACCCTGATGTACCTCATTAGATATATACAGCTGAAAGGAAAATTGTAACTTGGAATGATCCACTTACTCAAAGACAAACCTTACCTAATCTCTAAATAGGCTTTCAATATAAATTTGGGTAGATGGTATTAAAATTAATTGTAAGAGGCATTTATTTTCTTATAACTAATAACACATCACCATTTCATATAAAAACATATTAAATAAAATACAAACACAATACCTACACATTATCAAAAATGAAATACTAGGTAAAAATTAGTTATAACTACTGTAAATAGGGTTAGAAATTTGGTGTGTACCACAATTCAACAAAAGCTTTTTAATTTTTAACTGATTTAAACTAATAAGAATTTGAAAAATTACATAACTTATGAATATTCAAACAATATTCATTGTAATTAAAATAATTAAAATTAAATATTTTCTGTTACTTAAGCAATTTGTAATTTGGATAAATCCATGCGTGTACAATAACTATATTCATATAGTCTTATAAATTCCAGTAAATAACTTATTGTAGATTTTTTACTTCTAGTTCTAAAGCTTTTATTTATATTAAAAGGGATGATATACTTACAGAAGTTTAAAATGTATAAAATACACAATAAAGTTCAATCAGATCTTAAATGAAAACTGTACCTACCTACACTACTACAACTGATGAACGTTTATTTTTAGTCATTCCAAATTTAGAACTCTCTCATAAAACTAGTATTACACAAGAAGAGCCAAGAAATTTGTTAGATGAAACAAGAGACTGAATGTTTCTTTCACTCTCTTTTATTAAAAATAGTAACAGATTTATATTTTGTAAATAACAAGCAAAACATGTAATCTGAAGTACAGTTTTTGTTTTTTTAATTTATAGATTATAAGATATGCACTTACCGGATTACAACTCTCAACACCTCTAGAACCAAAAAAATATTCTCTGTTATAAACTACAATAGACGTATGCCAAATACCATCAATTTTTTTTCCTATAAAATTAAGGTTATGTAAAAATGAAATTTATTAAAAAAGTTTTCATTCCTATTACCAATTAGCACTGGTGACAAAGTTGCGGCTATTCCTTGGGATAAGTCGTAAATATAAAGCACTACTTTATTTGTAGTCATATTTATTTGTTTTATAACTAAAAATTTGGCCAAATTGGCCTTTAAATAAATCAATAAAAATTCACCCTTTAATCAACTGTCAAACTAATTAACTAATTCGCGTCAAACTTAGAATGTCAAGAATTTGGAATGACACGCGAAATATTTTATTCGACACTTACAAAAGTATGAGTAATTAAATTAAATTTTTTCACAAAATATTTTTATTATGCCAATACGATGATATCATAGGTGCGCACCGTACTGAATGTTCTAGAAATATGTCTGATTTGCATTTTCATATTGGAGTTCCGCCACAAGTTTCTTCCATTTTTCATCTAAACACAAAACAGCGCTTAGAATGTTAATTATCCCAAAGAGACTGGAATAAACCGAAACAAAATAAACAGTAAATTACTAAAGAATTTCCAGAAAGTCACAGTCTAACTTGTCACCCAAATATTACCTGCGACAGTTAAAATACCTTTTATTTTTAGAAATATGCGTGTAAACATGCAATGAAAATAATTCCAAAATATTGGTCATAACTATAGTTAACAAGTTATTGTTTCCATGTAAAAATAATAAATCAATGATAAAAATATTAGTAAACATTTTGTTTATTTTGTAAATATAAATAATATAATAATGATTTATTCTTAGAGTTTTTTTCATTTGAAATTATTAGTCCAGTTTAGGTTTACTGATAATAGATAAACTAAGAAAATGATAATTTTTGTATTTTATGTAATCTACGGAACCAATTTTGAATCAATAAAATTAGTAAAATCATTCATGAAAAAAAATTGTAAAAGTAGAAACTGGTTTAACCATCTTTGGTATAAAAAACTTTACACAGTTTTTACATATACCCTATATATTCTCTGGACTGCTCTAGACTAAAAACAAAAATAGATTCTTTTTTTTTTATTTTTTATTACGGATCAATAGAACTGGAATAAACCTTAGAACAAAAAATCGTCTTTATTCCGAGCACAGAATTTGAATATTCTGTGATTCCGAGTATAACGCTCTGTGAATTTGACGTTGACGACAACGTAAACGTAACGTCATATTTACCACAATGGGTGACAGAGCATATTTGTATTGGTAGTCCGTGAATTTGACAATCAAAATCAAATTTGTACTGACGAAGATATAAAAATATACATGGATATTTTTTCACAATGTCGAAAAATAAACCGATAGTAAGAATTTTTCATATATTTTTTGAATTTCAGACACATCTTTAAAATAACATTGTTTTTGAGAGTTTTCAACTCTTACATAACCTCAATTTCGTTTTAAAATTTTAGTTGTTAAGAGTACAATCTCCGGAAGGTACAAGAAGGATTGAAATACGTTCGTCTGCTTCAACATGTCAATTGTTCGAAGCCGTTCATGATGCTTTCGATTTGAATAGTTTTGCTTTTGCTTTGTACAAAGAGAAAAACCGAAAAAATGAAATATGCAGCAGCAAGTCAAACAGTATTCTTTCTGTGGGTTTACATCATGGGGACATGATATATTTAGCTCCTATTAATGGAGCCGTTTTATTTGTAAGTTTAATTTATTTGTTTAATAAATTAGTTGTTATATCTACTGGTATTTCACGTTATTCTCTAGATTGGCATTGCCCGTAAGATAAAATTGAAACTTAAAGTGTTACTGTTATTTTTAATAAAAAGTGTATCTAAAATATACTCTTTTCTCATCTTTTGAAAAGAGCTGGATGTTGAAACAGAAATAAAAATTTGGTTCCTAAATAATCTCTGATAGAATTATGAACTGAGTAAACATAAAATAATTTATTTAGTTTATATTTTTTTTTACTTTTTTAAGAGTAATATTTCTTCTGGAGAACCAGTTGATGAAACAACTCCTTCAACTAGTTCTATGCCTTCAACTAGTACAGCTAAAGCAAGAAGTGGATCAATTAGATCAAATTCAACTGTTAAAGAAGATGATGTGGATATACAATTGATGAAAACTGATGGAAAAGTAGAGAGGCAAAGAGATGATAAACTGTAAGTTAAAAAAAACAAAAATGTATCTCAGTTTTAATATTTTGTATTATTTTAGCTGTCGTCATAATAGTAATTCTCGATGTGTTCATTGCTCTTCTTTAGAACCTTATGATGAAGTATATTTGAAAGAGCACAACATCAAACATCTCTCTTTTCACTCTTACTTACGTAAAATGATGTCAGGCGTTGACCGTGGTAAATTTTTAGCTTTAGAAGACATTTCCTGTCGCATAAAAGAAGGTTGTAAGGACCATCCTCCATGGCCAAGAGGTATCTGTTCTAAATGTCAACCTAATGCTATTACATTAAATATGCAGGTAGGGAAATAATGCTTATGTTTACAGTTTGGGCTGTAATTTGTGTTGATGTTGTTTTTCAGGCATATAGACATGTGGATAATGTGACTTTTGAAAATACAGATTTAGTGGAAAGGTTCTTAAATTATTGGAGAGTTACTGGTCATCAACGTATTGGTTTTCTGTATGGTTATTATGAAGTACATACTGATGTTCCTTTAGGTAAAATTTTTGTTTTAAATGATTATTACGTACTAAAATAAATTTTGCAGGAATAAAAGCGAACGTTTCAGCAATATATGAACCTCCACAGGAAAGTTCCAGAGATTCTATAAATCTCCTTCCAGATGATAGAGAAGACATTGTAGAACAAATGGCAGCATCTTTAGGTTTGAGGCGAGTTGGTTGGATTTTTACGGATCTTTTAGCGGAAGATGTACAAAAAGGCACAGTTAAATATGTTAGGAATATCGACAGTCACTTACTGTCGTCGCAAGAATGTATTATGGCTGGTTATTTTCAAAATAAGTATCCCAATATTAGTAGATATGCTTCTAAAGGAATTTTTGGATCCAAGTTTGTTACTGTCTGTGTTACAGGTTAGTTGTGAGGATTTTAAATGAGGAATTGTGTTCAAATATTGGGTTTTAGGTGATAAAATGAATCAAGTCCACATGGAAGGTTATCAGGTGTCCAATCAGTGCATGGCTTTGGTACGTGACAATTGCCTTCTACCAACTAAAGATTGTCCTGAGTTGGGTTATGTCAAGGAGTCTACAGATAAACAGTATGTTCCTGATGTCTACTATAAGGTAAGAGAAATTCTTTTGTAATTTATATTTTTTACAAAAAAAAGGGAAATGGTTAAAAAAAACAAACTTTTTTAGCATTTTTTATTTAAAATCACTCTAAAATAAACTTGCTTTACAATAAAAACTTCTGCCTAGTCGCCTTTATCATGGGTGGCATCAATGTAGAGTTCCAAGTTATAAAAATAGACGAGGAGAAAAAAAATAATTAAGCTTTTTATTTATTTATTTTTTTTTTGTATTATTTGAAGTGTTTTTTTATCTTTCTTTAAATTTTGAGGCCATTTCGATAAGTCAGACCTTATAAACTACAGTAAGGTCCGTCCCTGTTTACATCAAAGTGAGAGAACTTGACATAATATGTTTAAGAGCATCTTCAAGCTCCATACAATATGTCAGATTCCCTTGAAATGTTTTTGTACACGAATCACTAATATTAATATACACAAAGTTTACAACGATTTTTATTTGTTTTTTCTCTTTCAACTATTTCTAATACGATTGTTTGCACATATATATATATTATATATAAATATTTATAGATTCAAGAACTTTTTTATAATATTTTCTAACGTGGAAGTAGACGACAAAAGTTGGTCGCACTCATTTTTTTCCGTTCTGGTCCTTCTAAAATATTTATTATCGCTTTAACAAAAATATACTTACGGCATGCGACCAGCTTTCTTAAACATTCACCGACATTACTTTTTATCGTTCGATTATGTTTTATTTGTTAGGAAAGTGTAATGACGTTTCTTACTTCGTTTAAAATGATTACTGCATTTCCAAAAATTGAGTTGGCCGATCTCCAAAAAGTGTTTAACTTAAAAAAATATCGTATTTCAAACATATGCTAGATTATCTCGAAAAAATTTAGCCGACTGTTTATGATATAAACACTTTGTTTGTTTACTCTTAAAAGCTTTGTTTAATTGTTTTTAAAAAGTATAACCGAGAACAAGCAATTTATTTTTGCTCAACCAAAATGAAGTTAGTCACTGTCAAAAAAAAGTTGTTAACTTTCCGTATGGCGTTTAGATAAAAAGTTAAGTCGGTATCATTATGAAAATCCTCAAATTGAATCCAAATTTTAACTTGTGTACTTCATTCTCTCGAATACTTGCTTTTTTTTATTATTTACGAGAAGATTCTAAATTTTTTTAAAAATAAACGAGATTTAGAAAATGAATTACAATGACTGACATATTCGTTAAAACTTGCATACAATTTTGTTTGGTTCGTGAAAGAGGTATTGGATTGAGATTACATCGAAACACGTTAGGTTTGTTCGAGTTGTTGCTTGAACAAATACTTTGTTTTATTTAAAATACACACAAGTAAAACGGAAGAGGTTATTCAACCAACATAACAAAATAAAATGACACAAGGGATATCGTTTGTTGTTCGGGGAAATTTTATTTTGCAAGGTTTGTCCTACTTATTAGTGTGTTTTTGTTATGTCGACTATTCCGATGGATAGATATACCGGGTGTCCCAGAAGTTTCTGACCCATCTTAACTACAAATATATCGGAATTTAAAAACCATAGAGAGGTGCGGTTTTCGAGATACAATTTCTTTTTCAGGATACATGTTTAATTAGTAAAATTTATATAGGATGTTTTAAAAAAAGGGGTTTTTTAAATGCAAATACCTATCGTCGATTTTTTTAATGGAACACCCTATATATTTTTATTCTATCTGAAAGACGAACTCTTTCTCATTAAGAAAATGTTTAATTTGTTAAAGTTTAAATGAAAAATAAGTGAGTTATTTGATTTTTTAGGATAGGCTGTTATGTAGGCATCTACGGGTTTCAATGTAAAAGTAGGCTTTGGGATTTTTATAGATTCAACAAACTGACACAACGAACTGTCAAAGTAATTCATTGCGATTTGTTTTCGACTTATTTTCAATAATGGTGAGATTTAGTTCACGTAAAAATCAAAAACTGTGTTAATGTATGCTAAGTATGAATCAATTGTTACTATCAGAAGAAGATTTCGTCAGGTATTTAGGAAACATTCACCTTCAAAAAACAGCATTCAAAAATGGTACACTGCATTTCTACAAAATGGATCTATGGAAAGGAAGTAATATCAAACAAGTAATGGTGATATTTTTTTAAATAGACTCTTACGTATTCAGGAAACATTACAAGAACATAATAATCGATTATCTCTTTGCAAAGTATCATCCACAACTGGAATTTCAAAATCCGAAGTTCCGAGATGTTTGAAGGTATTGAAGTTAACTCCTTATAAAATACAGATACACCAAAAAATGTATAAAAGGGATTTTCAAACCAGAATTGTTTTTTCTGAGACATTACTAGATTTATTAAGAGAAGTTCCTGATGTTTTACTTATGTCAGATGAGGCTGAATTTCATTTAAACGGGAGATGTAATAAACATAATTGTAATTGAGGCGTTTCTAAAGAAAAAATATATGGACTGTTCTTTCAAAAAACTACAATTACTGGTAATGTCTACTCAAACCCGTTACAAAATTACTTATATCCACAACTGGAGCAAGGTAGCATCATAAATTCAGTTTATTTTCAGCAGGACGGTGCAGGACGGTATTTTCAAACCAAAATTGTTTTTTTTGAGACATTACTAGATTTATTTAGAGAAGTTCCTGATGTTTTACTTCTAATGGGGGTCTTGTTGGATCAGCAGTAGAGTAATCTTAGGAAAACTAAGGGAAGAAATGGAGAAGGAAAAATCCAAGTACTGGAATCAGCTGGAAGGACTGAGACAATCTAAGATTACTACTGGGGAACTATGACCAGAAGAGATCTTTTAGCTGCCTCAACCTCAGTAAAATCAGGCGAATTCTAACGGGAATATTAACCTGGCATTGCCGGTTAAGAAGCCACATGAAGAAACTTGGGTTAGCAGATGAAGCCTTAATACACATATTCTCAGAATGCCCTGCCTTGCAGAATTCTAGGGCTAGATACCTAGGAGCACATGGAATAGAGGAAGGGGATCTACCTGACTTGAAGCCCGACGATGTCCTAAACTTCCTCAGGAAAATAGGACTCGAAGAGTTGCTATAAGTCTGAGAAAATATCAGAACATGGCAAGTAAGGGGGGACACAATAGATCCTAAAGGTCGCAATGTACTTATCACCCCTAATTTATACATACAAACAAAAAGGAAAAATATATGGACCGTTCTTCAACAAAAACATTTGGAGATAGGTGGATTGGGAGGGCTGAATCAATTGAGTGGCCTGCTCACTCACCAGAGTTGACGATTGCAGACTTTTTTATATATGGTCTTTTATCAAAGATAGGTGTTATAATCCTATTCCAGAGACTCTAGAATAACTGAGATGTAACATTGTCCCAGCATTCCAAGACATTACCCCAGAAATTCTTTTCAGAACTTTTTATTCAGGTTACAAACATGTATATACCAAAATGGACAACACTTAAAAAATCTTGAGGATTTTTATTATATTAGATAATTTATAAAGTTAATTTTTAATAAAATTTGGTACATATCTTTCAAGTTTGTGTTGTTATTTTCTTTTGTAATTTTTTGTGTAGACATCTCTATCTAATAAACAATTATCAAACTCACTTATTTTTCATCAAAACTTTAACAAATCATACATTTTCTTAAAGGGACAGATTTCGTCTTTCGTATAGAATAAAAATATATAGGGTGTTCCATTAAAAAATCGGCGATATTTGCATTTAAAAAACACCTTTTTTTAAAATAAAGATTTTGCTAACGAAACATGTATACTGTGGTTTTTAATTTCAGATAAATTTTGCAGTTAAAATGGGTCAGAAACTTCTGGGACACCCGGTATTTAAGAACGATCTTATTTTATGTGTTAAAGAGATTTCGCTTTAGGTTGACATGTAGGTGGCCACGTTAACCATGCTTTTTGTACTTGAACAGATTAGAAAATAGATAGGTAAATGCAAAAATGATTTTCGCTACATCCTATATGTACAAGTTAATGCGATAAGGGTTTCTGTCTTTTCTTCCTTATTACTTGATCAAACCGGATAATTTTTTTGTGTTTTTAAATTGATTATGGCCTTCGAGCATATATACTAACGTAGAGACAACTTCCAAATGAGCTTTGATTTGTATCAGGGGGAGAAAATAAATGTCATATAGTGACCAGCAATCTCATTGATCCGTTTTGAATTTGCGTGTCAAGTCGATTTGTCACATATGCCATTATTGTCAATTTGTTTTGCATCTAGAGTTATTTTTACAATTTAATAGTGTTTGGATATTACTTTTAAAGCCATTTTTTAAATTAATTTGAGTATATATTATATGGTGAGAGTTTGTGTGATTTGTAAATATAAATATGAAAATGAATCATCAAGGTCGTTTTACAAGTAAATATGCATTAGCGTCTTTTACACTTGTTTAAAAATATGAAAATGCATAGAGCAAATAAACCGCCATATTATTAAAAATACTGAAAATCTAGAAATTTATGTAATAAATTCAACTTTCTATTTTAAAAAAAATCTTATGATTCCATGTAAATAATTCATTACTATTACTACTTTAATTCAAGTCTAAAAAATATTTTGTTACGTTTCAAAATGTATTATAAAGGTATTAATTTCAAACCCCCTAAAAATGATACGACACTGGCTGTAGTGTCTGACAGTTTCCCCTCTGATACAAAACAATCACTATTTCTCTACGTTAGTGTATATGCTCGAAGATTAAGGCACCGAAATTAATGATTTGACGGAAATGAAACGTACTAGAAGAAAAAATATTGATATGCAAATTTCGTTGTTGATCTAAAGTTAGTTAGTTGGACGATTAGAGTGCGAGAAAGAAAAAAATTATGTTAAAAATAAAACTTTATTTTCATTTATGTTTATAAATGCTATATAATTATTTACTGATTTTTGTTTACAATACCCGGATTGATGCCGTTCAACTTACTATAATAGAAAAAGAAAAAATCTTAAATCTAAACGTTTTATTTGTTTACAACCCTTGTCGAATCAAGAAACAAAATCTCTAGATGATTAAAAACTTTGGTTTGCGTCCCCCAAAACAAAAGGGGGATATATATACGTATATTTTCTTTTAGAAAAAATAATTATTTTGTGTGTCTATGTGTGTACGAATCGTATAGATCTAAACCTATTGTCAATCCAACGGGAAAATGGTTGCACAAACGCATTTTCATTCTGTTTTATCATTTTTTTTTAGTGCAATTTGCTTTTTTGCACTATTCACTAATTACTATAAGGTACAATTATTATAAGTTAACGTAATATAAATAAGGAAGCATTTTCATCATAAAAAAGTACAAAGTAAGCTAATAAACGCAAACAAAAAACCGTGAGAATACGAAACTTATTACCTGCAAAAAAAATGGGTGCAACATCAAATAACCACCAGCATATTTTTTTCAATGAACGTCTAATTATATTCGTAGGGTATTCAGCTCACTTCTTTTTATATAAACTTTAGTAAAATTCGCGAACTTACGATTACCTAACCATAACGTCAATCACAGTTATTTTTATTTCCAACATTGTAACTCCAAAATAACTAACAATCGTAGTAGATCATTTTAAATAGTCAACTTGTTGTAAATAGGTAGGCAATTGGTTACGTTAAGCGATTTTAACGGACAAAAATGGAACTGAGCAAGAGTTGTCGTTTTCCTATTAATACGCCACATTATTGTGACGTCACTGTCGTCATTGATTGACATAAGTCATAGCATTTTATCCAAACAAACTGTGGCCTTATGGTAGTTAATTTACATTGCAAGTTTTTTATTGTGCTATTTTTGGTTTTTTGTAGATTTTTTGACATGTAAACCCATTATTATCGTTAAGGAATAGATTGAGTTATACAGTGTGGGCCACAGAAAACAGTCCACCTCGATATTTGGCAGTATTTACAGTTGACAGAAGCAAACATGAACCCTGGGTGGGCGTGTCCTTGTCGCTGTAGTTGTATTTTCATCTCACTTATGCAGCCACTAAAATTGATATTATCGTTAACATTGGCTCGTGATTGACTGATTGTGATAACCTTGAAATTAGTTGGCATATTTTCCGCGGACCATGTTTGCTTCTGTCGACTGTATTAAATTTTAAGAAAATGAGAAAACAGGTCGATTTTTGTTCTAAGGGGGAAACATTTTTACGATACACACATCTGTCATTTGTCAACCCCCTCCCTACCACCTCGCCAATCCGTTAGGGAATGTACCATGTGCTGCATATCATTAGAAAGGTATTTATATGGAGTATCCAGACAAATACATAATATAAAAATCTTCAATGCAAATTAATTACTATAAGGCAAGAGTTTGTTTGGATAAAATTCTTTGATAACTTCAACAATGGCGTATTATAGCCTGACTGTACTGGTTACACGAGTTATACAGGTTGTTTTTACAACGTTACCTATGTTAAAAAATTTCTTATGTAAAATAAACAAATTTTTTGCATTTTGAACGTCGTCTAACTGTTTGTAGTCGCTGAATACCCTGACTAGTAAAATAAACACTAATCTATTTCGAAATTAGTCTATTTGATTAAATTTATAATGATAATCCACGTATATCCACAGACTATTCAGCAATACGAAAAAATCAGAAGTTTCTTGGAATTTCAATTAAGTAATTGATTACGTTTTCGTTGACTTAATTGGTAAATTATTTTAATTTGTAACAATTATTATTATTAGTTAATTTCCATTGGCCAAACCTGAATGTATGGTGGGACGATACCATAGACGGTTCGACGTTGCCAATATTGATAATTTTTCAGTGAAACTACGGAAAATTGATTATGCGTTATTTATTTGATTTTTCCATGTGGCTGAATACTCGTGATTGGTCAAATAAACACTAATCTACTTCGAAAACATATATTAAATAGAAAAAAAGTTAACATTTTAAAAAAGTACCGATGGTTCTAATTTTAAAAATAAAAAAAAGTAAAAAATAAAGAAAAATTGTTTTTTCGAAAACGTGCTTTTCCCTGCCAAATCGAAATTTGTTTATTTCATTTTTTTTTAAACTCTGTTAATCTTTAACATTTCTTACGCTCTTCCAAACAAATACATAACAAATTACACTTATAAGCTAATATTCATAAGCTAAAAATCGACAACAATAAAAATATTTATATTTTTATCTCTCTCTAACTCTTTACTTATCTTTTTTTGCATTTTACGAGATATCTTTACGAAAATATATATAGTTGATTCGGAATTCGATAGTTTCTTCTTTTTTATTTTTAATTTATTTATTAAAAAGCTAAGACGGTATTTTGTTTTCTGTTATATTGTTGATTTGTTTTCATTTTTTAAAACAAAAAAAAAGTAAAAAATGCGCACGTGAAAAAATAACATTTAATAAGAAGCTAGAAATGCGGTAGTTCGTTTCAAAAGCTACACATTTAAAAAACATCTAGTCAAATATTTTTTTTTATATAAATCGTTCAATTTTACACCATTTTTTTCCTTTTTTTTTTTGGAAGTTTTAGTATAAATTAAGAGATATGTAATCACCATTGTGGAAATTAAGAACTGAAATGTCAAAAAAAAAATATAAATAATAATTTGAATGCATTAAATAATTTTTAAAAAAATGTTAAAAATAATTTTAACACAAAAAAAATGGAAAAATTAATTTTAACGTTAAACGCACATTTTAAAATCATTACAATTCAAAAAAAAACTCTTAAGCAACGCAAAAAAAGTATAGAAAAAAAAATTGAAAAAATAAATTTTTTATAAAAAAAAAAATGATTTTTACTCAAAAAATAATAATTTAATCGCGAAAAAATTGTTTTAGCTCGTTAAAACTTGGGGAAAGCAAATTAATGTGACAAAAAAAAATTAACGGAAAAATTTAATTATTTTATCTCAAAATAAATTTTGAAAAAAATAATTTTGACCGAATTAATTTGGAAAAAAATGATTTATTGCAAAAAATATTGGAAAAAAATAGTTTTAACACACACAAAAAAAATAAAGTTGAAGCATAAAAAATATAGGTACAAAAATTATTTTAACGCATAAAAAATAATTTCAACACGAAAAAAAAATCGATGTTTTTCAAGTTTTCTTAATTCCTCCAAGCCAGAAAAACCGAAATAAAAAATGAAAACAACAAACAACGTTACAGTTTGCCGCATTTCGATATCAAAATATTTTTCGTCGGTTTACCCGCAGTGTCTCCGTACGTACTTATCTTTTCGACTAATTCTAATCCTTCGACCACGTGCCCGAATATCCCGGTAAATCCTCGCATCTCCTGTAAGATGATCCGGAATTGCGATCCGACCATGCCCAAGTTGTCGTGGCGTTTTTGGGTACGCCTCATGCCTACGGTACCTCGGACCGCCATCAATTTCGTATCGTCCGGTAGAAAATAGGATTCGTCGAAGATGGAACGTCCCCCTCTACCATTGTTCAGTTCGAAATCGCCCGTGATGACGCTCTCCCCTTCCCAACATTGAAAGATGTGGCATCCCTTGTATCCCATGCCGGCCTCTCCGGTGGTCAGCAGTCCGAAGTTCTTCGCCATCTTCGGCGCCACGTCAGCTCTCACCTCGATCACGATTCGTCCTAGCTGCGTTCCGCTTACTTCGATGTTGAAATAGTACAGCGGACACATACTGGCCGGGTTCCTGATCTGCGGAGACGGAATCATATTCTGCACCATGATGTTGTTCTCTTGGTAGATATTCTTCGGCGTGGGTATGACCAAGTGAGGAGGAGGCGGAGCCGGGGGATTGTGAGGCGGTAGGTAATTGATCGGAGGTATCGAATTGTGATTGTGATAGTCCAAAGTGCCGTTGACGTTTTGTTTGGACAACATCTGTCTGGAATAGAGTTGCGACATGCAATAGTTGGCGAGGAATAAAATGGGATTTTGCTGGGAAGCGGGAAGTACTCTAGAATTACCAGGAAAGACGGTTTCGCCGTTGTGTATGTTGCTGAGAGCCTGTTTCAACAATTGAAAATCGAACACGACGCTGGAATTCCTGATGAGATCGTCCAATTGGCATTGCAGGTACATCTCCTGATAGCGTAGTTGCAAGCGTTGCTTTTCTACGTTTACGTTCGAGTACAGGTTGTGAACTTCCGATAAACTTTCGGCCATCGATAGATTCAAGCGTAATTTGGCCAACGTATCTCTGGTGTCGGTTAATTCGAAGTGCGACACGTTGTTCGTCAATTCGGCTTCGACGTAGGTCTTGAGCGTGACGCACGCCTCGAGTATCTTAAGTAGGAATTCGCGTTGTTGCATTATAAGTCTTTGGATCTCGGATAGCATTTTGTTCATCGAAGCCAGATCGATTTGGAGTTCGGCGACGAGCTGTTCCTTGGCTTCGTTTTGCGATTTGATTTGATGCGACGAATGATCGGTGGTGTTGGCGCACGCGCGACACACCGGCGAGCAACACGTGTGACACCACAACGCCAACGGCATGGCGTGCGTGTGGCAATTTTCCGAGATGACTTTTTTGTCCGGCGGTTTGACGCCCAATTTCAATTGGGAGAAATTCTTCGTCAGACACAAGACGGGATTGTAAGTCGGCAGAGATTCCGGTCCCAATTCCCCTATTTCGGTTCTCTTCCAACAATAGACGCAGTAAAGTTCTTGGCCTTTCGTTAGGTTCGTGCGCATGCATTGCAAACAGAAGTAATGTTTGCACGATAGCAATTTTGGACTTTGGTCTGTTTCGTTGAACTTTTGCTTACAGTATCCGCATAACATTAATTCCTCGAAATCTGGTACTACGGATTCCATTTTTCTGAAAGGACATAAAATACCAACGGTTAAAACGCTTATTTCAAACAACCCCACCACATCATATCTTTTAGGTCCGATTTCCCATCTCGGTTTAAATTTACACTACAAATAAAATCAAAGTTTAATCCACACTGGTGTTTCTCAAGTATTTAACTACTGATTTGTCCTAGGCACTGGCCGTTGGTGGCCAGTTATTCTACAGGGTGATTGATTAGTGTGAGAAACACCACATTTTAAAATTAGTTAAAATGTTCCAGGATGTTCCATAGGATGGTGGCACACCAAACTTATGTTTTTTTAAATGGAACACCCTGTATTTTATTTTAAATTTGATATCTGCTTAACTTCCACATCACAACAATGTAAAGTTTTATTATGTTATACCGGATATTTAAAAAGATAACCAATATTACCTGAAAATCGTATCAAGTTTAACCCCCTGTATAATTAAAAAGGAGAATAGGAACATTGATCTATTGCAACCATAGTTTTTTAATTATCGTTAAAAATTATAAAACATATTCGTTTTCATAATATTCGTTAAATCAAATACAGGGTAAATCAAAATGCAAGTACATTATTTTCTTGCTAATTTTAAATAGAACACTCTGTATTTTATATCACAATTGAAAAGTACTAATATCATACTTCAAATTTTATAGAGTACTCCCTATACCTAAAGTTATCAGTTTTCTAGAATTTTTTATTTTTTCATCAAAGTATTCATTTGGTAGATAGGTATTTTAACGTTTAATAATAATTATTGTGGTATACTGTAAATTAGCAATAATTAGATACTATTTAGTAATTCAGTAATTAATTCAATTTAAATTAGCAATAATGAATTTTATAAAAAAACATAAGTTTGGTGTGCCACCACCTTATGGAACACCCTGTAACATTTTAACTAATTTTAAACTGTGGAGTTTAAAGCTGCCTATAATTTTTGTTAATAACTTTTTTTGTAAATTTTACTATAACAGATCTACTGAGCTTCCTCACACTAATCAATCACCCTGTATAGTATAAATTTATCCCATTCAAGAAACTAACCTAAAAAGTAATGTTGTGAGGCAAACTATGGAGGCATTGATAGAGGTATTATTTGGTGAATTAAGTGGTATTCATAAATCAACTATGTCTAAAATTGTGTGAAGTATCAGAATCGACAGCCAGATTGAGGCCAAACTTTATAAAAATGGCAACAGATAAAGAAGTCCATTTGTTCTGTTTTTCTTACATTCCACTAGACTTTTATACTTGTCTACTAGTTCCAACAACAACTTCACTGTTTCTTTAAAGTTCTTGCTTCTAGTTTTTTTCATGAGTTACTGTGTTCTCCATAACAATTTACAACACTAGGCCTAAAGCTTACAGTCAAAAAACATTTAGGATAATTTGTACTAAGAGGGCTGCCAATATCCTAGCCAGAAAGGATAAAGTAAATGGGGAAACCTAATGGATGGTTAAACTATCCTGGTTTAGTTTGTCCTAAGGATAAATATATAGATGGGAAACCAAACCTTAGCATCAAAATTTAATGTTACTTCCACTTAAGTAACTACTATTTGTAATGTTACATCTTAAGACACCATTTCCTGCTTATAAATTTAATTAACTGAAGAACTATAGTTAAATTGGAAACTTAAAAAGTTTGTAAATGCGCATTTAACACTAATTTTTGTAATTAAAGATTGAATCTTTTATTTACATATCACATCAGTTTTTTGAAACAAAAAAGTTATATTGTTCAAAATGAAAGTTAACAGTTAAGTTTATTGGTAAATTACAGATTCAAATTCAAATCTAGATGAGCTTGCAAAAACTCCATGTAATGCTACTTTTTCAACTAATATTCACAATTCAATCTAGTTGCAAATCCACATCTAACTTTATATTTTTAGTTAGTTTGAATCATCTATTTGATATCACAAAGTATATTTAATAAATCATAAAATGAAAAAACTGCTACTTTATTCTAATTAATTTGTTAAAAATGAAAGTTAACATTTATTTTATAAGGTAGTTTTCTCTGAAAGTATAATATAAAGCATAAAGTTCTACAAATTGAATGAAAAAGTTCATATTCATAACTGAATCAGCCCAGAAAAAAAACTCTTAGTTTTCAAAAGTATTTTCTTAATCTGTGTTGAATTATTTTTTGCTTACAGATATTCATTTAAAAGCATCATTTCTTTTTTTAAAAATCTAATTAATTGAAGATATATGGTCAAATTGAAAACCAACAAAGCTTTCAAATGCACACTTAACAATAGTTTTTGTAATTGATTAAGTTTGAAATCTTTTATTTCAGTAATTATAGCCTTATCTAATTGAACACGAAAGAGCTTAAGTTCATCTTTTAATTTACAAACAGCTTTAAATTTGTAACTAAACCAGCTTTTGAAAGCTCATTTGTTTTTTCATAAGATTGGTCCAGTACAGCTTAGTAAGTATTGAAATCTCATTTGCCTAAAGATATTTGTTATTATATTCATTAAAGCAAAATGTCTTGCTTCACAACTTAATTTGATGTAAACATTAAAATTCAACTTAATCAGCTTACAAATATACATTTAGTTGATTTATAATTAAAATGTTAATTGTTTATTTTATATCAAATTGCTTTTTATGGCTAATGATAAAAATATTTTACTCAAATCTAGTTGGTATTTTCAAAATTAAAAAGTTAGTTAAGTTCACCAGTTAATTTCCTTTCAAAATATTTATAGAGCACAAAATCCTACACATTGAAGAAACGGCTTCAAATTCATGAATAAATCATTTTGAAAAAGTTTATTTAATACCAATTTTTTAGTACATAAACTTCAAATAGAACTTCTCTACTAAATGCTTGTAAATAAACCAGATTATGTTTATCAAATACCACATAATTTATTTGAATTTCTTTTTTGGCATTATAAGGTTATAATTGTTTGTTTGCTGAATTAATTTACTATAATGTAAGCCTATGTGTTCAATATATAAACTTCTAAATGGTTTTAATCCATTTAAAACTTTTTAATTTAGATTTATTTATTTTAACATCTAAAATTTGCTCATAACTATATTCATGTTTTCTAAATTAATGGAAAATGGTTTTTTATTATCTTAACATCCAATACATTTCAACTTAATCAACATTCAAAAGTTCATTTGATTTCTTATTTTCCAACAAATTTAATGTATCATTAATTGCTAATAATTATTTTCTTTAAAATCCACTTAATTTTCAATTAATCCAACTTTAAACAAACAAATTTAAATATTTTCCTCAGCCATACTCTGGAATATTTTTAATTTGTCTTGATAGATTTTTAACATATTCACAATATATGTACCTATATATTTCTCTAACAACATTAATTATGTAATTGAGTAGTTATATGAAGTAAAACAGCACAATATTTATAGTGGTGTTTCCACAATTTATTCAGACTCGATAAAATATCAAACTACATGATTTCATACCAAAATGTGTTTCGATAGTTATGACAAGATTACTTTACAGAGTAAGAATGTGAGAATGTTTTCTACTTATAGAAGAGTAACTATATTGATTGAATATCACTATTGTTCCAGTTTGTATAAAAAAAAATAATTATAGTGTGACCTTTGCTACACATTTCTAGCCAAAATGAATGTTTAATTTAGTCTTACTTCTTTGTTTATATCTATAATGTTGTTTGTATTTAGGGTATAAAATAATTTTTAATGTTTTTTTACGATAAAAAATTCAATTTAAACTTGATGCTCTGAATGAATAAAAATGTACAATTTAAAATGATGCAATTTGAGGTCAAAAGGTTGGAAAAAAAAATAATAAAAAAGTTACATTATGAAATTTCTAATTTAAAAATTATTAGTAACTGTTATGTGTATTTTTAGTTCCCAAAAGTTTGACGATATAGATATTAAATTATATTTATTTGAAACTTGAAAAGATGTAATGTGTAATGTATACATTAGCCCATGTGGTGTAAATGAACAATGGGAGGTTCTCGTTCCCTTTTAATATTGTTAATAAACATAGTTTGACTATTATCTTATCAAAATAAGTCGTATTGCACAAAATAGGACATTTTATGTATTGATGTGCTGTTCGCGCCAAGTGTTTTGTTTACAGAAAATCGACAAGTGGGTCCGATATGCGTCGTGTGGTCGTGGGTCATGATCCATTATCCATTTATGTTTTTGAGGATATTTGTAAATAAAATAGAGATGTAAAACATTGTATCGATTATTTATTGGTAAAAGTTCTTACCGTTTTTTATTTTACGATGTGTAACACAGCCTTTTAGTAAATCCGATTAAACGATACGTGTTTTGGTCGTTAATTAAAAACTTTCGAGTTTTCGCGTTTTTGTACTATATGCGTATTTTCGGTACGGCAGACGATTATTTACCATTCGATTTTTAATATTACATAATTATTTCATGCCGAGAAAATCGGCAGAATTACGAAAAAACTTAAAATTACAGTGGCCGTTTTACGATATGCCACATCATGTTGACGACTGACATTTTCATTCCGTCAAGTTTCATTAAAATCTAAATATGCGGAGTCATAAAACTGGTTCCGATGTTGCCAGCTCTCATAAAATCTATTAAAATAAAATACAAGAATTAATTTCTTTTATTTTTTAAACTTAATATTAATACATTTTGGCAAAAAATTTTTATTTTAAAAACTTTTTTTTAAATACAAACCACACGCAATAATTTTTTTTAGTAGGTTTGCATTTTATTCTTGTTGTTAACAGAGAAATAAACTAATTAAAATAAATGTATTTATTATACAAGGTGTTTTCATTATTAATAGTATATACAGTGTGGGCCACAGATATTACAGAAAAAATTACAAACCATAGGCGTTACGTTACATTTTTAAATGAATTAAGACTTTTTTGCAAATCGGTGCAAATATCAAAAAAACTCGTAAAAGGTCGTTATGTCTGAATATTCCATCTAAATACCTTTCTAATGATATACCGTACATTCCCTATTTAAAAATAAGGGGTTGGGGAGGTAGAAGGGAGGGGGTTGACAAATGACAGATGTGTGTATCGTAAAAATGTGTCCCCTTTGGAACAAAAATCGACCTGTTTTCTCATTTTCTTAAAATCTAATAAATACTGCCAAATATCGAGGTGGACTGTTTTCTGTGGCCCATACGTATTATACAAGGTGTTTCATTAATAATTGTTTATAAACTGCGAATATTTAACCGAAAACACAAACAATAGTTAAAAAATCAAAAATTAGTTAAATCACGAAAATTTACTATTAGAATTATCTAATTTTATCAGCAACTTGGTTAAATTATTAAGGATACTTGTGTGAAATGAACAATAAAATAATATTAGATAAAGTAATTATTAAATCAGTGGCGTAGATTGTGAATGGGGGTGGCAAAGTATGTCTCTCTACAGCACTCTTCTGGTAACAGCGTTAAAGTATTTTTAAACACTATTAAAAGTGTTGTAACATGTGTTAACTGTATGCTTACTTTGAAAAAAAATTTATTGAAAGGTGTTAAAACAGTGTTTGGGTTAAAATCATTATTTGTCTTATTTCTTATTTTGTGCTTAAATTTATCTATTTAATAAATAGGCAATTTCTGTATAAATATTAACTTTCAGTAAACCGTCAGGTAAATATTTTGAAAACCGGCAACATCGAAAGCACATTTATGACCGTATACTTTTAGAATACACTGTCAAGTTTGCAAACCGATGCGCCTATATTTGACCTTGGGCTTTGTTGCACTTCTTTGTCCTAACGATAGATGGACATGGCGGCAAATTTAAAACTTGGATCGATAAAATATGATATTGAAAATGTTGTTCTTTACAGGAAAAAGACTCGTACGGAAACGAAGTATCTCGTTTAGCTCGACCACTGCCAGTTGAGTATCTTCTAGTCGACGTTCCAGCTTCGACTCCCGTTACACCTCAACGAACATTTAACACCGACCCATCCAAACAGCCTTTTCCCGTCGAAAATCGTCTGGTCGAAGGTCACATTCAAGACTTCAATGCCCTTTCTTCTTATCTCTCACAATTCGCGTTTAACGAATTCATAGTGGCTATCAACGATTTTCATTTACTTCTATATATAGCGACTATGGAAATGTTGCCCATGCGGGAGTATATAGAACCTTTGCTCAAGGCTCTTAGAAATAGAGATGTAGCGGCTGCGGAGGAGTGGTCGAGATCTGAACATTGGGCGACGCTAGAACAACTAATCGCTGCCAGCTCTCCACCGCCTTCAAGGTGAGTATTGTTTTAGGGTATTGGAGCTCTTTTTGTCACTAACTTGTGTACTACATTATAGTTTACATTCATTTTTAATTTTGTAAAAGCAGGACCGAACTTTGCGCAGATATTTTTAGGTCAATTAAAAGTTATAAAATATTCGTGAATAAGGGTCATGACTCCATGTCAGAATGGGAGACTTGGAAGATGGGTAAGCTAAAATTTTTAGACTATGGGATAAATTACTCTCTGATAAGGAAGAATTTGTTCCAAGTGACGAAGGGCGAGATGATAATTTAAATGAAGATGACATAAACGGTGAAATGAAGCAACATATATGATATAAAATATGTTCTACAGTTTTCGACGCTCCAGTATGATGATAATTTTGATGAGACAATCGATATTAAAGAGTAGCCTGAAATTGTGACATTTTATGACAGACTAAAGAGGGAGATCCTGCTGACGTTTCAAGAAATACAAGATTTCTCTAACATATACTATTTTCAAAAAATATTTAAAAGTTTATTATTTAGTGCTTCTGTGTAATTGACGAAAATTTCAAACAGAACAAAAAACAAGTTGAGTATTTTTTGTGTCTTATTTTTGTAGTAGACCATTTCTTATAAATTAATTCTGTACCAACAGTAATTATTATAAAATGTGAAATTTGTGTTAGTTGGTTTGGTTAAACATTAATGATTTCGAGTAGTTGGAAGAGTGATTGATATGATATCTGGTTATCGAAGAATAAGGGCTCTTAAGCTGCATTCTTGCCACCCCCACTTGGTGCTTCCTTGACCCGTGAACATAGAACAGACAGACTTGAATGGTGTCACCAAAGAGGAAACTGAAACCAAAAAAATGGCATTTGGTAATCTCCTAAGATTAATCAAAGTTCTGTCTTGGGATGCATGATGGTCGACATAAACCATCTCAAGATGGTAAAGTCTACATGACTAGAAATTCCAGAGGCGAACCTACACTTTATTAACCATTCCCAATGGTGACAGTTACTTTTTTTGAAGGAATGATCCATAACTCAGATGTGTCTGATATCAGATATCGATAAGTCAAACCACAATAAATTTAATGTTAAAACTATAAAAAAGTGCAGCTAGTTTCGGTCTTAGACCATCTCCAGGCTAAAAATAAAAAGATACAGTAAGGTAAGGATTGAGACAAGAACTATAACAATAATAAATATAAAGTTGAACAATATAGTTAAATGAGTGAGGCACAAAAGTAATAAAGAAAAGCTTACCTGATCATGTAAAATGCTTTTGTACAATATTAAAAGTTACATTAGTCATCACCCAACAGCTTTTGATTACAGCATTAATAATGTCAGTTTAAATTGTGTTTTGCAAATTAAAGACCTTGGTGTTACATTAGACTCCTCACTCACGTATAAGTTTCATATTACTACTGTTGTTCAGAAATCTATGAAGATGTTAGGCTTTTCTCCCTAGGACACTCAGATTAGCTAACTCCATTGAGGACATCTCAATTTTTAATGTGTCAACTTTCAAGCTTAAAAAACATCTGATGGAGCTTAAACTTTGATATCAAATTTTCGAGTGTTGGCTGAAGTTATGATATTGTCACCCTCTACTGTATTTTGGGTTTTGGTTTTGCTGTTTTTTTCATAAATTTAATACCTGACGTGTTTTCTTTTTCTATTTTTAGAGCAATTTAACACTGTATTTATTGTGAATTGGGCTTGCCCTTCAATAAATAAATAAATAAAAATATATTTTGGGATTAAAACATGTACTTTGGCCCTTTTGTATATAATATATTATTATTCAATTGTAAATACGGCATTCTGAAATTCTTTTCTAGCACCACACTGCTAATTATTAAGAAAAATGTTTTGAGAACCTTGAGAATGCAACTAATAAAAAAACACCAGCTGCAAAATAAAATTTACGAGACAAACAATTTGCTAGTGCAAATGATGTATTTTGTCTCGACTAGAAAACCTTCTAGTAATGTGCAATGATTTTATTCCTCTTTCAAATATTGTGGGAAATTGTTTTCCATTTTAGAGCTTCTATGTTGACAGGGGTTTGAAAGATCCCACCAGACTAGTATTGTACATTTGATTCCCAGATTTCCGGTAGCTTAAGAGGTTTATGTTCCCAACCTTCCATCTTCTATTTAAATTACATAATTACATGAGAAAAAAGTGTTTTTTTTCTTATATTTGTAGCTAGAGCATTGTAATAATAAAATAAAAAGTTATTCTGGTAGGAAATTGAATGCTCTATAAAATAGCACTGATGCATTTTTTTATATAGGAAAGCATTCTGAATATATTTAAACTTAAAATACAAATGTATGAAACTATGGCTTTTATTTCATTAAATTAATACCATTGACAGATAATCATCAGGAACGTGTCCTATGTCTATTGTGAAGTATTTATTTCGAAGGAGTTTTTGGCATCAATCACTATTTTGTGAAGACAGATTTCCGGTTAACTTGTTTTTAATAGGTGATTTGGCAACATTGGATGTCAAGTGGAAATGGAACATCAACAGACCAATAAGGATACCCATTAACAAGTGACGTCATCATGAATACAAATTGGCGTCCTGTCATGGATTGTTTAAAATAGGTTATGAAATTTCATGATTTCGAACAACGATAAGGCTCATAAATGGCATTTATAATAGTTTTGATCGGATGCACAAATTAATTAGGGTCTGTAACAATACGATGATGTAGTTCAAAGTCCAATGCTCAATATCAGTCCAGTTGCCTACATAGCTCCAAGATAAGAAGCTTACTTGATGCTACTTATCAACCCATTAAAAAGGAGAAGTTCTTAAACTTGCAGAAACTCAAGTTATATGCCAACAACCAGAAACAACGGATTTTTACAGAAAACTTGCGCACTCTCAATGACATCTTGACTGCTAAGGTTAGAGGAAATGTAAATATGGAAATTTCAGAAATTTTGTATCACAATTTCGACACTATCCCAAGTAGCTATATTTCTTAATTTAGCAGGAGAAGAAGCACAAAGAAAATTTAAACTATTTAAGATGACTTCACAGGACGAGAAAAAATATAATAAGGTTGTTGACAAATTTAAAGAATATTGCAAACCACTTAAAAATGAGACTTATGACAGGTACAAATTCTTTACTAGATGTCAACAGGAGGATGAAGATTTTGAGAGTTTCCTTACAGATGTAAAAACTTTGGCAAATGAATGTAATTTTGCTAGTTTAGAAGAATCTTATTAGAGATAAGATAGTAAGTGGTATCAATGATTTAAGTTTACAGGAGCGTTTACTTCAGCAACCTTTATTGACTCTGGCAGAAGCAGAACAGGCCTCTAGGGCTTCTGAAGCAAGCAAACAACAGGCCAAATAACTGCACAATGACAAGGATGTAGATGCTGTTATGGTGGTTCGGGGCTCTAGAAAACATAACTCAAGAAGCTCTGGTAATTTACTATACAATAGCCTGAAATGTGGTCTCATTCATGGACCAATGAATTGTTCTGCTTTTGGAAAAATTTGCAGTATGTGTAAAAAACCTAATCACTTTGCTATTGGGTGCAGGAATAAAAACAGGTCAGTTGAGGTAAATCAAAATCGTAGTTTTATTAAAAAGAAAATGGAACAGTTGGTAAATATTTTTATAATATTTTTATTGATTCTTTAACAGTAGATAATGTATTGCAGGTTAATTCTATAAATCGGTTAATATAAAACAGTTAATAAAACATAACAGCCTCCGCGGGCTGCTAATGCCCACTTTCTTTTGTGCCACAATATACTATTTTGATTGCGCATCGTTTATACAATTTGACACCGAATTTGATAGTTTTATATAAAACAGTTGATTTAAGTAATTAAAGAGTTTAATGTGCGTTTATATTTTTTTAGACCTGGAAGTGTTGCTTCCGGTGTTATACCTTCATCGCCTGGTGCTTCCAGTGGACCGAAATGGACATGTCCTTTTTGTACTTTTCTTAACAACGCTGATGTTCAAAATTGCGAAATGTGTAATTTACCGAGATCAAGTAGACCAAATTGAGGTAATTTTTGTTTTCTCCAACTGATTGAGCTAAAATTTGTCTTTTGTTTAATATTTGTTTTTTTTTTTTAGATTAAGGCAAGAAAACCAGAAAACATTTTGTAATAATATCGATTACGTTTGAAATAACATCCTTAATAGAGAGTGAAGATATTAAAAAATGTGTAGTTGATACGGTTTCTTTTTTTTAAACAAAAATTGATATGAATATTTTTCTAAATTCAAATTATTTTGATGGAGAATTTCATATCGTCTTGTAAATATTATTAGCTTTGATTTTTTTAATTCAATATTTTCATTTTTATCTCTTTTATTAGATATTAAGGTCCTTTTATTTAATTTTCGTGTATGGGTGAAATGAAATTTTTAAAAATATAAAAAAATATAGAGTATTTATTTATTTCTACCTGCTTAATAATTATTGAACCAGAGTCGGACTCTTACTAATTTATATGCACAGATCTTCTAGATAAAACTATTATTAATGTTCTATTTTTGCTAATTATTGATTAAATATAACTTTTTTGTTTTTCTAATCAATTATTGCTGCTCTCAGGGTCTGAAATCGAAGTTTCGAGTAAATTTTATACAAAGCTTTCTCTTAATCAATAAAAGCTATAAATCATTTTTTATACTTCTTCTTTCAAGAATCTGTCTCCTTCCTAGTGTTCACAAATGCTTTAAACTTATTTATCTTATCCCAAAATACCAAAAAAGCAAAATCTTTACGAACGGTTGCAAGGATAATGTTTTGAGTAGAAAATATGAAGCTAATTAGTTAAGGCGTTTAAAATTTAAACATAAGGTAAAGTAACGGTGAAATTATGAGAATAAAGTTTTGTTTCTGTGATAAAAAAAAGACACTAGTACGTTTTTACGATAAAAATAATTATAACAAATTAACAAACATAACAGAATTATACTATGCAATTACTTTTATCTACGATCATAGCATAATACAAACTTTATTGATGTGAAAACCCCACTGTAAATTTTCATTTTACCCATCGATAACCTAAAGGAGAGCTTTGATTGGTTCTCAACTGTGGGTAAAATTGACAGGAACTTTTATCCACTGGAATGAGGACCGGACATATTGGGATTTTTATATTTTCCTATTATTACGTTGGCAACAGCTTTCAGTTGCTACAGTGACATAACCAAAAATTCAAACAAATAAAATCACACAATTGACAGCAAAAACGTACAAAGTGAAATTCGTGGGTTTTAAGGTAGTGTTTTGTGACTGTGACTGAAGAAAATATCGACAGAAGAGAACAAGATGTCCTGTACAGTACGCAACCTGACATTCGCAATATTGCAACGAGTGCAATAGAAAATCTTCTACCACAAAAATCACGGCACAAGTACGAGTGTGTGTGGCGAGCAGAAAAAAATACAATATCGTAGAAAAATTATAGTATTATACTCGCAAGCAAAGATTTTATCCACTCAAATAATTACATGCACTCGCCTGCAGCAACTTTCATTTTCGTGGATAAAAACCTTCTTTACTTGCTCGTGTAATACGAGGAATGTTTTTAAAGTAAGTACCGATTTGATATAAAATTAAAAAGTAAATTGATGTCACATTGTTACCTTGGCCACCAAGATCTCCCGACTTATCCCCAATTGAGCACGTGTGGGATATGATGAGTAGGAGATTGCTCAATTTACAACGTCCTCTTTAGACTCTAGAAGAACTTCGAGAGGAGTTGGTGGTTGCCTGAAATGAGATACCACAGAAGGACATTGACCATCTGATTAGAAGCATGCCTAGTCGCATATCGGGGTGCATCCACACATTATTAAAGGTAAAAGGGCTTCAAAGCAATGCAATTATTTTGAAATTTTTATTATTTACCTATTATGCTTCAGTAAGAACTTATACAAAATTTTAATAAAATAAAATTATTTAAACTGGGTGCTCGGATTTTTATGTCACTTAGTATATATACTTATAACAATTATTAGTTTGTTTAGTGTCATTTACTGACTGATTTATTTGGTCAATATCCATTTATTATCCATTGTTTTTGTTTCATTTTGTGTTGAACACTTTTTAAATTAACTGATGTATTCATTTTTAGATGAATTTATGAGTTTTCTTTTTCAATAAAATCTACTGATGTAAAAAAACAATCTGACAACGGTGTACACCCATACATCTTGTTTCTGTACAATCGAACAAAATCTGGTACATTTTTCATCAAATAATAGTACATTTTTTGGAAAGTCTCTGGCAACACTGCACTAGATATATAGTAGGTTTGTGGGTTACACATCACAGCTGTCAGAACGAGACTATGTTGCCAAGCAATCAAAACATATAACCATATTCTTTGCAGAGAAAAAAAAGTAGGTTTGATACTGTTTGAAATGAATTTCAAAATTACAGACAGTTATAACATGTCTACCGTCATGTCACCTTGCACTATTACCGACCGTAAACGATACCGCTATTATTACCGTTAAAACCGACCCCGATTCACTGTTAATGCTACTGTACACGAGACACCCCTTATAGACGCTAACTATTTATCTGTTTGAACGAGGCCAATCAAAGAACGCGTCCCTCGCTTGCAATTGAATAACGAACGCATTTCTTCTGACAAATGACACAAACACGATTTCCGTTTTGAGCAAGACTATTTAAAGACCCGTAAGGCAACCATATCTCCTTTCATCGACTAACAGGCCGACTGAAGAAAAACGTTAAAGTACCTCATCTTGTGAATTTCCTTTTTTGGTTGTTGAAAGATACCGCTAAGTTGGAGTCAAGTTATCGCTAATTTAGAGCCCATTTACCGCTTTTGGAAGGTCCCTATGTGAAGACAGTCCTTCAAACCACTTCTGAGCTGTTAAGAATACTATTACATCACGAGCAGCCAGAACCATTAAAGAAACTTTCATCTCTCCACGAAGAAGCTGAAGCCGCCCTCATAGACAGCACAGAAACCTAAAGTTAAGTCCACTTTTTACAACTCCAGTTCAGTATCAGCAAGTACTTACAGTTTCAATAAATAATCAATTTAAAAGAAAAACAGTTTCATTTATATACCTTAGACTATAAGTCTTAAGGGTGTAGCGTGGTCGGTCTTTATTTCAAGTAGCTTCTTTACTTGTTGTTTAATTAAAGTAATTACAAGTTGTTTCTATCTTTCTCACCTTAGTTTTTGTGTAGTTTGTTTGCTTAATCGATAGCGTTCAAAGGATAGTGGCGCCCTTATTTCCTATAGTGAGCATTAACTTGGAGTCGAGCCACTCCCTGAAGAGGGTCTCTTAGCCGGGATCTCTTTTGGAGAGTTTTTGTTAGTTACAAATTGGCTCCCTATCTTTTTGGGACTAAAAAGGGTTACACAGTCATTGGCAAATAATAAATATGTTCATTTATGGAAAGTCACACCGATTTTGCCTGTGGAAAGCTTGTAGGCCCACAAGGCAAGACAGCTCACAGAAAATTACGGGAGATATTAGGGACATAAAGCAGTTCTAAAAATCACTACGGGGGTTTTGTTATAAAGATGATCTGCAGTTCAGTGGTGATCTGTAAACTACAAATTATCTTGAAGTAACTGACGGGAAGTAAAAAAAACAAGCATTTACTTCCAACTTATATTTTGTTTAGGTATTACAAATAAGTTATCAAACTAAATAGTTTAATATTTCCTAAGGATTAAAATTAATTATTTACAAAACACAAATACATGTGCATAAAATGTATACCACAGAAGAATACATTTCGAGACTAAAAGAGGGAAATAATAAACTGGTAATTTAAATGAACAATCAGAAGATGGGATGGCTGAAAACTGGTCATATCAGTTCACTGTCGTTACAAATTTGTTACATTTTTCCTTTTTTTTGGTCCTGATGGAATTAAAAAAAAAATTCTTAGCACCAATGTAAAGACAATGAACGTTAACATTAAAAATTTAAAAAGAATGAGATTATTTTGGTTCCAGTGTCGTTTGTTTTTAAATATATTACCAGCCGCATAACCTAACTTAATAAAACATTCTGCTAAAAAATAATCTAAATTTTATTTTATGAACGAGACCAGCATGTGGTGATGCGAAAAAGCAACTTTTTTTACTAGAATTGAAAAATATCACATTTTTTTGTTCTTTTAAAAAGCGGCGTCCTAAAATTTCTTCTAAATAACAAAAATGTTTATATATACGATCAACATTGTAGCGTCAACTTTATACACAACGAAGCCACATTTACCGTTCTAGCGTTTTGAATTTCATCAGCCTTTATTATTTTTTTTTGTTTATATAAGATATCTTACGTTAAAAAATATTTAAAAAAATAACATTCATTTTTTTTGTCTCATTTTTGTTTTTGTTTAATTCCTAATAATTGCTAAACACTCACCTTTAAGTCAATATAATATGTAATTTATAAATACATCAATATGCGTGATATGATATTTCTTTCATTTGAAGACAAAATTTTTTATACGACGATAATCAGTTTGTGGCACCAAAAAAAAGTCACGTTGGATACCTAATCGTTATATTTAAATATCAGTGACACTGTTTCTTGCAAGTTCAAGTATGATACGAAGGTTTCATTCTAGAAACGTGACTGCAATTTTTCATCGAACCTCGTTAAAAAATATCTTGAATGAAATTAACATTTCCACGAGAATATTTTCATCAACATGTCCATCATTAAGTTAAAAAACAAAAAATCTTTATTTTTAAACTATACCAGACAATCATAAACACAAGTAATAAAACTGAACTAATTTTGCTATCTAACATTGCTGTCAATGTACTTTTAGTTGTAGGCTACAAATATTTGCAGGATATAGTCAAAGATCAAGTAAATTTAATCAGTTAAACTTTCTAAAATTTGTATTTTCACTTCTGCGTCCATAAGACTGGTTTAATATATGTAACAAAAGCTTAAGTACCTTTTAAATAATAATCATACACAAAATCCCACTTTATAAAGAGTAAAATTAGGGCAAATTGGACAGTTTTTTATATTGAATATAGGGGAGCGCCGGGAGCGTTTGGACAATACGAAATCGTTACAGGAAACATGCCTTACAAACACAAGAGGTTGACAGATAGGACATTTTCTGCAGAAGCCATGAGAATCGCAACAGTTGATGTTTTGTCTGGAAAATATTCCGTTAGGAAAAGTGCGCAAGAGCATGAAGTCAAAAAATCAACAAAGCCAAGGAGGTTGGAATTGACAATTTGTCATTCTCTCCGCATTTCATCATATGTCAAGTTTTTTCTAATGAGTTGGAATCCTCACTTGCCTGTTACCTTAAAACATGCTCAAATATGTACCACAGCCTAAGTCCAAAAGCTACAAGCAGATTGGCATATGAGTTTGTCCATAAGAACCCCAGAGAACACAAGTTTAGCTAGAATTTCAAGTTTTAATAAATCTACGGTTGGGGCATTTCAAGCTAAGTTAGAAAAGGTACGACTTCACTGGATCAGACATATTTAATTTGGACGAGACAGGTATTACCACAGTCCGAAAAACGCAAAAAGTGTTTGCAACGAAATACCAGCATCAAGTGGGTACAGAGCGGGTTACTCAAGTAGGCATTATTGGAGCAAATGGGACAGCACTTCCTCCAGTGTGGGTGTTTCCAAGAAAAAAATTTGACAAACATCGAATGCTAAGCGGTATTCCAGAAGAGTATGGCGCAACCGGCTTGGTACATTCGTCTGGATGGATAATTTTTTAAGAGTTTTAGAACATTTTGTAGCTCATGTTCGATGTTCTAAAGAACGCCAAGTCATTCTCATAATGAACAATCATGAATTCCATTTATCTGTTCCTGCCACTGATTATTGCAAAGAAAATGGTATTACAATTCTAACCCTTCCACCTCACACTTCTAACAAATTGCAACCTTTAGACAGGACTGTTTTCGATCCATTCAAAAGATGTTTCAACCAAGGGGCAGATAACTGGATGCTGTCTCATCCAGGACAGACACTGTCAATTTATGACCTTGCACCAATATGCATGAAAGCTTGGGATCGATCTGCAACTCCATCCAATATCAAATCTGGGTTCCGCTGTACTGGAATTTGGCCATTTGATAAAACGATTTTTACCGAAGAAGACTTCCTTTGCTCATTTGTCACAGCCAGAAAAGCAACCCAATAACGCTTCTCTTCTAAATGAGTTCATAAATAAAAATGTAGATGGATCACTGCAAACTGGCACTTCTGCACAGTCCTTACCAGAGCCCCAAATTTCATTCGAAAACGAGCAGAAGCAAAATTTTGTATCACCATCCAAAATACCCGAAAGCTCCGGAACGAAAACTAACCAGTAAAAAAATCCATAATAGCAACCGATACTCCAGAACGTGATGAAATTGCCGAAAACAAATTGATGAAAAAGAGGCCACAAATTGATCAAAAGAAAATAGAAAATGCAAAGAGCGGTTCTTCTTCAGATGAGGAAGAAGTGCTTTACAAAGATTCATCCTCAGACTTGGATTTGGAACAGGATGAGAAGCTTACAAAACTTGAAGCCAACAGTTTCGTGGTTTGTAAAGTGTTTGGGAAAAAATCAGTTAGGCATTAAGCTGCTAAAATAGAAGAAGTTGTTGAAGATGGTTATAACGCCTAAAAAGAAGACAGGAGGATAAAGGTGCAAAGTACCATCACGGACCAAACAGAAGACACCTGGAAACCATCTCCGAATCAAGATAGTGGAAGGAAGAGCATGAGGCCCCCATCGGACGTGACGGGGGGGTAGAGGAAGTTCTTCCCGGAATGCACCGCTTCTAGAGGGATGCATTCTGGAAGGGACGGGTTTGGTTAGAATGTTTGTGTAAAGTTTATGTCAGTTTAACTACAACAATGAGAAGCTGTCCAATGTCAAAGGAATTAAAGGAACTTTTAAATACACTATAGATTATTACGTTACTAGGGTGGAAAGTGACATTTTTCACAAGAGTGCAAAACGAGGAGTATGCCAAGAGGGTAAAACTCACTTTTGCCCCAGTAATATACACGATTTTTCCTACGATTACCCATTTTATTAAAGAATATGTAAATATGAGATTGAGTATGTTGAAATTGCCTTACTAATAAAAAGTAATTATTAGATGCAACTGGGGAAGAAATTGGATTATTTGGAACCATAAAAATTAAAAGCAAATTGCTAACTTCTGTATTAAAAAAATGAAAATACAAATATTATAATCAGAATAACGTAAATCAAATCTGACTTAGCTCTATTGATAGATATACCAATAACTGTTGTATGGTCAAAGGAAATAGAGATGACAGAGGCTATCATGAAGTGTAATCAGATGCCCAAGGATAAAAAGTCACTAATGTCAAACCTATTGTGAGGTCAAAGACACCGCATAAAGTGAAATTTGTCGTTTAGAGTAACCGAAAAATCTGACGTTGTCAAAACGTTTGGAAGAACTACCAAATAACAGATCAGCAATTACCAGTTATAAAGTATACTTCTTAAGCAGTAATAATTTGGTTCACCTAAAGCCCAAAGTCTTTGCAGGTAGATATAATTTATTGTTTTAAACAAAATTGAAAATCTCGAATAATCAGTAATCCTTAGTTCCTAGTGTAGGTTCTGTTTAACCCTCTGTTTTACAAACATAAATATACAAGAATACAAAAATAAAATTTGTTAAAACAACCTAAACATTTTTAACTTGCATTTTTACCTTAATAATAATAAAAATGGTAAAGTGTGTCAATATGTCAATTAAAACATGCCTGAAAGTGTCCTTGCAAATGTGAGTTTGAACCCGAAAAAGATTTACCATAACTGAACCAAGGAACAAAAATTCTAGATACTTTAAATAAATAAGTTGTTTGTTTTTTACATGTGACTTTAGCCTTTAGATACATCGAAAATTTTTTGAGACTCCCAAATGTATTGACACCCACAGTAAGTCTGATAAACCTTTCCTAATAATATGGCCAATCAATTATGGATCAAAGAAAAAAAGTTTAACCATGGTAGTTAACACCATCAATTATTCCACATGTAACAAAAAAGCCTATGAGTAAATTGAACTATCTAGAAGTATTAATTCTTCTGTTTGTTTTGGGGCAGATGCAGTCAGGTACGAAGATCAAAAAGATATTGGTTAATAATTTTAAAACTGATTTTATTTCATTTCAAGTTAAAACTAAAATAACGTGGGATTTTGGTCGAATTAACCTACGATCTCGAAAAGTAAATATCGAGTAAATTATAAATAAACGTTTTTATTAGTCAAAAGAATAAATCTTTTGTTACATATATTATCGAATGATATGTCGATGAATTAAAAATAAAATACTAATACACAAAAAATATAATAATATTAACGCTATATAAAAAATTCAAAAGTGTAGAGAATAATATCTTCGATTAGACATACAACGAGATGAATGACTAAGATCGATACGCACGTTAACTGCAACCGCTCTTTGGTCGAGAGTTGCGACAGATCGATTTGTTCGCTAAAATGGAGTCTATCTCAGTCGGAATTCTGCGTTAGAGGTGGGTATTCTTGATCGTCGGTAAATTGAAATGCGCCTTTAGGTGGGGATTCCGTGGCAGCGGCCATTTCCCGAAACTTTTCAGATTCTACCAACACAAACAACAATTAAAACTTTCATTTACTAATCAATCGTTAGATTTCTTCAAAGATTGCCGTTACAAAATATTTCGAAAAACTACCAAGTAACAGACTTAAGGTTTAATATAGTGCAGGTTGATTGTGGTTTTAGCCAAAAAAAATAAAAGCAGGAAACGAAACTCAGTGAGAAAAGATTAAGAATGGTGTAAGAGACAACCAGTTAAGGGTTGTCCATTTTTGAGGGGGTGAAAAAATCTCGATAAACAGATGCTGGATTGGATGGTTTAACAGAAATGATAAAATAATTTATAATTTTTTATGCACTATTAATATAAATATTGACATTAAAATGAATTTGTTTTTGTTTATGATAGTTATTGAATTTTAAAATTATATTCAAATTATTTATTGATAAAAAGTTGAGAAAAAATTGAGAACATTTTCAAATGTTTCACAATTTTTTGTTTTCAACAATTTTTTTATTCTAATCTTGGTACGTTCTTTGAATTCATTGCTGCATCATCCTCCTCCAGTTCATCATCTGATTGAATTCATTTGTCTAACATCTCTTCCATTATCTGTATATTCCTCAATTTGATGATTTTCGTTATCTGTTGAACTTCATTTACATTATCTTCATAATCACTATCTTCATAAATTGAAGAAAGGAAAGACCAATGTCAATGTCACACAAGTGCGGTCATCTTATTTCCAAGCCATTTTTGAAACAGTGTTTTGCTGCTACTCCAACTGTTGGTGGTGATTTTTCAAGTTTAAAAGTTGACTGCAATCAAAATTTAAATCGCTGAAACCGCATATCATCTTTTGGCGTTGTAAATTGATGAAATTAAAGAACAGCCCTTTTGAACAATAGTTCTTGGATATGCATTAATTTCATGTAATGGTTTGATGAAATCTACCAAGTTTTCAATTTTTAGAAGCAAATCTACTGCTATTTTTTTGCCTTTGCCTACAAAACCAGATACAGTATTCACTCTTCTCTGGTAGCAGGAATACAAGGAAAATTTCAAATAATTTTTAACAAATATTACAATTTCTTTTTTTTTAGTTTTCTGCAATTCTGACCACATTCTTTAATGGTGCGTAGGTATATATTTTTGTCGTAACTGAAGGCGTAAGACAAGGAGATCCACTGTCATCCATTCTCTTTAGCCTGGTATTGGAGAAAGTAATTCGGGAAGCAGGTATAAATAGGTCTGGACTTATATATCACAAGAGAAATCAATGTCTAGCATTTGCAGATGACATAGCAGTATTAGCCAGAAATAAAGAATTAAGACAAGTAGTAAAAAATATTGAAGAAAAAGCGAGAAAAAAGGCCTCTATATCAACGAAATGAAAACAAAATACATGGAATGGACGGATCGAGACTTTATAAAAGGGAATTACCTAACAGTAGAAAGTTATATAAATCTGAAGAAATAGAAAACCAAATATAGGTGAAGAAATCCAAAAAAGAATAATGCGTGGCAATAATTCCATCTATGCCTTAAATAGGTTAATAAAAAGCAGGAATATATCAAGAATCGCGAAAATCAAGATCTACAAAACTGTGATTAGGCCTATAGTTACCTATGCCTCAGAAACATGGACATTAAACCGAAAAGAATAAGAAATGCTACAAATATGGGAAAGAAAAGTACTTAGGAAAATATTTGGAGGAAAAATGCAAAACGGAATTTGGATCAGAAGAGCTCGAAGAATTATATAAAGGTCCTAGTATTATTGGAATCATAAAATCTCAAAGGCTTAGATGGATTGGACATATAGAAAGAATGGGAACAGGAAGACTACCGAAAGTACTGCTAGATAGCTCCATGGGAGGAAGGCACAGAAGAGGCAGACCTAGAACAAGATGGAAAACAGAGGTTGAAGAGGATCTACAAAGACTTAATGTCAGAATGTGGAAATATAAGGCAAGGACAAGGTGAAATGGAGACAAGTCGTCAACCAAGGCATGGAAAGGTTCAGTTATTAAAAGGCAAAGTGGGAATTAATACGAACATTTTGGAACGGATTTCAGTGGTGGGCACTCGGATAATCCATGCGAAAGTGATAGTTGAATATAGTAGATTATCGCAGAAGAGTTTCATATGGAACTCCGAGAGCATACCGCTGAAATAGAAACGCATCAGCCATGGACCTACAAGGTCTGTAGTGCTTATACTTTTATATCAAAAAACAAAAACTATAAGACCTTGATGAATCCTCTGGGTCGATTTTTTGTAGGAAAAATTTTTAATATTTCAATTCGAAAATTTTTTTAGGTGATTAGAGATAGAAAAAAAGTATCTTTTCATCAAGTTTTACCTTAAGCGAGACAGCTAATTGTTGGCATGGTGGATATCAATCTAAGCTAATTTAAAAATAATTTTTTTAACTCAATTATTTTTAAAATATGTATTATAAATTTACCAACGCGTGATTAAAACATGTTTTTAAATTATTTAGATTGATTTGGTGCTGCGAACCTCGCTTCGCTCGGCACGCAGTGATAGTTTTTAATAATAACAATATCAATTTTAACTGATAACAATCAAGAAATAATTTCCATAAGGTGCAGTCAATAAAAAAAACTGAAAAAGTGGAAAATTGTTTCCACCTGCACCCAGGGTAAGGAAACTTAACAGTTTCTATACCAAGCTTGACCGTTTTCTATGAAAAAACAACTACTTCCTGGGCTATATGCCCCAACGGACATTGAATTAAATTCCAAAGAAAACGTGATGGTTTTAAGTATCGACGAAGTCGGTCGCCATCACGCCACCCCAAAAAAGCCCAACACTTAACTGACTGCATCATGAATTTTTTTTCTTGTCTCTTACACCATTCTCAACCTTTTCTCACTGTCCGTTTGGTGCTATTATTTTTTTTTGAGCTTGTAGCATAATTTCCATAATTGGCCTGCACTATAATACATAAATAATGTTAAATACATTTACCTTGGTGCGACAAAAAATAAGCAAGTATGTACATAAGCTAATTTTACGTTTTTTTAGTAAAACGGATTAGGAATCCTGAAATTAAAATACGGAAGTAAAATATATCCATCTGAAACAAAAAAAAAAACAAAGAAAACTTCACAACTATATTTAATCTTACAACTGGGAGAAAATCGAAATATTCTGCAACACAACAAAATTAACAAACTTATTATTCATTACACATAAAAATATTCATACACAAAAATCCGCGGGACAGTTCTATTCAGATAAAATCTACGAACAGATATAACGCAACCAACCATACACGTTACAGCAAGTTTGGTTGCATAATACTATAGAATATAGTACAGGGTGATCAGTTAAGGTTAGCGAGCGGCCATATCTCATAACATATTGGTCGTATATATTTGAGAAAAAAAAATCATGATAAAAGTCGCCAAGAGAAATTGCTGTAAATTATTTTCGAGTTTGTCAAATGTCCGCTAGAGGGCGTAACAACCAACACCAAGTAGAAAAATAGGATTTGTATAGAATTTTGCATAATAAAAGTATATCGATGATGTTATTTTCATATTTACTGACCATTTCCCCATATTTTTTGTCTAAAACGTTTTGTTTTATCTATCAAAATAAAGCGGTGGGGGATGTTCAATTGTTTTTTTAAACAAACCGGGATTTCTCACGTTTCGCTTGACCGATCTCAACAAATTTGGGCTCATATGAAAGAGCATAATTTACACTACAAAACGCTTACATAATTTTGACTTTATGATTTTCGTCTTCGCCGCTAGATGGCGTTAACTGAAATGGTAGCCAATTTTTGAGTTTTTTTCAAAAAATCAAATGTAATGATATATTAATTTTTATATATTTTAAAAGAGGATACATTTCTCTATAATTTAATGAAAAATCATCTACCTTTTTATTAACCGTTGATATTGACCAAAATATAATTTTATTACATAAAAAAATGGGGCGCCACTGTTTTTTATCAAATTAAAAATCAGCTTTTTAATCTCTTATTAGTTGCTAACAAAAAGAATCTATTGACTTTTTTTTCGTTAGGCAAACGGTTTTGAATTGAAAAAATAAAATAGGTTTACATGGGGCGCCCATATCTCGAAACATACTAATTTATTAAATTTATTTTTTTATTTTTATTTTATTTTTTCAATCCAAAACCGTTTGTCTAACGAAAAAAAGTCAAGAGGTTCTTTTTGTTAGCAACTAATAAGAGATTAAAAAGCCGATTTTTATTTTGACAAAAATCAGTGGCGTGCCATTTTTTAATGTAATAAAATTATATTTTGGTCAATATCAACGGTTCAAAAAAAGATAGATGATCAATTCTGTTCATTAAATTATAGAGAAATTTATCCTCTTTTAAAATATATAAAAATTAATATACCAATACATTTGTTTTTTTTTTAACTCAAAAATTTGCTATCATTTCAGTTAACGCCATCTAGCGCCGACAGCAATAGTCAAAAATTCAAAACCAAATAAGCGTTTTATATTGCAAATTATGCTCTTTCATATGAGCCCAAGTTTGCTAAAATCGGTCAAAAGAAACGGGAGAAATCTTGGTTTGTTTATAAAAAAAATTGAACTTCCCCCGCCGCTATATTTTGATAGATAGAACAAAACGTTTTAGACAAAAAATATGAGGAAATGGTCAGTAAATATGAAAATGATATCATCGACATACTTTCATTATGCAAAATTCTATACAAATCCCATTTTTCTACTGGTGTTGATTGGTACGCCCTCTAGCGGACGTTTGACAAACTCGAAAATAATTTACAGCAATTTCTCTTGGCGACTTTTATCATGATTTTTTCAAATATATACGATCAATATCTTATGAGATATGGCCGCTCGCTACCCTTAACTGATCACCCTGTACTTAACGCGTTTTTCTTTAAGCCTATAATACTCGATTTGGTTTTTGCAGAATCCGTTTTTAAATCATTTAAGATATAAAAAAAAAGCGAAATTACGTGTGCAGAATAAATTTATCGATAATGTCGTTGTTTTTGTGTGTAGCGACGGTGATTTCGATGCAACCCCTAAATAGAGTGTTAGCGTTTAACGTTTATATTATGAGCCTGTACGATCTTTGTAAATACACATTCAAAATAACGGAAAATAAATATTTTTGCCAAGTTAATGAATAGATAAATAAAGTTAGTTGAATTTTATACTGACCAGTACCTGACATTTGGCTGGATGGATTGCCTTTGACGATGCCAGCGTAGCTACCTAGTATGCCTTGCGCAGAACAAAGAAAATCAAATCAAGGATTTAGGTAATAGCTTACTACGGGGTGTGGGGAGTTTTGTGTTTTAATGGTATCTGGATGTTATTAGTTTAGTTAGATTAGAGGGTAGAGGTAGTTTGGCTAATCTTAAAATAAATGTAAAGATTAGGTAAATCTGAATTTTCAAAAATTTTTAAAACGTCAAATTTGGTCAAATTGTTAGAATATTCATAGTCACGAATATACATTATTTTTGAAGCTGTTTCCATTATTTTTCCTTTTTTTTGTATATCATTAATGTGATATACAAAAACAATCGGAGCGAGTACAGATCCCTGGGGCACTCCATAAAAGTTTTCGTCTACAACTACAGAGTTTTGGAGATTGTAAAAAAAGTTTTGTGTCAAGTGGTAGAATTTGAATGGAATTTAGTAAAATAGAATGTTTAATACGTGCACGAGGAGTGCAATCTAAGGTGTTATTCCCACAGAGTGGGAATAATCCACTCTAACCACCCGGCTGAACTCAGGAAGGCTTCAGAAAGCCATACTACGGGCCGTCGAGGATTTACCTGAAGACGGATCTGAAGTAAGATTCTTTGGAGGAGTCCCCAATCTAAGGTGTTATCCGTCCCCTGCTGATGGATGGATGGATGGCTGATGGGTAAATTCAGTCTTGAACGGTGGCATCCAGATACCAGGCGACCACTGGATGTAAATAGTCTTGCTCGGTCATGCGGGGCACTGACCGAGTGGACTCCTTTTCCCTAGCTGCTCGAGGGACTTATATGGATCAAAAAACAAAAAAAAAATGAAGACAGTGAAGGTGCTGATTCCCTCATTGAACACATGGAGATTCAGGAGACGGTAGAACGAACTCCTGAAAGAGAAATGTCTCAGGAGGTGGAGAATCAACTCCTGAGCTCACCGATGGAGATTCAGGAGACGGTAGAACGAATTCCTGAAAGAGAAATGTCTCAGGAGGTGGAGAATCAACTCCTGAGCTCACCGATGGAGATTCAGGAGACGGTAGAACGAACTCCTGAAAGAGAAATGTCTCAGGAGGTGGAGAATCAACTCCTGAGCTCACCGATGGAGATTCAGGAGACGGTAGAACGAATTCCTGAAAGAGAAATGTCTCAGGAGGTGGAGAATCAACTCCTGAGCTCACCGATGGAGATTCAGGAGACGGTAGAACGAACTCCTGAAAGAGAAATGTCTCAGGAGGTGGAGAATCAACTCCTGAGCTCACCGATGGAGATTCAGGAGACGGTAGAACGAACTCCTGAAAGAGAAATGTCTCAGGAGGTGGAGAATCAACTCCTGAGCTCCCCGATGGAGAAACCGGAAGGGAAAAGAAAGAGGCTGAGCGGAGCGGGGCGTAAGCAGCTGCAACGGTTGCTGAAGCTAGGAACGCCCTACAAAGAAGCCCTCAAGGAGGTCCTTCAAAGGAGGGAACCTCAGAAGTGTTTGGAAGGGGATAATATCCCTTCCAACAAGAACGTCGGGAAACGACTTCGCTCGGATGAAAGCACCCCTGAGGGGATTATTCCCACAGAGTGGGAATAATCCACTCTAACCACCCGGCTGAACTCAGGAAGGCTTCAGAAAGCCATACTACGGGCCGTCGAGGATTTACCTGAAGACGGATCTGAAGTAAGATTCTTTGGCTGCTCACATCGGCCAGGATGGCTTCAGGTAACATGTGCCGACAAAGCGAGCTCTGAATGGCTAATTGAAGCGGTTAATCGACTCAAACCATGGGAAGGAGCTAGGGTTGGCAAAATTTGGTATTTAACTATTTGGAATATTATACAAAGTTTTATACCTTATTATACGGTATTATATGGTATTATACTTTTTGCATCCTAATAATGCGATGTTCTGTGTATATATTGAAACCAGAAAATCCACCGAACGAAAAAAACGTATATTCTCAAAATAAACATAATAATATAGATTCTCTGATACAATAAAATTAAAATAACATTCAAACTTCAAACAGTTAGTAACAAAAATCACACAATTCCTAATAATCTCCATCCGTGTCCATCAGCAGTCCCGCTCCTTTATCTGTTTCTTCTTGTCGTTCGTCTTCCTGATGTTCAGCTTCAGAGTCAGCGTTGGGCAATTCAAATTCATGTTCTTTTTCAATATCCTCCAGCTTCACCTCTTCACTACTGTCGTTTTCCAGATTTGTAACAAGTTGTTGTTGTTGAAGATGATCTATGAAAAAGTTAAGGAAATAAGTATGAAGTATGACAATTTCTATTTAACATTATTCACATACCTGTAGGTACTCTCATCGCCATCTAACAATACTTTTAGATTATGTTCAACAGCACCCTTTCATTTGACAGTTTGTTTCTATCCTTTGTGTGTATTCTGGCTTGACAAGAAAATTCTCTTTCAACAATTTTTTTATTCTAATACCACTGCAACTCTTTACACGGGAACGTGCGAAGCCGTGTTGACTCGCTAGTTATAGTTACGAATAAAATAACTAGTTATGTTTTATATACTTACACAATTGCACGTATTTTTTAAACACCCACCGGCCCACTGCAGAACTGACCATTGAATCAATCTCGACAAAAAAAATACGTAGTACGTAGATACCACTCACGGAGCTGCACTCAACAACTTAAACAAGTGAAGACCTGTCTTCGCTAAAGCTATGCTATTGCGCAACATTGTGCACATTGGTATAAAACCAAGAATAATACTTGGTATAATAAGTATTATACTTGGTATTAAACAAAATTTTGTGTTGTAGGGTATAAAATTGTTTTGGTATATAACTTCCGAGATTTATACCAAGTTTTATACAAAGTATAATAGTATTATACCGAAAGGTATAATACCTCTGCCAACCCTAGAAGGAGCGACGCTAAAAGCAATAAATGGGAAAGATCTTCCTAAAACTCAGGTATGTGTGGCACACATACCTGATGAAGACGAAGAAACCCCTCTAGATGCTGAAACTGTCCTCAACAGACTGAGGAAAATGAATCGGGGCCTGAAGACACACTCAAATAGAACCTAACCTAACGTGCCAAACTTTACACACACTACGATATGTTTGTTACGGAAGATGATCTGCAGTGAGCTAAGAAAGCTTGTGGACCATTTATGAGAAGGATGAAATGTGCTGAAAAACAATGATGTTAAGCAGAAAAAATAGTTGGGACATGTATAGACCTCTCGGGGACTCCAGCATCAATACGAAGAAGAAGGAAACATTTGACGACTGTACTGCCGTGCTAAGACAGGAGGTAGTATCAGCCAAAATTGTGTTTTCTGGTTTTTCGCATATTTGGGGTGTCTATAACATTTCTTTGTAACAATACTAGTTCCAAAAACAGATCCCGGCTATGAGACTCTCTCAAGGAGTGGTTCGACTCCAAGTTAATGCTTACTATAGGGTTAAGGGCGCCACTATCTTTTGAACGCTTTCGATTAAGCAAACAAACTACACAAAAACTGAGGTGAGAAAGATAGAAACACCTTGTAATTAGACTGAATTTGAAAGCAAAAATAAACTACATTTGATGTCAACCGAACACGCTGCACCCTCAAGACTTGATCAAGAGTGATCCGGTGGTCTCAGATGCTTATAGTTGGGGTGTTGGCTGTTGGTGGTTGTTTTTTCGTCAAAAGGAACTGCGACTGGGATGGGTATATTCCTTCATCCAAGGGGACTGCTACTAGAGACTATATATCTTCATCAAAAGGGACTGCTACTAGAGACTATATTTCTTTGTCAAAAGGGACTGCTACTATGGACTATATTTTTTCATAAAAAGGGACTGCTAGCGGGTATATTGCTCCCTACTAGCGTAGCGGGCTGTATCTGTGATACAACCAGAGAAATGTATTGTCTAAGTCTCACAGACAACTGCCTCTAGGGGTTGTTTGGACGAAAAGGGGATGAAACGAGATGTTTGTCCTAATTTATAGCAGAACTGACAGGGGTTTCCGGTTACGTTCGTTGGTAATGGTTTTGTTTCGGGTACATTCTGTTGTAGGGATGGGTTTGGTAACGGCACGACACGGCAGTGTAGAGGCAGCTTCTTAACAAGTGATAAGAATTGAAAAAACGGCTCTAAAATAAAATGTTTGCTGATAAATGAGAGCAGAGTGGAAGGAAATTATAAGAAAGTTGCTATATTGATAAGTCGATAGGTTAGAACTGAAGAAATGCATGAGAAACTGTAAAGATTGTTGTATAGCGCTTTCTAGGAACTAAGGAAAATATTCAAAGTAGTAAATGTATTCATTTAACCAACTAAGAATAATAGAAAACTCTTCGGTTTAACAAAACTTCCAATATTTATTTAAAAAAGCAATTTTTAATATCTTTAATAAGATGGACCTCCAAAAAGTAAGGGTTAGTACAATCAATTCATTTAACCAACATTTTTGAGAAAACTTTTGTTTGATTTTTTATATAAAATCTCATATAATTATCCAATTATGTTTATTATTCAATTTCTGTACTTAAAGAATTAAAAATATTCAAACAATTTGACATTTGAACGTTTTCGTTAACAAAAAAGAAAATAAAACAATCCACAACAAACACATTTACTAGCATTTTAACATATTATTAAAATATAGCGGGAAACAATATACATGCAAAACCAAAAAAATACACAAGGAAGTAGATACGGGTTGTAGGATATTGGAAGACGGGGAAAGTGTAGGCATTTTTTTTAATAAAACGCAAAGAATCATTAGATAACATCTCTACGTTCATTAAAATGCCCTTTTAATTTTGCAAGACTCGATTAATGAAAATTCAGTATTTTTATAATAAAAATATATAAAGTTGATGCAAGATAAATCTCAATCCACGAACCAATGTCCAAAAAAGTGACGTAATCTTATACCAGCACAAAAACTTCAATAGCTACTACCTAATGTTTTAATTAGGCAACAATGCATGATGTCACTTTTTTAGACATCAGTTAAGTGAATTGGGGTTTATATTGTATCAACTATATTATGAAAGTTGAAGGTTAATAATTACCTCCAATAGTTTGCGGTGATGATGTTTTTGCTCTGTCCACTTTATCAACATTTTCTGGTGTTCCATTTAACCGATGTTCCTTGTACAAAGTCAAATCGCCTCCTTCACTAGGATCGATATTGTAAACGTACAAAATGCCGGCTTCGGTCGCCACCAGCAGCCTAAGTTGCTGCTGGATCCTGAAATATAATCCAGATTAGCCAAAAGCATTATTTTGCTTTACTACCACTGGCCACAAGGTCGTGCTAAAAAACCAGGAGTAGATAAGAAACAAGGAACCAGAGGAGAATAAGTGAGCCCCTTAAGGCATTTCACTGCTCTCTTCTCAGACTTCCTACCAAAACCAAGATAAAACACCAATGGCTGAATGGCCTTGGGAATATTTTATAAAAACACCTTACCTAATTATATAAAAACACCTTACTTAATTATATCTGCTAGCGCATGGGGAGCTCAGCTAAAATTACTACACAGGGAAAAACGAACCACCTATGACAAAAACAAGGTCACCCAATATGACCGAAGGAAACGCTTTGGTCGAGGGAAAAAATATTGAAGGAATTACCAAAAAGCATCATATCAATCTCTGACCTCCAAATCAAACCATCCAAGTTCTAGTAGTGGCTACCTCTGTAATATGGTCAAATGCTATTGCAATAAGTCCAAAGAATAGCACAAAGTTGATTGTGAAAACAAAAGAATATGATAAAAACGACTTTTGGTTAAAAAATTCAAAGTGGGATCTCTCACAGGTCACTATGGGACGAAATAAAAACTAAGAGAGTCAAATAAGATCTCAGATACCACCATAAGACAAAAATCCCAATGGTCTAAGGCCAAAAAAAACTCCAAAGGTAATGGTAGGGCCAAAGAACATCCTAATAGACAACTGTAAGACTAAAATAATCTCAAAACCACCATGAGACCATAAAAAGATCACAAATACCAACCATGGAATCAAAAAGAATCTCAAATACCACCATGGGACCAAAAAATAAGATATTAAATGGCACCAAAAAAATCTCAACTGCCACCATCAGACTAGAATAGTCCATGGGACCAAAGAAGATCCCAATAGACAGAGCTGCCATAAAAAAAGAATGTTAATTGTAAGACCAAATAAGATTCCACTAGTCACCATGATTCTGAATGAAGATCCCGAAGGCCTAAACGAAGACAAAAGCCATTTTAGGGCTAAAGAATATGTCAAATGGCATCATGAGGTCGAAGAAAGATACCAACAACACCAAAAGTCACCTCTATGTATTTCAAGTTGAATCTGTCTCTCTTAAAACCAGCATCGATGAGGATGAGCTTTTTCTCTGGTTTGTAACAGAAAATGAAAAACATGTGAGTGAAAGTAAAGGGTTGAAGCAGCAATGAGAAGGGGGGAAGGATCTACTTAGAAGCCTCAAATAATCTACTCGGCTACCTTAACAAAAAACTCTAGTGGCTAATGACCAAGGCGTTAACTCAACAATGAGTTCTACAAAAAAAATCAGGATGTGAAAGATAAGATCAAAGAAGTAAAGGCCAACACAAGAGACGTTGACAACTAAGGAGTTGGCTCAAGAGGATGCACAATCAATCTAGAGAGGTCCAAGGAAAGTTTTTTTTCGAATTCTACCCTTGACAAAATACAGGTACTGAGGGTTTATGTAGTAGAACACTATAGGAGAAATAATAAATTATTTTACCTACGACTATTGTATCTGGTACCAGGAGGAGGAAGGTATCAAAACTACTTCATCAAGGTCACAATGCAAGTGAATTTATTCATTGCATTCACAACTGTCAACTTTAATGAATGAATGAATCAGAAGACTGATTACTTTCACTATTATTTAAATCACTATAAGTTGATTATTCAACTTCACTTTTGACAGACAATGTTAATAACCCAACTGTGTCAATTTATGAAACAGGAGAAAAAGAGGATGTAAATATATCAGAAAATTATGATTCTGATAAAAGTGATGGTTCTTATGAAACAGTTTCATCATCATCTTCTTCTTCCACTGTAGCTGTGAATAAAAACAAAAGTTTAACTAGGAGCAATAAGAAAAGAAACAAAAGAGCTTCTCTTGATGTTTATACTAAGTTTGGTAGAAACTGATATGTTAAATCAAGGGTGTTACTTTTATTTTTTTTAATAAATAATATATTTTATGTGAGCCATCAACAACACACAGTCCTCAATCAATATAAGTTGTCTTATAACGCACGATAAAAACAACTGCACAGCTGTAAAGCAAATCGCACCGCTTCCCTAGCAACCACTTAGCAACTGTAAGTAGACAGACATTTTATTCAAAATTTACATATTTGAGGTTGAAATTCGTTATATACCGGAAACCGGGGCTACTTGAACACGCAGGGGCTATTTGAGCCACAAGTGAAAAAGAGACTCAAATCTTCCCGGGACATGTAAAACTTAGAGTATGGACATAGTTGACCGTTTCCCCAACAGAAGGCAGCACTAAGCAGAGGCTGTTGCATGTTACAAAGATTCTGATATTCCCTCCTTTTCATTATTGAGGTTATGTTTGATAAACCCAGTGCAGGGCTACTTGAACCCAATTTTGAAAAATCTTTTAAAAATGAGAAAAATTATTTTTTCAGTTCAAAAAATAGTTTAAGGTGGTGAGGAAACATCTGAAAAATGGTAAAAACGAGGTTATCAGTGCATATTATAAGTTAAGAGTACACATTGGTATGAAATATTTAGAAATTTGAAAATTTTGAGTTCAAGTAGCTCCGGTTTACGGTACATAAATGGCAAATGCCATTTATTGGATATATTATCTGTCTAAATGGATCATAATAAAAAAGTAAATGTTTCTTGTGCTTCAACAATCAAAAGAACCGAAATACCATTAGTTAATTAAATGAATATTTTGTGTCCGTACGTCAACTGTAAAGCGTTACCTTCGAAAGTCATCTGTCAAACATCAACTGTCAAGTGTCAAAGACCAATAAAATTATTATAAATGAAAGAATTATAATAGACTTTTCGGGAAAAAATAATGAAAAATAACTTACGTAGCGATAGTGATTACATTCTTGATACCACAAATCGGTAAGTAAGCGGTGGCGTACGCTCTTCCTTGAGTAAATACATCGGTAACTTGGGTGGGAAGATAAGTCGATAAATAACCCATCCAGCTACTTTCTTCTACGCTTTTTCTTGGACTACAGTCGAGAAAAAAATTAGCGAATAATGAGTCTATATTAAAAAACAATATTCTAACCTATCCTTCGGTTCTTCCAATTTGAAGATATGTACGGTTTCGGTGTTGCTGCTACAACTCAAAAACTGTCCGCACAAACTGAACGCCAAACAAGATATGGCAACGCAGCGTTTCATCCCCCTCCTAAATTCGTATATCTTTGAGCCGTCCGTAACGGAGAATACTCGAATCACAGTTCCTTTTTCAGAAGCGGTAGCTATGCGCGTTCCGTTAGGACTGAACGCCAGAGCTGCCAGAGTACTATCGTGAGCATGTATCATAGTTTTAGCGTGCTGAAAATACGATAAGAAAAAATAGCAATTGACGAAATTCCAATATAAACGACTTACCAAGTTGATTGCATCGAAAATCTGTACTTCGCCTATGTTCGATGAACCTGGATATGCGACAAAGCAATTGTCACTGTTTATACTCAATGCGCACAACCCAGACGGATTCGGCGGAGTATCCCTAATCGTGTGAAGAACTTTCATATCTCGTATATTGTGTATGTATAAACTTTCTTCTAAGCAAACCACTAGACGAGCCCTACAAGACCAAACATTTGTATATCATGATTTCCTAATGGTAGGCACTAAATTCTCAGGAATATTATTACATTAAACCGAAAACATTGTTGCCACGTTATTCTGTTTTAATCATCCATATTCAGATAATTATCATAGGACAATAGGAAGAGGTTAATGTAATTAATCTTGTTGCTAAGAGGGCGATCACAATAACCAGATGAAGGGGGAGGTACACTAAAGCATTATTTTAATGGCAACAGTGGATGGTGGCAAACTACTTTACCGATAAAATCTTGAAATAATATCCAAAAGAACACTTCATTGAAGGCGTGCATAAGGACTCCGTTCTATATCTCTCTTATAAAATATCACAGAAAGATAGCTTTATTAACCTTAATAATATACAGTATGATGCAAATGTATGGAATAAATTCATTATTTCAGAAACAGACGACTTTTAAACAAAATCTTAAAACACGTTAATTTTAATTTTTGAATGGCCATCAACTGGTGGACATTCCGTGATTAGTGATTGCGACGATTTTTTTTAAATACAAACCTAGGTCACGTGTGACGTGACAGCTCATTTGTAAGGTCTCGTTATCGCCTTTGCAACAATGTAATCATTTGAATGTTTATTTCTACAGGGTTAACCAAAACTGTTGGTTTATTAATACAATTAACTTAGAATAAATGTTTACTTAAATACAAATAAAATTACAACAACTGTTCAAATTGACCGGCCTTCAGCAATGATACAATGAGAAAGGCGAGCAGTAAATTCTTTCCTAACGTTTTCGAGGACTTCAGGTGTTATTTGTGCAATTCCTTTCGGATGTTATTTTTAGTAAAAATGGTCTAGAACCACTAATTTGACCACGTAGAATACGAAAACAGCCTTTAAATTGCAGGTTTGCCAATAGTTTTCAGCAAAAATGGCATCCTTAAAGTATTACGGAACCACTTTCCCCGAATGCAGATTTAACATGGTTCTAGACATGCTATCGAAAAACTGACTGCACCAGTCGTTTCTATATTGTTCTCTGCTCTTTAAATATCCCCACAAAAAAAAGTCTAACGGAGTCAAATCTGGAGACCTTGGTGGCCATTCGATAGGCCCCATTCTTCCTAGCCACCTTCCTGGAAAAACGTTATTAAGGTAATTTCGTACCTCAACGCCATAGTGTGGGGGAGCCCCATCCTATTGGTACTATAAATCATTTCTGTTTGGAAATAGCTGATTCAGCTGTGGCAACAGATAATTTTGAAGAAATTTCAGATAACTAGCAGTACTTAGGTTTTCCTCAAAAAAAATGGTCCTACAATTTGATTGTTTATAATGCCCGCCCAAACATTCACCTTCTCGGTCCTATACTCTTCCATCCAATGTGGATTTTCACTTACCCAATATCCACATATCTGGCGATTTACGTGACCGTTCAGCATAAAAGACACTTCATCTGAAAAAAGTACCTTTTGCATGAAACCCGGATCTCTGTTACATTGTTCCATAACGATTTCGCAGAATTCAATTCTTCTATTAGCTCCTGGACCAGATGTACTTTGTATGGATGCAACTTCTCCTTTTTTAGTATTCTTACAACAGTTGATTGGTGGACATTATTATCTAGTGCGACCTGCCTAGAACTGGTATAAGGATTTTCTTGAAATGCCTGTACAACGTCCAGTTTTTTGGCTTCGGATATTAATGCTCTACCACCTCTACCACTCTCTAAATTTTTTTTCAATTTTACTTACTGTTGATTGAGTAATTGGATCGCGATTGGGGTATTTAGCATTAAATAAATCACGAACTTCTGCTTGAGTCCTCACTCTATCTCCATAACCAATCATGGTTAAAATCTCGATTCGTTCTGTTTCTGTTAGTTTCATTTTTGTAAATGCTGTTATTAATCACGGCAAAAAACTCGAAGAGTAAAAATTTGACGTCTATTCCGAGTACTTACTACAATAATTAATTTCAAACTATAATGTAGCATTGTATTTATCAATGTATTTTTTTCGGAACCAACAATAAACACTATTTTGTTTTATTCCCAGTGGCGGTCCTTAGTGTATTTTAGTTCAGTAAATGAATGTTTATTGTAATTCCATGTTACTTAACAAAGTTCAGAATTTTGGTTAACCCTGTAGAAATAAATATTCAAATGATTACATTGTTGCAAAGGCGATAAGGAGACCTTTCAAATGAACTGTCACGTGACCTCGGTTTGTATTTAAAAAAAAATCGTCGATGACGTCATTACGCCATCACTAATGACGTAATATCCAACACATCTATAGCACTTGATGGCCATTTAAAAATTAAAATTGACGTGTTTTAAGATTTTTTTTATAAGTAGACTGTTTCTGAAATAGTGAATTTATTCCATACATTTTCATCATACTGTATACATATTAAAGGCAGGTCAAAACATATTACAAAAAGATGTAAAAAAATAAAATAGTGTGTAAAGAGTAAAGATAAAAACAATTGAGGGGTCTAGAAGTAAAAGGGTTTAAGTGCCATTTTAGCAGTGGTGAGATAAATGGCAATAAAGTGTATTACTGAATATTTTGATAAGTTCTTCAACACTAACGGAGGATGGCAGCATAGAACGTAAATAAACTTAAATCATTTTACCACCAAGTAAAAGTATCCTTTAGGTATCATTTTCTGCATTTAAATCATATTTATTAAAAAAAAACTGTACTTGAACCCTTTTACTTCTAGACCTCTAAATTATAAACTACAATGAAACAAAATATACAAACTAACACAATACTACAGGTATGTACGTATGTAGGACGAAATTCATCTAGGGTATGAAAAAAATTGTAAATAAGAAATTTCTTGACTTTATTTTTAAATTTAAAATACGGATTTATAATTTTTAAATTGTTGGGAAGGGCGTTGTATAACGCAATGCAATTGTAATATTATAATATGGTGACTTCTTGTAGGTTGTAGATGGCAAAGGCACTATAAGATTCCTATATTTCGTGCGCTATTAGTCTCTAAGAAATCAGCATAGGCCACTCTAATATAAGTGACACATTTAAAAATATATATCATGTAATATTTAATATGGGCTTCATCAAAATAAATTGGGCTAGTAACCTATATGGATGAGATAATTAGAATCATCATTGATATAAAATCCAATGTGACATACGTTCAACGTTTTCCAATTTTCCAAAAATAATTCTTGGTAATCAACTTTTACTAAAAATGTGCAGAAATGCAGAACATCAAATTACATCTTTTGGAGGCCAAAAATCAAGATATCTGGGTAAATAAAAAAACGAATTGTTGGAAACAAATCAGACATCTTGATGAAGTTCAATATGTGCACATCTACTAGTAGAATTAACCTACAGGGTGAGTCAAAAGTATGGGAAAACATTGTTTTGTTTTCTCCCCTGTATATGATGAAATTATTTTGAGACGTCAGAATAATAAACTTAAACTTTATCTACAACTTGCAAAAAATTCAATGAAATCAGCCTCTACGTTCGGAAGTTGAGGCATTTTTAAATAAATAAATATTTTGTATGTATTGAATTTTAAGTGGGTGAGTGTATTTGTAAAACTTATAACTTCTAAAATCACATTCCAGTTGTTTTTACGATATCTGGGTATGAGGAATTTGAAGATTACTCAACTTCAATTGGTAAATGGAGCATCTGAGGTTGTCAGAGCAACTTTACCTCAGCTAATATCCAATATAGAAGACTTGAAACAAATGAACTGAGCACTTTTATCATTAAGTAGAGGTATTGGATTATCTCATGAACCTAACTTAACCTATAAACGTTTGGTGAATTTCCAAAAAAAGCCTTATTAGGACACTAATGCTTCCAACTATAGCAGAAGTTTTGTAGCTTAGAAACTGAAGGAAAAAAGTTGTTCTTTACTTAGAAACTGAAGGAAAGAAGTTGTTCTTTACTTAGACGCTGGGACGAGGATAGGTTTCAGTAAAACTCACATATAAAAGAAGTCTGGCTTGTCTAATCTATACTAACACATATATTGATAAGGAAATATTTTAATAAAAAAAGCATAATTATAAAATATATAATCTTACCTATTAATTTTAACAGCCAAAATAGTATTGGAATATGAATAATTACATATTTCGGTACCTTTCTTGAAATGGCATACTTTTAGTTTTCTAGGAGCTGTTAGAGAAACGACAGCAACGAGACTGCTGCTGAAGAGTCTCTCCACCAAACAAGTATCCTCTGTTCCATTGCTGTAAATCTGTTCTAGGGTATCGACACCACTCAATGAATACAATCGATAGCCAGTCTTACTTCCCACTGCCAAGGATCTACAACACCAACATTACTTTAGTTTATTTTTTACCTTAACTGATAATAATGAAATCATGGATTGGAAAGATAGAAATTTTGCTGGTACTAGCCCTTCTAGGGGGTAGTGGAATCATACTAGCATACCAAAATACTACTTTTAATTGAGTACTTAGAGCATTCAAAACGTTAAAACCTGCCCACCCTGTACGAATTTGAAGCAACATATTATACATTTTTGGAATCAGCTCAGCAAAGGCAATTTGGAAATTGAAAAAAAGAGGGGTTCCATTTGAAAAAGATGGTGATGACGTCATTACACAAAAGTGGTTCACCCTGTATATTAGATTATGATTTGAAACAATAGTAAATTGAAATCAAAAATCGACCTGTTTCGGGAATTTCTAATTTTATTGTTCATTTAGCCAATAATGACTTTAGGCGTTACTTTATGGACGCACTGTATAATCTACGTGGAGTTTTGTCTTTTAGACTATAAATTGCAATGTTTACGCAAATTTTTTTGTGCACTCTTTTTTTTCAATGTTTAAACAAATTATTATAGAAAATAGAAAGATATGTAAAAAACTGTTATGACAAAAAATGTGGAACTTTTTTTAAAACAAATTTCGCTTGTTTTATTTTGGTCTGTCAGACCACAATTGACACTGTACATCTTAATGAAAAGAGGTTTAGCTATTTTAATTACCTTTAAAATTAATTTTTTTAAATTGTGATGGTGGAAGTAGTACCAAAATTTTCTTTTCCTCTTTTTTTAATTGCTCACTCAATTTATGTGGTAAGACTTTTAACAATGCTTATTTTAAAGATTATTTCAACTACTATAAAAAAGTTTATCATTGCTTCCAAGGTTTGAATTAAATGTAAGATAAGCTTAATTTCAAAATTTCATGTAAATCTGTTAACAGTAAAATTGTTTGGAAAAGCATATTTTTTGCTTCAATTACTGCACTAAAGTGTTTTTCAAGAAAAAATGGTTAGGGCAGGATGTTAGATATTTATGTATTAAATATATGTAATTTAACATTTTATACATATATATTCATATTTATTACAATTATAGAGCATATTAGCAAAGCATTAGGTATTAAATACAACTGACTGACAAATTTGAACAAAAAAGCTTAAAATTGTACCTGTTATGCCTATTTCAGAATATTATAATTCAGTCTCCTCAACTAATGTTGGTTAAACTGGGATGTTTATAGCCAAATTTGGTTAGGTAGTTTAACTGAAGTCAACCATTTTTTTAAACACCCATGATATTCAGTATACTATTTTTATTTGTCCACAAATGAAAAACTTTTAATCAAGAAAATAGGTAAGATTTTATTTGTGCCTACCCTTACGAGCCGCCACTGATTTGACAATACTCAATTTTTATAATTTATTTCAGTACATTAAAACATATTAATATATATAAATAAATTTGATAAACAGTATTTAGATTAAAATGTCACTGACAGCAATATTTGTTTGACTTATTATTAACAAAAATGCCACAGTAAATGATCTACAGCAATTGGTTTTACAGAAAAATGAACTTGGGAATTATGATAAGTATATTTATTTTTATTAACATCAAGAAAGCAGAAAGAGAAACTTAAAAAGGTAGAAATCAAAATTCATCACCAAAACTTCCAAAGACCAAGTGTTTAGTTGGTTTCAATATTTCTTGGATATTTGTATATTTATATGCAAAATATGACAAAACTGACCTAACTCAACCATTATCAAAAAGGACATATTATTTTAGGATCATATAATCCATTTCTATGAAGGAATACTGTCATAAAATCTACTGAGCCACTATGGTAACTTTATCAAGAAATTTGCCTGAATCATCATTACCTGCTGTTTTTTGAAAAAGTTGTAAATTTGTAAAGATTTACAGATACAAATCATTTGAAGCAAACTAATCCTCTTCAATACTACTTAATCCCTAGGTCCAGATAATACCAACAATAGTCATAAAAACAGTTCCCATAAATTATTAGCTCCAAAGTTAAATTTTCTCATAATTTCAAACAATAATTTAAAATATAATAACTGACCATTTAAATCCTCAAAATCAATAAATTTTTCTTCCAACCAACCAATCACATTTAGACATATTGTTTTCATGTGTTTACTGCACTGACATATATTTGTACTATTTTTTATAAATCAGTAACATCTTTAAACATTTTTAAGAAAAATATGCAAAACAAATTCTCTTTATCAACAACTGATTAAAATTTTAAATGAAATTCTTCTCAACCATACTATAAAAATAAATGTTTGATGGTTTATTACTTGAAATATTTTGTCCATTTTTAGTTTTGTAGGTAAAGTTTATGACATTTTGTATATTACTGTACTGTAAAGTAATTAATGCAGGTATAAAAGGGACAAAATATACCTGAAGTATATTTAAAACCAGTATCTAGATATTCAAATTTATCAGATACTGTTATATTTAACAATAATTTATATTGTTCAATCTTCAACATCTGGGGTTTGCATATATACCAAATATTAAATTTAAAGATAAGATGACCAATAACCAGATAAATTTACATATTGGAACTAGTAAATAAAATATGTATAATTTAACAGTAAATAAAAATAAACATTTGATAATCAGTGTGCAGACAAATCTATAATAAATACTTTACTAATGAGAAAATATACTAAAAATAACAGAATAACACATTGACATATAACTAATTTATGTAAAAGCTTAACGGGAAGTGCACAAACAATTTTAATGACATATTAAAAGAGCTTTATCAATAATCAGTGCTAAGCTTAATTGCTTAATGGTTAATTAACAAATTCAATTATATATTTTAAAGTCAACAGATGTGCATTCATTTCATATAAAAAATATACATTAACTAGTAATTAACTATAATTATCAACAAAACAATTTAAACAATAATACATTTTTAATTTAAACTTGTCTAAAACTTGAAACCATTTTTTCTTATCAATTGTACATAATTACTTATTTCTAATGATAAGATTGGTGTAAAATACTTTTCCAACTGATGATAAACAACTTTAAAAATAAACAGATATAGATAGTAACCATTATTTTAGGAATAAATAATTGATTGTTTAATGTAAACAAAAATAATTAAAAATGCGTTTAATTACAATTATATTTAAACAACTAGCTAACGTTTTGTGTATATAGTTTTTAATTTCTTAATATTCAAATTTCATTCAGGGTCACGTAATCCAATGAGTATTTTATGTTTAAATTTGTAATAAAGGTCAAATTGTAAATTACATTCACTTTGTAAAAATAAATCATAATTTTACTATAAAATGACGCACCTATGTTTACGCAAAAACGTGAAATATGATTAAGAAGTTGTAACTAATCCCACAATAATGTCTATCTAATTGGCATTCGACACAACAGACTACAATCAAAATATTTAAATAAATACAAAATACTTACGTGCTATCCTGGTTAAAGTTTACAAAATAACTTTTGGATCCATTTGAGTCTGAAGTAACTGTGCTATTCATGAGTCCAAATGAGAAAAACACTTTTAATTTTATAAAACACTTTTAATTTAAACACGTTTAAATCTATAAAAAAATTTAAACTAAATTCGTGCAAGATGAACTAAGTTTTTGTTTTGAAACAAGTATATATTTGCACAAAGACTGACCTTGCAATTACTAAACACAAACAACTACCATACTGTTGTATTGAACAGCTGATGTAATGATCATTAAGCGCATGCCTCGAATAGAATAATTAAATAAGGAATATTAATTTAAAACACTTAAGCTAACCAGAAATAAATAAAATTGAACAAAGTTTAATATTAGTTAAGTTCGTCTAGAGAGAATTATATGACGTCTACCTACAATTCCAAAAAGGCAAATAAAAATATTTCATTGACATTGGTCAATTCGTCTGATGTTGTTGTGTACAACAATAACTCACAGAACACAAATTTATGTAAGATAGCACAAATTTAATAGTTTCCCCTCCACTACATCACGCAAAACATAAAGATGTCGCTGCGATAAAATATGTTCACCCAAGAACGATAAACATTTACCAGGATTGCCTAATCGGCCTGATTTGTCCGCCAGCTGTGTGACGTCATTGCAGTCCTTCATTAATCGATTTCAAGCGAGAGGTTTGGTAATTACCAAGAACGATAAAAATAGAAATAGAAATTAGATAGTATTTTTATGATTTCTGAAATACTAACGTACGACTATTTCGATTTTTAAGAATAAACACTTATAATTTATAATAAATAATCCCATAAAATCGTTTTAATACTTATATTTAATTAATTTATTGAATATTATTTGGGAAATAGGTAGAGTAAAGAAAACACTATTTAGTTCTATTTTTATTTTAAAAAATACATTCAAATAAATTTATTATTACACAAAATCATGCCTAAAACTAGTGTTTTTTAACAAACAAACAAACAATAAACAATTTGCAGCATATTATTAGTACAATCCGTGAATCTTTTATGGAGCGACATAATATGTATTCTATAAAGAATTTTTAATTACAAATTTAAAATTAACAAAAAAAACTACATACTAAAAAATTTTTTTTAGTATTGTATTATAAAAAAATATATACAGGATGTCCCATTTAAGTGACAGATTTACATTAATTACTTCTTTTCAATTTATTATTTCAATCCAGCCATTTATTTTCAAAATTTTTATTTAACAATTTTACTGAACTTCCCAATTTTTTTCTGAGATTATCATCTTGCAAAGATCCTCTTTTCATACTGCTTTTAAACTTTGCTTTTAAATTTCTGAAATTCATTCTAATAATCGTTCTTAATTTGCAAAAATCTTTAACTAAATTTAATGGTAATTCTTTTTCTGTTTTAAATATTTTTTTGCCAAGTTTTGCACCACCCCTTGTCCTTTTCGAAAAGAATCACCATGGTGGGATTCAAAATAAAAATTCCATTTTTTTATTTTTGTTTTAAAATTCTCTGAAGGTTTTATAAGGCCCCCATATGATAATTGTTGTACCCAAGAAGGAATGCTGTAATTATGGTCCCCAGTAAATTTGTAAGTATAATCTCCTAAGTTTGGTAAATCTGTTTTATATTTTTTAGCTAAATAGCCCGCAATATATTCTAAAGCATCGCCAGTAGTTTCCTCAGCGTTCTGATCAAAATCAAATTGAACTTTAGAATCACTTGAGGAAACTGATGAAAATGATGAACTTTGGGAATTATCTTTGGATTCGTCATTATAAAGAGGAGAATCTATAACAACTTCTGCTGTTTCCAAAACTTTCGTACAAATAATATATTCATCCAATACACGCTCTTCTGTATTTACTTTGGAAGTCAAAATACCAGGATTTTTTCCTAACAAAATCATTCTCATTCTGTAAATGACCCCAAGAGGCGTCGGATGTTCATCTGGTCCCCCCCTGCTTCGTATTTGAAAAAAAAAGTTCTCTAAACTGTCTTGATTTAATTTGTGAGTACAAATATATTTAATATGTAAAGTGGTCTTCATATCTTCAAACAATTTTTGTAAGGAAATAATAGACATTAACATACCTTTTTGAAAAGTCATTAGAGTGTTTTTTCCAACAACTCTCATATCATAAATTAATTGATACATTTTTTTTAAATGATCATTTTGATTTTTTAAATCTACTCCATATGCATTTTTTGAAGGGACTGTTCCCTTGGGAACGTAACTATTAAATATGTCAAACCATAAATTAATATCACCTATAAAATGTCCTAAATTTTCTGCCATCACCTTATCTTTCCCTGGTTTATAACGTGAAAGAGCAGTTGAAACATTATTTGACAGAAGTTGCGCAGCAAGTCGAACACTTTGGCGATTTGTTTTTTCAACATCTAAATGTTTTTGATTTATTTTCCAACAAGCATTGACCTCACTATCAGTTAAGGTAACCAGAGCCTGAAGAGGATTTTTATTTAAAATTGAATTATTCTTTAGCTTGAATCCCTTATCCAAAAGCCAGTTACGTAATAATTTTAATAGATGAGGAGCATCAGCAAACATATAAATGTTATTAGAAATGGGATGCTTAAATGAAGTATTAATTATATCAACACCCAATACTTTCCATAGTCCCACATTACTTGCTCCACAATCACTTACACAGGCTACCACATTAAAAGATATTTTGTGAAGTTCAGTAATAATATTAAACAAAATTTCCTTTGTTATTTTTTGGTCAAAAGCAATGAAAATCGGTTGCTTCCAATTTGAAAAAAGGCTACGAGCCATTACAACTTGCATATAGTTATATGGGCCCAATATTTCATCTTGTGCTTCATTATACTCTTCTACAGCTTTGACTTTAACCTCATCATATTGTAGAACAACAGTTTTTTCGAAGGGCGAGAAAGATTCCCCAGCTAACTTTAGCATAAGCAAAACATCTTTTAATATTCCTTGCCCTAAATTAAGCTCAGAAGCCCATCTTCTTAAGGAAGAGAGAGATGGTAAAGGATAATTTAAACTAGTTCTTAAATAGAGATAACATTTCTTACTATAGTACCTTAAAGTAAATGCTACAGCTATTTCTTCTCGAGTCCAATTTACCCGTTTCTTTTTTTTTGACAATAAATCAATTTGATTTTGAGTAAGTACAGTCTTCAATAATACCATGGGAGCTGTTTTGGGTACTTTACAATTTGGGGAATTATAATATTTAATTTTGAAGTATCTTAGTTGGTCATTAAGAATTTTATTCTTTTTGGTAATTTTAATGCATTGAGCTTTAGTTTTGAAAGAGCTGGCTTTTAACAGAGAATATTTTTTTCTTAAATCATTAAAATTATCTAACAAATCCATATACTTAGCTTTGTAATTTATGTTTTGAAGTTCTGCGGAACATTCTGGCTCAGGTTCTGGTGATGGATTTTTCTGGGGGGTTTCAAGAATTTCACTCTGTATATTTGATGCTGTTGCTAAAACCTCAGACAATACCTGCTGAGCTTTCTGTCTGGCATTTTTGAATTGCAGTCTTTTGGATCTTGATAACTCTGATTCTGTTATTGGCTTCTTATTAAATAATAATAATGTGGGCACAGCAGTCTTTTTTAAAATCTTTTTTATAGGCAGACCTAAAATTTAAATTAAAAAATAATACATAAAATATTTAGTATATAGAATATTAAAAATTACCTAATAACTCATTCTTTAAGTCTCTTTCATAGTCATTTTCAGTAAAATGAACTGAACAGACATAACTGGTATCTACATTAAACTTGTCCTCTCTTTTACATCGAGCTATCCACTCATTTCGAATAGTTTTAGAGACAAGATCGTTTCCCTTAGGAAAGCGATGAAATGCAATACTTCCTTTGTCATCAAAATAACTTTTATCGCACCCATATATAGCACATCTCATCCCAGGCATATTTCTTTTCAAATTAGTAAACTATCTCACTAAAAACGTAAAATAAAAAATGTATTCACTATTAAATATTAACGTTGACACTCAACGATACTAACCAAGCAGTGTAACACATGAAACTTAAAAGTCCGAACTGGAGTTTAAAAGAACAATTTTTTAAAAATTTTACACAAAAATGCAAGGTACACTAATGTATCCACAATATCTACCAGTCAAAATTTTGAATATTTTTACAATAAATCTAAAAACGACGATTGAAAACGACCTAAAATGCACTGTCAAGATAGGAAAAAATCGGCCGAGGACTGCAGTGACGTCACAGGCCACCACGTACAATCGATTTTTTGGCGAATGTACGTCTTATGGGATTAGGCAATCCTGGTAAATGTTTATCGTTCTTGATGTTCACCCACTTGTATCTTTTTTTGGTGATATCAATATTATTTGATAATTTTTAGGAAAACTGATACTGAGGAACTGTATAAAATTATCTAGACAATTTTTTCAGAATGAATTTTTGCTACACAGATCGAAAAGATTGTTTGTACTTATTTATGTTCTGTGGGTAAGAATATTTCATTCATCAACAGCTGTCATTGTTGACAAACAATTAGGCAGTGGCAGAGCGAAATACATTAGATTAGGTAAAAGAGGGGATATAACGCCAACCCATGTGTAGCTGGGGCTAGTAGTAATAGCGTTGATTGATAAGTTAAACCTTATTCTATGCAGTACATCATTTCACAGGTAAAAAAGATCAATACGTTTTGGAGCAGTTGACCAAACATAGATATTTTGTAAAAACTATGTATGAAAATGTATAGATTTTCAAATATGTAACTCAGTGATGTGTAACCTATGGTTAAAGAAGATTTCAGTGCCTAATTTGTAAATTTTCATTCATAATTTGAGAATAACCTTAAAATTTCAATTTTTTTTAAATAGGCGTGTATTTATGGCAGTGTCACATCTAGTGAAAATTTGTAATATCTTGAAAAAAAACTATAATATGAGTAACTAAGCTGTGAACCCTAGACAAATTAAATATGTCTTATTTATTTCACTTAAAATTAAATATTTCACTAAAGATTTGGTTGATATATAAATAGAATTATCTTAAGCTCTTCTCATAGATACGCCACTGGTGTTTATTGTTTGGTGCACATTTGCTGTCGGTTGCTACAAGTCCATATATCTCTCCTTGTCTACAAATATCTATGGAAATAAGTTGTGACATGGTTGTGACGTGTGGTTGCACAATACATAACCACATTCAAATTTACAAGTATTTTAAACAAAAGATAAATTATTTTAATAACTTAAAGTGTAACAATGGCAAGTAGACAAGAATTAAATAATTTAAATACAGAACTTCTTCAAAAATTACGCTTAGATCAAAATAGACAGCAACAACATTCTGTGTTACCAAATCCACAACCTCTTCAAAAGACCAAGCAATTATTAACAGCTAAAAGGACCAGAAGAAGTCGGAGACAGAGAAAAATCGAAAGTCAAACACAAGAAGGTGGTTCAAGATGTTCAATATCATCAAATAGCAGTGTTTCCGAATGTTCATTAAGTAGCTCTTTAGTTTTTGAAAATTCCAATGAAGTGATTGATAATGAATGTGCAAGTGCTTCAACATCATCTAGTAAAACACCAACTACTAGATGTAGTTTACAATCTTTAAAAGATGTCCTTCATTTTTCAATTAAACCTGTTTATGAAAATGTAAGCAGTATTTTTTACAGAAAGCGAAATGTTACACAAAGATTTATTAATTTAAAATCTTCTTTTAAAGCAAATTCTTGTGTTTTTATTTCAAAATCTAAACACACAAGTAATAATGTAGATTTGGAAAAGTCCATGTCTCAAAAACATAGTAGATCAGAAAGAAGAAAAAAAGAAAAGCAAAAAGAAAATGAAGTGTTTAATGATTACATAAATAAAGAGCAGGTCAACAAAGGTTTAGCTGATTGCTCCTTAGTCAAAGGATTTATTAGGATAAACCCAAAAAATGCTTGTGAATCATATGTTAATAATGAAGATTCAAGTGTTCCAGATTATTTTATAATGTCTATTGCAGATAGAAATAGAGCATTAGAGGGCGATGAAGTAATATTAAAGATTAACCCAGTAGAGGAGTGGAGAGCAGAAATCAAGACAGCAAAAGTTGTCCACATTGTCCAAAAGGTTTGCATTAGTTTCTTTTAGACACAACTCAAGGTAGGTTAAAATTAGTTTTAAACATCCAGAAGTCTTACACATCGTTCTTGGAACATTTAAATAGTAGATTTTTTTATTTATTTATATAAATATTGGGTTTTCATGTTTATGTAATTTCCATTTATATTTTTAGGTTCATACAAGAATTTGTGTTGGCACTTTAAAACCAGATAATCAACAAGACAGTAATTTTGCATTGTTTATACCTAGAGATAAAAGATTTCCAACTTTAAGGATTTCTGAACTATCTTGGCCAGATAAATTCAGGGAAAACCCTAAAAATTTTGAAAATATTTTATTTGTTGGCAAGTTGGTGGAATGGCAGCTTCCTAATTGTGCTAAAGGTGTTTTAGTTGAACAACTTGGACTATCAGATGATCTTGCAGTACAATCAATATCAATATTAAAAGAAAATAACTTGGATTATGCTCCATTTAGTGATGAATTGAAAACCTACATACCTGAACTAAAAACCATATCTCCAAAAGAGTTTGAATACAGGGAGGATATCAGAAAAAAATGTATATTTACCATAGATCCAGCTACAGCTAGGGATTTAGATGATGCAGTTTCTGTGGAAAGTTTGCCAAATGGTAAGTACATCAATAGAAAGCTTTTGTACTATTTAAACCCATGTTTTATCTGATCGCTAATTTTAAGATTAACTTATTCAATCAAAGAAATAAATTTGTATTTTAATGTTCGCGGAATGTCAAATTGTTTTGACATTTGACAGATTGATATTTGCCGTGGCTAAACTAATAGGGACGGAAAAATAATAAATAGATACAACAATAATTTAAGTCAATTAGTGTCAAATAATTTTTAGTATGTGTAAAATTTCAACAACTTTATTCTGTTACATACAGTTATTTAACTGTCAAAATATATTTTACATATTTTTATATATGACAAAAGTTTTGTCACAAAACAAACATGAAACCATAACAACAGTGTTTTGTAGTAAGTATATTAAGTGTCTACTTAATATCCAACACTCCCCCTTACAAAACACTGACAACTTTACTAATATACCCCGAGACATCTTCTAAGTTTATTTAATCGTGGGCCGGGTAAACCTTTTGTAAAAATATCGGCCTCCATTTTTTCTGTTTGAAGATATTCAACCTGAATGAGTCCTTTTTGTATACACTCTCTTATAAAATGCATTTTAGTGTCAATATGTTTTGACTTAGTACTGACAATTGAGTTATTACTTAATTTTTGTGCTGCTTGGTTATCGTTGTATATAACTATGCAATTTTGCTTAATGCCCATATCTTCGAGTAATGATTTTAAATGTACAGCCTCTTTTGCAGATTCCGTCAGAGAGACATACTCAGATTCAGCTGTAGAAAGTGCAACAGATCTTTGCTTTCTGGACTCCCAACTAATACATCCACCAGCATATTTAAAACAATATCCAGTATAAGATTTTCTGTCTACAGTACAAGCTGCCCAGTCTGCATCCGCCAAACCATACAAATCTTCCTCTGATTTTTCAAAGTTAATGCCTAAACCTTTAGATCCTTGAAGATATCTCAGAATTCGTTTAGCACATTTAAAATGCTCTTCTCCAAAACAATTATTAAATTGGCTCAAGTAACTTACTGCATACATAATGTCAGGTCTAGTAGCTACTGCCAAATACATAAGACTTCCTATTAAATTTTGATATGGTAACTCTTCACAAATTCCTTGTTTATCTAGTTTTAAGTAGGGTTCTATAGGAGTATTAACTGGTTTGCAGTTTTCCATTTTAAACTTCTTAAGTATTTTTTCTATATATTGCTGCTGCGTTAATATTATCTTATCATTTTCTTCTTTTATTTCAATTCCAAGAAAATAATTGGGTTTGCCCAAGTCTTTTATTTCAAATTTAACATTTAACATTTTCTTTATTTCTTTCAAAGTCTTGTTACAATTATAGGCTATAATAAGATCGTCTACGTAAACGCCTATAATTATCTTTACTCCTCCTTTCAAAAGTTTATAGATGCAAGGATCAGCTTGTGAAGAAATGAATCCAGACTTTTTAAGTTCCTTATCTAATTTCTTAAACCATTGCCTCCCAGATTGCTTCAAGCCATATAATGCCTTTTCTAATTTGCAAACTTTGTCATCTTTAATACTTTGTATGTCTTGTAGCATTTCTTTTGCTTTGTTATATATTCCAAGGTCTTCATTTGATCCTTCATCTATCATAATATCCGTTAAATATTTTTCTAGGTAGTCAGGTTTCTTCATAAAAATTTCTTCCTCAAGTTCTCCATTTAGGTACGCTGTTGTAACATCTAGTTGATTTAATTTTAAACCTTCTTCTACAGCTATAGCTAGTAGTAGTCTAATAGAGCTGAGTTTTGCCACCGGGGCGAAAGTTTCGTGAAAATCCATTCCAGCCCTTTGAGTAAATCCCCTAGCTACCAGTCGTGCCTTTTTTAATTCAGTTTGGTCTTGTCCTACCTTATGTTTAAGTATCATTTTGTAATCAACAATATTTTTATTTTCCTTCTTTTTTACTATTTTCCAGGTACCATTTTTTACATGTGCTTTTATTTCAGATTTTATAGCATCATACCATTCTTCATGATTTACGTCATCTACTTCCGATTCACAAAAATAAGAAAATTGGCCAGGTTCATCTAACTCTTCTAAATTTTCCAATTCATAGTCTCGCAATCTTACAGGAGCTTTAATTTTGCGATGAGGTCTACCTTCAGTTTTCTGTATTTTTGTGTCTTCTGTTAATTCCATGCTTTCTCTTTCGCCAGGTTCATCTAACTCTACTAAATCTTCATCATTTTGAATTTCGTTAAAATCTAAATCTGTCAAAACATCAATTTCGTTCTCGGTTTCCTTTTCTAATAGAATATTATTGTCATATGTTTGTGATGTATTATAAAACATTTTTTCTAGTATCTTTACGTCTCTACTGACAATAACATCGTTTTTATCTGGTAAGTAAATTCGATAAGCTTTCGCGTTTTTAGCATATCCTACAAAAACTCCTTTTATTGATTTTGCTGAGAACTTATCTGCTCCCCCTTTCTTATTTAGAACAAAAGCTGTCGAACCAAAAACATGCAAATGATTAGCTGATGGTACTCTTCCAACCCATTTTTGATACGGAGTTTCATCTTTTAATGCTTTTGCTGGACTTCGGTTAATCAAATAGTTTGCAGTAAATATAGCTTCTGCCCACATTTGTGGAGGTATATTCGATTCCAACATCATACATCTTGCTTTGTTCAACAGAGATCTATTTTTTCTTTCAGCAAGACCATTTTGTTGTGGGGTGTACGGAGCGGATAGTCTTCTTCTAATGCCTGCATTTTTTAAAAATGTATTAAAATCTTTATTACAGTATTCTGTCCCATTGTCAGACTGGAGACTTTGTATTTTCTTCTTTGTATAGATTTCCATTTCATTTTTATATTCTTTAAATTTTTCAAAAACTTCACTTTTATTTTTTATAAAATAAACTGTACTGTATCTTGTAAAATTGTCTATAAAAGTAACAAAGTATCGGGATCCGGCCAATGTTGGAACTCGCATTGGACCACAGACATCCGTATGAACAATTTCTAAAGGTTCTTTTGTGGAATTTCCTTCTCCATTAAATGGTAAACGTGACATTTTTCCTTTTATACAGGTTTCACAGTCACCTAGTTTTTCATTTGTATTAAATTTTAATCCTTTTAATAATTCTTTTCGTGCTGCCAGTTTTAAGTCCGCTTCATTTAAGTGAGCTAATTTTTTATGCCATTTTATTATATTACTTTCTTCAACGTTATTAATTGTTTCTTTAGTTTCTTCAAATTTTATATAGTACAAACCATTTTGTCTATTTGCTTCTAAAATAGTTCTCCCGGTATTATCTTTAATAAAAGCTTTATCCCTTTTAAAAATTACTGTATTGTCATAATCAGTTATTTTGCCAACGGACAACAAGTTTGTTGACAATTCTGGTACATAAAGAGTTTCATTTAAGTTAAAACTGTTACCTTTGGTATTTACGACAATTTTTCCTTTTGCTTCTACAGATGTAGTATGTTTTTCAGATGCCAATTTTAGGGAAAGATTTTCAGTTTTTACCGTATTTACTAGCTTTTCTTTTTCAGCACTCATATGGGAGGTACATCCACTATCTAAGCACCATAAAGTGTTATCCAATTTTTCAGTAGATGTTAGGCAAATCTCCTGAATATTAAAATTTTTCGGTCGAATTTCTTTGTTACTAGTTTGTTGGATTTCTGTATTATTTCTCTTGCCTTTCCAGCATTCAGACGCTTTATGACCTATCTTTTTACATATATGACATTTGAATTTAAAAGATTTTTTATTTTTGCTATAAAATGCACCTTCTGAATTAATATTTTCTTCTTTGTTTTTTCTTGCTTCGGCTTCTTCTAAAATTTTTACTTTTAAATCTTCCGGTTTTGGTAAATTATCCCTTGTCTCAATGGCAATTCTAAAATTTTCAAAACTTGGTGGAAGACTGTATAGCATCATAATACTGAGCAATTCCGGGTTGATTTCTATTTCCATATCTTTTAACTTATCAACTATATCAAAAAAGTTATTCAAATGATTTCGCACGTTTTCAGCTTCAGTCATTTTCTTTAGGATCAATTGCTTTAGCAATGTTGCTTTCCTAGCGGGACCTTTACTTTGATAAATTGATTTAAGTGTATCCCATACATCCTTCGAAGTCTTGCAATTTTTAACTTGCTTCAGTTCTGATGGGGATATTAACAACAGAATTTCAGATCGAGCGAGTACATCTTCTTGCTGAAATTTTTGCGGATCAGTTTCCACTGCAGTACCATTCACGTAAGTCCATAACTTATTTTTAATTAAAACGGCTTGAGCTTGCACGCTCCATGTGTCATAATTGTCCTTTCCGAGGGGTTCAATTCTATAATGGGATGTTGAAGACATTTCTAACTATTTACCTTAAACCAGGAAACCACGCTCTGCTACCAATTTGTTGGATTAAAACCCTGGTTTAGGTGAAACAACTTTATTCTGTTACATACAGTTATTTAACTGTCAAAATATATTTTACATATTTTTATATATGACAAAACAAACATGAAACCATAACAACAGTGTTTTGTAGTAAGTATATTAAGTGTCTACTTAATATCCAACAGTTTTTAAATTCCTATTTATAATATATTACGGTATTTTTTCTATTGCGTTTCCATTCATGTTAGTTTAGCCATAGCGAATTTTTTTCAAATATCAAACACTAAACTTTTGTTAGGTTAGGAATCATTAGAATGATCATTAATGTTATTAAAGCCGGGATTTAAAACGTCTAGTGTAACATCCCTAGGTTACAGTTGTTCTTTTATCCCTATACCTTTTATGAGCTTAAGCAAATTACTATAAGTAGGTGTATTGTTCCTAATGTAACATCCACCAAAATTCCGTCTCTAAATGCCTAACTTTGGTACAATTGATATTAGACAGAGTTCCTGAGACTTTGCATAATGATCTGTCTATGTCTAGTAAGGCAATCTCTCCATTAACTACAGATTGATTAATCATGGATTATATATTCAGAATAATTTAGAATCCAGAAGATATTGTTATCTTATTACATCAGTACTTGTTTCAGTCTAAATTCAAAATCAAAGAATTATCTTATAAAACAAAATGAAACCTCTATATATCAATCTGATGATGCATTGTCGCTTGAAACAATGGTGATAACATGATAAAAGTAAATTTTAAGCTACATACAGTGGGATACATTAATACACTGTTGAACAGTGTATATTTTTTCCCATGACCTGACCTATAAGTCAAAATCGACCATTTTTGCTGTGGTTTATTAAGTTTGTTGTGATTTTCTTGTTGTGTTTTCAATACGTAAATAGAAATAGTGTATTGTTTAGTGTGTGGTTGTGATGAAAATGAAGATGCAATAAACTAGAAGAACTTATATATACATTATAATAATAACTTGAATTATATTTTTTTTAATTAAAATATTTTGTTTCCTTCTAATTTGTTTTTTTATATTTTATTTATTATGTTTTATCAAAAAAATATTTTTATTCATTAATAAACTTTTATTACAGTCCTAAAACTGAAAATAAATGTAGCAAATAACAGCAAGTATACTCAATTTCTTAGGATCGGATATAATTCTATACATGACTAGATATTTCATTAGAATGGGAAACATAAATCAGTAGCTTGCCTGCCAAACGTAACAAGTCTACAATTATCTGAAATTGAGTTGGTTATTCTAATATTGCAAATAGAATAACATCGAATGGATATACGTTAAAATACTTGTATCAAATCGATGTTATTCTATTATTGGTACTAGAATCGAGTCTACTTAATTCCTGGTAATTGTGGTAATATTTGAATTTTCCCGTCACACTTTCAAGCCAAAGCTATGCATCTTCACTGCGTGTCATAGAACTAAAGTCTGGGGTTATTAGTTCTATACTGCACGCCCTCTACAAATGGCTTTCCTTACAGTCAGCCAGTGCAGTTTTCACCGATCAAAATTTTATCATTAAGTTACTCGTCTCGTTGGTTGTATCTGGTTAAATTATTAGTCCGTATGGTTGATAGACTATTTCTTCTTTTTTTAGACAATGATACTAGTTTTGATAACCATTTTAGGTAATTTCGAAGTAGGAGTCCACATATCTGACGCTTCCTTTTTCCTCACAGAAGGTACCGAGTTGGATCAAACTGTTAGCAAAAAAGCAACATCCATTTATCTAGTAGACCGTGTGTACCATATGTTACCAGAGGAATTGTGTATGGGTTGTTCGCTATTATCAGGGGAAGATAAATTATCGTTTTCCGTATTTTGGGAGATGAATACGAAAGGAGAGGTATTAAATAAACGGTTTACGAGAAGTGTAATAAATTCTTGCGTAAAACTAGCATACGAACATGCTCAAATGATAATTGAGAATCCGAGTAAAGAATTTTCTACTACAGATTTTCCTACAATTCATAACGGATTCGCACCAAAAGACATAGTGAGGAGTGTTCTTATTCTACAAAGTTTGGCAGTAATACTGAGAAAAAAACGATTAGAAAAAGGTGCTTTGAAAATAAGCAATTTAAAACTACGTTTTTCCCTGGATCCCGATACTGGTGAGTTACCAACTGTGGTGCTAATTCTGAACAAGTTTACATTGGCATATACCAAGGCACACTTTTAAACTAATACGCCAAGCAATAGGGAGCGTGTAGTAAGTGGTTTTTGCTATAAAAAATTGTATAAAACCGAATGTGCTATTTAAACCAAAGGTAGTTAACACATGATTTTTTTACTAACATTTAAAGCCAAAAATCGCACTTTTTTCAGTTATTTATTTAGATTAGATTATGTAGGAAGTTGTTCTGTATAAATCTGGTTGCACGTCATCAAAGTGAACAAATACACATAAGACAAGGAATCAACAATATATAAATTTGTTTTTATTGGTACTGCAAGTTATTCATGGCAAGATTCTGATAAAAGGAGTGTAAAAACTACAACTACAATAGTTTTTGATTATAGATATATTGTGCTTCATGCTGGGAGTGAGGATGGTTTGATTGAAGGAGCAGAATCATTAAAATATAAAATTATAATTTATTGCTGTAGTAATAACAACAAAATGAAACTCTTTTAGTCACTAAAATCGCACTAAAATATATTTACATAAAGAATAAACAAAATAACAAATAAAAAATATAAATAGACACTTTATTGCTAACATTAATATTAATTATTTAGATAAGGATAAAATTGTAATACCAAATATAAAAATGTAAAAACTAACAAAAAATGAGCTGGCCAATTGTTTTGAGATCAGGGCTATTAGACCAAAACAAACACAACTAATCTAGCGTAGTCAAATAAAAAGAAGAATATTAGAAAAACTTCGTTTAGAATAATTTAAAAGCATTAGGAGAGATTAATTTTACTGCAAATATTCGCGAATTTGTATTTTTTTTTAATAGCAATGTGGTTAAAAGGAAACTATACTTTAAATTTATTACATTTACGGCCGTTTGCACCGACTTTTTTTTAAGGGACATTTAACTAATTGACCTTTAATTTTAATGGTTACTTAAGTTCCAAATGCTTTAATCGATGTTTAAGGGTCCCTTAAAGTTGGTGCAATGAACAAAAACCGTTAAGAGTACTTTAAAGGACCGTTAGTTTAATTGTCCCTTAAAAAAAAGTCGGTGCAAACGGCCGTTAGGGTGAAGCTGGAAAATCAATTGAATCTGACAACACCGAAAATATTATGAAGTTGTCTACGGTAAGAAGAATTAACTTAAAAAAAGGTATTACCTATCTCTTTATTGAATACTCATGCGCAAATATTTTTGAATTTTCCCCTTCCACTGCTAAAATATGACTACTTCTTACCATAGAACACAACGTATTGCTACCCAGGAATACCACAATTTAAATGAAAAAAAAACTTTTAGCTGTCAAAAGCTAGCTTCTATTTGCCGTATAGCCGCGGCAGCCCAGGCCCAGGCCATAAACCACAAAAAGGAGAAGTTTTAATTTTTATCTACTCCTATTAAATTATACATTAATTATTCAACTGCTTTTGAGAAATTAATAGTATCCATAAACAAAAAGCGTGAGTTATAATAACTCTCTAGAGAGTTATTACACCATACTGTCACAGTAACTATATACTGCCACGGAATCAATGGCGGTTCGATCCCCTTTGCCTACCAAACCTTTTTTTAATTTTGTTAATTGTGTTCATTTTTTACATAAATGTCTACTCAATCCATAGAATTAATACCTAAATCACAATTTAAGAGGGGAGTAATGTCAGTTGATATTTTTAAAAAGATATTTTGACGTTTTCAAATCTGTTAAAAATTATAAAGGTGTTAAGAAAGATGAATTCAGAGAGTGAAGATGGATTATTATGTACACCTCCAGAATTGTTCTTTAGGTATATTTTAAAGAACTGAGCAGTAAGTATAAAGCATCTCTGTGGACTTTATACTCTATGCTGAGAAGCACACTCAATTTAAATGATGAAATAAATATAAATTTATTGTTACTAACCCTTACTTTTTGGAAGTCCATCTTATTAAGAATAATAAAAAACTCTTCGTTTGAAACGTCCGTCATTGTAATTTAAACCATAATTTTTCAAATAAACTTGGAAGTTGCATTCAAACGAAGAGTTTTTTATTATTCGAAATAAATATAGAAAATTATTGGAAATTACTTGCGTTTCTTAAACGTCAATCAGATAATCATGTAGCTAAAAAGGCAAAAACATTTACACCAGAACAACTTAATAATTTCATGAAAAATATCTGGCGACAAAGGTACCTATCTAATAGATTTCACAATGATTCAAACGTTTTAATCATCTATTTATTGTTAAAGTCGTAGATAAAGTATAGTATTCAACTTGCGGTAATGGTCATAACTCACTTGATGAATTACAGCACTCGCCTGCGGCTCGTGCTGCAAACTTCATCTACGTGAGTTATGACCTACATTACCGCTCGTTAAATAATATACTATTATTTCGTTCGTGTACGCCGCTTGCTAGTTGTTATTGTGTTTTTCTTGTCTTTGTGTATTTAATATTAACGACTTGTGTGTGTACCTAGACTTCTCTTTGGATTTACTTTACTTTGGATTACTGATTACTTTTGCATGTCATACCAACACAATTTTATAGGGGGCACGAATATTTAGGGGCAACTACGAGAGTGGGAGTTGGTTCGCGCACGAGTATTCAATTTGTGATTAACGAGATGTGTCTATTAGATTAGTTGTTTCACATTTTTCTTAATTTTGTTGTTTTTTGTGATAAACAATTAATGAGATAAACTCAAATTTCACAGGTGTTATTCTTAGGTTAGGTTAAAGAACATTCATTCTGACGTTATTTCTAGTGGCTTAAAATCTCACTTTTAATTTTGACGAAGTAATCGTTGCCGATAAAAATAACCATAAAGTAGTCTAAGACAGTCGCTAAATTTAGTGGCTTAAAATCTCTTTATTTACTGGAGTGAGATTACGAAAACTCGATACGAACCATAGATTAGAAAGAAGTTTATAGATAGTCGACTCTAAGGGTTTTTTAAAAACGTGTTTCCAGCGCCGCTCGTGACCTGAGTACTAACTATATAATTGTATTTTAATATTATTGGTTAATTATAAGAAATGTAGCAGAAATATTGGAAATGTACTCTGGTACAAACGGTTTCAAAATGTACCAAATCTGTACAATTGTACCAGCTCTGGCAACACTGATCTAGTGCAACCAGATTTATACTGAACAAATGTTCGCAGAATTTTTGCTCATGCCTTTCGCAAAGTTTTAACAGAAATTCGAGATATACATTGTATAGTGCTCAAATCAGTTTTAAAAATGAAAATCGGATCATCTCTAATGCTTTTTTCCAGAAATCGCAGTAATTTATTGAATTGGCAATTACTTGGAAACTAATTAAACTTAAAAGAGCATGGAATATACAAATTTTTCACTAAACTGCAACGATAAATACTAAGTATTGAAGAAGTACCTAAGTAATTTATGACATAATCGTGAAATTTTGCGTTTTTTTCGAGTTTTCTTCTGCTGTAATTATTGGATCAGGTTATCCAAAACATAACAAAAATCATGCGTTTAACTTTAGCACAGTCGGTTTTCTGACAAAAATCACTTAATACATGCTCTTTGTTGCTTGGCCAAATTGAGATTACATTCGGTCCGATGTTAAAAGTTTGTGTTCTTGTATGGTAGTGTAAACATTAGGTAAAATGTTTATCGTATTTATAGTGCGATTAATATTGATTTTAGGCGAACCGTTGGATTTTTCGATAGAAGAAAACAAAGAAGCCAATCGCTTAATTGAAGAATTTATGTTGCTGGCGAATATCACTGTGGCACAACAAATATACGATCGATTTCCCGATTTGGCGTTTTTGAGGCATCACGAAGCACCTAAAGAAAAAATGTTGACCGACATAAAAAATAAATTGTCCGAATACGGAATTCACATAAATACGGATTCCTCGGCCGATATTGCCGCGTCCTTGAGGAAATACTTTTCCGAAGATCCTGCTGGTAAATATTTTTTTTATAAATGTAAAATGTGCTTACTTTCTTGTTCTGGCGTGTTCCGTATTCCTGCTGTATTAAATAAATAAATGTACCTACCTTCGAGGCGGTTTTTGCAATCTTTCAGGTGGGACATTTGAATATTTTATTGAGTTTTTAGAAAAAAATTACGTATTTTGGGGTCCTTCGAGCCGGATTTTTATTATTTTCATGTCATAGGTGATGTTTTAGACTTGTTTGTACTTAAATTAGATAAGTCTTCCATCTAAAATGTTGAATCCAATAGAAAAGATCAAATGAAACGCCAAGTCAAAGCCAGAAACTTTTATTTGGGTAAGTAATATACAATTATTGTAACTAATTTCGGTCTAAATTAGACCATCATTAGGCTGTACTGCCCCCCTAAGCCCAAAGGGCGTAACTCAAAAATGGCTAGTTGTGGGAATTAAGCGTTATATAGCTTATGATTTCGCTATATTTTGGATATACGTCTTTTTTTACTAGTGTTTTAGAAGGCCTAGAACGATGAGATCCGGCCAAATTTGTTATTAAAGTGAACGACTAGGTCATTGGGGAGACAGTAAGAGTAAAATCCAAAATATGGCGAAAATTGATATACGCCCTATCTTGAAAAAGGTGCAAAAATAGTTAACGGTGGTAAAAAATAATATTAAACTGATTAAGCAGCTACACCAGAGATAATATCATTCTAGTACAATTGAGACAACTGAACAAAAGTTATTACAAATTATGAAAGTATTAAAATTGTTTCTTTTTCTTTTGAACTTTTGTTCAGTTGGCACATTCTCACATTTAAAAATTTTTTGAATCAAATATTTTGGGAGAAAATTTGAAATTGAGAATTCCTAAATGATTGCAACTTTCACTACAGATACGTCAGTAACTCATATGAAGTAAGCCACTTTCTGATTTAGACGTTTTATGAACTTATAGCTAATAACCAGTTACAAAAAGGCCAATCTAATTAGGAGCTTTTCTCCTTATATTTTTTTTTCAAATTTGAATAATGCCAATATCATATAAATCTTGTTTTGTATCATACTGCACTAACACAACAGTTAGAACTCCTCAGAAAAAATTTGTAACCGTACCTGCAGTAAAATTGTGGTTTGAGGATCAAAATTTTAAAAAAGAAGACGACAAAAATGCGGTTCTACGTCGACCTTTATGTAGCTAACTTTACTTTTGGGTTATCTACGTCACAGCTCGAATGGCGGACTATTTAAATCATCCAAAAGTTGAATTTTCAAATCGACATAAAAAACGTGTGAGAATAAATACAATAAAATTAATTGATTTCCTAGTATGAGTTTGTACAGCCTGATGATGGTCTAATTTAGATCAAAACTAGTTGTAATAATTGTATATTACCTGAATAAAAGTCTGTGGTTTTGACTTGGCGTGTCATTGGATCTTTTCTATTATTTGTACTTGTTTTAATATTAACTTGGGATTTTAGGATAAATTTATGTATATTGTGTGAGTGAAGATTTTTTTTTATTTTTTCTATAATTCACACGTTTTTCCTCTAAGAAAAATTTTCATATTTTATTGGTGTTTGGACGAAAACAATTTTGTGGTTCTTGGAACCAGAATTTTTTCGTTTTCTTAGTATTTTGATAACTTATATTTTTTGATCATTTCAAACAACATTTTAAAGTATTTTTGTAGTTTTTAAAAGAAATTTTAAGCACTGGTGTGTTTATTTACGTATTTGTGGTCCATCGAACCTGATTATTGTTTCAATTTTCTTTGTTTTTGATAAACAATTTCATGCATATATAAATCGCTGCCTCAACTTCAACAAATTTGATAAAGCAACCCAACAACCATTAGAAAAAGACCAAGATATTGCAGAATTTTTTTGCAAATTTTTACTCCTATAGAAAGCTATTCTAGGATTGATCTTAACAACATAATATTCACAGCACAAAAATTAGAGACTGCAATGAAATCACTAAAACTCTAGCCCATTACTTGATGAAATTTCACCTGTTTTTCTTAAGAACTAAAAGAGCCATTGTCAGATATGCTAAATAACATAATAAGTAGGTACAGAAGATGAGTTCCCTGCTGCCTTAAAGAAAGCTGTGATAACACCAATTTACAATAAAGAAAAGTAACAACATCCATAAAATTATAGCAATCTGCTTAACAAATTTGTTAGCCAAAGAACTTACAGAATTTGTAACAGGCAATGTTTTACTTATGCAACAACATGGATTTCTCCCAGGAAAATCAACACTGACAAATAACTAGAATAAACATGTGGACCCTAGCGGATGACAACCGATTGATGTCATTTACCTCGAAAAAGCATTTGACGAAGTGACAACAGAGTAATTAGACTATTTTGGAGTTAGGAGTAAACTTCTGAAGTTGCTGGAGGTCTTCTCCACTGATTGCACTTTGTAGGTACTTGTGGATTCCTCCTCTATTTTGGAGTTAGGAGTAAACTTCTGAAGTTGCTGGAGGTCTTCCCCACTGATTGCACTTTGTAGGTACTTGTGGATTCCTCCCTTTCAAAGGAGCAAAAAGTATACATTGGTGTTCCCCAAGGATCAGTTCTGGAACTGCTGATGTTTATAGTATATTTAAGTGATCTTTATTAAAGACTACACAGACTATGCCACATTGGTATTCCCCAAGGGTCAGTTCTGGGACTGCTTATGTTTATAGTATAAGTGATCTTTATTAAAGACTTTACACAGGCTGTGCCTCATTTACTGATGATGGAAACCTATATATAAATCCTCTGCTAAATCATGATGAACTACAAAAGGACAACATTAGAAAGTGGACACATAAGTGGAAAATGCCCTTGAATGATTCAGAATTTGAACTATTTTTTTGAACAAACTAAAATAATATCAGTAACAAAACAACAAGAATTGGGAATCAATTTAACAACTGACCTTAAATGTGAAACTTATTGTTATTAAATGTGTTTAAATTGGCAGTGGTCTTACAATGTTATGTAACAGTATGAAGTCCAGTCTGTTAGGATCTTGAATAAGAAACAATATTATTTATTATATTATTAAAAAGGTTATTTTTATTAACTTCACAGATTTTTTTAAACATATGACATATATATTTATCTATACCTACTATGTCTATCTTAGGACTTATGTCCTGTCTTTCAATATAAAAGTATGGACACTAACATCACACAAATCACCAAATGCACCTTATGCAAACTGCATTTAAAGATTTATCAAAGGAAATGATCATAAAACTCTAAAATCATAAGAAAGACCTAAGATTAGAGCTGATATAAAACTGGATTTTGTAATTTCCTCGTTTTTTTATGACGGTAACTTTATTTTCTTTTAGGATAACTTTGGTGGTATTTGGTGGTCCTTGCAGTTAGATTTTTTTATTCAGGGTTGCCACCTAATTTGCATCATGAAATTCCCTGACTTTTCCAGGTTTTCCCTGACCAAATTTATAAAATTCCATGACCAATTTATATTTGTAATTTATTTTAAAGATAACATCTATTCTGTAAAATAAAATATGAAAGATATAATACCTCTTTACTTAAAATTTTTTTATTGTGTATAAAATATAATAATAATATAATAAAATAAATAAATAAAATAAACAGTAAACAGCAAAGAGACTGTGTAAATTGGGTAACGAAGCTCAGAAACAGAAAAAGAAGACTTTATGGCCTCTACCCATATGAGGTATTTAAACAATTGTTAGTTGCTCGTTTTAAACAAAAACAAAAGTATAAATCTTGAATGTGTTTGATGTATGGTTTAAAGAAATAATAAAAAATTCCAGAAATTTTAATAATTTCCCTGACTTTATCAAGAATTTTTAAATATTCCCTGACTTTATTAAAAGAATTTAAATTCCCTGACAATTCCAGGTTTTCCAGGCTGGTGGCAACCCTGTTATTTTATCTTTTATCTCATAATACAGATTTTCCAATTTTTAAAAACCGTTTCTAATGGTTTTTTTCTTAGGTAAAGCTCGAGAAGTAGCGCTGAAGCATTTGACGTTAAAAGCGATGACCAGAGCACAATATTTTTGTGCCGGCTTGAAACCCAGCGAAGAGAATTTCAAACATTACGCCTTAAGCATACCGATCTACACTCATTTCACGTCTCCTATTAGAAGATACGCGGACATAATGGTGCATCGATTGTTAGCCGCAAGTCTGAGTAAGTACCGAGTTATATAAAAGGATTTAAAAATATTTAGGGTCAATTATTCTTTTTTAGATTATAGAGATCCTCCGGAATGGGACGTCGAGTACGTTCAAGCTATAGCTAATAATTGCAATATTCAGAAATATCAAGCGAAAAAAGCCGGAGATGCCAGCAGCGAATTGTATTTGGCTCATTACGTGAAAAATCACCAACCGTTTACGGAATCTTGCGTAGTTGTTGACGTGAAAGAGAGCAAATTTGACGCTATTGTTTTGGCCACCGGTACTGTCGTAAGGATATATCAAAACGTAAGTTTCTAATAATGTGCCAATTCTGGGACCGAACACAGTTTAAACTATAACTACACCAACCTTCTATCGACTTAAGATATCCAGCAATTTCCTGATCGAAATCTGTGTAAATTATCCCGAACTCATATTATCACTCATAAATAAAAGTTAGGTTAGTTCCTTTTTCAGTTTTTGGTGTAGGGCAATACTCCTTCACACTGAATTTTATATATATGTTAGTATCGGAGTCAGAACAACTCCTTGAGGAAGTCAGTTTTTCTGTAAACTTCAATTCCTGATTGCTTAAAACCATTCTCAATATAGTTACGTTCTTTTATTCACCGGTGGCTCCATCAATGCACCAACCACGTTCATATATTCTTTGGTGAAATCTAGTTTGACGTAACCACGCGTTCATTTATTACTGTGTTGTGCACCAAAATTGCAAACCCATTCCATCGATGTATGGAGATGGTGGACGGATTTGTCATGCGTTTTTTTATATCACTGGTGACTCCAACAATTCAGTCATCAAAGAGTGACGTCACTTCCATCATTGATGAATACATGGTGTGAAAAAGAACGTACCTTATGTTATGTTCGCAGTTTAAGAGTCCTTATCATGTCTAAAACCGTCCTTTAGTATAAATTGGGAATCTATTGTCCTCATTCATAAATACTCTCAGTTGAAAAGTTTATATAGAACAACTTCTAGGATTATTCCAGCCGGGAATCAACTTTTGTTGCTATACCAAGAACGTTTTATTTGTTTAATAATTATTACTTCGCTTATTTATTGCCTTGTTAAGTTCTAAGTGAAAGTGACATCAGTTCTACTGTCTGAAATTTGGTAATTAGTTTCCAAATCTGTTAATTGTTACTTACAAAACAACTACTTTATACTTAACTGAGTCAAAAGCTTTTTTGATATCTTAGACAATAATTCTGTCTTTAAATCTTGCAGCTAATAATGTGGTTTAAAATTTTTATAATTATAGTAGGTATATATTTTTTACTGTAAATAAATAAATAAATGATGTATTGGACTTATTTAAAATTGTTTTAGACTTGTCCGAAGGGAACATCTTGGAGATGTGAATCGAACAGATTGATAATAACTTTTCCTAAAGTCAAGGATGTAGAGAAAGGGACTTTATTGGTTGAACTATTTTCTGTGGTAAAGGTGAATTTGAAGAAAAAAGATAGTTATCATTTAGAAGGACGATTGGTCGTACCCAAGGAGCGACACAGGAGACTAAATAAATTTAAAAGAAAAACGTCCATCAGTCAAAATTAATCAGAATATATTTTGGATATTTGTAAATTGGAAGATTTTTTATAATATAAAGTATATCAACGTGATTTTTTTTAATCTAATTGTGTTATAAAGGGTTATAGTACATCTGGGTAAGTGAACTAAATTGTTATATAGAAACAATGAGCTTGTTTTAGCATTTTTTTTAATCTTATTTTTTCAATTTTTAAAAATATACGTCGTCAGCTGGGAATCCAACTATGAAAATTAATTTTTGGTCTTAAAATTTGAAAAAGTTTCAATTTTTGACATGAACCGTTGGATTGGTTAAAATATGATCTACTCCACCTGTACAGAGAAAACCCAAGCAGTCTACTTTACTAAAAGAAGGAAAAAAAACAGAAGAAAACATTAACATAGGAGAAGAGATCCAATGGAAAAATAAGGCCAAATATCTAGGAGTGATACTGGACAAAGGACTAACCTTCAAAGAACACGTACAAACAACACAAAGAAGGCAAAACAAGCAAGAGTAAGACTAGCCGGACTCATAGGAAGAAAATCCAAACTAGCACTGAAGACAAAGATACATCTAATAAACGCAATCATCATTCCGATCATGTTGTACGCCTCCGTAGCTTTAGGTAGTAGGCATTTCAGAAGACATGAATTAATTACCACATTTATGAGTGCGTTTGCGTTGCTTACATTGTACAAAAAAACGATGATGTTACTTTTATTGTGATGTAGTTTTGTGAGTTCTACTCTTCTGCAAACTCCTGTAAAATCGAAGATCGTGGCCACTTTAATTAATAAATGAACATCATTTGGAGTTTCGACCATAAATTTGGCAATATCTTCTTTATTGAAAACCTTGGCTTTTTTTAGGAAAAGACTACAGGTGTTTTTTTTTAAATTTAAGTAATTTGTAAATTTTCCAATATCGAATTTTTTTAGTTTAATAACAGCCTTTGTCGGTGAGAATCGGGACCAAAGTGTATTGGGCCTCATAACTTTACTTAGTTCCAAAGTATACGCCAGTAAAACATTTTTAAAATTCGTGGTTCCTTTTTGACGATCCTACTGAAATTATCAAACTGCCTTTCATACCTTTGGAAATCGCGGAAGGCATTCATCGCAGTTATCCATTTAATTTTTTTATTTAAAACTTTAACAATAACCTCCAAAACCCTAACCCTAATCAAACAGGTGAATTTGTTGTTGCTTTGAGTAATAGGCTATTGGCGATGTTATACAGAAAAAAACTAAGACGTTCACGGGTTTTTATTACAGCAATCGTTCAATGAATTATAAAAGAAGACAAAACCGCTAAAAAAAGTGCTATTAAATTAGAGGGTGGAAATATAGTGGTGAAAAGGCACCCCTTTTGGTGTTCTCAATATAATATCCCGTTAACAAAGCAAAATTTCAATATATGGTTAAAACTTTTTGTACAGAATTAAATTTCCCGTTGGAATAGTATTTTCGAAATATTAAAGATTATTTTAAAAATTGTATGTAGTACAACAAAATAAAGGTAATAATACAATAATTTGTCAAAAAGGTTATCGGAGGACATATTCGTTTAATAAAAAAAATGCGTGATTGTAGAAAAAAAACTATTGATAAAACAAGTGCACTAGAAATACTAATCAACAGGTGCGAGCATTTTTTCAAACATGTCATTTATTTGTTTTCGAATTCCATTTGGTTATTCCACACTACATGGAGTATATTACTGTAGCGGATCTAGAATTTTAAAAATTACTAAATTGTTTTTAATTTTATTGCTCCAATTGGGTTACCATCCTCAACTTGTTATTTTTTTACACGATCCTTTAGTTTGGATCTAAATTTACAATCTGATGATGTTCAGTTCCAGGAAATGCTAGATAAAATAAAGATAGAATAATAGATATTCTTGATATCACTAAATTTTTATTTTATCAAAAATGTTTAAGTATATTATACCATTATCTACAAGATGGGTAAAAAAGAACATTAATAAATACCGAATAACTTGTTTTAAAATACGAATTTGTCAATTTCAACCTTTGAAACGATGCAATAATAAGCGAAAGGGTTAATTTAAAAATTTTAAAAATTATTAAAATAATAAAAAAAATTAAGTGTACCAGATTAAAATAGAAATTACTTAAATATACACGATAAAACTGAGACGCTCTTATTTACCCACCATTACATCCCAAAATAAAATTATATTAAATCATGCCTTACATAATTTTTTACAATAAAAAGTGAGTCTTAAAAATAAATAAATTTTAATTTGTATACAGTAGTTCGCCTTACATGTACATGTCAAAACCAACTATTGTAACTGTATAAATGAATTAATTGATATACAATAACTTTAACATGCTTCCCTTCATAGTGAGCCCGCCTACGTTATATTCACTTTATGCGGAATTTATTACAAATTCCTCCTACTGACTCCACCAACCCAAAGTAGGCTTACCCGATCATACTGTACACAACTTAGCCAGCCTATTGTTTATTCCCGATTTTCATTTGATATGTAAATTATCCGCTAGAATCACAACCAAATATCTTACAAGCATTCGTAATTATTTTATCTTGACACTTTACACCCAGATCTTTCAAATAGTTTCTAAAACGATTCCCTCGTTTGGTGTTATTAGCCGCTCTAGTGCATTCGGATCTCGTAATTTCACGCAGCGTCGGTAAATAATCCAAATATGTCGATTTTTTATCAGTGGTCAAAAGTAAAGCTTCTCTAAATTCAGTTTCGCATTCGTCCAGTCTTGTTTTCCATCTAAAAATAGTTTATTATAAAAACTAAAAAGTAACCCAAAATTTATTAATAGTATATAATAAATATCCATCTCAAAATCTACACTAAGCAACCTAATCCATATGACAACTCCACATATAAAGCAATAAAAATTTTAATAAACCAAAAGCTCAAGTCCCTCCCATTGGCAACGAACTAGAACCAAATTCGCAGTGGACCAGAAACATCAAAGAAAAAACAAAATTGTTTGCTGAACGTTTACCTAAAAGTATTTACACCCTACAAAGGTCAACAAAATATATGAGGTAGATAGAAAGTTAGCCAATATCCCACTGAATATACCATCAAATAATTGACCATAAACGAAGTACAGCAAGAGATTTGAACACAAAGAAAGAGCCTGGAATAGACCGAATAACCCCCAAAATGTTAAAGGAACTACCGCGCAAAAGTCTAGTTCTTATGACATAACACTACTTTACAATGATAAAAATATTGGCTAAAATTCCTCAAAACCGCTAAAATAATTTTGATACAAGGCAAAGACGCTACCCAAGTTACTTCATGTATGTCTAAAATACTCGAGAGACTATTGCTGCAAAGAATAATTTCTGACCCCTTTCTATCAATTTGGCTTCTGGAAAGAACACTCTACGATGCAGCAAGTTCACAGAAGAGCACGCAGTACTAATCTAGCCTTGGAAGATAAAAAATACTGTACTTCTACATGTTAGCCAAGCCTTATACAAGATTTGGCATAGGGGCTTAAACGGCTGCAATTTAGGATTTAGGGCAACGACCCACCGGGAGGGGTCATACATCAATCGAAAGCTTATGAGTAGGGGGTTAGATGGCGCGCAAACGCCTCCTTGAAAAGGGTTTTTACATTGATTTTCAATAGTAAAATCAGTTATCTGCATCCGAGATACAAACCTAACCTAACCTACCCTGAACTGAACAATATTTGAGAATTTTTGGTTCACATTTGAGACGAATCGTCCCTAAGAAAAAAAATACTGGCTATAACAGAGTTCAATCACCACAGGCCAGAGTCCTAACCTCTGGGTCGTTGCCCTAAATCCTAAAGTGGGACCGCATAAACTACAACATCAAGAAACATCTACCCATATCTTATTTAAAACTTTTGAGATCTTACCTGGGTGACAGAGAATTCTGGACACAAGTAAATGAAAATTTGTCTAAAAATATTACAATCAAAACAGGTTTTCCACAAGGTAGTCTTTTTGGAACTTTATTGTATATAATGTATACAGTAGTAGATCTGCCTACAGATAATGAAATAATCATGGGGATATTTGCTAATGACAAAGTTATTAACATCCAATTACAACGTCAGATATTAAGAACAATAAATATGTAACCTTTAATAGTTCCCAAAAGGCAGGGAACCAATTTATAACTACAAAACTCTTCCAAAAGAGATCCCGGCTAAGAGACCCTCTTCAAAGGGTGGTTCGACTCCAAGTTAATGCCTACTATAGAAAGTAATAAGGGCGCCACTATCTTTTTGTACGTTTACGATTAAGCAAAAAACTACACAAAAACTAAGGTGAGAAAGATAGAAACACCTAGTAATTAGTTTAATTAAACAAACAATAAAGAAAGCTATTTAAAACAAAAGACTTAGCACGCTACACCCTTAAGACCTATAGTCTAAGGTATATAAATAAAATGGTTTTTTAAAATATTGATTATTTATTGAAACTGTACTTGCCGATAATGAACAGAAAGAAATTGTAAAAAGTGGACTTAACTTTAGGTTTCTGTAATGTCTAGAATGGTGGCTTCAGATTCTTCGTAGAGAATTAGGGATGAAAGTTTCTGGGTGTTTATCTACTAGTTCTGGCAGCTTGAGATCTAGTGGATTTTTAAAAGACTCAGAAGTGGTTTAGATTCAGGCTTTGGCGGCCTCAACATCAGCTCCAAATGGTTTGAAGGACTATCTCCACATAGGGACCTTCCAAAGGATGCTTTCAACAAGGGCGTTATCTTTCAACTTAGCCTAAGCTTGGCTCGAACTTAGCTAGTTGTGTCTTCCAACAACCAAAAGGAAAGTTGACAAGACGAGATGATGGCTAATTGGTTATCACCAAAGCCATAAACCCAGTTAAAAAAAAAGACGAGATGCTGGAATGCTTTTCGAACTCTTCAACTGAGGATATTAGTTGAGAAGGGATAAAAATCCCAAATATTCAAGATGAAATCCCATACAGAATCACGCTAATCCATCCTCTTTCAGAACCGCAAAATACAAGAAGATTGAAAAGAAATTGGCCAGCTGTCCTAGCAAATGGTTGAAAAGCATTTTTCATTGGAGAAAATGTCAAATAAGAGCATAATTCTGCTCTCACATTAGCTTATAGAACTATGGTTGTTTTGATTGCTAATAAATACACAATAAAAAAAATTCTTACCTTCTCTCCAATCTATCTGGCAACGCTACATCCAAATTACTTTCCTTGTTACCATAACTGTTGATTCTACCGTTTATCAAATAATGCGTAAGCTCGTGCACGAATTCTGAGTCTCGGTATGGATGGAAATTTTCGTTAAGTTCCAAGCTGTCTTTGACAGCTGCACTTTTTCCAATATCGCCGTTGTTTTTGAAAATCACGTCGACGTTAGACAGCGAATCGTATATTTTACTGATCAGTAATAAACTTTTATCGTTTTTTATGGTCGATTTTGGTGTTTCGCTGGTTTTCTCAGTGATATTTTTTATCCTCCGTTTGGAATAATTAGGAGTGTTCAAGATATTCGGTAAATTCCACCACAACAGATCCATATTTAAATAATAAGGTATCCGGAAGGGTTCGTTGATTTCTAATATTTCGAAAGTTGAAATTAAGTTTTTATGTTCGAAACTGTCGCATTCCAATGTTTTTTCGTTTTCTGCTACTACGACATTTAATTCGTCTTCGCCTAAATGTTCGTCGCAACTGTTGCGTTTGTGTGTAATTTCGAGCAAAGCGGGTTTTTGTTGGATTTGGCCGCCGGATTGAAGCCAAAATTGCAGTTGGAGAAGAGTTTTTCGTACATCTCCTTTATTAAATTCCAATAAACTACCTGAAAAATTCGTTCAAAACAATAATAAACAATAGAAGTAAATCATCCATAGCACAAATGTGACTGATTGGTAAACGAAGAAAAATATCAAAATCAATGTCACAAAATTTATTTTTTATCAAATAACAGCAACTAGTTTCGGCCCATCTATAGGCCAACATCAGACTAAAAATTAAACAGAGAAAGTGAAAGCAATACAGATTAAAACAGCAGTATAAACCTACCTCAATAACTACAGTAAGAATTGAAAAAATTAACAACTTCCACCATGCTTGCATGTAGTAAAAGTGTATTAAACATTTTTGTGTCATTGAAAAACTAAAGGAAAAGTAATACTTGAAAGGAGAACATGATTAAAAACTAGGTGAGTAGTAAATTAAAACTGGTAAAGTTATTAGTTAATAACAGGAAGAAAATTGTAATGTAGCTTAGGATAATGATACCCAAAAGCCTGAAATGTAAACGAAAGTAAGTAGAAGCAATATTTATATAAGTGGTAAATAAAAAGGAAAATGGTCAAATACCTGTTAGCAAAAGCATAATGGAAAGGAATAAGAGAGCAAAATTCAATAGGATAAGGAAAAAAATTGTATGGGTGGTAAATATCAACATTTACAAATTTTGTTTTTTTGTTTTTCCGCACCTGCGAATTATCTACAACGTCACCGCGCTTAATAACCCGAGAAATAGTGTAAATAGAAATTTTAGTTAACGTACTAATTCGATTTATTACCGCATCTGATTTTTTATTATCTTCATTTTTCAAACACTGATACATATTTAAAATAACCCTCAGACACTGAATGTGTAAATCTTTATTGCAACATTCACTACTAACCTAACCTGTTGCGATATAATATCTTCTGAATTTAAATTTTGATCTGGATTTCCATTTTCTAATTCAAAAGGTCTCCAAATAGCTGCCATAATATATGCAACTAATTTAAGGTTATCAATTAATATGGGCAAAAATTACAATACGTAAATCAATTATTAAAAATTAATTACCGAAACAAAGATATATCTAAAGTTAATACTCAACTGCCCCAAATAAAAATCTGGACTCTCCGCCTCCGCACTAGACACCGACTTTATGAGCTATAAAAAACTGCAGCAAAAAAATAACCCCGAGATCCCTGCACGCAACAGAATACAGCGGACCAATAAAAGCCGTCAACAAGTCGCGTGCATGCCCCACTTGTTTTCGCGCTGTACAACTACTAGAGAGAGCTGGGTTCCGACGATACAGAGTGGATGTTTAACGGGAGAAATATGTCGTTTTCATGCAATTCTTTCTACTTTGAAGCCTAGTAAACTAACTCACTCTGTATGACACTTTTAAATGGATTTTAGCAATTAATATCGGAAAGACTATACCAACACTTACCTATTTCGTCTCTGGAAACGTACGATCCTTCGACAAGAAACACGATTTGCAACCAAACAGCCAAAGAAGACGCCGACAAAGGCAGGAACCGTATACATTCGTACGCCCCGAAAAACTTTTGCACGAACAAGGAAGAATAATCCGTAGTCGTTGCTATTACAGGTCTTTTACTGGTAGCGGTCAATTGCAGTAGAGCATTAATGAAACCGTCGTCTTGTTCGAAAACCAAATCGACGTCTTCGACTAAGAGCACGCACATCTTGTTTTTGAGTTTCTGATCTAGCGTTTCGTCAGTCTTCGACGACTGGAAGAAAGTTTGAAGGGATTGCGAATCCCGGTTTCGTACCTGGTGAGATTGCGTCGCTTCTTGAAGTTCTTGAAGCAATCGTTTACCTAAAACAAACGTCAATAACTCAAAACGGTATATGGTAGGAGCATCATATGGTATATTTTTGAAATCAGGAAGAAACGATCATTCCAAAAATATAATAATATACAGGGTATCCTATTTAAAAATATATATAATTTCTTTGTATCTCCTGAAAAACGCACGCTACTGTACTTTTAATAGCATTTTAACAAAATTCAGTCATAACCACACAACTTTTATTAAAAACTTTTTTTCCTCTAGGTAATAATAACGATGATAAGGGGTGGGTAATTTATAATGAATAACCCTGTATAATGCAAGTCAAAACTGAAGGTTGGGCTTAAGATTTTTCATATTTATGGTTGTATAATTGTCGATAGCTGTCCAAACTGATAGTAAATTGGTAGAAAAAAAATCTACTGTCAGTTTTAACTTAGATCATACAACTGGCATATAAATAGGTACTTACCGGTTCGTTTATTTGAAGCATTTAATTCGATGACGTTGAAATCCAAATCGTTACAAATAGCGTACACAGCTGTTGTTTTGCCAGTACCACAAGGTCCTTCTAGAATGATAATTTTGCCTGGTAACTTAGAACTGTCTCTGCTGTCGCCATCTGTTGTATCAAAATCGGATTCGCTGGTATCATTCTTTCTTACTCGTTTCGAATGTATTTCTTGACTAGAATACAACAAAACTAGGCATGTATTACTAAGTATTATAAAAAAAAGTCCTCCGCCAAGTCTATCCGCGATAAACTCAAAAGCTACTGCACACACAATCCTTTTGAGATATAAAATTTCTTTGGGATATTCCTCTTTTATAACCAGATCAACAAAAAAGTCCTTGATGGATTACTATACCCATCTTAATTTATAAAAAAAATGTTACGTCCTTAAATACTTTAGTTACCTTAAGCATTGGCCAGACTCACTTACTGAGATCACCTGCACACCATGCTGGGCAACTGTCACTATAAGCTGCGTACTCTCATAATAAACTTTTGGAACAAATTGAAGTAAAGACTGGAAGCTATTTTTATTTTTGGTTGAAAGTTTGTAATTGATTAATGCAGCTCAATATCTTTGGATTCTTCCCATGTCTTTTGTTAGCTTGAGGCATTCATCAAACATTGAATTATCAAGAAAGTAATATACTAAAAGGTGATCATTGTATAAGCATGAACAGAGAGTCGCAGTTAGTCATAATTTAAACATTAGATAGTTTAAGTGACAAAATGACCTAAAAATTAAATTATTTTTAAGATTTTTTTAGCTTGCCAGATATACCTCGACGATTATCTAATATAGGACATCTTCTGTCAAGAGTTTGTTTGATTTGAAGTAACAAAAATGATAAAGAGAGGGCATGAGAAACAGAAAGTCAACAGATAAATAACATGTAGAAAGTCCAATAAAGATATTCTACAATGAATTACAAATTACAAAGTTAAGAGACACTTACCTAAATTGGTTCCAGTCTTCCAACCACTTTTTCAAACGTTTTATCGCTTGAGAATTCCCAATTATTTCCTGAGAAGATTTTGGTTTGTACTTTTCAGTCCACATACAGTATTCTGTTGAATCTCCATCAGGTTTTTCTACGACGATATTATCCTTTCTTTTTCTACCACGTTTCCTTTTCTCGGGGATTTTATTTTCTTCAATTAACACAGACTTCTTACTGTAGATATGCCGAAATGACTTGTTAACTGGATAATCAGGATTTTCTTGTTTTATTTTATTTAACATCATCTTCAAATTTACTACTTTCTTTACTTCCATATCTATGTTGATATCTTTGATTGCACAAATTTTGGTTAATTTTTCGCATTTTAAATCCGTTTGTAAAGAAGTAGATAATTTATCAAGTAATTTTAGTTTGGATTGAGGTAGATCCCAAAATGAACTGTTACATTTTTGTTGAACATGACTTGTAATAGGAAACTCTTCCGGTTTATCAATAATACTGTAAAAGAGAAAAAATATCAACAATATTACTCTAAACAAAGATCTCAATTTTACCTGTTTTGTTTCTGAATAACTTTCTTTAAAGAAGATGGTATTCCACTCATCAAGAATTGTTTTCTAGCCTCTGCAACTGCTGGATCTATTTTTGGTTTTGGAGTCAATTTGGCAAAAACAGGAGCAATTTTTAATGTCTTTTTTGGTAAAATATCATTTGTTTCGTCATATTCACTTCCAGAAGATAATTCTACAGCATCTGACTGATCTAAAATAAGAAACCCAAAAAAATTAATAAAATTAAATTAAAGTATGAGACAAATTTTACCTGAAGGTAGGTGTTCTATGGGACTAACTGTCAATGGTGTTGATACAGCAAGTTCCTCCTGATTTTTGCCTTTATCAGTCTTAATTTTTATTTTCAATCTCCATGATTTTAAAGAATGTGGAGAAACTATAGATTCCTGGCTTGTTTCATCCATGATTACAAGAGATTCTTTCTCGTTTCTGTGAGATTTGGATGGTTTAAGTTCTTTTTTTGATTGTTTTGTGTTTTTAGAAATACTTTTTTTGCTTTCTTTTGTTATTTCATGTGAATCATTAATAACTATAATTGGAGATTCACCTGTTGTTAAAACATCTTTTTCTTTATCTGAATTTATGTAAGACAGTAAGTTTCCCATTTTATACTTTGTTTGATTACTACCCTTGTCCAAATTAACAATACTTTCATCTTCTACATTTTTAATTCCATTATGAAAGTAGTTTCCTTCAGTTTCTTCTGATAATTCGACTTTAAATGCATTAGTCTTTATAACCCCATTGCATTTTTTATTTTTTTTACTTATTTTCTCTTCTGTTAGTGCCTCACTGGAATTTTCCAAGGTTTTGTGATTCATTGGTTTTAAATTTTTTAATGTTTTTGTTCTACCACTCTTTCTTTCACTGATATTAATTACCTGCACATATTAAATCACAGCAATACTCAGAATACTCACAAATATATTAATTAAAATGTACAGTTATACATTACCTCTTTCTCTTCAAACTCTTCATTTTCTTCACTACTGCTGCTTATTTTCTTGGCTCTTTTTCTTTTAGAATTTATAACTTTCTTATTGTTATTGTTGTTACTTTCTACTTTTAAAAGTGTTTTAAATCTCTTTGAACGTTCTATTAGTTTGTGCTGGATTATTTCATCTTTTTCTTGTTCAATTCTTTTCCTTTTGGCTCCACCTTTTAGTTCTGACCAGTTTGAAAACAAATGTCTCCTTGCAGCTAGTTTTTCTTTATTGTCTTCAAAATTAGCAGATTCAGGCAATTCGCTAAGATCTTTACCTGGTGAATTTAACCCTATGCTTTTATTCCTAAAAATTAAACATTTTGAGTATTTATATCATTTAATAATGTAGAGTACCTTTGATCCATCATAAACTGAAATGCATTTAATTTACAGTTTTTGTTCTCTTCACAATCTAGTTTTAACGAATTTACTTCTGTTTCCTTATTTATTTGTGAACAACTAGTTGATACCTTCAATTTACTTTCTTTTATTATGCTTCCTGTAGCAATACTTGAATGATTTTCTTTAGTATTCACAATTAAATCTAGGTTTTCATTAGGTGCATGATTATCTTTGGTAGATATTAATTTTGATTGCATGGAATTATTTGGAGAGAATTTTAAATTATCTGATAATAATTGAGTTACATCAGTGATAACAGGATCAGAGTGTTTCCGTTTCTTTTTCTTTTTTCGTTTTTTCTTGCTTTGGTCTTGATTTGTATTTATTTTTTGTTTACATTGTGGTGAATTTTTATTTTCTTGTATTATGGGGCTCTTAGAATCAACTTTTGCAGGTTTTACTGGACTTGAAAAGTAGTCTGTAATATCTTTCATTTTTCAGATTTAGTCTGATGCACATTACAACTAAATAATTAACGTATTAATATCACCATTGTCTAAAATGGTACCACTTTCATTTTAGCGCCTAAACATTTAACTGATGACAACAAAAGTAAGGTTATTTAGGTTTGTTCTTTATTGCTGAACTGAGTTCATACTGCACTGCACTTAACGGAACCAGATGCTGTTAAATTCAGTGAACCTGAGACACGAACATAAGAATATACGTTCGTGACCTGAGACCATAGAATAAAAATTAACAGTAATTTAACACAAAAAATATTTAACTATTTATATTTTTATTACAACGTTGTTTTAATTTATAATTATTATTCACATATTTCACTTCACGAGCAAAGTATAATATAGTATAAGTAGTTAAAATGTGAAATAAAACATTTAAATATGATTTATCGTTCCGTAACTGACTTAAAACGTCATAATAATCTGTGACGTGACTTGTCATTTGTTAAAGAACGAAAAAAAGTGTCGTCAAAAGAAAAACAAGAAATCATAATTAAAAAATACAGTGGATTGTAATTTTATATTTCAATGGATTTAAATCCATAACCTTCACAATCATTATTAAAGATTCAAAAACGAATAACAATTTTAGGTAGTTGATATCAACGTCAGTTTTAACATTTGTATATCTATCAATTTCTATTTTTTTAGGTAGAAAAGATGGAAGAAGCATCTAATGCCGATATATGTAGGGTATGTAGGTCTGAAGGATTATCAGACAGACCTCTTTTCCATCCTTGTATATGCACTGGAAGCATCAAATGGATTCATCAAGAATGTTTGATGCAATGGATGAGATACTCTCGTAAAGAATATTGTGAACTTTGTGGTCATAGGTTCTCTTTTACCCCAATTTACTCGCCAGATATGCCAAGAAGACTACCTGTTAAAGATTTAGCTGCAGGATTGTTATCTTCAATTGCAACTGCTGTAAAATATTGGTTCCATTATACACTAGTAGGGACTGCTTGGTTAGGAATTGTACCATTAACAGCTTGTAGAATTTATAGGTATATATAAATATCACATTCTAGGATTATATGAAGTACTGCCCTTTAATATTATTATGTATTTTTCAGAGCACTGTTTGCTGGTACAGTAGATGCAATTTTAACACTACCATTTGAAATGTTATCTACAGAAAATCTTGCTTCTGATATATTCCAAGGTTGTTTTGTTGTTACTTGTACACTTTTTGCATTTGTTGGATTGGTTTGGTTAAGAGAACAAATTTTACATGGAGGAGGACCTGACTGGCTACAGAGAGATAATGTGGTTCAAGAAGATCCTCCAAGAGTTTTAGAAAATATTGCTGAAGAGGTGGCTGATGAAATTGAAGAAAATGTTCAAGTGCTAGATGCAGGTAATATTAGTAATAATTTAGTTTTTTAAGTTTTTGTTATTTATTTTTCCTTACAGGCCTTGCAGTTGAAAATAACCAAGAACAACCAGAAGAAGGTGATGTTAATGTAGCAGAAGATAACAATTGGATACCAATGGAATGGGACAGAGCAGCAGAAGAAATAACTTGGGAGCGTCTGTTAGGACTTGATGGTTCATTAATGTTTCTAGAACATGTTTTTTGGGTTATTTCTTTAAACACACTATTTATCCTTACTTTTGCATATACTCCTTATCATATGGGACTATTAACTTTGTCTCTATTTAACATGAGAGATGCAGCTGCAGCTAGCCATTTTGAAGGATTACTAACAACTTTAGTGGGTTATTGTTCAGTAGGTAAGTTTATTTTATTAGTTAAAGTAATATATATAGATTAATTGTATTTTTTTAGGTATTTGGTTAATATTATTTCATAGAATAGCAGCTTGGATGAGTTTCAATAAAACCAAAAGAATAATGGGACTTTGTTATGTTGTAGTCAAAGTATCAATGCTTAGTGTAGTTGAGATTGGAATAATTCCATTAGTCTGTGGATGGTGGTTGGACATATGTTCTTTAGCCATGTTTGATGCTACTTTAAAAGATCGAGAAAATACGTTCAGTTCAGCGCCGGGTACTTCGATTTTCATCCATTGGCTAATTGGAATGGTGTATGTTTATTATTTCGCCTCGTTTATATTATTGTTAAGGGAAATCTTGCGACCTGGGGTATTATGGTTTTTACGTAACTTTAACGACCCCGATTTCAGTCCCATACAAGAGATGATCCATCTGCCTATCTTAAAACATATCAGAAAACTGCTTATATCAGCCGTTATATTCGGCAGCGCCGTACTGCTAATGCTGTGGCTACCAATAAGAATCTTGAAGGCTTTATTACCATCTTTTCTCCCCTATACAGTATCTTTGAACAATAATGATTCACAAGTTAATGAATTATCTTTGGAGCTGTTGCTTTTGCAAGTTATACTGCCTGCTTTGTTGGAACAATCACACACCAGGATATGGTTAAAAGGTATGTATTAAAATCCCTGAGGCAAATGGCAATTTTTATTTTTACAATTTTTTTTAATAAGGTTTGGTAAGGAACTGGTGTCGTGTTGTGGCTTGGATATTGAATATCCATTCTTATCTTTTGGGGGACAGTGACAAAAAGGAGAATCAAGAAGGAGAACAGAATGAAAATGGTAACAATCAACCTGAAGTTGGTGCAGGTTTGGGAGCAGTGCATCAAGCTTTGCTGATGATGGAACCACCTTCAGGTAAAGTATTCAATAAGTTTTTGATATTAATAATAATATTTATTTTTCGACCAATATAAGTTAACAATAAATTTCTTTATGACCGTAGGGTTGCGCATGAGCTGTCAGCTACCATCACCAAACATTTTGCACAAATTTTTTTTTAAGTATACAATATTATGATTACCAAATCTATTTATTGTTAACAAACGCAATTTAAACATATAAATATAAATATCTTAATTTCAAAATACACATAACTCTATTCTACAACTCATAATGAAAAACACAAAAGATACAATGTATAAATACAAAGATACAACGTATTTAATGCAAAAGGTACAATGTAATGAAAGATAAAATGTACAATGCAAACAAAAGTATAACTTATACATTTCTGGAAGAAAGTTAAAAATTTTTCCACTTAGATAGAGATAAAACCTTTGTGATACCTATTAATAACTCGTCTGTTGAATATCTAACCTTTTTATTATGTACTATTTTTAAAATTCTTTTTTTTAGTATTTCCAATTTGTTTACATGATTTGGTGTTGTAGCACCCCAACAGATGATTGCGTATTGTACTAATTAATAGTATAATATTCGTAGATAAGTAACATTCAATATATTTCTAAGATATTTAAACTTAAATAAGAACATCCTCAATGTATTAGTTGTATTTTTTATATGCGATCCCATCTTAAGTGGCTGTCAAGGGTAACTCCTAAATATTTTATTTTTTTCTTTTCTAATAATTTTATGTTTTCATTATACTTAAAGTTAAGTTTATCAAAGTCAGGCAAGTGATTACTATAATTGGCGAAAGGCACATAGAATGATTTATTATAGTTGACCGTAAGCTTCTTATGGGTACACCAATCAACAATGTTCTGTAGGTCAGTTTCCGTTTTGTTTTTGAGCTCATCCCAACTATCTGCTTAGCAATAAATGGCAGTGTCATCAGCAAAACTCACTATATGTCCTGTGGTCCTTTGCATATACAAATTATTTACATATATAGAAAACAAAGTAGGACCTAAGACTGTTCCTTGAGGAACACCAGTTTTTATTAACTTTTCACTGTTAACTTCATTGTTTACTCTAACTTTCTGGTATCTATTTTTGAGGTAACTTTCAAATAAGTTCAAGACCTTTCCCCACATTCCTGTATTCTCTAACAACTCCTTAACAACTGCCCATGCTGTACTGTATCAAAGGCCTTAACCAAGTCAAGGAAAACTACCAGGGTTGGTTTATTGCAGTCTACCAATCTATATACATTTACCATCAATGCTAAAATTGCGTCAGTTGTAGATATTCCGTCCTGAAACCCAAAGTGTTTATTTGAGATTATTTGATACCTATTTATATATTCTTTCAGTCTTGAGTTCAGCGCCTTTTCTACAACCTTTGCAAAAGCTGAAATTAAACTTATAGGCCTATAGTTTGTTAACATCTCTTTACCTTTTATAACTCTTTTACCTTTTTTAACTCGATAGGAAATTCTCCTTGCGAGAATATTTTATTTTAATAGATTCATTTTGGATATTATCCATTCCTGGAGATTTTTCATTTTTAAGTGAATTAATTATATTACTTATTTCTTGCGTTGTTACCGGTATTAAAGCCATAGAATTGTTTTGAACATATGTTCTAGACGATTCAGTTTTAGGAGCCTTTAATTTTTCTTCCAGTACCGTTCCTTTTTCAGTAAAATGTTCATTGAATATTCTTGCTATAGATTTAGGATCTGTTACTCTATGTTCTTCGTCAGTAAGAATTGTTTCAATTCTTTTTGTGTTGTTACTATTCCTTGTTTTACCCTGCAACCAATTGAGTACTTCCCACAATCCCTTTGAATTACCTTTATTTTTTTCTATTTGTGAGTTATAAAATTCCTTTTTTGCCTTTTTTATTATTTTGTTAGTGATATCCCGATATTTCAGGAATGCTGCCTTTTTATCTGCGTTATTTATGTCTGCCTTGTATTTCCTGCATAACCTGTTTCTTTCTTTAATTGAATTAATAATTCCGTCAGTTTTCCATTGCTTCCTTTTTTTATATTTTCTGGGTTTACTTATAAATTTTTTATATTTATCCACACATAAATTTACAACATATTTTAAATATATCACTTTTTCATTTAAATTACTTATATTATAAAAATTTTCCCAATTATGATTTTTTAAATCTTCTCTCACCTTTTGGACATCAACTTTCTTAGAAATATAGTTTGTTTGGATAATTTCAGCTTCTAAAGGAAGATACGTAATGGACTAGTTTAGTGATTTTTTTTTATATTCGCATCTTATAAAATAGGTTTTTAGTGGTTCAACTGTACAAATAAAATTTTTATAAAATTAATCCTCTAGCCATAATCGGCTTTTGAAATTTAAATTTAATGGTTACATACGTCATAAGTGGTAAGTGACGTGTTTCAATAAGATTGGTAGAAAATTTGCGATGTTGTCGATATGCTTTAATATTAACCGAGAAACTTATCTCTCTCTCTTATTGGTTGTCATTAAAAAGAGATAAACATATCGATATTTTTGTTATCTGATTGACACTTTATCAAATAAGGAGTAAAACACTAAACAAAATATTCTGTCATTTTCGTTAGTTTAATTTGTTGTTTGGTTGTGTTTGGTTTGTGAAAGAAATTACTTCTATACTATTTTTGGTTCGAAAATAAAAATCCCTAATATCTTCTCTTGGTGTTATAGCGGTTCCTTCAAAAATAACCAATAGAAGTAATTGTTCTCTCGAGGAGCAACCCTTCTATCGGTACAGTGAGAGAACGAATTTCAAGAATACGGTTTTGGCATTTTCAATAGAACCACGCCCACTTTCTATTGGCTGTTCTATTCTATCACCGTCAAGAATAGGGGTCTTGTTTGTTTATTACAGATAAACACGATTTTCTCTCCTGTCATAAATATATCTTGTCAACGCGAGAATACATCCAGCGCCGGATTCCGTTATGAGGCTAAAATAGGCCAATAGAAATATTAGTAGGTGTAGCTTGGATATTTGGCGGACTTTTTCAATTTGTGCTTTCTAGGCTATAAAGTAAAAAAAAATATAATTGCACTGTAAAAATGTATTATAAAGGTGTATTTTTTTATTATGCCAGGGAATAATTTCAGTTTTTTTTTTAAATAAGTTTAATTTAATTAATATACATGTTTTGGTTATCAGTAACTAAATTAAGGGTAAAAATACTGAGGATTTTTTATTACTTATTTTTTATTTCCATCCTCCAACCTCCGAGAGTTGAAATATTTCATAGATTTGGGCAAACTATTGTAGTTTTAATCCATAATGAAATCCAGTTTTTATCAAATATTTATAACTTGGGCATCTATTCCTATCTGCTAAAGCTGTGTTGTAGTCATCACAAGTTAGCTGGATATTGCACTTAACCATTTCTAATGCTGTTCCTGCTGTATGTCCATTCTTGTAGAGACGTAATAACTGTTCTCTTACATCATTACTAACTTTCCGAAACCGCAAATAATCTGAATTGCCTGATTGTGTGTTACAATAAGAGTTATTTCACAAGGTGCTTTTTGTAAAAGTTGGAATTTTTCTTGTACGCCCATGTATTTTTTTCTAATAAGATGAATTTTTACTGTTAATTTTGAAGGGCAGTTGGTATTTCTCGTTTTAATTTGTGAAGATGGTTCGTAAGTTTTTGAGCACCGAGTAAAGTGGTGACATCTAAAATTAAATTTAAACTTTATATGGTAAATAAAACTTTTTATATGTTTACTAAATAATTTTAATAATCTCAAAAATTCAATATATATTATAATATATCATTTAAATATTTCACTTAAGTTTAATCCGTTCTCTATCCTCAATAACCGTATTATTTATAACGTATGATGAATTGGTTAAGTTTTCAAACTCTCTTAACCATTTACCAAACACTTTTTTGTTCGTGCAATTAACAAAAAATTGCAACTGAACGTTAGGGAACTTATCTTCACCTTCTATTATCTTTTTCTCCATAATTTTTGTTCCCCAGCCAGGTGGCAAAACAGACTAAAAAATTGGTAGATTTAATTTAATAATTGTTCTTATTACTACCTATACGCCAAAAATAGATATTTGATTTGATACTCACATTAATGAATTTTTCATTTAACGAGGAAGACACAAAGTTTTCCATTTACACGTTACCTAGTTAAAATTTTCCACAAAAAATCAATACCTTTTGTTTACCTACTTTTAAAGACTATGAAATGAAGACAAGATCAAAGGAAAACAGTCATAAAATAATAAATACCTGCTTAAAACCTTAAAAATTACTTTCAGTTTTACCGAGTTTAAACGTCACGTAAAATATCAACGGTAGGAACTCCGCCCACAAGCATCATTTTAATTGGCTTATTTTAACCTCATAACGGAATCCGGCGCTGGATGTATTCTTACCTTGTCAACTGGTACAATCAGTTAGTCACAGAATACGGTGTTTTGTGCCGCCAGTTCTTTGAGAATACTTGAAACGAACGTAGCTAAACTGTGACAACGTTGACTTTTAAACACACTTCATTATTGGTTATTATAGTTGGCGCTACGTTTAAAACTTACTAATTATTTATTGCTAAATTTTACGAAATGAGAAAAATTACTTGCAAAATGAATACCAATATAAGTAAGTCGGTATCTTATCCTAAATATATATTGCTATCATTTTGATTAATATGATCCTACTAAACTAGTCCATTGTTGCCTTATGATCCGTGATATTTGTATCATAAGTAGCTGCTACCAAACCATTGGTATCATTATTATTATAAAAAATATGATCCAAGCAGCTTATTATTGTATACCTTTCAACTGTACACTTTTGTCCAATTGGTGTTATATGTAGTAAGCTTTATTTTTGTCCAGTAAAGTTGAAGTAATATTTTGTTTAATTTTAGGTTTCCAGCCATACGTGCGTCCGTCGTTTTTCCTCGCCAGACTAGTGGGGCTGTTGATTGGTATCTGCATTTCCTTGGTGGTGTCCAGTTTGATAGCTTTGACTGTCCCCGTGTGGTTAGGACGAAGCGTAATGTCTCTATGGTTAGTAGGAGCTCCGCCTCCCGCAGCTCAGATTTCCACCACGGATGCACAAACCGAAGTCAAAGTGCACGAATTATACACAGCCGCGTGCGGTTTGTATCTATGTTGGTTGGCAGCAAGAGCGGTGAGTCTAGTACTAGGCTGGTTACCGCAAGGAAGAGCCGCCATGATGGATAGACTAAAACAATGGTGTATACTGGGGTTGAAGACTGTAGTGGCCAGTACGATCTTGTTGGGAATCATCCCGTTACTCTTCGGTCTGCTGTTGGAACTTGTCGTCATAATTCCGCTTAGAGTACCGATTCACCAAACCCCGATTCTGTTCATTTGGCAAGATTGGGCGCTGGGGGTTTTGTATACGAAAATCGCTTGCGCCATCACCATGATGGGACCGGATTGGTTCTTAAGAGCCGCCATCGAGAGAGCCTACAGAGACGGCATACGCGACATGAACCTAACGTTCATCTTCAAAGAACTCGCCGCTCCTGTTATAATCAGTTTCGGTCTAGCTCTGGCCACGCCGTACGTTCTAGCTTATTCCATCGTTCCCGTTTTCATATCCAACGTTCAACTGAGAAATTTCATGGCCAGAAGACTGTACCCGTTTCTACTGTTGGTATTTCTCGTAGCTCTCGTCGTACATTTCCAGGTAAGACAGTTCAGGAAGTTGTACGAGCACATTAAGAACGATAAATATCTAGTCGGACAGAGATTGGTGAATTACGATCATAGAAAAAAGGTGCAGTCTTCTGGTTGAGGTGAGACAAGTACGAGATATCGAAAAAATTCCGCTGACTGATTAAATATTTTTGAATTGTTAAAAGTTGTTTCCGTTTCTCTTTGGTTACCGTAATTATTTCCTAGGTTTCAAAGGTAACGAAACGATTACGGTAATATTAAAGGATCTTTTTATTTTTGTCTGGCTTTATATTTTGTTCGAATTAGTGTTTAAAATTTGATAATGATATATATTGGAATCGACGGTAGTTGCAGTTATATCGTTGTAAAAAGTGGCCAAATTTTTATATTTCGTTCTGTTTATTTTATTTGGTCATTTGAGAACATGTAAATAAACTTCCTAGCAGTGATCACAGCAGTTAACAGTTGGGGAGAGTAGGGAAACTTAATCCCATTTTTTTTTTTGTATAATTTAGTTAAAAAAAATTATTCATATTTCTGTTAGTTTCAATATGATGTCCTGTTTATGAAGCAAACACTAAGTATATTAAAATTAGAAGAAAAACATATTTATTCGGGTCATTGGCTTTTGAGTTTCACCCTGCAATAGGGATCAAGTCTCCTACCTTAAGGGAGACTTGATCCCTCGTGTGGGGACACATGATTACCTTGATCGTATTTCTCTTTACCAATACTTTTATGGTAATATTGCTAATTTTTGCAACCGATTATTATTAATAATTCTTTGCAAAAACTTTATTGTTCTATCTTAAAACAAAAAACAATGGTTATAGAAATAAACATTGGTTTAATACACATCTTAGACATGCATTAAGTGAGAACTTACAAAAGAAACAAATGAATCATCCTATCTAAAAGTCAAAAAACTAATTTAACCAATGGTAATATTATTAGGAAATCTAATTTTAAAGTTAAAATATCCACGTCTTATTTCAGGTTTTGGCAACACTTCTTACACCCTCTCTTGACATGAGTCCCTCATCTTTAATTGTGGGCCAATAGAAGTGCTTTTTACGTATTCTTAAAAAGTTCACTAATATTTCGGTGCTTAAAATATCATTTTCGGTCACCTGTCCTACAAAATATGATTTTCCTTTTTTCGTTTGAAATTCTACCAACACAAAGTCTTTAATTTTTGGGCAGCATATTTCAAAAAACCCGTCCTCACTTATGTTTGACCAGTCACTTTCTTCAGCCTTGATATCAATATCATCCAAAGTGTCGCTGCTATCTTTCCAAGATTTTGAACTATCACTTTCTTCGTCTCTTTTCTATTTTTTTTTGCTTTTATTTACTTCAATCTTTTCTGCTCTACCAGCAAAACTTCTTTTTACACTCGAAGCCTTTTTTTCTCTTTCTTCGCACTCTGCTTCTAACTCCTGCATCTCCGGCGTCTCAGTTATAACCCTACAACGACCTCTTTTACGTCCTTTTGATAAAGAATTTTCTGACATTGGAGGTGCCTTTGTGAATGGTCGAACTTCCTCTGATGTCTTTGCCGTCGGAGCTAAGTTTATCACTTCCGACTGGAGTGAGGATCCCGAAGGGCCTGCAGGTGGTAAAATTGGTGTTTGTTCACAGCGGTTACTCTCTCCTCCTGGATCTGGTCTGTCAGTCACCAAGCTAGTGTAAAACTCATCTTCTCTAAAAATGTTGGAATTCAATGGTGAAATCCCTGACACGCGGAAGCCACTTAAAATGTTTGCTGGAGAAAATGCCTTTGGATAAGATTGTCCAAGAAGGCCTGGTATTTCATAAATACTCAGATTTTTTCCTGCATTATTTGTCATCCAATGGCAGCGTTAACAAAACCAAACCATTATCTCTTGTAAAATTGATCACTTCAAGATTTACGTGACTGTCATGATTATCAAGGATAACGAGATGCTTGTTATCAGAGCTACAATTGGAATATTTTTTGAAGTGTTCTAAATACTTTAAAAAATTTTCTTTTGTCATCCACTCAGATGGATGACATGCTCCTGCCGAACCCGGTGGTGCCCCTAACACCATGCGATCTTGCCATTTAGTTCGAGGAAAAATAAGAAATGGAGGAATATGGTTTCCACATGCATTCACTCTAGAACAAACAGTTACAAGCTGTTCTCTTTCACCCGATGTCACCTTCGAAACTTGTTTCATGCCTTTCTGTCCAATAATCTTAGATGGCTTGTGCACTGTTGTCACCCCTGTTCCATATTTTTTCAGGTGTAAACTGGTTTTTCTGAATCGTACCTCTTAATCTCCCAAAAAATGTGTCAACAGTGTGTCGATTAAACGCAGTGCTACGTGCTAAGCTAGTTGGCTCAGGTCTTCTAAAAGACAACTCCGCGTTTCTAAGCATGAAGTTGCGAACCCAATCCCGGCCAGCCATTTTTTTCTCATCCCAAAATGACGGAACTTTTTTACTGTTTGCAACTGCAAACTCATAAATATCCCAATTGTCTTAACTTAAGAATGGGTAGACCATAATTTAGTAGGTAATCTGTAAGCTGTTTTTCTTCTGCGTTAGTAAAAATGAGTGATTTTTGAAACCCAGGTAGATGATCATCCCCCCTACGGATCACTCGTTTTAAGGTCATAACATTAATATGGTACTTTTTTTGCAGTGCCGTTATAGGAACCCCCTTTTTTAACTTCTGCAACAGCTGCTAACAAATAAATAAATAAGAACGTGCCTCTTAACATAAATCAAAAAAATATTCATAGGGGATCATATCTCACTCTCACAACAGGGATCAACTCTCCCCGAAATGCATTTAATTTTAAGATTGGTAACACCCAAAACATAACCTCACAAACCAGGTTTCCAAGTATATCAAAATGTTTGTAAGAAAGCATCAAAACTAGCCGCAAACCACAATCCCCTTTCAAGAAATTTCCTGATAAACTAAAACAAACATAAAACTTACCGTAAAATATGTTTCACACCCGAAAAATCACAAACCTTTTAACACCATGCGTACAATCGGTGCGTCTCTTACTAAATGTTGTTTATAAGCTAACATGTGGTCTGTTCTATACAATGTTGCCAACATTCTCGCAAAAAGTCATTTGAGCGCGAAATTTTAATGGGGGATCAAGTGTACCTACTCTCCCCTAGTTATTTTGCTGATTGAGAAGAACAGGGTTCTTGTAGACCCAATATAAGGTACCCTCAAATCATGATTGTATAGGCTGAAACTTAAAAACTACCCAGTAAATTTATTTTATAAGGACACCATTAAAAAAATCAACTTAACCCATGAAGGGGTATAGCTTTATTTTTAATTAATATAACACTTCGATTGTTCACGATATGGTGAGTTTGTCTTGAATGTCAGAGTTCTACCAAAACCGAAAATTTTAATTTGTTAATAAAAGCCAGAACAAACTATTTCGGCAAATAGATACGCTTTTTTACTATAAATTTAACGTCATAATGGTATGTAAACCAAACATTCGTAGACAACAACTATTCGTATTTTTGTGTGTTACTATACAAACAACATCTTCTGCAAAAGGAAAAAACACTTTCCAGATCATAATGACTTCCAATGAACCAATCAAAAAGAGGTTTCCAGTGCTAAAAAGAGTAACTAATATCTAATTAATTTTTCTAAACTGGTGCTGGTATAAAACATCTCCAATAGTTAAAATGGATCTTCCTAGAGATTTTAAAGCTAGAACCAAGATCTTCTTCCATCCTTGGATATAGGCCTCTCCCAAATCCCTCCATTGGTGTCTATTTCGAGCAACACTTTTCCAATTCTTTTTGCCTATTTTTCTGATGTCGTTAGTCCACCTCATCTGTGGCTTTCCTCTTATCTCTTGTCATTATAACGTTCCATGTTTGGTATTCTTCCTGTCTAGCGGTGTGTCCTGCGAAGCTCCACGGCGTCTTTTGTTTTTGCTTTCCATTGCTCTTCGTGTTGTGGCTAGTTTGTTTTGGTAAGGGTCCATGTTTGGCACCCATACGTCATTATCGGGAGGATGCATTGGTTAAATACTCTACTCCTTGGATACTGTGGTATTTTGTGGTTCTCTAATCTTGCTCTTCTGGCTATTTCCGCAGTTTCCTTTGTTTATAATGCACCAGAGGTCGAAAAATTGATTTTAAAATCATTTTCCCCAAATAAGCGAAGCTGGTACCATCAAAAGTTTCAACAGGAACCTTTAGAGCTTAATTTCATAATAAATCCAGCTTAAGTTAAAAAAACCATCCCCTAGATTACAGTTTACAATGTAATATCCAAAAATTGGACGTCCAATAGCTTTTTTAGACTATTCAGAGTTACTACCACAACGATTTTTCAGACTAGGGACATGAAAAAAGATTTTTAAATTAAAAATATTCAAATGAATTAAAGAAATCTAATATTTGAAATATGTTTTTTGGATGATTAATAGTAAGTACCACAAACATTTATAACCAGTGACATGAAAATTATTCTAAAATGATTAAAAAAAAAATTGTTAATTGAAATGAGGTTTTTTTTAGTATTTAAAGAAAAATAAATCCTAAACCGTTATCAACTAAAATTTGATTGTATTTATGTGATAAAGTTAACAGTAACTTAACTAATAAATAGTAAAATGGGTATATATTATAGAAAGGTATTTTCTTTGTATTTTACTGTGTGTAATGTATACTACTTGCGCACGTATTCTAGGTATGAGGGGTTTACAAAGGCCGTGACAATCTCTACATAAAATGTTGAGAAAAAATTTCTTCATATATTTTTTTATACTTTTTTACCGTTCCATATAACCCATCGATACGGGATAATAATTTTACCTGTAGTTACTTTATTTGTACTAGTTTTTGGTCTATATAGACCACATGGAAGAGTTATATGGAATGGTAAAAAAATATAAAAAAACGCGGATTCCATATATTTTTACTCTGGGAAATTCACTTTTTGGTAGACAATCCAGATTTTGCAGTTTACATTCATTTAAATTTTTTCTCCATGTTGCCTATGTTGATCGAAATACGGCAACGTCAAGGGGTTGAAGAAGGTGTGTACTGTTAGAGGGCAAAAACACTGAATGAATATTATTAATTAATTTTGTAAAGATGTAAAACTTTCGATGACAAATGACTTCCCAGATTTTCGCCAGTGCATAATTTCGCCTGTAAGCTGTACCTACCTGGCATGTGTTTATGCTTTCTAGGCATGTTTCATATAACTCTGAAAAATACATTTTTTTACTCAAATCGTTGAATTTAAAAACCTGTAAATATTTTTGACTAATTGAACATAGTTTACTGTTTTTGAAGTTGTGAGATATTATGCCGTTCATTACAGCAATACAAAATCTTTTCTGGTTTCTGAGCTATGACTAAAGCCGGCCACTCACGTTCCAACGCCGCAGTACGATTTTGTCGAATGCGATTGCAGTACAATTTCGTTGAAAATCGAGTGGGAACACACACGTATAACGACTTTGCAGTACGAGTTTTACTTTCATGTGTTAAACATGTCCGAATAAAATATACTTTTAGCGGCTCTTGCGCTTTGTCTAATTGACAAAAAAAACAAAAACGTAGGTGGTGGCTATTAAAAAGACATACGTACAGTCACGTCCATTTATTACAAGAATTGCGATTATATCCAGATGTTCTAGGAAGATCTTGATCGCCAAAAAAAGATAGCAAATCAAAGTACCATAACTTTGGCACCAGATTTGCAGGATTTCTTAACTAATTTTAACTCCCTTTTGTAGGATGTTCGAAAATTATTGATTTTCTTTTTTACGCTTTCCTCATTTGCATCCGCTTTTTCTTCTTGAAATTTAGCAACTAAAATTTTCATAGCTCTTTTCCTAGCATTTTTATCGTGGTAAAGTGGCGATTTAATTTTCCATAGGCATTCCTGCTCTTTATACAACTCAAAAATTTGTGCCATTTTTTAAATTAAAATCTAAACAATCTAATCGGAAGCTGCCATACACGGTCAAACATTCAATCCAACCAACGCACGGCGTTGTACTGTGGCAGACTGACTTGTTTGTCTGCAAGTAAATCGCACCGATTTGGTCGAACGGCGGTCATACACGATCAAATTATGTTCAATTTTGTCGCATTCGACAAAATCGTACTGCGGCGTTGGATCGTGAGTGGGCCGCTTAAGACAATTATGGGTAGTAAAAGTTTAGAAACTTGACATAAAATAACAGTTTTATTATGACTGACTTATTAACACAGTCTATACTAAAATACGTTCTTATGAACCTCTTATTGTTAACATACTGACATCGGTCGTTTCAATTGATTTCAATACTGTCTTACACGAGATGGCGCTTAATTTAAAAGTTGCACCAAAATTCCATATAACCCCTATTATTCCATATATACCCATTTTGAAAGTCTCTAATAGCTGATTCAGATCTTTTTTTACTAGGCTCATTATAGTGTTATAATTTCACCATGTAGCTTTAAATAGCCTCAAATAGAAAAAATTTGGGCAACGATTTTGTTATGTCAGAGGTGGATGGAAGCCTACATATCGATTTTCGGCCTGTGCATTCGCTGCCATCTTCAATTTTTTTGTTTTTCTAAAATAACTCGTTCATTTTTAACTTTAGAGCAAAAATAATGGTATCCAAAGTTGGTGGAAATTTGATTTCCCACAATTTTAGTCATTATCATTTTTACACTGGGACCAACATTTGCAGAGATATTTGAAAAATAAAAAATTACGTAACCAGATGTAAAAGACGTAAAATTCCCTTCTACATTCTCCATTACAATTTTTTATCAGTAAACTAGACGTTTAAAAAATAAAAAAATTATACAGGGTGTTTCATTAAGAACTATCCATATAGTAATTGGAGAAACCTTAGCACAAAAAATGAAGATTTAAGCCAAAACACTTAGATAAAATATTCCTCCTAACCGAGGTATAGGTTGTTTTATTTTAAATATTCTAAATAATTTTGGTCCATAGTTTTGACACCCTCCAATATTTTTTGTTCAGTTTTTGTTACCAGAGGCGTGCGGTAGGGATGGATACTTTCTTTTATCCCCTTACAATTTATGCCACTGTTGTAATAATTGTTTCTGCATTTTCAACAAATTTGGATACTACCATTTTAGCTCTAAAGTTATAAATTAACGAGTTATTTTAGAAAAAAAATTAATTTCAATCAAGATGGTCCTTAAAATTGATATGTAGACTTCCAACCACCACCCCTCCGAAGTTACAAAATCGCTGCCCCGAATTTTTTCTAATTCAATGTCTGTCCCACCTGGAAATGTGTTTTTCTTGTTTTATTAGAAATCTCATTCCAAAAAGACTCTACGACTATTAGAGAAATGCCCCTGCTCTGCTGTCGCCTATTTTGGCTGTTGATTTATTGACTTATTATCTTGTTGACTATAACATCAGTTCAAATATTTTGATATGCTGTGTGTAATGATAGTTTACATTTCTCCTAAACGTAAATCCTTTATTTGATGACGGATTGTTACACTTTCAGCGGTAGTATATATATAAATAAATATCTATCGGTGATTTCCTGTCAAATGCATGGAAATTTGTATTGAATACAAAGTATTTTTAAAGTTTGAATATTTGTTATTGAAACTATCGCATTGAATGAAAATTGTGCTTTAAACACGTTGTAATCATTTTCGAGAATATTATCTAATTTTATAATAATTGATATCTGGTGTTAGGTGTGATATTATAGGAATGAAAAGTGTACAGCTCGTTCAAATGTATACCGTTTGAATTTTATCTAATAGTTATTGAAAAATAATAAATAGGATGTTTTCAAACATTTGCAAAGATTTTTTTGTAATAAAATACATTCCAATTTCGGCTTGAAAAGTGTACAATTATTTTTAAACTTAAATGGTATATATTTGAATTTATTTTACATTATAGAATTTGATTTTTATTTTAAAGATCTTTAATTTGATTGAATTGATACTGAATCATTTTTTTAATCTAAGGATAAATTACTACATCAATTATTATTTTTTATTAATTTTACAATTCGTAACTGTTTTTGTATATAAAATAATTTATTTTTATTGATTACAAAAATGTTCATCAACCAGAGTTTTATTTGTTCTTGGTCCTAAACATAATAAAGAAATGATGCCAGTTTTGAAATTTCGAGCATGAAGACTTTTTCAAAATATCCCCAAGGAAGATATCGAATAAGTCTGCAGTTGCACGTTCTTAAGATATCTTTCAGAATCTTTCATACTTTTTTTGAAAATGCGACAGTACAGGAATGTGCTGACTCAAAGGTGTAGAGATATGAATATGAATGTCATTACTTCGGTGTGTTCAAGGAAGAAATTTATATAATCTACAGCTGCAGTTAGAATTGAAAACGAAACATCCGAAGCTACACTGATTAAAAAAGGGGTTAGACAGGGTTGCATTTTGTTACCACTGCTGTTCCCAAGCTATTTTTAGAGAATCTCTAGAAGCCATATTATCAAAAGGCTTAAAAGTGAATAGCATAGCAATAAATAACATCTGATAAGCAAACGATACCGTATACTTCTTGCAGATAATATAGAGGATCTATAGTTTTTGACGGACCACATAGCATTCAAATAAATCCATACAACGCCAAATTGATTGTCACATGGCTTGGAATGCCCATAAATTAAATTATGAAGATCTTATTCAACCCAAATCCTAGTACTATCAGTAATCTCACCAACAGTGATATATATTACGTTGTGGCTATATACAAGAGTTATTAGACCTACAGATCATTGGTACATCTAAGGATCTAATATACTTTCAGTTTTGCATTTTTTATTATTTATTATGCATGCTTTTCAGATAAAAGTATCCACCTTTAATACTGGTATTTAGGAAAAATCCAAAAACACGTCAATTTATGTTGGAAGAGGCAAGCATTATGGCTTATTTAAACTTACTGGAAAAGCCACCCCCTCAACCCTAGCAGCATCCCTTTTTTTAAATTACTTCTCATATTTTTTATGTAAAATTTGGATACTCCCCTTTGAGCTGATTTTAAAAATGTTGTGTGTTCAAAATTAGTAGGTACCATTCACTTCCATACGATGGTATAATCTATTTTGAAATGCCTCTGACATTGCTTAATACGGTTGGATTTAATTGTCGACATTCATTTTCTATCCTCTCTCGTAAATCATCCAGAGCATAAACTTTTGTTTTTAAATACCCCCATAAAAAGAAGTCTAAGGGTGTTAAATCCGGTGACCTAGGTGGCCACTCCATCATCTGCCCTCTTCTACCTATCCAACGAGCGGGCTGTTTGGGTTCTATTTTTATTCCATATATAGCCTTGGGGCTTAAGCCCCCCCAAAACAACGACTCTAGTTGCGCCTATGCTTTTAGGGATGTGTATGGAATTCACGCATAATATGTGGATCACTTTCAGCACAATATCTACAATTATGCTTATTTATCAAGCCATTTAATGAAAATGAGCATTCATCAGAAAAGCAAATATTTAACAATTGTGGATTGTTATTGATAAATTGCGTCATTGATTCGCAAAACTCTAGACGACGATTAAAATCATGTTCATTCAACTCGTGCACCAACTTAACTTTGTATGGGTGGTACGTGAATTTATGTAGATCTCGGAAAATTGTAGAAGATGAAACACCGATCGCTCTACTTATTGTTGACAACGATTGGGGTTGTTGGGCCTCCAAGCTGACTTGCCCTAAAATTGCCACTTGGATTGCTTCGTTATTTACGAGTCCCTCTCGCTTATGCACTTTATTGCAAACAGACCCTGTTGTGGTAAATTTCTCCATCAGTTGAATTACATAGGTACTTATGAGTTGCATGTCTTCCATCATGTAATTCGTTAAATATTCTAGCATCAGCTCTTGCACAATTATTATTTTGGTAGTATAAACCTACAATTTCAATTCTTTCTTGCAAGGAGTAAACCATTTTAGCGAAACAAAATAAATAATGTATCAAAGTACACTATCAATAGTGACTACAAATTCTAGTTGACAATGTCAAATAAGGTGAAAGTGAAAAATAAGTAAAATTTGTGCTATTAAAAGAAAAATTGTTTATCTCATAAACTAACCACTTTAATCTACAAGTATTATACATTTTTGAAGTAAGTTCAAAGAAGAGTATCCAAATTTTACAAAAAAAGGTGAGGGGGTGGCTTTTCCAGTAAGTTTAAATAAGCCATAAATTGACATGTTTTTGGATTTTTCCTAAATACTTACCAGTATTACAAAAGTTATTAGAGGTGGATACTTTTATCTGAAAAGCACTGTATATTCTCTATTTCTCTAAGAATAGAAAATAATTGAAGCTTTTACATATTCTGAAGGTGTCAAATTGGGATTATATAAGGAAGTTTAGTTTTCTTATAAATGCAATACAATTAGGCAGCCACAGTAATGAATTTATGACTGTAAGATAATCATTTAGAGACAAATACTAGTTATATAGACCACAACACCCAGGCAAATTTTCAGGGGATGTTTTTATATACCACTAGTGGAAATAAAGACCTCCTCGAAATGAGCAAAACCTCCTTTGAAGTTACAGAAATATGCTCTTTATTTGGATTCTAGGGTACTATAGTATAGATGCTTTGTGGTTTTATGAGAAGCTTAATTTGATTTTTTATAACCTAAAACAATTTAATTTTGACGTTTGTGACTTCGATATGTCACTGCGAAAAATAGTTCTTGTAACGGGGGCTAACAAAGGGCTCGGTTTTGAAATAGCTCTGAGATTGTCCCAACGTAATTTTAAGGTAATTATGGCCGATAAGGACGATCAAACAGATTCTAGAGAAAAAATCGTTTGTCATTCTGGTAACAAAGATGTTGATGCTTACCCATTAGATTTGTCATCTTTTGAATCGGTTAAACGCTTTGTTAAAAAATTATCAACCGAGATAAAACATTTAGATGTTTTGGTGAACAACGCAGCGACGTTTTGCATGAAAAAAATGAAAACTGAAGATTGTTTGGACGGAGTAATGCAAGTTAATCATTTAAGTCCTTTTTTGTTGACTGCTTTATTAGTGGATATGTTGAAACAATCTGAAAATCCAAGGATTGTATTCGTTACATCTAATGGTTCGTTCGCTCATAGAATGTCTGCAGAAAAACTAAAAACTCCGGATTACTTCGTACCGCATTTTATTTCCGGAGCCGTACATTATTACAACACAAAACTTTGTAATATGATAGCGTCTAAAGGATTTTCACAAAAACTTAAAGATTTAAACATAACCTCTAACTGCGTACATCCACATATGATGAATACGACATTCCTCACTGCTGGCCACAGTGGAGGCATTTTTTCCACTATTGAAACTTCTGTGGCAAAATATTTACTTCAAAAGTTCACTAAAGATGCTGTACACTGTGCAGATAGTGTGTGTTTTTTGGTTTGTTCTGATAGAGTTAGAAATATTACCGGGAAGTACTTTTTCAATTATCAGCCTCATCGAGAACCTAGCATATTGGAGGATCAACAATTTTGCGATGCAATTTGGATCGAAAGTGAAAAACTTACGGGATTAAGAGAATGTCAATAAACTTGAAGACAAAACTGTATTTCATTTATTTATTTGAATCAACAAACGCCCCAATCTTGTAAGCTAAAATGGGTTTGTTCGTTTGGTTTTCATGTTATCCCCAGTTTGTCTAAGTGGAGTGTACGTAGTTTGATAAAAAAATATGGGGGAATAATTTTTCATGAAAGTTGGATTAATTTCTTTCGAAGTACTCTCTTTTGCTAGCGATGCATGCATAACAGCGTTGAATCTATTATTAGAAACATTTCTGGAAGACTTCTTTCGGAAAGGCCTTCAGCTGCTCCGTCATGGCCCTCTCAATGTCGATAATGGTGTCAAAACGCTCATCTTTGAGCGCAATTTTATTTTTGGGAAGATCCACTATTCCTTCAAATTAATTTCTGCATAATTGATCAACAAGGAGATAAGCAAAATAGGAAATAATAATTGATAAATTATTTTATTTATAAAGTGTCTAGCAATAGTATAGAAATAAAATATACACTCGTATAAAATAACTATACCTGGTTCAGTATAAATGTGGTTGAACGTTTGCTACTGTCAATCAGAATGTTTTTTCACTGTAAACTTGTAAATATTGAAATTATAAAGCTGCAAGTTATTAAAAAAAATAAATAAATGCTTTAAGAAAGGTTTCGAAATTAACTGTATATCTAATACAACTCGAGGGCTAATAAAATATAGAATTCAAACTGGCAGATTATATACATACAGATATGAAAGTTTAACAGAGAATAGTAAAAAGCCATTTAAATGTCCATTGACATATGTCAACTTCATTCGGGATGCTTCGCTACAAATATTCGAAAATTACTGGTTTTTAATTAATTTGATTAATATTAAAAGAAATATAAAATTAAAAACCTAACCTAACCTAACCATATCTTTGGCGACAAGTGCAATAACGGTGACAGCTTGGCTTAAAGGACTTGTCAAAATGACATTTGACTAAGCAATTGTGACTATGTATAAAATTATAGTGGTATAGACTATTATTCCTATAAAATGACCAAACAGCACAGTGCAGAGTATTGTTCATACAGAGATTGTCCAAATAAATTTTATTCAGAAAGAAAAATATAAAGTTTTTCCTTCAGTTTATTTTTTTTTAAATTGTTAAAATTAAAAAAAAATAGATACGGCAATGGAAATTGTTATTGTCCCCGAGTCAACACTGCAATTTTCACTTATAATATCACAAGAACTTAATTATTTCCGGAAATTTTTCTGAGGGCACGAATTTTCTTAAAATATTCTTGTCCGAAAGGAAATTACCAGGAATAATTTAAGCTTCGATGGTATTTGGTAAGAAAATTTCACCCCATAATTTGGGAAATAATAATTAATCCAATCTGACGTATGTCACAAAGCCTCATAATTACTAGTATAAGGTTTGTTCCCTAGAACAAAAAGATACTGGAAGGAGTATATGCAAAATGACCTTGAGTCCAGAAAGGAGCTTGCATATGGCGCTCATTTTTGATATTTATATGCCAATATTGTTTTGACAGTATACTGTTAACATAAACAATGCGTCATACAAGGAGCTTCAAGATGGCCGACTTCCGTCGCAAATTTTCCTTAAAATTAATATATCAAGACGCCTTCCTGTTTCTTTTTGTTCTAAGGTTTGTTCATACAGAAAATCCCTGACAAGTTTCCAACATGTTGTTGATATAACAGGTTGGTGACAACTAATCATTGACTTGTCCCTGATCTGTCGGTAATTCGTAAATATCCTGTGTGAACAACTATTATAAATAGACGGTAATTTGTATCACAGAACACAAATTTTGAGTGTATTCTTTTGGTATTCTGATAGTGTTGATGATTCATTGGCAACTGCCCGACTGACTCTAAAATGCTATATAAATTCTTCAGCATTATATTGTAGGACTGTTTGATTACTACAGTTTTTATTTTTGGGTTTTATTCTCTCCTCAAGAATATCTTCAATATCGGAATCTGTAGAGGATGCATAATGTAGGTCGTTAAATTCAAACGCATTCATTGCTTCAATATCAATTTTAAATGCAGAATAAATAATAACTTTAACACATACTAAACTAAACACTTAAACACTATTTAACATCATAGAATAAGGCTATAAGTAAAAAAATTCAAATCAATCAATGATCGGTATTGTCACAAATCATTTGTTAGTCACAGAACAAATCTTGGACAATTTACTTGAGATTTATCGGCAAACGGTTTTGACTGTCCTCGAATTGTCAGAATTTTCTGTACGAACATCCGACACTTTGCTTGAAAACTGTCAGAAATCACTGAGAACAGACAAATAAATACTGCGCAGACTCATGATGTCCCCGACAGGTTTCTGATTGCTGTATGAACACCATAGAGAAATATAACATATTTTTATTAGTCTGTCGTCTCTACGTTGAGGTTTCAGCGTTCTATGTCGTTTCAACTGTCAACTGTCACTTAAATGTCGTGGCACCAAGAAAATTTTTTAAATTGCCATGGTTAACGAGTCAAAATTAAGACATTTTATTGGTTAAAAAGTAGAAGTGTGAAATTTTCTAAGGTCATTGACGACGGATTTTAAAATATTTTGATGTTTTGCTTGCTTATTAACACTAGAGGTAGTATGAGAGAGAAGGTTTTATCAAGATTTTTTTTTTCACCTGTCAAAATATCACAGTTTTGTGATTTCGTCCAATAAAAACGCTTAATCTTCAATGTTCTGTGCTAAATGCTAGCCAATCATTTCGTTTTATACTGATAAAACCACTAGTCGTTCTAACAGTATTGATAAAATCATGTAACTGTCAAAAATTCAATAACAATATTGAACAATTAAACAACGAAAATAGTGAAAATTAGTAAAAAGATAACAGTAAATTATTAAATAAAGTGGTTTTTGTACAGAATGGTTCAAAAAATAATCTTCTCAAATACCATTTGTCCTGTTAAATTTTACCAGATAAATTTTTAAGGACTCGTGGTATTACCTTTGATAAAACGTAAACATTTACATAGGGACTCCTAGTCTACAAGACGCTATTGCTAGAATTTCAATATACAAATATTATATCCATGAAAAAATTTCGACGCTACCTGTCAGCAGTCCTAACCGAAGCAAAGTTTCGGCATACTGGTCACAGGGCGTTTATACAGATTACCCATAAATCTATCTCTTTTATGGGACCTCTAATGTTTATAAACTCTTCGGTTCTGAGCATTAATCTGTGCTAGTGTAATGTAATCAAATAAAAAGAAGAATATTAGAGAAACTTCGTTTGACATTTACTAGATTCTAATTGGTGAAAACGAGCAAAGGGTGCGCCCTCTATCTGAACTACTAGAATGGGCGAAAACAAACCCCAATATATTTAAAAATGTCCACTAAATTAATCACCACGCGTACCATCTTTCACTAACGATCTTTACCACACAAAATTCAAAATAGAAAAGGTTGAATTAACATTGAATCAAATAGCTGATGTTATTGTTTTCCCCATTTCACTGACAGTTACTGCAGCGCCAACTATCGGAAAAATTTTCGCGAATACTATTTAAAATGCTTGGCAATACAGTCTCGTTCTGACAGCTGTGACGTGCAACCACATTTATACCGAACGAGTTATAGACATGCAACCTTACTTTTTATACCTCGATTCTATCGAAACTAATACGACGCGGCTTCGATTTATCTTTTTTTATCGATTCATAAGCTTAAAATATTTCGATTTTCTTCTTTGGCAGACAAAGACATAGACGATGAACGTTTCACTGGAACTTGCACGGGAATTTGAATGTGGTGAGAATTTCGATTCTGAAAAAACATTCATCGAAATTGACATTTCTATTTGATTATTTCATTAACACTTACTCCAGCTACGTTAATCGTAACGTGCGTTGTTCTGGTGTTAGAAATTTCGTTGTTTTCATCGGAAATAAAATGTTCGAGATGTTGGTCCAACTGATTTCTTCTATTTATACTAAAAATTGTTAGAGTAATTGGTTATAATAGCTAGGTTAGGGTTTCGCTGGTTACCGTTCTCAAGCAGTCAGAAGCTTGTGCGCAGGTTTGAGACGGTTCGAGAACGGTAACTGGCGAACCCCGAACAAAGTTAGTGGTACAATCACAGTCTGTCCGGAGTATCTTTTCCCAAGCATCACGATTCAGGTACCCAGGAATTAAATCAAATGATTAAGTCAAACGGAGGGACACCTATTGTTATTAACAATTTAATTATTCACACAATCAGAACGTCCAATTTCAAATTGTTCCTTTTTTAGTTTAAAAACTTTTGTTTTATTTTTCCTTTATCTTGTTTCTAGAAAAAGTTTTAAAAACAAAACAGTTATAAGAGCTTGTAATCTTCAACGCTGGTTGGGTGTGCACAGTTATACTGATCTTAGAGGGAAATACATCCAGGATAATCCCTTAGGGCTAATAACATCTAGGCTTTTCAATCTGACGATGCTAGTTTTTAGCGAAACAGCTGTAATTGAATTTAAAACGTATTTTACGAATAAATAGTGGAAGTTTCATTCAACCGTTTAATTGTTTACTGTTCTTGCTCACTATTATGTTAATAACTTTTTTTATATTCAACCAAAACGAACAAACAAAGCTTTATATTAAGCCTACAGTCTTATACTACAACTTTATGGAATTTTTTACAACTTATTGCGTTTTACAACATTGTTAATAAAATTTTTCGAGACAAATTTGTTTATAAGCGTTTTTAAACACTTTAGACTTGACTAATCTCGCTAAAAACTTAGTTGTTTGAATTTTCATCTAGTTATAACAAAAATAATATAAAGTTTACGGTTTTGACTATTAAAAAAACTTCTTAAGGTTGTGGTACATGTCTGTAGCTTTCAATTATTTGGTTTGCTCAATTTGGTTGAACAGAAAAAATGTTATAATCAAAGTAATTAGCACAAGCCACCCTCGCTGAAGGTTATAAGCGCTTAGAACGGTTTTGTTTTTATAGCTTTTTCTAGAAGCAAAAAATCTTGTAGTTAAAAGTTTTTAGATTAACAAAGGAACAATTTAGCTTGGGTGGACATCTCTATCTTTATAAACACAAAAGTTCTGATTGTTTAAACAATTAGGGGTCCCAATTACAGCTATCCACCCTCCAAGATTAGGATTCTTAGATTTTTTCTCAAACAAAACCATTCATTTTAATTTAATCGATTTTTGAAAGTGAATTGACCCCAAAGTTGCATCTCAGTTGAACCTAGCTGAGACGGCTGCTAAAGTAAAGCACCTTAAATGAGGGAGTCCGCTAGCACTACCACTACAAAAATTTGAGGTAAAAAATGAGGGTCTGTTTTCGCAATGCTTTGCTGGTAAACAAATCTGTCTCGACGACAAGTAGTAGGGAATATGCCTACTCTATATTTACTTATTACTCTGAGAATTTGAATAATAACGGACAACGACAACTGAAACTCAATGTTTGCAAACAATGTCAACTCTGCATTTTTTACTTCTGTCGCTATTATTGGTGCAAACAGAAATTTCTTAGTAAAGAGACCAAGGAGAACTAACTAACTGTCAATGTTTACTAATGTAAATGGTGGCTAGAAACACTCAACTAGATATATACCTAAAATCACTGCTAATGACATTTTTCCCCCAAAATTAATTAAAAATCTTTATTTTGCAAGAAGTATGTACTCGGGAAGTGCTTAAATTACTTCAAATGTAAAAATATAGTAATTCTATATCACACAAGTGAACAAAACGGCCTAGAAAACAGACCCTCATTTTTGACCTCAAATTTTTGTAGTTTATGAAACTGACACGCTTTGAACAAAAAGAAAAAAACAAAAATATTTCTTGTATCTTTGTGTTCCATGGTTACACTTCCACTAAACAGTCTTATTTCGGGGTTATAGTTTCTGTGATTAAAAAAGAGATTAAATATAAAAAATAATTTATAAGTGAAGAAAGCAAAAAGCAATGTCAATGGTTTTTGTTCAGCTCAAGGTTTTTCCTTGTACTTAATATTTTCTTTGGTTTATTTAATGTACACAATTTAGTATTTAAGTAATACCCTCAATATTTCTATCCGAGTTCTTCATTTTTCTTTTCCCTTGGTTTTAACCATTCATTCTTTTTTACATAGTAATTTTAATGTCACTATAACCTCTTTAACTGCAATTTTTGCAATAATATTGCAATTCATTCAATCTTTTTGCTCTTTTTCATTTTCATAAGCAAGTACATTTGTATTTGTTAACTTATAACAGTAGTTTGTAGATCATGTAAGTCATCCATTCTTTAATGTGGGTAGAATTCAAAAGGTTCAAAGAAAAACACAAAGTCGATCCCACAATTTTTAATTTAATAATGAAAGTTACTTGCAATTAGTTTCGGTCGGTACATCAGGCTAAAAATACAATACAATGTCAATTAAAAGGAAGACAATAGTTCCATCACATTAAGTCTTACTATTGTCTTCCTTTCAATTGATATTGTATTGTATTTTTAGCCTGATGATGGTCTGGTAGACCGAAACTAGTAGTTTTATATTAAAAATTGTGACATTGACAATGGTTTTCCTTTCTTCATTTGATTTGTTTCAAATAATTTGGAAGTAGTTTCCTTCATGGGAAAAGATACACCGGACAGAGTTTGCAGTCTTTACGACGATATGTAGTCGATACCTAAAAATCAACGTTAGAAGGTACGGACTGAACAAACATAATACGAATCTAATAATTTATATTAAATAAAAATAAATACAAACCTTTTATCACAATCCCCGCATATTTCACTATTTCCGCTAATATTGGCAAAAAACCTAGGATGAAGGTATCCGTCTCTTTTGAATCTCTTCATACAAATCGAACAAACAAAATAACTATCGTGGTGGTTGTTGGTCAAAAATTGACGTTCAATTTTATGCTCCATCAAATGCTGTTCGAGATCTATTTGCGCTGAATCGCTTTCAATCGTCGGGTCTGCATTAAATAAATAAATGAAAACTTTACAAAAATTAAAATTCTCTCTTAACCTCATTGCAATTTTTTCATAGTTAGGCAAATTTTTCATAGTTCATAGTTAGGCAAAGCAAATTATTTTATTTACTAACTCAAGGGCGATTTGCTAGAACAGTTTCAAAACTTATGAAGGTGGCTTTGAATGAGGTGTACATCTTGATTGGTTAAAAGGAAATAAACGTTTTTGGCCAACACAAAATTACAATATCGAAGAGGAACAAGTCATAGAAGAAAAGAGAAAAACAGTACATATTATGTTGTCATCTCAGAAACTCAACTTTTATTCAATTTATACAAAATTCTCTAAATTTAGTAAAATTGTCGGAACAATTGGTTGGTTAAGACGATTTGTGTATAATACAAGAAATCCTGGAAGTCAGATAAAAACAAAAACATTAGAATTTGAGGAAGTTCAAGAAGCAGAAACGATTTTGTTACGATGTGTACATCAAGAAATTTTTCATGACAATTGCCCAGAACAAATATCAAACATCATTCCTTTTAAGGATGAAAATGAAATTTTAAGAATCAAGACAAAAATAATTGAAAGAGACGATACAGTAAATTTTCGATATCCAATATTATTACCGGCTCACCACGTAGTTATTGGGAAAGCTTGCTAAATTATGAAGAACTCCAAACCATCTGTGAATCCATTATAAATTCAAGACCATTGATCTATGTACCAGAAAATATTCCAGAACTCGTTCCATTGACTCCCAAAATGTATTTACAGGATATTCAAGAAACTGGCACAGCAGACTTAGAAAACATAAATGCTGATAAACTTCGTAAAAGATATCACTAAAAAATAGTTAGTATTCGGGTAGAATATTGCTATTCTTTACAGGCCTATTGGTAAATTTAGGACGAGGATTTGACGACATAATGGAGACTGGTCCTTCACAAAAGGTGCGTGGCATGGAGTAAGAACTGGACGTTCGCTCTCGTGCGGTTAAATGGTTTAAAACGTACAGGGAAAATAAAAAAAAATTCTAAAATCATCTACAACAGGTGGCGTTGAGGACAGTGGTGGGACACCAATGAGAAGAAAATCTGTATAAATTGCAACCATGAAGGTATTAATGTAATACAGGTGAACTCCTCGGATGTTCACCAGAAATAAAATTGGGATGTCAAAGAAACTTGTGCCGTAAAAAGTATGACATGGAAAAAGGACAAGAAATAGTAACAACTATACTAAGTAACATAAAAATCCGAACACCCAGTTTAAATGATTTTATTTTAATAAAATTTGGTGAATTTATTTATTTTACTGAAATAAACAATTATTGATAAAATGTTCAGTCTTAGTTGAAGATTCCGGTTTTTATACTGTTTTTTTTTGAAATCCACTAACAATCCAAAAGTTTATATTGTAGCCATAGTAAAGATTCAAATTTTGCGGATTTTAGTTCTTGACATTCTTTACGATTGGGTACGGAGACCTGTACGATTTCGTCAACTTAGTGAGTTTGATAGGGGTCGTATAGTGGGACTTCGGGAAATTGCAGTTAGAGTACAAAGTGTAGACACCGTGGTTAGGTTTTGTCAGGCATGGCTTCGAGAAGGCCGTACGCAAAGAGCAAGGAGCTCTGTACGCCCCCGTAGAATAACAGACCGTGAAGATCGCCGCCTAAGATTATTGGCCTTAGTGGACCGTTTCTCCACTACCAGGTCCATTGCAATTGATTGGTTTGCAGAACACTGAAGACCTATTGGCATGCGAAGTGTTTACCGAGGAATAAGACGTTTTGGCTTGTTTTCATACCGACCACACTGGGTCCTCCCTTTAACTCCAGAACACCGACGTAATCGCCTTGAGTGGTGCAGAGAACGGTCACTCTGGGATCAGGAATGGAACAGTAGATATTGTCTTTAGTGACGAGTCTCTATTTTGTTTAGGCATGCATGATGGTCGAGCGAGGGTTAGAAGACGACGTGGTAAAAGGAGAAATCCACGGTTTTTTGTTGAAAGGCATGATCATCAAACTGTTGGAGTTATGGTTTGGGGTGCTATATCTTATGCTTCCAGATCACCTTTAATCTTCATCAGAGGTCACCTGAACGCGCAGTGTTATATCTAAGAAGTTTTAGAACCTCATCTTTTGCCCTATCTTGACACCCTGGCAAATCCAACTTTCAACAAGATAATGCCCGACCACATGTCGCAAGAGTCACAATAGACTTCTTTCAACATAATGATGTCACATTGTTACCGTGGTCACCAAAATCTCCCGACTTATCCTCAGTTGAGCACGTGTGGGAAATGATGGGGGTAGGAGATTGCTTAATTTTCAATGTCCTTCTCAGACTCTAAAAGAACTTCGAGAGGAGTTGGTGGTTGCCTGGAATGAGATACCACAGGAGGACATTGACCACCTGATCAGAAGAATGCCTAGGCGCGTTGGAGAATGCGTAACACATCGGGGTATTAAAGGTAAAAGGGCTTTAAAGCAATGCAATCATTTTGAAATTTTTATCATTTACTTATTATGCTTCAGTAAGAAGTACTTATACAAAATTTTATAAAAATAAAATCATTTAAACTGGGTGTTCGGATTTTTATGTCACTTAGTGTATGGTGAGACATTTTCATATAAGATTTCTTTGAGTGAATGGAGTAAATCAATGGTGGGTTATAATAATTAGGGATCCCAGATTAACAATCAGCTGTCAGAAAACAACCTTGAATCTTTTTCCAGAGGAAATTTTAAGGTTTTTGTCACAAAATTATAAAAATTGACTCAAAAGGGATAATTTTTTTGTAAACTAATACTATAGTGAGGTGTTTTCATATTTAGAGATAACTTTGTTTCACTTAATAAAAAGAAGTTTTGCAGAGTAAGTGTGATCTTTTACCAGAGTAGAATGTTATAAAACTGTAAAAATTGACCTAAATTGTCTATTTTTTGGCAAAACTGTTATTTTGGTAAGGCACTTTCATATAATGGATTTCAGAGATATAAGTATATAAGATAAAAATGACCAATAAGCATTTAGAAATCACTCCACAATACAGATTGGAGGATTTCTTTAATAAAACTGTTCGGATTTTTATGTCACTTAGTATACTTGCTGATCCGATAATCGGAACAAGAATATTTCTCAAGTAAATTTAATTGTACTAGAGAAGGTTAAAAAGTCTTAATAAATACCTGGTTTGACACACGAGTTTTTGATACTGCCCAAAGCCGATCTAGCGATAGCAACTTGCTTTTCAATAATTTCTAGCTCATTTATAGACGAAATCGAATTTATAGTATCAATGAAGGATTTAATAAGCACATCTTTTCGATTATCCAAATCTGGAATTATACTTGGATTTAGTTCACCTAAAAATGTTTCATCTTTTTCTTCAGTAACATCACCATCAGCAATATCGTCTTCTTGTACATCTTCTGTTTCTAAAAATGTAATTTTATTTCTTTGTATCATTTACATTTTCAATCATTATCACATCTAATTGCTTACCTATTATTTGTTGTTCTAGGAGCTGTTCATTCCTTGTAAACTTTGCAACAAAATGGATATGTTTGCACATGTTGTATTTAATTGCCGAATCCAAACAAGTACATACGAATTGATGGATGCATATGCCACATTCGGTACATACGAGCTCACAGTTGTTACAATTTATTTCTTGCTGTTGTACTAAAAACATTTCACAACCTTTATCTGATAAAACTTCCCAGCCATGATCGTAGGCTTTCACGGTGGCTCCATCCATTTCTTCCATATTTTTGTGCCTTAATTCGATATTGGCCAGTTTAACAGAGACTTTTCCCTTTTGGTTTATTTTCAATTCGTCCATAAGTTTATCCCTTGAATAAAAACAATAATAATGAGGAGATTTAGAGAGCAAAATGACTTTTTGATTAAAGTAGATACGTGATCTTTATACCTGAGATTAGTGTCAATGAAGGACAAGTTTATTAGACTCTTATTGATACGTAAGCAAAATTCAGGAGAGTACCTTACTCGTGCATGTTTGTTACCAAACAATAGAGCTTTAGTTTTGGCTGAGTTAATTACCAAGATATATTTATTAGAAATTTTAACAAGAGAGGCTAAATCATACATAGTTAACAAAGCCGTCTTTAACTTATTGGAGGCTCTGGGCATATTAGGATAATGGGGCCCCTATGACTTTGACAGAACACTATTTTGTTAGAATAAACAAAGAAAGTAGATGAGCAAGTTTCTAGATTCATTTTTATTGACAGTCGCATTAAATGAATAGATAATCTAATATAATTTTGTTAGAATAAACATGTTTAATTAACATTAATGTTAATTAGAATCTCAGGAATGTTATCTACCGCTAAACTCATGAAAAGTTGTGTATCCTCAGCATAAAAATGAGGAAATATAAATTTGAGAGGTATAAAGGAAAAGCAGAAGAGGGCCAGGAATAGAGCCTTGAGGGACGCCATTGATTAACATTTTTTTAGAAGAAGAAGGCTTACCTATAACGACACTTTGGGATCAGTGAGAGAGGTAGTTCTGAATAAGTGCGAGAGAAGTAGGACTGAACCCAGAGTAATGTAAGATTAACACTAGTAGACCATGTAGCACTCTATCAAAAGCCTTACTGTAGTCAATAAGATAAAGCAAACATCATTTTGTCATCAATCGCTCTGTATATGTCATCAGTAATATTTGCAACTGTAAAAGGAACGAAAACCAGATTGATTGGTAGGAATGATACCACAGTAATCAGAAAAAAAATCGCATTTGATAATCCATGATCCTTTCAAGACCCTTTGTAGAAATGGCAATCTAAATATTTTAGTATTCTGTGAACGCGGCTGCTTGTCATTTAATGTAGTAAAAAAGAAGAAGTTTTGTTTTTTTGGTAATGAGTAGTTGTAGATTGGCGGCAAATACATGTGCCATAATTTTTGTAGCCTTTGTACCTATAGTTTTTATGTTTCAACTTTATGAATAAAAGTACAATACTGTGTAAAGTGTTTTAATTAAATCACAAGTTCAGTTGCACTTCCAATAAAGATTTCATCAGGTTATGGGCCCAGTGCAATCGGCGTAAACTGAACTTGGAAGGACGTTCGACTATCACAGGAATTAATATAAAAATGGCTACATCCCGAGACGAAAATGTTATGGTGGAAAAATACGGAATTAAACAATTTGATGGTAAAGATTATGACCATTGGAAATTCAGGATGGAAACAATATTAGATCAAAACGGAGTATTGTCGACTGTTGAAAGTGAAATTGATCCTTCGGTAGAACAGCAAGTTAAGCTTGATAAAAAGAGTAAAGCAATTATTGTACAGTGTGTAGCAAATACTCATCTTGAATATATAAAGGATAAAAAGACTGCATATCAAATGTGGTGCGCATTGGAGAAAGTTTTTCAAAGGAAAGGGGTCGCAAGCCAATTGTATTTACGCAGAAAGTTACTCACTTTAAAACTAGAAAGTGGGGAGAACCTTGAAAATCATTTTATTAAATTCGAAGAGACTGTAAGGGAACTAAAATGTGTAGGGGCTAGTCTAGAAGAAATAGATATTGTGTGTCATTTATTGCTAACCTTGCCTGCCAGCTATGAAACCATTGTAACAGCCCTAGAAACATTAGATCAAGATAAATTAACATTGGACTTTGTTAAAGGAAAATTATTAGACCATGAAATGAAGAAAAAGAGTAGTATACAAATAGAAGAAAACAATGCTAAAAATTGTTATGTATTTTATGATCTAATTTTTCATATCATACTATATACATAAAAAATGGGTAGCTATGAAATTAGATACAAGAGATGTCATGAATGTCATATAGTTTTTAAATAAAATATTCATTCATCAGTGATTTTACAAGTGTCCATTATTCAAAGATTAACAATTTTGGCGACGAGGTATGTTCAAACATTGAAACAAAAGTTACGAGCTACCGCCGAAGATCCTGCTCCTCTCACTGAGAAACTTCGAGATATTATGTTTCGCTATAGAGCTACTCCCTTAGCATGCGGGAAATCACCAGCAGAACTATATCTTCATCGTCCATTACGAATTAGACTTGATGCTATCAGACCGAATGATAAAGCAATGAAAACCACGAAATCCATTTCCAAGACCGTTCGTACATTCAATGTGGGGGAGAGAGTCCAGGTTCGAGTACACGTGAATAATAAGGATGTATGGCAATTTGGAAATATTGATAGCAAACTAGGACAGCTTCATTATAATGTCATTTTAGATTCAGGTCGAAAACTAAAAAGACATATTGATCAAATACGTTCCACTCTAGTTCCCAAGAAGTCAGTTTCATTCGCATCAACATCTCGGAATTCTACTACAAACTCATCAGTACCATTACCACAAGATGGTCTTATACTGGGTGTTCCATTGTTGCCTGAGATGCGGGATACTCCAAGAGTAATTCGTCGAAGTGAAAATATTCCTGACCAGCACTTTCCACGGCGATCTACAAGAAGAAGACAAGCACCATCTTATTTAGGAGATTATGTTCCAAAATGATATTTTTAGAGTTTTTTCAATTATGTGGGGGAGATTGTTATGTATTTTATGATCTAATTTTTCATATCATACTATATACATAAAAAATGGGTAGCTATGAAATTAGATACAAGAGATGTCATGAATGTCATATAGTTTTTAAATAAAATATTCATTCATCAGTGATTTTACAAGTGTCCATTATTCAAAGATATAACAAAAATATAGTAGCTTATAATACTCAAAGAAAATGGAACAATCAGAGCACAAGTCTTGAACAAACAAAGAAATTTACATGCCACAATTGTGGTAAGCCTGGACATTTTAAGAAAAACTGCTGGCTACTTCAAAGGGGGCCAAGAAGTGCACATCCACATGCTAAAATTGAAAAAGGAAGACAGGCAAATGAGGCAAGTGTTGTAGAAGAAGATGAGCATATCACTTTCATTGCAACTACAGAAACAGGAAGCACTATGATTTGTGAAACACCAAGGAATTATAATTCAATAAAATTTGTTGTTGACTCTGGTGCAACTGACCACATGGTAAATAGTGACAAGTACTTCAATGTAACCAAGAATTTAGAGGGGGAACTTCAAATTGCTGTTGCCAAAAACAGTGAAACTTTAAGTACTACAAAAGTCAGAGAGCTTGATTTAAGTGTGAGTAGGAATGAGAATACTGAAACTAACAAAGAAATTGGAGTAGATGAAACTGAACTAAGGAGAAGTAACAGAGCAAGGAAACCTCCAGGTCATTATGATGACCTATGTTGTAAATGATGAACTTGAACATATGGCTTTAAATGTTTCAAAACTTGTTCACAAAGTCCCTGATAGTTTGGAACAAGCAAAAGAGTCATCTGAGTATAAAAATTGGAAGGATGCAGTAGATGAGGAAATTAACTCTTTGTTGAAAAACAATACTTGGACATTGGTCAAAAGACCCGAAAATGCTAGAGTCATAGATTGTAAATGGGTTTTTCAAATAAAATCAAACAGTGTGGGAAATAAAATAAAGTATAAGGCAAGACTAGTTGCCAAGGGATTTATGCAAAAGGAGGGTTTTGACTTTAGTGAAACCTATGCACCTGTGGCAAGGTTAACCACAGTAAGGACATTATTAGCAGTTGCTAATTTCAAGAATTTTAAAATTCAACAAATGGATGTCAAATCTGCTTTTCTTCATGGGGAAATTGAGGAAAATATATTTATGAATATTCCTGAGGGTTTTAGCATTAATAAAAATAATATGGTATGTAAGCTAAATAAAGCACTGTATGGGCTTAAACAAGCCCCATATTACTGGAATAAAAGGTTTAATGAATTTGCAGAAAAGGAAAATTTTGTCAGGTCTTCTCATGATCCTTGTCTGTATTTTAAAGAAGTAGATGAGATTTATATGTTGTTGTATGTTGATGATATTTTGTTGACAGGGAGTGATAATAATAAAATTTCTGATTTGAAACTAAAACTTAATCAAGAATTTGAAATGCAAGATTTTGGGGTATTGAACACATTTTTGGGTATTGATGTAAGAAGAGATAAAAATAATATGTACTTAAGCCAAAAGAACTACATCATTAGCATTTTGAATCGCTTTAATATGAGTGATTGCAAATCAGTCAATACACCATTGGAAACTGGTAATTTAAAATTGACCGAGAACAGTCCTAGTACTGCTAAACCTTGTAGGGAATTAATTGGAAGTTTGATGTACCTCATGCTGGCTACAAGGCCAGATCTAAGTGCATCTGTAAATTATTGCAGCAGATTTCAAAGCAAACCAACAGAACAGCTCTGGAAAAATCTTAAACACATATTAAGGTATTTAAAGGGAACCGTAGATTTAGAACTTTGTTTTTCAGCGAATAATAGTGACCTAGTTGGTTATGCAGATTCGGATTGGGCAGGTGACGAATCTGATAGGAAATCAACTAGTGGATATCTGTTTAAAGTATTTGGTGGGACTATTTCTTGGTCTACAAAGAAGCAAGCGACAGTAGCAACATCGTCTACAGAAGCAGAGTATGTCGCTTTAGCTGAGGCAGCAAAAGAAGGGATTTGGTTGTCAAACATAATGAATGACTTTGGCTTTGCAAAATCGAATTTTACCATATTTGAGGATAACCAATCCTGTATTAAATTAACGAAAAGGTTTGATCACAAACGGCTGAAACATGTTGATGTTAAATTTAACTTCATAAAAGATTGTGTGAACAATGGAACGGTTAATGTAGAATATATAAGTAGTAATGAACAGATTGCAGATATTCTAACTAAAAACCTTGTAGGTGATCTGTTCAGAAAACATAGGCAAGGTTTAGGCTTGTTGTACACTTAGGATTTAAGAATTAATAGATATACTTTATTTGTAAAAATATTTAGATTGAGGAGGGGTGTAGAAATGGCAATCTAAATATTTTAGTATTCTGTGAACGCGGCTGTTTGTCATTTAATGTAGTAAAAAAGAAGAAGTTTTGTTTTTTTGGTAATGAGTAGTTGTAGATTGGCGGCAAATACATGTGCCATAATTTTTGTAGCCTTTGTACCTATAGTTTTTATGTTTCAACTTTATGAATAAAAGTACAATACTGTGTAAAGTGTTTTAATTAAATCACAAGTTCAGTTGCACTTCCAATAAAGATTTCATCACCCTTAGAGAGAGTGCATAAGATGCTCATAGGGCGAAGATCGGAATATTCTTCTGGATTGTTCTTTTTTGAAAGAGGAATTACTAAAGCTTCCTTCCACAGATCCGGGAAAACGCTATGCTCGAGACAAAAATTGAAAATATGTGTGACAATAGACAAAATATGGGGACAGCAGAGTAGTAACATTTTAATATTGATTTTGTCAATCATAAAGTAACCTATTGAAGGCACCATAAAGTAACCTACTGAAGGCACTGGAGAAAATTCTATTAAGAAGGGCCACTAACAAGTTCAATTGTTTCTTTGTAAAAGAAGTATTAACCATAACCATAGCCAAACATTTATTATAGTCTAAGGGACCACTGGATGAACTTTTGTCGATTTTACCGTGGCCACTTAATACTCTTTATAGTTCCGTTGCACTTGAAGGGTCATTCTCTAACATATCTAACTGAATCACAACTAAACATTAGAATAGGCTGATCCTTACACCACTGCAAGGCAAGAAGATGGAGATAAAGGCTGCCCACAGCAAGGAGTAATTTCCCCTCTCTTGTGGTCCTAACTGATGAACAACATGATCTAGGACCTTGACAATCAGATTAAACCAGTACATGATCTGGTGATGCCAGTGGGTAAGGGGAAAGCAAGATGTTATCTTTAAAGTACCTAAATGTTTACTTAATATTTATAACAAGGAATAAACAACAATAATTGGTTTCACTAAAAGGTGAAAACTTCTCCAAATGCCCACCTTATATAAAGAAGTTATCAACGTTGTCAAATGAAGTGCTAATTTGTAGAAAATATTTCCAAATAAAGCAAAGTGGGAAAGGTGAAAAAAGGCTACCAGGAAAGAGCAGAATAAGCTGGGGGTCTGGGTATATGAAGGGAAACCAAGGCTGAGTTTGAAAGAGAACTTGAGTAATGTACCCACAGAAGTGTTTGTAATTAGTGATGAGTCTGCAATGGCTGGTGCATACAGAAGACTAGTGAAATGTCAGGATGCAGGGCAGAGCAGTGTCAGAGCCATGGCCGGAGAGATAATAAAAAATCATCCGATACTGGAGATGGTACCAGATGCAATGCAAGCTAAATACAACTACCACAAGCCATTTACCGTCCTATTCCCAGGAATCGAATCTTATAATGGCTGACCAGTGTTCGTACACGGACGGCTCTAAGACCGAGAGGGGTGTTGGAGCTGGGGTACATGGAGTGAAACCAAAGGTGGACCTGAGCCAGAACTTGAGTAACCTATCCACAATTTTCCAAGCCGACTTCATGGAAGTGTTGCCAACGACCCTGATGAGCTTTATTAGAGGCATAGGGCTGATAGAACTACTATAACGTAGGGGTGAGTCACAATAGATCTTTCAGGTCGCAGTGGAAAGGACGTTAAACGACCACTCACATAGAACCTAACCTAGTGATGGGTCTTGTAGAGAAAGTAATTTTTGAAAAAGTGATGAAAAGTAATCATCGCCGTCTTATGCAAGTGGTCAACAGAAGAAACCTAGCCAATATGCAAATACTGTAAAGCTAAGAGTCACTGGGTGAGCCAATTTTTTCTTCTAATAATGTGACAATTGACGTAAACAGAGTCTTCTCTTCCGTGTCACAATAATACAGTGTTGCCATTCTTTCTACATCAAATGTCATGTCAAGTCAATTGATTTTTGAATGTCGATTCGTACCGAAGAATAAGTCCCGTACAAATCGATGGACATTAAAAGTGAGAAATTACGAATTCGACAAATTTCGATCGAGAGCCCCTGATTTTAATATAAAAAGTCACGTTAAAGTTTTATTCAATTAAAGTTTTATTAAATTAAAACTCGTTAGATTCCTATCTCCCAAAACTCAGCAGAAAACACCATTCTTTTGCTGACAACTCCATTTTTGTGAAAACTACGCCATAGTCAAACCTTTCAGGTCTTCTTATTCTGAACAAAAATAGAGAAGACATCCGCCATTTCGGCACTTGTATGAAACCTCACCTACTTTAAGGAAAAAAATATTTATATTTTTGTTACTTACTTTACAAATTTGAGTATTGCGGAAATTCCTTTTTCTAGTCGTTTTTCTTTAAGAAAAGTAAAATTTATAGACTTATGCATTCGTTCTAAATACATATTAGTGTTGATGCCTGCGTGCAGGCGATGGCAGTACGCCCACCATTCGTTATTATTAACGAAATGATTGCGAAAATAAGTTATGAATTCTAATGAATCAGGATCGTCGATGTGACAGAACTGAATCAACATTTTTTGAAATGTACTTACGTCGCGTTCAGTGAGTAAAGTTCGTAGATGTTTATAAACAATGGCCTAAAATTTAAATTATAAACACTTTTAAAACACACCGTATATAAGCTTACTTACCTGAGTTTCTTTATTATTAATTTTTGATAAATTTTCTCTCCACCAATAATCAACATGCCATGTACAAAGTAGTCTAAAAGCAAATTTTAAGCTTGTAAATCTTAACTGATTAAATTTTACTGATAAACAACCAACCTTCTTTCGGGAATACCCATAACATTGCACCAAGCAATATAATATGTATCATTCAAATCGGACATAAAAATCCTTGGTTTTATAACTCCCACTTTCAATTTAATCCTTGAAAAAAATAAACTAAAAACTTGAACATCTGATCTATTTGATATAAGAAATGCGCAGGGAAATCCTTCTCTTAGCTCATCTAAAACCATCAAAGTATTTAATTCAAGATCAAAAGTATTTATACCATGTGTGCCATTCAAGCAAATACAGTCATGTCCATACTTAATTAACAATTCCATCTGGGCTGCTGTCATTATGATTAACAAAAAATCATCTATTTTTAGTTCAGCTACTTCTTCCAGATAAACACCATTAGGCTTATAATACAAAATGCAATTATCAGACATTTGCAGTTGTTTAATCCATGCATCAATGTTTACAGTAACATTTTTGTGTTTGATGGTCTTAGAGGATAAGTTAAATGATGCTTGTATATTGTACAAATCTTTACGTGTTAGAAGGTGAATTCTCTGTTGAGATGAATCAGAAATTGAATCTTTAATGTTGTCTAAAATTTGATCAAATGGAATTTTCATTGACAATTTCCTAGCTATAAGTTCACGTTCTGAAGGTGTTAGTGATAAATGTTTTAGATTATTATCATGTCCTATATGTGTTCCAATAAAAGAGACTATGCAGCTTCCATTATTTTGCAGTTGAAGTGTAATATTTGCAGGACAAAACCCATTTATTTTAACACTCCCCTGCTTTTTTAAGTGTCTGAGACCTTTTTTCTTGTGAGGAATATAATATCCTGACCTATGACATGTATACTTTGTAATTACATGTTTTCTGAATACTTGTGATCCATTCTCACTTATGTATTTTGATGCTGTTTTACTTTCAACATCATTTTTCCAATTTAAAAAGTCCTCTTTGGTAGTAAACGATAATTTTTCTTGATTTAATGAAATATTATGATTTGTTTCGAAGTGCTTTACCATTTCTTCTCGGTATTTTGATTTAAAGTCGCACAATGGACATCCCTTTTGGGGTTTTACGGGGGCCTCTGTACGCGAATCCGAGTGATCTTTGTGTACTTTTCGTCTATGGTCATTATAATGTTTCTTATAGTTAAAATTTTTTCCACATTCACAATTAAAGTTATAGTTCGAGGGATTTTTATAGATGTTCCGCGAAGTTTCGCGTTTTCTTGGTTTCTCAGTTTCATCAGAAGACTCCATGAAGAAATAACTTTTTTATTGGCAATTTGTTACTCTACTTAGCATTCGGTTTTTTAATAAAACCAGAATAAAACCAAACATAAAGCATAGATAATATAAAGACATACATTATAAACTACTGTAATTTCTTAAAAATCAGTCGAAATTATTTAGCTATTTATAGTTTTATGTTATGACAATAATAATGTTGAATTATGTCAAAATTAAAAAAGACGACTGTCACTTTTTTACTACAGGATAAAAGGCGACTGACCCCATAAAAAAAAAGATTTATTTCCCTTATGAAGTCCGTGATCGAGGTCTTTTCTGATAAAATTGCCTTTCCCAAATCGACAAAAGAGTTGACGAATCACCACGCAGTGAAGCATTTAAAAGAAAGAAGAGAATGGGCTAGTACCCAGACCTTAGAATATAAAGACAAACCCAGACGCACTGCAAAGTGCACTCTTCAATAAGAAATAAACTCAAACGATGGCTGGATGTCCTGTGGGATAAGAGGCCATGGCAACTTATAAGAAGAAGAAGGAACACTATAAAAGAGAAGATATTTTCCTCTAACCTAACAAAATTTAAATTGTTACATTTTTTAAATATATAATAGTGCGATAATCAGTATTTCTAGTATGAGTTCAAATAAACAGGTTGATAATTTAAATTACTTTAATCTGAATACTTCTAACTCTTCTAATTTTCTTTGAAAGCTTCTAATAATTCCTCTTCCATAATCTATGCTTCTCTATTACTGTCGTCATTTAAATCAAAAATTAATTTATTACCACCATTAATACGGAAGTGTCCTATATCCATATAGTGTTTTCAATCCAATTCTGCCAGTCTTTTTCAGTAATTTTATAACTCTTTAAAACTTTAGCACAATAGCGTTTACGTCTACTATTATAGTAGCTAGAGGAATTTTGGGAAAAGGATCTCTTGTCCAAAATAGAGCAGAATCCCTGATAGGAAACCTTACTGGGGAGAGAATTAAAAGTTGTTTCATTTCTAATTTAATTTATTCATTTATAAAATTCATGAATGTCAATAGTATAAAAAGATATCACCTACTTAAATATTTAGTTTTAATAAAATGATTTAACATTTATAAATATTTACATCATAGTTTAGATATTAATTTTCATATTATTTGATCACTTTATTCTCTATACAATATACAAGGTATCACGAAATATTTTCATACTAAACGATTGTATAGATAAATTTCTGTTAAATTTAATTATTTAATAAAATCGAGTAAAATTGAAATATTTGTTTGAATGAAAATATTTGGTGACGTCCCATAAATGAATTTACAACAAAAACGATATTTCATAATAGAAAATAGCAGGTAGGTGAAAAACAATATTCATATCTAAAAATATAGTCATATTTTTCTTTTCTTACATAAACTAGATAATATTATATGTAGGTAGGTAGAATAATCTAAATTAATATTCAGTAGAACTTATTCAACGATTCCTTTTAACTACTTTCTTAATAAAAAGTATAACTAGGAGATAGACCGATTTGGTAAATTTCAATTTTTATGTTTTTTTTACATCCACTTACACAGGGATTAAGTAAATATCTCTAATTCGGTTAAAATTAAAAAAAAAATTATTTTAATTAATCTGCGAGGACTTGCCCTGTTAATTATTTGTTTATTATTGTTCAGTTTTGTGATTTAGAGATGAGGTAGGTAATATTTATTAGCAATAATGTAATTTTTCATACTAATAAATTTACATACTTAACATCTGCTAAAATGGTTCGTTCAGTGGAGAATTTGGTCCTATTTAAGTAAATTGTTGCAAAAACGCACAGAAAAGTTCAGGACAATAATTTAGTTACCAAGTAGCAGCGACCCAGTTAAGTAGTGTTTTACACTTGCTCTTAAATTGTAAAAAAAATTATAACCACGTGCTTTAATATCAAAATAAAGTTCTCCAGCAAACGAGATGTTATCCCCAAGACACCCAAGGAAAGAAATGTAAAAAGAAAACCAGTAGGGGAAAGGTGTACAAAATGACATAGTGGGGTAAAATGAAACACTGCTTATTTACACACAAGTTTTCGTTCGGAAGTGCTCGGAAACGAATATGCCATTGTAGCATGGGTATTGGACATGCTAGAATATATTTAGTATGGGCAGGTTTAAACCTACATTTTCCATAGAAGTAGAACGGCAGTTGGTAGAACATTTAAAACTGTTAGAATCAAGGTTTTTTGGATTAACAAGACGAGACGTATTGGAATTAGCTTATAAATTAGCAGTCCAAAACGGGTTTGACCACCATTTTAACGACCAGAAAAAGGCCGCGGGAAAGGACCGAATAAGAGGATTCCGTAAAAAAATCCCGATATAACACTGCGCAAACCTGAAGCCACATCTGCGGCAAGAGCGCAGACATTCAACAAGCCTCAAGTGACTCAGTTCTTTAAAGTACTGGAAAAAACTATTCTGAAGGAAAGAATAGATCCTATGAAGATATATAATGCAGATGAATCTGCATTATCTACCGTACAGCGCCCGCAGAAAGTATTTGCTACAGACGGCCGAAAACAAGTAGGCGCGATTACAAGCACAGAAAGAGGTTCTCGTGTAACAGTTGTTTGCTTCATGTGTACCAATGGCAACTTCGTTCCGCCGACATTAATTTTTCCAAGGAAAAATATGAAGTTAGAATTAACCGACCATACACCTGCAGGAACTTTGCCCAGGAGTCTGGCTGGATGACTGGTCCAGTATTTTTACAGTGGCTTCAACATTTCAAAAAATATGTCAAGGCATCCTCCACTGAAAAAGTTTTGTTAATCGTTGATGGACATTCAAGTCATAAATATCTGGATGCTCTTGTGTATGCCAAAGAGAATGGTATTGTTCTTTTGTGTTTACCGCCTCACTGCACACATCGAATGCAACCACTCGATGTTGCATTTTTTGGGCCACTCAAAACCTATTATGACCAAGAAATAACCAAATGGCTCAAAGCTCACCCTGGCAGAGTTGTGACACAATTTCAAATTGGTGGTCTGTTGAATGAAGCATAAATATGGAAAGGCAGCTAGTGTCCAGAACGCTATTCATGGATTTGCGAAAACGGGCATCTATCCAATGAACCCCGATGTGTTCCCTGACTATATGTTTCAAGCATCTGAAACTACAAACATTTTATTGGATGATAGTGTTGAACAAGCCTCAAATGTTCCTACTGATAATAGTGCGCAATCTGAAGCTTCTACTTCCGCCGTAGAACCTCCCCTCGGCAGTTCTACAGCGCCTCTGAAAAACTTGCATGATTCAACAACAAGTGGCATTTCAATTTTGATTACACCAGCTGATTTAAGTTCAGTCCCGGTCGGACCATTTGTTTCAGGCCAAGGAAAAAGGAAACCAAGGAAACGTCAAACTACTTCTGTCTTAAACTCGACTCCAAATTTAGAAGAAGCAAAAGAAAAAAGCAAACCGAAAATAAAGATTCCAGAAAAGAGAAAAAGGGCGGTAAGTAGAAAAGTTCTCGCAGAATCTGATTCAGAAACAGAAAAAGAACCTTACTCTGCTGAAGAAGAAGAATGTGCCTGCATTTATTGCACAGAACTATTCAAATGGTCCAAAAAAGGTGACCTGTGGGCCCTGTGGCTATGTTGTTGTTCGTGTAAAAAATGGGCACATGCCGACTGTGCTGGCGTTGACAAAAAAGTAAAAATATTTGTATGTGAGCTTTGTACCAACTAAAAGTATTTCTATGTCATTTTGCCCTACGTGTGGGGTAAAATTAATTTTTTATTTGACTAAAAGTCCATATCTTAATTTTCAAGGTCAAATCTCTTTCAAAATGTTGCAATATGGTTACTATCAGTTTTGTTTAACTTTTATTTTATAATATTGCCATTTTTTAATAAAATTTTTCTAGTTCTATAAAATGTATGTCATTTTGTACACCCTTCCCCTACATAGAGGGGGCGGAATTTTGTTAATAAAAAGAGCTGTTCTTAAAAAAGCATTATTTAGTAAAGTCGTACTGATACTAGCTACTAGCTGTATAGTAGAGATTCCCTAATTAATTTTATTTATTTTTAATTCCCCTAAAATTTTCGTATTAAGGAGATTTTTCTGATTTGGAGAATGTCTTTGGTTAACATGCACCTGACACTGAACAATTCAGCGGTATTGAAGATACTAAATCAGATTTCGTAAATAAAAAATTCCTACTACAAATGTTAGTGGTCGAAATGCTTCCCAATTTAAATGCATTTACTTGGATGTTCAAATTTGCTTCCAGTTTGAAAAAAAAACTAACTTAATTTATTGCACCAACTGATAAAAAAAATAAATTTGAAGCATATGAGTGAAAAAATGTTATTTATTTAAAAATCGAAACCCGGTTTTTGCCTACTAGGACGAGTTTGAAAAGTTACACTTACCTTTAATACTTTAAAGTTTCTAAGAGAGATCTAATGGACGAAGATTGAAAATTTCAAAATCTAAAAATTAAATAATTATACGAATTTTACCAAACCTTATCGATTTGTTAAAGGTAATTAATAAATAAAATTAACAATATATACAAATCTCAAAGTTCGAAGTTTTGGCGATAACAAAAACCCCGACTTGAAGAAAAAAAATTGAAAAAATATAATAATAATTGTCGTTTTGAATCTTTCAAAATGTTACGGACCAGTCTTCGAATAAAGGAGAAACCGTAACTTTTAAAAAAAGTATTTAGACACTCTACCTTAAGTCCCAAGCCCCAATCACAAAAAAAAAGTTGGCAACGTTTATATCTCTATCTATTTTTCCGGATATATATTATATCAGTTTTTTTTTGTTCGCAGACTGGACCGATTACCTAATTCAATTAGGTAGTATAGAGATGCCGTCCGATGAGGATGGTAAAATTACATTGTTCACCACCGTTTCTTGGTCTTCTTCACCAGATCCGCCTACCTGGAGGTGTTGAGGTACTTGAATTTGTACGGGAATTTGAATTTGAGAATTCGGTACCTGCAAACAATAAAAAACATCGATAATGCACAGATCTATTAAAAAAAATGTAAACTGTAGCCAACGGTTCCAGAATTAGCACATAAATTGAGATAAATAAACAAAATATTGTTTTCCTACGACTATACTGAAATGTTTCACTTGCAAGTGTCTCACCGATTAGTAAATGTTGTATATTGTACATTGGTTTCTATTTCGCATTAGTTATTATAGAAACTAATAAACACTAACAAATACAAGAACATAATTAATGTAAGAAAGCTATGATCCTATGTCTCCGTATAAACAACAATTTTAACAGTTATTTGTCAGTATAGCTTACAAAAGTCATAGTATTTTATAACATAACTGATTTTTTTCTTAAAATAATATGGAAAATAGTGAAAGTGAGTTAGATTTAACACCGCCTGATATTTCAGAAGCTGCAAATGATATGTGTCCCAAATTAATGCAAAATCTTAGGACGGATGGAAAATTTAACAAACAAATCATCTACTTCAAGAACCGAAATTGTTGAAAACGTCACGATTAAACAACAGTTGAGCAATTCTCCAAGAATGACATTTAATAACTGCATTAATTTTAGTATCAATGTTGTTAAAGTAGAGGAACTTTGATTCGAATATTAATATTTGATATATATGTATTGTATTAAATCGACTATTTCTATTATGTTTTTCATAATGAAAATTCAAGAATTAAAATTATGAAATACATAATAGAAATTCTTGCTGTAATGTATTTCATGTACATATGTCACTTATATAGTTAGACAACCTCAATACATAATGGAAATTGAATTTCTATTATGTTTTTCATAATGGAAATACGTGTATTAAAATTATGAAATACAATACATACATGTTACTTAATTCTGTAAAAAAATAATTATGAAATTAAAATTTTGAAACTAAAGATTATTTTGTTGTTTTTTATAAAAATACATTTTTATAGGCTTCTATTTCTTTGTACCTATTAGAAATAGGAACAAAGAAAAAATTTACACATTTCTTCAATTTATATCAAAATTTTGCTCATTAGAAAGCCCATTATTAGCGGCGAATTCGCAGCAATGAAATATTATTATAAGTTAATTTGTTTCAAAGTTTTTGCAATGTATGCATATATTAAATGTGAACGATATGTTGTCGTAGAAAAAGTATAGTATGCAGCTCGCAACAAAATTGCATTTTGTGCCATTGCATAATATACTAATATAGTTGTATGAATTCAAGTTATGAATTGGAAAAATCAGGTAAATTAAGAAATTATACAGTGTAAAACAGAAATACAGCACCTGAGAAACCATTTTCAGTTTTAATGTTACACACAAAAATATTTTTATTAAATAAATTAAAAAAAAATCTGGTTAGAAAACTCATCCATCGCTCTTTTTCATAGACACTCACTCACTTTTATAGACAAATTATAGAAGTGATTCACTGCTTCTTGATGTATTGTAATAGAGGACTTCTGTTAAGAAATCAGTGTTGCCATTTCCGAATAAATCCCCATAAAATCACTAAAAACATACTGACCTTTTTGTTGCTTTCAGTCGTTATGTTAGGATAAAAAAACCTCAATAATTCCTTTTCATTTGATATCAAACTGCATAATTGTCTAATTTTTCAGATATTGCAAAAACAAATTGCTAGGGAATTTCATTTTTTCCCCATAGGGATTTTAAACGCCATCAACCTGATCAACCATAACCTATATTCTATATAAAGTCCGAACCAACTAAAACTAACCCATGTTTATTTTCTATTTATTTTAGATAGTATTAAATTTTCATTTCCACTCTTTTATTTTTAATGGTCCTTGAGTCACTTTTACTATTTTTATAATAACACCGATAAAACATACAAAAAAAATATTGGATAAAAATGAAAATATTGATATCTTTTTGGCAAATCAATGCAGATTTTCATATCACAGAGTACCCTTGCTTGAAATTTGAATTTGGCGCCAAAGCTAACAGAAAAAAATGAATGTCCCTATAAATTTGTTTTTATGCAATATCTTACAATTCGAACTATAGACGAATCAAAATAAGCGCTACGCCGCCTGGTGACAATCAGAATAACTAAAAATCTTGACATAGTTCTCAGATTCTCCTTTGTTTTGTGTTTGTTTTTATGTGATTTTTTACAAATATTTATTATTTGAAATCATTCAGAGTCGTTCGAATCGTTATTGTTCAGACACACAACAGATACAACGTAAATATTTCAATGTCAATATTTATAGTTCTACGACTGCCCACATTGGCGCTGCAATCTTATTTTCAGATGCCTATTATGCACTATTTTGTTTATTGTACAGGGTATTTTTTTAGTAACTTTTTAGGGATTTATTCGGAATTGGCAACACTGATTTCTTAGCAGAAGTCCTCTATTGGAATTAGATGAATGGGCATCATTTTGTCGTCGAGTATTAAGCCAAATATGGAGTAAGCTGCCCAACTAAGCCTAACCCTTTTCCTTATTCCTCTACTGACAGTATTCTTCTTCGATGTTTTGGGACATGTGGTAGGTGAAGACTGAGTCGATACGGACGTTTTTCGTGGTTTAAGTTTCAAGGGAATCAATTATCTTCTGGTAGTTGACAAATTGAAAAAAATTCGGTAGTTCACTGGATATTCTACGCACTAGGTTTGGGGTGAAATGATTTATGCTCATATGTTATAAAGATGCTGTAAGAATAATAAAAAACTCTTCATTTTAACTCAACTTCCAAGTTTAATTGAGAAAATTAGGTATAAAATCACAATTACAGCTGTTTCGCTAAAAAACTAGCTTTTATTATTCTTAGTAAGTTGGACTTCCAAAAAGTAAGGGTTAGTACAATAAATTTAAAGATGCTGTAGTTCAAATGTACCTTTATAAAAAACTTACACAGTTAAGCATTCACTTACGAAAAAAGTTTGTTTAAGATTTAACAAAGATTTGTTTTGCTTCAGTAGTTCAAATGTACCATTATAGAACTACGGGTTTATCCTTGAAAGACTTGTCAGGAAACTTACATTAGAAGAGATAGGTTACAAAACGTATCGAATGAAAAATGTAGTGGACCATTTGTCTAAAAAATGATTGAAAATAACAAACAATAATTACCCCGCTTACTCCACCCACGCTTATGGTAACTTGCGCGGTGCTCGTGTTGGTATTGATTTGGTTATCTTTAGAGAGCAATCCTTGAGCCCGTTCTGCCTGTTCGGCTTGTTCCTTAGCCCTTCTCGTTACATGAGATCTGGAGTGTTTCCTTAAATGATCTTTCCTGTAGAATCTGAAACAATTTTACATTCCTCGATTAAACCAAAAATAAAACCAATCGACAATTCAACTTACCCTTTTCCACATTCGCCGCATATCTCAGTCTTCTCGCCCGAATGGATGACGAAATGCAAGTTCAGATGTTCCTTTCTCTTGAATCCTTTCATGCAAACCGAACAAACAAATGGGCGTTCGGGATTGTGTCCCAATTTGTGGCGTTCCAAATGCTCTTTGCGTTTCAAACCAGCACCGCAAATGTCGCAGATGAATCGCCTTTCGATCTTGTGACCGACCAGATGTTGTTCGAGCAATTCCTTCTCGGGGTACGCCATGTGGCATTCCGGGCAGCAGAAGAGGGTCGTACCGTCCAGAGCGGTCGCTATGTGCACTTGACCTAAAGGCGAAGAAAAAGGTTAAAGTGTCATTAGGAAGGCGATTTTTGTTCGGTGGTTAAAAACTTGGGTAATTATTAGATATAACCGATAATATACTAATTGATAGAAATCCTGTGGTGTGAACACCGTATTTTTAATTAAGTTGTTTATTAGAAATATCGATGGCCTAGACCACAGTAGTTTGTTTATAGTACGGCACGTTCAAGGTCACATCGTGCCTGCGAGTAAGGTTGAATAAACAAAAGATAGAAATAAATACACAGCAAGGCATAGACGACAGGTTCAATGTATGATATTCATGATCAAGTTCACTATGTTGCTAATACAGCATTAATATAATTTATTTATAGTAATTAAGTGTTGTACTCTAATCCAGTCATTGTAAATATAGTTTAATGTCTTTAGTGTAAAAGTGTTTATTCCATACAACCCCCAATATTAAATATTACATGGCGAAGTTATGGCGCACCAGGTGTCCGTGGGGTGTTTACCAGTGCCACAATTTTCGTTTGGTCTATTTCAATTGTGACTGGTGACACGAAAGGGCCTCATAATGACTTTTGGTTCGTTTTGGTTTATATTTCCAGAAAAATCCTGTCTAGGATTACGTTCAGATTCAAGTTAGGTCGCACCAGATGTCCGTGGGGTGTTCGTCGATGGCATATTTGAATTTAGCGACCCAAAAAATCCCCTAGGGCGCCGAGTTTCTCTCCTTCCTCGCCTAAAATTCTGAGTTTGAAGGAGAACTTGAGTAATCTACCCACAGAAGTGTTTGTAATTAGTGATGGGCCTGGGAAAAAAACTTTAGTGTCAAGGTGTAAGGTAGTCATGGCTGTCTGATGCAAGTCAGTCAGGATCGTCTTTGTATGAGTAAATGGAGTAAATCAATCGTGGGTTATAATAATTAGAGACCCCATATTAGCAATTAGCTGTCAGAAAACATCCTTGAATCTTTTTCCAGAGGAAATTTTGTCACAAAACTATAAAAATTGACTCAAACAGAATAATTTTTTTTTAACTAATACTATAGTGAGGTGTTTTTATATTTAGAGATTACTTTGTCTCACTTATTAAAAAGATGTTCTGCAGGGTAAGTGTAAGAAGAGACTCCATATTAGTAATCATCTGTTTTTTCCCAAGAATATTTTGCAAAAGTAGAATGTTATAAAACTGTAAAACTTGACCTAAATTGTATATTTTTTGGTAAAACTGTTATTTTGGTAAGGCACTTTCATACAGTGGGTTTTTCAAATTACCTATAAGCATTCAGAAATCACTCCACAATTCAGATTGGATTATTTCTTTTATAAGGTTGATTCTCCATAATAAGGGTGGTACTCTTAACCCCCCTAACAATCCGGTCCCTATCCGTTATTGGTATTGGAGATTGAGCTCCTTGTCTCGGAGAACTCTCCAAGGTGGTACTTTTAACCCCCCTAATAATCCGGGCCCCTTCCTGGATTGGTTTTGGAGATCGAGCTCCTTGTTTCGGAGAACTCTCCATAAACCCATTTATAGAATATTGATTCCTGGGTTCATCCCAGAATATTTACTTCCAGAAACTCGTTTTTTGTTCTGGAGTAGGAGCCGGAATATACGGGGGAAAAGAGAGGATCACGATCTCTCTGAACCTTGGAAGACATGCCACTGTCTTTCAGGCAGAGGTAATGGCGGTGCAATGTTGTGCAGAAGAGTTAATGAGACGGAAGGCTAAAAGCCAGAGAATCGTCATCTACTCCGACAGCCAAGCAGCTCATTTCGGACATCGTCAAGTCTGGTGTGGGAGTGTCGCAAGGCCCTCAACATTCTAGGCAATCATAACAGAGTGACCCTAGTCTGGGTGCCAGGCCATTCAGGAATAAAAGGCAATGAAGAAGCTGATGATTTAGCCAAGCAGGGAGCGACTGAGGTCATGATAGGGCCAGAACCTTCATGTGGAATTGCCAAATGCCTCGTTAAGGAGAGCTTCCAACACTGGATAAACAATCAGGTGTTGCGCTAGTGGAATGAAACCCCAGGAATAAAAGGACCGTCGGTCAAGCTGTGTCCAGAAACGACGAGGATGATGGTGGGTATGCTGACAGGACATTGCAGGCTAAGGAAACATATTATGCACACAATCGGCCTAGCAGACGACAGCCTATGTAGGTTCTGCCAGGAAGAAGACGAAACTGCGGAGCACATACTCTGTGAGTGTGATGGCCTAGCAAGGGTGCGGTTTCACCTATTTGGAGAAGAAAAACCGAGGGCAGAGAGCTATGCGAAGGGGGTGGCGTCTCAGCTAATAGGTCTAATAAAAACGATAAAGCTGGATACCATACTATAAATATAGGAAGGACCACAATAGATCCGCAAAGGTCGCAGTGGGATAGGACATAGACAAAAAACATATTTTTAGTGTATTTATATGTGTTCATATTTTTCTAATAGGGTCATTATACGATATTGAAATAACAAAAATTCCGACAGAGCTGATTTTTGGTAAATACCTTTATTTTACTATAAAAATGAAAAATTAAAAAGTCCCCATCTGTCCTATATGTGCTTCAGAAGTTATTCGGGGTCAAAGGTCAAAATTTTAGGTTTTTTGAGTTTTTCTCAAAAACCGTAAGTTTTTTTGAAAAAATACCTCAGACCAAATTTGTAGATCTCAAAATTCTCTACAAAAATGGTCCTTATAATTTTTTCTATAAGTGTTACCGTTCCTCAGATATCACGATTCTAAGAGTCACGTTATATATAATGTGCACACGTTTCCACACCACCTGTGAGGTAGTGTACTCTGCGCGTTTTTTTTAACGTGGTTTCCCCAGTAGGCCTATTCCACGAATCGCTATTACGTAATTTTTTGTCACAATACTTATTTCAGTGCATGGAGATTATTCGGGTTGATAATGTTTATGGAGTGTAATTGTTAGTTTGATTTCTTTTGATACTTTAATCTGATTCATACTCGTTATAAGTAACTTCAACATTCATGTCTTCTGCGATTTCTTCTTCTTCTTCTTGCTGAGTGTTCATAAATTGTTCAAATAATGATGTATCAGTAGTCTCTTCATCAGCATCACATGAATCATCCTCTGTTGTACTTAACTCAACATTTGAACAAGACTGACCTCGGCAATTGGTACACGCAGGTGAACACTGTAGTCCTACTTTTCTACAGCCGCATTTGGCACTACAACCTTTCTTGCAATTGCAAAAAATTGTATTAAGGAGTTTTTCAGGTGCAGGGGGAAGCAAAGTTGTAATTGGTTCCAGAGTATTATTTACTAATTTCCAACCCCAGTCTTCAGGGTTAAGTTGATTACATTGCCATGTCTGTACTTGATAATATACCCGATACAAGTGCTGAATAGCAGATGCCGATGTTGAAGGAAGACAAGATAGCTGCACTTGCTTCTTGTTTCGGGTATTTTTGACAAATGTTAAATATCTGTACTTATCAATACAATTGATTTTCATTGGAGCTCCATAAAGTGCAAGAAGAAATTGAATCCCTTTCGTAATAATTGAGGTGGAGAATCAATGTCCGTAAACACTTTCGCACAGTCAATTAAATCTTTTTTTTCAAATAATTTTAAAATTGAATTTTTGCCCCTTCTGTACATTGCTGATGTAGTATCGCAACAGGTTATCGCATGCAAAAATAAAATATAGTTTTGGCATTTAGGGCCTGACACTCCTTTAAATATATATTTTCTGAATAGAACGTATAGCATATACATAAAAAAGACACAAACAGGAATTTTTACTTGCTTAAATACCTGAATGTTTGTATACGTGGCTGATGTGTGCACATTATATATAACGTGACTCTTAGAATCGTGATATCTGAGGAACGGTAATACTTATAGAAAAAATTATAAGGACCATTTTTGTAGAGAATTTTGAGATCTACAAATTTGGTCTGAGGTATTTTTTCAAAAAAACTTACGGTTTTTGAGAAAAACTCAAAAAACCTAAAATTTTGACCTTTGACCCCGAATAACTTCTGAAGCACATATAGGACAGATGGGGACTTTTTAATTTTTCATTTTTATAGTAAAATAAAGGTATTTACCAAAAATCAGCTCTGTCGGAATTTTTGTTATTTCATTACTGTTTTCAGGTCTAAATTGACCGGACTATAACTTTGACTCTTAAATTGTCCAACTCAACCGGATTTGGTTGTATTTTGTTACCTGGTTTAGGTTTCTTTGGTTTAGGAGGCTTCTTCTTGTACTTCTTCTTTTTCTTTCCCTTGTCGTTGGGATCGTCTACGTTCTCCTCGGTTTCCATCTCGCCTACGTCCTGCATAATAAGATGTCCGTTGCCGTCTGGCGTGGCTATGCTAACCGCCTCGATCATACCGTCTTCCGAAATGATTTCCCGCTTTATGTCTGTCGTATTGAATTTGAGGAACTGTTGTAGACTGAGAGGTAACGTAGTGTTTTGCATTTTTTGTATATATTCGTGTATGTTGGTCGTTTGGAGATATTGGGCGGGTACGGAAATCGACGCTACGGATTCGTCTTCTTTCAATTCGTTCTTGATGAGGGCCATCGGCGAGGATTCCTTATCGGATTTCTCCATCTCCTGAGCCGAATGAGCCTGGATCAACTGGATGTCTTGAGGTTGCAGGGCGGCGACCACCGTCATGCCCTCCGGGACGCCGTTTTGACCATCTAACTGCAATAACAACCATTTTTTTTAATTTATGTTAGAATGGGATTAAAAAGGTACAATATTTTAAATACTGTTATAGAAAATATTCATCAAATACAGCAAATCTTATGAATTTAATATAGTAATGGACTAGTTTAGTAGGATCATATTAATCAAAATGATAGCAATATATATTTAGGATGAGATACCTACTTACTTATATTTGTATTCATTTTGCAAGTAATTTTTCTCATTTCGTAAAATTTAGCAATAAATAATTAGTAAGTTTTAAACGTAGCGCCAACTAATAACCAATAATGATATGTGTTTAAAAGTCAACGTTGTCACATTTTAGCTACGTTCGTTTCAAGTATTCTCAAAGAACTGGCGGCACAAAACACCGTGTTCTGTGATTAACTGATTGTACCAGTTGACAAGATATATGACAGGAGAGAAAATCGTGTTTATCTGTAATAAACAAACAAGACCCCTATTCTTGACGGTGATAGAATAGAACAGCCAATAGAAAGTGGGTGTGGTTCTATTGAAAATGCCAAAACGGTATTCTTGAAATTCGTTCTCTCACTGTTCCGATAGAAGGGTTGCTCCCCGAGAGAACAATTACTTCTATTGGTTATTTTTCAAGGAACCGCTATAACACCAAGAGAAGGTGTTAGGGATTTTTATTTTCGAACCAAAAATAGTATAGAAGTAATTTCTTTCATAAACCAAACACAACCAAACAACAAATTAAACTAACGAAAATGACAGAATATTTTGTTTAGTGTTTTACTCCTTATTTGATAAAGTGTCAATCAGAGAACAAAAATATCGATATGTTTATCTCTTTTTAATGACAACAAATAAGAGAGAGAGATAAGTTTCTCGGTTAATATTAAAGCATATCGACAACATCGTAAATTTTCTACCAATCTTATTGAAACACGTAACTTACCACTTATGACGTATGTAACCATTGAATTTAAATTTCAAAAGCCGATTATGGCTAGAGGATTCATTTTAAAAAAATTTTATTTGTACAGTTGAACCACTAAAAACCTATTTTATAAGATGCAAATATAAAAAAAATCACTAAACTAGTCCATTGGAAAAAATACAGATTGGTAGGGTAAAAATTAATTGATTGCAGGAAAGTAGCGGGAGTACATCAGTTTGGATTGTTACAAAATTTTTAAATTTTCTAAATTCAGATGAATACACAGAACATTGTTTCCGTCGATCCTCTGCAACAATTTTGGTAAATGCTGGAGCGGATTTAGTTGCTTTAAAAAGACATGGGGGATGGAAATCCTCAAGTGTTGCCGAAGGATACATTGAACAATCTTTCACAAATAAAGTAGACGTAGCAAATAAAATATTTAGAAGGGAAAAAGACATAGAGGATTCTGCTAATACTATTAGTTTTATTGCCGAAGAAGAAAATAGTAATAACTTTGCTAACTATTCAAAAATAACAAATAAAGAGGAAAGTAACAAAGAAAATTTTTCGACTGGATTACACCCTATTTTTAATAATTTGCACAACTGCAATATAACTGTAAATATTCAAAGATAATTAAATAAATACGAGTTAGTTGTTTGAGTATATTTATTGAATTTTCTGTACATAAAAAACTGACGGAGGCTGAATTTTAAGGCCTAGGTCGGGAAAAATTTTGAAACTGAACTGGGACATTCTAGGGACAAAACAGCACCATGAAAAATATAGCTTAACTGAGAACGCAATAAAGAAAATGGAAGGTCATATTATGTTGACAAGAAACGGGTCTTAAATTTTGTCGATATGGAAAAAGCGCATGTTTCGAGCAACGTAAGAAGTTCTTTTATAATCTGGAAAGATCAAACAGTGTAAGTACATCCGGGATGGTACGATTATTGTGTAGAAAATCGGTCTGAAGACGGCTCTGTCCTGTTTATAAACAAAAGAAATATACACAGAGTTGGCAACCTTGATTTTTTTTTACGAGAAACCTAGGATTTCACACTCTTTCTACAATTGTCATCGATTGCGTCATTAATCAATAAATCGAAACAATTTTATTACAAAGGTATTTATTTTTCTAATTTGAAGGACTGCGATTATAATTTTACATAAACAAATATTTAAATCTATTATGTGCAAAGAAAATCGAACCTAAAAAATCGACTATATATTTAATGAAAAATATATCAAGGATACTCTTAATTGCAAAACAAATAAATTTTGCACAATATATACACATATGTCCAAAAGTTTAGAATATTTAGAAATAATATATCTAGTCCAGGCGTGCTGTACTTTTAGACGGAAATTCTGATACCTGGAATGTAACAGTTGGAGGTGGTAAAGGGGCTTATAACACATGAAAAAAAATACATTAACTATTTCAATTATGATCATAAACTTTTTAGGGGTGAAAAAGGGATAAAAAACTGAAGTATTGCTGTTTGCGGCTAAAATTGACGTCAAAATGAAAAGTGCCCAATAGAAAAGTTGTAGATCATGTAAAAATCTAAAACTTTTCTTTTGGTAATTTTCTCACATAACCTCAATTTTTCGAGGAAAATGGGAAAAAAACGATTTTTGGTTTTTAATTTTTAATTTTCCAACGGATTCGTCAATCTTGGTGAAACTTGGTGAAAACTTACCTTTTTATGTCCAAAATAACCTCGAATTTTCTCAACCTTGTAACATAATAATTTTCCGAGAAATTTGATTTTTCTGGAAAAATCTCTTTTTTTTCAACTGTAAAGTTTGCTCGGAAAATATTATTGGAAAAGATTTTCTTGGGGCTCATTTTTTTCGTTTTTACGTCTACTTTCACATGAAATAAAAAAATACACCTCTCATTTAAAAATGTGCTCAAAAATGAATAAAAAGCAAAAAATAAATTTTGCAACAGCTAAATTTGCAATAATTGTTAAATTTTTGTTATAAAATATTAAAATATGCAAAAGCCGACTCTTGCATTACATTCTACGGAAAAAATTACAAAAGAAAATGTATTTCATTATTTAGTCGGATTTTTAGTTCATTTGCAATATTATTATAAACACTCAAGTCTATTAATGAAGTTAATAATCCCAGCGGGGATTTCATGGTTTTTACTATTGTTGTATGCTGATTTGTTTATATTGTAAGGTTTTTCATGAGATAAATCGATTTGTTGATATTACAAGGCCCAAATACCCTTCCATCAGAGCCATATAGCCACCTTTCATAAGTGACAAAGTGTAGACATGACAACTCTAACTAGCCTAGGGGCCTAGGCCTTTTGTTTTCTCTTTGACCTTGCAACATTTCAATATACAAAATATCATTCATTCGTAACAAACAAAATATTGTCTTTTCAATATATTTTTTAACTACAATTACGAATTACTTAAAACCGAACGATTATTATATTAAAAATAAACAAATTATTCCAAAAAGTCAAAGAAAATTGAAATTTTGATGAAAATTGGGCTATAGGGTTCTGATGGAGGGGTATTTGGGCCTTGTAATTATCAACAAATCGATTTATCTCATGAAAAACCTTATAATATAAACAAATCAGCATACAACAATAGTAAAAACCATGAAATCCCCGCTGGGATTATTAACTTCATTAATAGACTTGAGTGTTTATAATAATATTGCAAATGAAATAAAAATCCGACCAAATAATGAAATACATTTTCTTTTGTAATTTTTCCCGTAGAATGTAATGCAACAGTCGGCTTTTGCATATTTTAATATTTTATAACAAAAATTTAACAATTATTGCAAATTTAGCTGTTGCAAAATTCATTTTTTGCTTTTTTTTCATTTTTGAGCACATTTTTAAATGAGAGGTGTATTTTTTTTATTTCATGTGAAAGTAGACGTAAAAACGAAAAAAATGAGCCCCAGGAAAATCTTTTCCAATAATATTTTCCGAGCAAACTTTACAGTTGAAAAAAAAGAGATTTTTCCAGAAAAATCAAATTTCTCGGAAAATTATTATGTTACAAGGTTGAGAAAATTCGAGGTTATTTTGGACATAAAAAGGTAAGTTTTCACCAAGTTTCACCAAGATTGACGAATCCGTTGGAAAATTAAAAACGAAAAATCTTTTTTTTCCATTTTCCTCGAAAAATTAAGGTTATGTGAGAAAATTACCCAGAGAAAAATTTTAGATTTTTACATTATCTACAACTTCTCTATGGGGCACTTTTCATTTTGGCGTCAATTTTAGCCGCAAACAGCAATATTTCAGTTTTTTACCCCTTTTTCACCCCTAAAAAGTTTATGATCATAATTGAAATAGTTAATGTATTTTTTTTTCATGTGTTATAAGCCCCTTTACCACCTTCAACTGTTACATTCCAGGTATCAGATATTCCGTATTTTTTATTTTTTTGGTACAGCACGCCTGGACTAATCTACGCCTTTGGTTTTTTAAAAACTCTTGTTTATATTTGTTTTAAAGCGTTTTTAAATCAAATTAATACTAAATTTGATTATATTATATTATATCAAAAAAATTATTTATAAAAATTAATAAAAATATGTAATATTCCATTATTCCAAAATTTTGGACATATGTAATGTGTTAAATAGGAAAAAACTACTTACGATTTGAATGCCTTCTTGGTTGGAATTGTAGGCCACTGTTAATACAGTGGCGCCTTGGCTGAAAGCCTGTATGGGTATCTGGGAGATCTGGTACTTGGGCGAACTGGCCGGACTTGCTTGGGATACAGTAGTAGGTTGGGGGTTAACTACTTGTATCTGCACCGTCTGCTGGGGATCTCCCGGTTTGGCCCCTGGCATCGTTATGGGTAACGTAATTATTTGGGTCCCCTACAATAAAAACCAAACATCGAATTTTTTTAAAAATTTCATTTTGTAATATTTATTTACCTGACTCGGTTGAGAGGCTGCTGTGGTAAAGGCATTAGTATCTATTGGACGAATGTAATGTACGCCGTTTTCACCACCCTGTAGTACACCGACGACTTGTCCATTGGGGGTAGTAACACTTTGTGTTATTTTTCCGGCAGAAAATTGGGTAGCTACCGGTAAGGCGGCCGATAGAGGCACGCCGAATGGGGTGAAATTCATGCTTTGAATAATCTATAATTAAAACAACAATCTATTAGTGTGACATTATACATTTTGGTTCTGCTAGCATGCAAGACTTTCTTTTATTTTTCAACGAACTAGAGATACTATTTACACTTTGGGGAGCTGACACACTAACGTTGTTTACAGTGAGTTAAAAATATCAAGATAAGGATAACACTGCGCACCCCAAATACCTTAGAACGATCAGCCTCACATCGTTTGTTCTCAAAACTATGGAAAAAGCTGTAGACAACTACATTAGAACAGAAATCTTGGAACAGGTGCAATTGCACCCCCGTCAACATGCGTACCAAGCGGGAAAGTCCACGAAAACCGCTTTAACACAATTGACTGAAGAAATCCAAGACGCTCTGAATAAAAAAGAGACCGTGGTATGTGCCTTTCTAGACATAGAAGGGGCCTTTGACAATACGCCACATGAGGCAGTCACAAGAGCACTGATTGAGAAAGGAGTAGATAGAACGACTTCCATCTGGATGTCGCAACTGCTATCTACAAGAATCGCAGAAATGGAGGCAGGACAAGACACTATCTTCATTAATGTGACCAGAGGCTGTCCACAGGGGGGAGTTGCATCTCCGCTTATGTGGAGTCTCACTGTGGACAGTCTACTCTGTCAATTGACTAGGGAAAGCATACCATGTCGAGGGTATTCCAACGACATGGTTATCCTAGCAAAAGGGAAGTATGAAAATGTCCTCTGTGATATTGTTCAAAGAGGACTGAACATTGCGAAACAATGGTGTGACTTGGTGGGAATCAACATCAACCCCAACAAAACCACACTAGTAGCCTTTACAAGAAAAAAGGAACAAAATCTAAAATTCATAAAAATAGGGCAGAACATAGTATAGTGGAAAACAGAGGTAAAATATATAGGGCTAATCCTAGATAGCAGGTTACTCTGGAATAAACACGAAGACGAAGTAATACACAAAGCAACCCTGGCCCTCATGGTGTGAGACCATTAATCACATATGCGGCAGTGGCTTGGGGCACAAGAACTAATCTGAGTACGACGAGGAAAAATATCTCGAAGATTCAGAGACTAGCCTGTTCATGTATCACTTGAGCAATGGGAACTTGCCCCACTGCTGCAATGGAGGTGATTTTAAACTTAACCTCACTGCACATTCTGCTAGAAAGTGTATGGAAGAAAACAATATAATATAGAATGATCAAAGAAGGAATTATCAAGAGAAAACCTCGATCACTTTAATTTGATCAAACTTGGAAATGGCCCAAGATGATATGCCAAAGAAATTCAACTTTGTGAGAAAATTTATCACAAAGTTGAGTAATAAATCTGAATGGGATGAAGACACCATACAGAATTTAAACCAGAATACCATAAAGTGGTATACGGACGGTTTCAAGCTAGACGAGGGAACTGGGATAGGCGTTTTTGGACCGAGAGCCAAATACTTAGAAATCCTGGGCACATACCCGAGCATCTTTCAAGCAGAAGTCCGCGCCATCTAAAGATGTGTGGAATTCAATATTGGAAGAAACTACCGCAGACAAGAGATTGTGATTATGTCGGATAGTCAAGCAGCCATCAAAGCGCTGAGCCCAAATATAATCAGTTCGAAGATGGTTTGGGAATGCCTAGGCAAACTAAATGAAGTAGGCCAGAAGAACACTGTCACCCTCCTATGGGTCCCGGGACACATAGGAATAGAGGGGTACGAAAAAGCAGATAAGCTGGCAAAAAAAGGAGCTGCAACCCCACATTTGGGACCAGAACCATCTTGAGGGATCAGCAGTAGAGTAATCTTAGGAAAACTAAGGGAAGAAATCCAAGTACTGGAATCAGCTGGAAGGACTGAGGTAATCTAAGATTGTGGATCTGCTAGATGCATTTTTATTTTAAGTTCTTCAAAGAAATCTAAATTTTTTGTTTTTTAACACAAGTGTGTAGTATTTGGATGTCATTGGTGTGTATCAGTGAAGTTGGATTTCCAAGTAGGTGTTTTACATAATTTGACTTATCTGGTTGTTTTAATCTATATTCTCTTAAGTGTTCATTGAATCTTACTTCAAAATTTCTTTGTGTTTGACCTATATAATACTGGAGTAGGAGTTTTTGCACCCAGAGCTAAATGAACTAGTCCAGACGAGCACAGTCAATCTCCTATGGTTTCCAGGACACATAGGAATAGAAGGAAGGCAACAGCAGATAAGTTGGAAAACAAAGGCATTCAAAAACCATGGCTGGGATGTGTCTCAAGGAAAACGGAAAAAAACTGTCAAGACAAATTTTTTTAACGAATGCAAAAAAGGAATTAAAGGGAATATTTTTAAAAACAATTTAGCCGTTTTTATTTCAAAAAGAAAGTATATTATTTGTTATTACTGAAATATAAATAGAACCCTATGTACGTAATATTACTGCGGTGTGATGCTAGTTTTGAATATCGGTGAAATTGAATTCGCAATTGAAGTAGTTCAATTTTTAATTCACCCTCGAAATGCTCTTTAATTCGATCGACACAATTTGACAACAATGGAAAGTTCGATTTATTAACGTGCGAGAAAAACAGAAGATTAAGTGAGGTTAAAAATACCATTATATCTTATTTTGTTCTTGGAATCTTCTCAGCAAGTTGTCAAAATCTTCAAGTTAATTCTACTTTTGGTAATTAGTATTACCTTTTAAAAATTAAAAAATGCAAATAGTACAGGTACGATTCACATAGGTATTATGAAGTTGTAGATAAAATAATACTGTTTTAGTGATGGCACCAAAACTTAATATACTATATTGCATAAAAGGATGCAGCAACATTCTTGACGTAAACAAATCATCCTCTGAAAGATCCACTACGTTATTTACTACTATTTGCTGCAGTTCCTCCAAATTTACCATTTTATTAAAAATGAACGTTATCTCGTCCACTATCTAATAAAAATATCATACTATAACTAATATAAACAATGCTAATATAATTTGCTTACTTAAACTAGATTCAAAAAGCAAAACAAGACAATATAAGTAGAAAACCACAACCAAATAAACAAGTAATTCGCAAGTGAAATAAATATTTCGGCAGCTATCTACATGCATTCGAATTATAGTGCGGTCCATATGTATGGAATAAATTCATTTGTAGCGTTATTATGTACTATATGAAAAAAACCTGAAACAGGTCGATTTTTATTCTTAGATTGACAATTTACAGTATGAAAATATTATCCCCTTCGGAATTATTAGCACCCCCTCGAAAATTTTAAATTACAAAGGGGGTCGTGTGGCACCTCGTTGGAAAGGGATTTTAGTCCTCTGTTCAGCAATATAAAGTTTTTTAAGTTTGGTGCAATCATAACTGAGAAAATTGATTTTTAAGATGTAAAATTTTGATAATGTCTCTAACACAAAACTTTACGTAGAATGAAGATAATAATGTCACATAATGATTAGAATGTGTTTTTCAATGTATTTAACACTTAAATTAAATGTTCAAAATGACCACCATTCACTTCTTGACAATAACCGAGGCGATATTGGAATTCTCGTACAACATTTTGTATGACGTCGGGGGTTATTTTGTTAATTTCTTCCGTTATCCTAACTTTTAAATCAGCAATATTGTTTGGTCTATTAAAATATACTTTAGATTTTAAATAACCCCATAAGAAGTAATCGAGAGGAGTCAAATCGGGGGATCTAGCCGGCCATTCGATCGCCCCACGTCTTCCAATCCACTTATTGGGAAAAACCTCGTTTAAATAATTTCTAACAGTACGTGCAAAATGCGGTGGAGCTCCGTCTTGTTGGTAGTAAATAGATCGATCTATCTCATTTGGATGATTAACATCAGGAAAAACTCTTTGTAATGTAGGCACTAAAAAGTTAATCAAAAAATCTAGATAAACCTCACCAGTAACTGTGCTCTCAAAAAAATAAGGGCCAATAATTTTATTGTTAATGATACCAGCCCAAACGTTAACTTTTTTAGGATATTGAGTGTGAGCCTCACACATCCAGTGAGGATTTTCTCTGCTCCAATATCTACAGTTCTGTTTGTTAACCGTTCCGTTTAAATGAAACGTCGCTTCATCAGAAAAAACTATTTTGTTTATGAACTGCAAATCTGCGTTCATTCTATCCATCATCAATTCACAGAATTCTTGCCTTCTATCAGGATCATCTTCATTTAACTCCTGAACCAACTGAACTTTGTAAGGGTGGTATTTTTCTTTACGCAGAACTCTCAAAATAGATGATTTACTTACATCATTGTCGGCGGCAAGTTCTCGAGTTGTCTTATGCAGATTTTCCTCAATCTCTAGAAGTACATCTAACTTTTTTTCATCAGTAAATTGAACATTTCTACCTGGTTTTTCAATATTTTTTACATGTCCAGTTTCACGAAACTTTTTTTCAATTTTGCTAACTGTAGACTGCGAAACGTGTTAACCAGGGTATTTATTATTAAAAATTTCACAAACCTCCTTTTGAGTTCTGGTTTTAATACCACAACCAATCATAATTAAAATGTCTATTCTTTGAGTCTCGGACAAATGAGCCATAATTAAATTTAATACGCGCACAAATATTATACTGACGTCTTTTAGTAACTTTAAATACCTAAATGACAGCAGCCTACTAGATTTATATCAATTGTTTATTTAGTTTTTTGACTATTATTTTAATATCTTCAAAGTTTTTTCCTAATATTTAGCAGAACAGATACGAAAATACCTGATTATTTCTAAAGATATCTAAACAATATCGCCTCGGTTATTGTCAAGAAGTGAATGGTGGTCATTTTGAACATTTAATTTAAGTGTCAAATACATTGAAAAACACATTCTAATCATTATGTGACATTATTATCTTCATTCTACGTAAAGTTTTGTGTTAGAGACATTATCAAAATTTTACATCTTAAAAATCAATTTTCTCAGTTATGATCGCACCAAACTTAAAAAACTTTATATTGCTGAACAGAGGACTAAAATCCCTTTCCAACGAGGTGCCACACGACCCCCTTTGTAATTTAAAATTTTCGAGGGGGTGCTTATAATTCCGAAGGGGTGCTGGAGGGGGATAATATTTTCATACTGTAAATTGTCAATTTAAGAATAAAAATCGACCTGTTTCAGGTTTTTTTCATATAGTACATAATAACGCTACAAATGAATTTATTCCATACATATGGACCGCACTGTATATTTGTGAAATATTTTTGAATTCGAAATTTATTTCACTCATGAAATTAGTTCAAAACCTGCGTTGATCGAAATATGAGCAATTTTAGAAATCTTAATAAGAACCAGAGGGAATGGCAGATGAATAAATTGAATCTTTAAGACCGATACTTTGATAGAGGGATTGGTTGTTCTTCATCCGAGACTAGAAATATCATCCACCTTGCACGCAATAATATCTAAACTTAGTTAATGTTCAGCAAGGCCAATAGCCATCGAAAGTAGTTGTTTTTGTTAGAAATACGGTTTACACATACCTATAGAAATATGCTAATTGGTAGTACCTTAAGTTTTTATTGAAAAAATGCACAACAATGCACAAGATTACTATTAATTCTATGACTCAATTGACCTAACCATTGTTTAGGCTGCAGTTGAAATTGAGTTAAAGTTTTAATAGAAACATGTAATTAAGATAATCGTTAATTAATAATTCTACCAATAACAATTTGATTTTTTGGTACCTAAATAAATATTTTGCATATTATTTCTAGTTACGCTACCAAGTCGAGTTGCTGAAAAATAAAATAAGAATCTCAAAAGCGAATTTTTGTTTGCTAAAAACATAACATTTTTGAATAAAAAAAATTCTTTTTAAATAGGTTATTAATGCAATTTTAACTGCGAAAGGTGGGGCAATAATTCGAAATAATAAATTTTAGCAATAATGACAGCAAACTGCAAAATATGTATAACAGTTAGCAATAGTCCGGTCAATGTAGGTATACATTCAAAGGTACAAAAATTTCCATCCGATTTAAATCAAATTGACTGTATTAACCTCAAAAACAAAATGTAACTTCAATATGTCAATCTGACGATGCTAGTTTTAGCTTAGCAGCTGTCATTACGTTAAAAAATCAATTTTTTGAAAAAAAAGTGGAAGTGTTTTTAAAAATTAAATTTATTGTACTAACTCTTACTTTTTGGAAGTCCATCTTATTAAGAATAATAAAAAACTCTTTGTTTTAACGTAACTTCCAAGTTTATTTGAAAAATTTTAAATCACAACGAAGAGTTTTTTATTATTCTTAATTGTTTTTAAAAAGTTTAATTTTAAATGTTCTTAATTGGTTAAATTGTTTAAAACATAATTCGAAATAAAATTTTTAAACTCCGATCATACTTGGGAAAAAATTACACTCCGAGTCAATGGTTAAAAAGGGATTTTTCCAAGTCTAATTTGACCTGACTAACCAAATACATTTCATTTTAAATTACTTTAAACCAAACATAAAAAATGCGAAGAATCATTAAAAAAAGCCTGTCAAATACCAATATCTAATAGAATACCTACCATAGTAAAAAGTTAAATTAGGTACCTACCTATTTACTTCAAATTTACTTGTTAAATTAAAAACTGAATCTATTAATTTATTTTAACCAATGTTTCCTTGTTTAAATATTTATTTTCAATAATATTCGTACAAACGAAATAAAGTATAAAGTAAAATTATTAAATAACAAGGTGAACGACCTCCAGATATGTATGCAGCACACCTAAACCCTTGTAGTACCATTAGGTGTCTCAGAAATGCACTTACAGCTTCTTATTTCCTTGAGGTGAACAATAAATTCACTGGGGATAAAAAACATACACAAACACGCACTATGCAAAATCCCTTCCTCCTCGAAAATCGAAAAATCCAAACAAACAACACACTGGCGTCCTTGACGTTTACCCCCCAAAAACCCGTCAAGAGGGGATGATACGAAAAGTGGCACTTAAAAAGAGGTGTCACTTCCAACGGTAAGGTTAAGACGGGAACACCAGCGAACAGTTGTTACCACGACCCGTCCATCGACAAAGTGGGGTACCGCGGTACTACAGTAGAAAACGGTCACATGACTTACCGCAGAGACGGATCCGGTACGAAACAATGTACCGAGATGGAAATTAATACAAATTTATAGACAAAATTCTGCGAAATAACATTTAAGGGTCAATTTACAATAAAAAATGTAAACAGAAAAAGTATCTTCAAATTATACAAGCAGTTTAACAAAAATACCAAACATTAAATTGATTTTAATTTTGTTATCTTTTAACAACATTGTTAACGACATTTATTGCACTAACCTTTATTTTGTGAAAATCCAGTTTACTAAAACATCAATAAAACTTTTTAAAAAAATTTCCACTTGGTAGCTACCTTGTTTTAACAAAATGTAACTTCAATATTTTAATCTGATGATGATAGTTTATCGAAACAGCTGTCATTGCGAGTTAAAAAAGCTAATTTTTTAAATAAAAGTGGACATTTTCTAAAAAAGTTTTATTGTTTAATGTTCTTAACATTGTTATAAATGAAATTTATGGTACTAACCCTTACTGTGTGAAAGTTCATCTTATTCAGAACAATAAACAACTAAAAGGTTGAATTAACTTTCACTATTTATTCTTATTCAATGACAGCCGTTTCGCTATCGAAATAGCATCGTCAGATTGACATATTGAAGTTACATTTTGTTTGTTTGTAACTAGGTACTTGATGTTGATAGGTAGTTAAGGCTAGACCAAGTAAGGAAGTAATAAGACATAACAATATTAAAGCCTAGATGTTATTAGCCCTAAGGGATTATCCTGGATGTACTTCCCTCTAAGATCAGTATAACTGTGCAATGATATAGAAAAACCAGGAAAAAACTATATCCTGCTGATCTTTACAATAACTTAATATATTTGTGTTATAATTACGTCTTATCTATGTATAAAATGAAGACTCAATCAAAGTAAACAGTTTAATAGTGGTGAACTTCCAAGATTTATTTGTTCATTAACTACTTTATATTGTTGATCTGCTAGATGTCTTTTGATTTCAAGTTCTTCGAGAAAATCTAAATTTTGTTTTTTATCACAGGTGTGTAATATTTGAATGTCATTGGTGTGTATGAGTGAGTGTGGATGTTCAAGAACGTGTTTGGCATAGTTTGACTTATCTGGTTGTTGTAATCTATATGCTCTTAAATGTTCATTGAATCTTATTTCAAAATTTCTTTGTGTTTGACCTATATATACAGCGGATATTAAATAAAAATCCAAATTCTAGTCCAAAGAATGTAGATATTTTAGAATTTATGAAAAATAGGAACATTAGTTCGGAAAAAAACCGTAACTTTTAAACTAAATTACAAATTAATTTCATTGCAAATTAAACTAAAAAATCAAATGACAATAATAATAACAACTTTACTTTTCAATTCACTTATACTGTACATACTACTTGTGCCTTAATACTTAAATTGCTACTTAATGCTTCTTTCAAAAGATTTAATAGGTATACAAATAAATCCATTCTTAAATATATCATTTTATACTGGCTTAAAGTCTAAACCAATTTTAACCTAACTCAGTAACCTTTATCAAAATAATTGCCCGAATTGTCAGCACTTGAGAAGTTAAACGTATCTATAAAGATAATCAAGTTTTGGAACCATATATTTCTCGAATTTAAGCCTAAATTAACTACAAACATATATATTTATATTTAGAGACAGTTAACGGAATTATTACATTTGGGCTGATGCGGTTCTGTCTGCAGTACCTATTATTTCTTTGTCCGGGTGTCCGAAGACGTTGAAGTAGAAACGCTAAGAGAGAAATCGACTTGTCGTGGGGGATGTTAACACAGTTACCTACTTTTTAAAACTTTCACCTTGCCTTGTTAAACTTATGTTGTTAATGTTTCATTATTACTGTTAAGACTCACGACTCGTTTATCTTAAAGTGCTCCTACAGTGTGAAAGCGTAACATATTGAATAAATTCAGTGGCAATTTTTGATAAAATTCAGAATATTTTATAATATGATCCTTATTTAAACTTATGGTAACGACGCTAATGCATTTACCTCTTGATTAATAATATTATGGTTGATAAATGTGCTCAATCAATAAATTGACACACTAAAATGTATTTTATTTGAATCATCCACACCGATTGGCAAATAATTTAATCATTGGATATTGAATAATGTTTTTATTCACGAACAGTTAGTAATTTTTTTAAAATAGGTAACTGTACCTACTTTAATCCATTTAAGTGCTATTTGTACGTTAATACGCTTGACCTATTATAATCCCGTTAAAAATTATAGTAATAATCTAAGAAGTATCATTTTTAAATTATTTGGATACTTCTATATTTCCTTTTTACAGTTACTACTATTTTATAATAAGTGAAATTATAACTAAATTAAAATTAATTAAAACAAAATGCTAACCTTTTATTGAAACAAGTAAATAGGTAATAAAAAACAAATACGCAACAAGTTAGATATAAATAATGAAACAAAAAACAAATCGAGTAACAATATACGTTGGAAAAAATCTAGGTCACATTATTTATTATTGAACTATAAACAGTGGGTAATTAATAGATAAATACCAATGATAAGGGGTTGTACTATCCAAGTATGAGGTATTCTTTCTATTATCGGTGTCGATTTAGGCAATAAGGCACTCCTAAGTGAGGTATGTTGGGTGAATGACCTTGAATTAAACCAAAATCAAAATGCCTAAAGCCTGGAAAATGCGAATTTATATCTCTGACGATGACGCCGAACGTTGTACGTAGTGGAGGGAAGTGGTGGTGGTTTTTCGAAGAATGTGGGGATGAATATATCCTACCAGAATACACTATGGGCACCCCTTCCACAAAATTCTACATCACGGCGACGAAGCTCCCTACCCCAAAAACACCCACGACCCGCGTAAAGGTTTGTTTGATTATTATGTCGATCACCCTAATCTTTAAATTAATTTGTAAGTTGATATTTGGTACTTACCTTTCGTTTTAAGGAACAAATCCTCTGATTCACACTCGCACTTCACGACTTCGTCATCAAAGCAAACGTAAAATGGTTGATGTCAATTTTGTGAGCAACAAGGCTTGCCAAGAAGTATGATTATGCGTAGATGGCATATACGTCTTCATTTGTTTGAATATGCGCGCCAAAAATTACGTTTTTTATTAATTTTTAATTAAAAACCTGTTTATTTCTTATTTTTTCGTTAATAAATTGTCTTACTAAAATTATTGAAATATTTTTTAACCCATCATAAACGTATAATACTCCATTTAAAATAATATTTTCCACGTTTATCATTTGTTATTTATATTCATATTAATTCATTTGTTAGAAAATAATATACCAATCATAATTTTATTTAAAATAGTGATTTTTCGTGTGTTTAATTTTTGATCTACAACTACGCACGAAATTCAGCTGGATTAACAATTTAAAATAATAAAATAAATTATTTATCTCAATATGGGCGTTGCACTATGCTCGGTACATGTCGTGAATAGTCGTTGGAACTGTGTTCTTTAACCGTTCTGTACGAAATTCGTTCACCCAATAGTGCGAAGTTCGAGCAATAATGAAAAACAGCTGGGGGAAAATACGTCGTCCCCTTTGCCCCAGACAATTATATGGTTGTTTCATGTAATATTAATATTTATTATTTATTATTTTTCTGATGGGTAAATTAAATAATAATAATAATAAAAGTAGAATGTCGGTAATACAGATTTCTGTTTAGTGGAATAGAAGAAACAAACATAAATTCCCTTCTTTTATCTACGATCATGTAGTGAACTAAAAAGTATAACGGTGGGAAATTTGAATTGGACATGATGTGTAACTCTGATGTGTAGTCAAAGTTTATGATAGATTAAAATAAAAATATTTACAATGTTCTCAAACATTATTTGAAATTGTAAATTAAAAATATTAGATTTTATTTATCCAAGGACATTTTAGGTAGTACTATTATATTGAACATTTTTTATGACCTAAATTGTGAATTAAAAACTAATTTTCTATTTTTCATGCAACAATCAAATTCAGTATTTATACCAATTAAAGAATCATTTTTGAAGGATTTAGAATATAAATGATATCACTCTATTTATTGAACTGTTTTATTTATTTACACTTTAATTACCTCACAAGAATTAAAAATACAATCTAATTTATAAAACATATTATTAAACAGAATAATAAAAGAATTCTATGGTTAACAAAGTTTTAAGGTTAATGTTATTTAATTTCAGTTGGCTTTAATCTTTCGTCTGAGAAATTTTTTTATTTATAAATTGTAATTTTGCTAGTTGAGAAAATAGATTACAAAATTAAATGTATTTATTTCTTTATAGAATTGTAGACACCAATGGTTGAAGAATTAATTAGTACTTAGATATTTATAATAATCCTGATGAAGCTCAGTATTAAAAAAAAACAATCTTTTAAATACTAATTTGTTTTTCAATATATTAAAGCATTTGCACCTATTTGTTGTTGTTTCATTTACTAACATTAACACTTTTCAAATAATTTAGATAACATAAGTAATACAAAACAATACACATAATTAAAATGTCAATGAAAATAGGTAGATGAGTGAAATTAAAAATATGCAAAACAAATTTATATTATTTAAAAACTAATGCAGTACATAGTTAATCGATAACACCAAAGGTTTTGAACATTAATAATTACAGGATGATTAAGTATTTTAAATGCTGGTGGAAAAATATTTCTAAAATAAGAATTATGATATGAATTTTTGGAAAACTTATATAGGTAATGACGTTAACTTGTTAATTTTAATCGCCTTATAAAATTACATACATCTACTTTGGAATATTATACGGTAATTTTAAATATAAAAACGGTGCGATTAAATATTTTTGCATTAAATTTGATATTCTTTATAATATTAAAGATTATTTTTTTATTACGGGGAGTAGACAAAATTTACATTAACTTCTTACAAAGAGGGCAAAGAGTGCTTTATTCCAGTATGGCAAGGAGATAAATTCTAAAGGTAGGTATATTTTTATACCATAAAAAATGTATAAAAATAAACCTTTTGCGGACTGTTAATTTAAATGAATTCCTCAAACTTCATGTGGATGAGATGAACAGGCAAGTATATAGGACTTTTTCAAGGTGACGTACACATGTAAAATAGTCATTAGATAAAGCTTATAGAGAGAGAGTAATTAAAGTAAAAATATGAGTAAAAAAATACAACGAAATTGAAATCATGATACCTACAACAAATTTGCAGTGTCGGCATTCCTTGTAAGTGTAACAATAACGTGCACTTGGTTTAATCAAATTGCAATGAGATTTTTATCTAACTACTACTTTATTTGATGTATTTACATACTTTTAGTCAATTTAAAAACATAAAAGACATAAAAGCTTTTAATATTAGCATAGTTAACGAGAATAAAATATGGTATAAGTCAAGAATGATAAACATTATCATTCTTGGGTATAAGTGAAATACCTTTTAGACAAAAAGAATAATGCCCCTAAATGTCGGCAGCACATTATACGATTTCTCAAAAAAGATCTAATTTTCCTAGTATGTTATATAGGAAACTATGAGAACTCGATCAGCGTAAAAAAAACGAGTTGTAATCCCATTAGGTACGTAATGGGTTACTTACAACTCTTGTTTTGTAATATACAATTTACTACGACCTCATATGAAAACGACACCTAACACAATTAGTAATAAGAAAAGAAGAAGAAGCAATGTCAAATACGTGCAATATTTTTTAAAAACTTACAGAACGCTACAAACAAACAAAATGTAACTTAAATGTCAAGCTGACGATGCTACTCTTAGCGAAACGGCCATCATTGTAATTTAAAACATAATTTTTTCAAATAAACTTGGAAGTTACGTTCAAACGAAGATTTTTTTTATTCTTAATAAAAAACTATTAATTTTTTGGAGCAAATCACTTTGATTTGTTCAATTTGTTCAAAAAAATTATCTTTTGGTAAAATAAATGTCAAATTAATAATTTTATACCTCAGAAAAATTGTTGCATTATCTATGCAACCAAATATACAGATATTCATGGTTTTAGTTCCAAGCTAAAATCTTTCAACATCACCAGAAAGAACAAAAAATGTAGAATTACAGGAGTTAAACGTAAGTGAAAATGTTCAAGACAGTTCCAATTAATTTCACCAATTGTTCCACTAAACATTCTACTTTTAATTTTCATAGAGTCCACAAGAAAATTAAAATGTCAATTAGCTAGTAAAGAATTCTGATGTTCATTCACGAGAAAGAGGGTTATTTGATTTCAATGAATTATATTTCAAAAACAAATAACAATAACATTTAAAATATTTTTTTTTAATTTAGTTAAAAAACTCATATTTATAAAAAATATTGGTATCGTAGGAAAAATCGCGTACATAACTCGCTAGAAAATGTATTTGTTGCACTCGTTACGTTTCCGCATAATTGTAGAAAATATTGGGATCGTAGAAAAAATTGTGAACATAAGTCGTTGGAAAGTGTATTTGTTGCATTTGTTACGTTTCCGCATAATTATAAAAATATATTGGGATCGTAGGAAAAATCATGTACATAACTCGCCGAAAAGTGTATTTTTGCTACGCGGCTCGTGCTAAATTTTACTTGTCGTAATATTTCACTTTATGTAATCTACTATGGTCTGAGGTTCTCTATGGTTTCAGCTGTCATAAAAAAATATTAGGATCGTAGGAAAAATCGTGTACATAACTCGTTGGAAAATATATTTGTTGCACTCGTTACGTTTCCGCATAATTATAAAAATATATTGGGATCGTAGGAAAAATCATGTACATAACTCGTTTGGAAAGTGTTCTTTTTGCTACGTGGCTCGTGCTAAATTTTACTTGTCGTAATATTTCACTTTATGTAATCTACTATGGTCTGAGGTTCTCTATGGTTTCAGCTGTCATAAAAAAATATTAGGATCGTAGGAAAAATCGTGCACATAACTCGTTGGAAAATATATTTGTTGCACTCGTTACGTTTCCACATAATTATAGAAAATATTGGGATCGTAGGAAAAATCGTGTACATAACTCGTTGGAAAATGTATTTTTTGCTACGCGGCTCGTGCTAAATTTTACTTGTAATATTTCACTTTATGTAATCTACTATGGTCTGAGGTTCTCTCTGGTTTGAGCTGCCATAAAAAAATATTAGGATCGTAGGAAAAATCGTGTACATAACTCGTTGGAAAATATATTTGTTGCACTCGTTACGTTTCCACATAATTATAGAAAATATTGGGATTGTAAGAAAAATCGTGTACATAAAGTGTATTTTTTACTACGCGGCTCGTGCTAAATTTTATTTGTCGTAATATTTCACTTTATGTAATCTACTATGGTCTGAGTTTCTCTATGGTTTCAGCTGTCATAAAAAAATATTAGGATCGTAGGAAAAATCGTGTACATAACTCGTTGGAAAATATATTTGTTGCACTCGTTACGTTTCCACATAATTATAGAAAATATTGGGATCGTAGGAAAAATTGTGTACATAACTCGTTTATGTTCTGAGGTTCTCTATGGTCTGAGGTTCTCTATGGTTTCAGCTGTCAAAAAATGTCCACTTAAATATTGAGGCGCGTCGAAAAAAATTCCGGAACTTTTTTTAGTTGTCATGGTAACTATACAAAACTAAGGCATCATAGGGTGTGTTCGGGGAGCACGCTTTCGAGCTATGTAGCGCCAACAGCCATATAACGCAAACGAGGAATAGTACTAGATAGCGCCAATTGGCGCAAATAGCGTGCTCCCCGAACACACCCTTAATGGTAAAAAAGTAGAGGTGGGAAATCTTAAAAAAAATAAATTTGTGGGTACCTATGGATTTTATATGAAAATTCGTCTTCATCCAAATAAAAAATAGCTTTGTTCGGGTTTACTTGATTACTGTTTTCAAACTGTCAGGATTCTGCGCATTAAAAAATCCTGTGTTCGGGTTTTTCTCATGATACAAATTAATATACAAGGTATGATATCTAGCGGTTCAAAACTCGTCCGATCTGCGCATGTGACGTCATTGGTGGTATTCTATAGCGCGTTTCAATGTTAATATATAGGAATTTGATATTTATTTGGTCAATTTATTGTTTCAAACTTTTATTTGTTGGTTATTTAACATTATTTATTAAAACAAAATTCAAATCATACATGTATGGCTTAAAATTGAGAATAAATAAATTGAGAATTGTTAAATTATATTTAATTAAAGGGAACGATGGTAGACGTAGACTAGGTAAAATAATTAAGTAATTAGGCAAGGTATAATTATATATAAAAATATAGGTCTATTGTTTTTTAGATTGATATAGTAAATTCCAAATAAATTGTAGGTCTTATCAACGTAATCAACACCATCAGAAACATCCACTCTACAAAAACAAAATAGGTACCTATTTTATTTATTCATAATACAATCATTCTATCATACAACTTAAAATATGATTTAATAATATTATGATGTTAACTTACTCTTTAAAAACAGTTTCCGTTAACTTTTTTCCCTATTATTAATGTGTTCTTCCCTACGAGATGCACTTTTTTCTTTATTAAGATTTTGAGGTTTGCTTTGTAAAGGTAAGTTTTTTGACGTAATAGCTCCCTTTTTTAGGGGTTGGTAGTTTTTTGGGGTGTATCCAAGCAACTCAAGTTTAAAGTTTCGTTCGTAAGTGAAATGTTTTGAGCAAATACGGGCATTTGTTAACCAGCTTACATAAATATTTCCATTTTGCACTTTCTTGTCTTTTGGAAAGCTCAAGAACTTTATATCACTCGAAAAATGTTTAGTTTTATTGTCAATACCACACCCGTATACAGCACAACGCATTTTAATTAATTTATTTTATATTTTCCGGGAGAAATTTAAAATTATAACCTGTAAAGAATGGCGTCTGATCTCCAGTGACGTCACTAACCACGCCCCAAACATGCGCGATATCTTATCTTGTATTTCTTGTACGGTTTTCGAACCGTTCTATAATTTTAGTTTGGTGTTCGGGTTTTATTTCTGACTGTTTTCGGACGATTTGAAAACTGTCAAATCAGTCCAAGGTTAAAAGTAAGAATTTTTCGTGGACTAATTGACGCATGCGCTTGGTCATTTTCATTGTTTGTAGTGTGCATTTTAAATTAAAATTATCTTGGTATTTTAATTTATTGAGTATATTATTATGGATTTATTGACAGAATTATCGTCAGATTCATCCTCATCTTTTTCATCATCAAGTGATGATGGATTGGAGATGGTAGCAAATCTTTTTTTACCCGAATTATTACAGAAAAAAGTAAAAAAATGAGAATTATGCTGAAGAAACAGTACCCCTATATAGTGATGAACAGTTTATCCAACATTTTAGGTTTGTGGACAAAATAATTTACTTTTTGTATAAAATATTAAAAAATAAGGCGTTCGGGTTTTTCCATTTGTTGATAGTTTTTAAACCGTACATAAATAGTCCTTGGATTTAGTCTACTGCACATCTAGTTGTGCGCAGTCAGCAAATCGTTCTCAAACCCTCCGAAAAACGAAACCCGAATAAAGCTATAGATTTTTAATTTTTAATAATCTCTTGGTATCCCAGTTTCTGGGAGGAAGTTTTCGTTGGAACACCGTATACGTACTTATATATCTAAATTAATTTCATTTATAGATTTGAAATTAAACTTAACTGCAATTACTTAATGCTATTTTTTATCCATTTTAAAGATAAAGTGTAAAAAAATGAAGTTATTTCCATGGAATAGATATAAAAATTTTTTTCGAATAGTAAACAACAACAATAAGGTTAATTATAAGTACCTAGTAATGTCATTTCAGTGGCGGAGTACCCGGCACAAGACATATAAGCAAAAGAAATAAAAAGCTCTAGTTCTTTATTAAACACTAGTCTTATTACTTCCATACTTGGTCTAGCCTTATAATTACCTAGTAGCAATAAAACTCGAAGTCAAACCCACAATATATATATAATTTAATGGAAAAAATTTTACATCAATTCAGCGACAATTCAGCGACAATTCAGCGACCGAAACATGTCGCTGAATTGATGTAAAATTTTTTCCATTAAATTATATATATATTGTGGGTTTGACTTCGAGTTTTATTGCTACTATTCGTACCACCCACATTCGAGTCATGGATAACCTCTACGATTTTATAATTACCTAATAAACATCAGGTACCTAGCTACAAACAAACAAATAGTAACTTCAATATGTCGTCAATCTGACGTCAATCTAACTGTATGGAATTGTACATTCTAGTTAAAATATGTATGAAATAAAATGAAAAAGAATTAATAGAAAGTCAAAGTGTATGATAATTGACACATTTAATAATTTTTTATTGGACTTAAATCAAATGTGTCTGGAAAACCATCGGGGATGACGTCATGGCGGGGTTAGGACGCACCAGGTGCTCGCCGGTGTCATATTTGAATTCAGCGAGGCAAAAAACTCCCCGTAATCATTTTCAGTTCGTCTTCTTCAATTGGTATTGGAAAACCCTAAGGGATGACTTTGTGGTGTGTATATTTAATTAAAATGTTTATTAGAAATATCGATGGCCTAGACCACCGTAGTTTGTTTATAGTATGGCACGTTCAATGTCACATCGTGCCTGCGAGTAAGGTTGAATAAACAAAAGATAGAAATAAATACACAGCAATGCGTAGACGACGGGTTCAATATATGATATTCACGATCAAGTTCACTATGTTGCTTATACAGCATTAATTTAATTTATTTATATTAATTAAGTGTTGTACTCTAATTCATTCATAGAAAATATAATTTAATGTCTTTAGTGTGAAAAGTGTTGTATTCCATACAACCCCCAATATTAAATATTACTTGGCGAAGTTATGGCGCACCAGGTTCCGTAGGGTGTTTACTAGTGCCACAATTTTCGTTTGGTCTTTTTCAATTGTGACTGGGTGACATGAAACGGCCTCATAATGACTATTGGTTCGTTTTGGTTTATACTTTCAGAAAAAACCTCTATAGGATGACGTTTAGATTCAGGTTAGGTCACACCAGGTGTCCGTGGGGTGTTCGCCGGTGCCATATTTGAATTTAGCGACCCAAAAACCCCCGGGCGCCGAGTTTCTCTCCTTTCTCGCCTAAAATTCGGGATAGCCCCACGGAGATGACGTTCGTTGACTTTCCTGAGTTACAAGGGTTCAGGGGGTCAATTTAAACATCATTATCGTGAATAGCGACCTCAAACAACCCCTGAGTACTCGACTCGGGCCAATTTTGAATCTTATTTACAAAGCAAAAAACCGCATTCCTATCCGTCCTAACCTAAAAGATTTCTTTGTAAAATGCTTCATTGCCTCGACCATTCCCGAAAATCAAGTTTCAGTTATTCAACATCAAGTTATGTTTCTTATAGTTATATTTTTTTATATATTGTTACTACGAGTCGCTACTGATACGTACTGCATAATAATTTTTATTTCGTATATAAAGTACTTCTTTGAAGTAAATAACGCATTCTCAATCAAAAGTTTGTCACGAAATACCATCAGTCATAAACAACATACGTAAGTTTAAGTCTATATCATATTTGATACTGTTTTATAAGATTTCAGTCAGTTTCCTTGCTTGTTCTTTATTTCTGCAGTCTTGTAGTAATTTATTTTTTACAATTCGCGTTTACAATAGACTTCATTCTAACACTCAACGGAGTGTGGAAATGAAATCTCTTTCCACACTCGTCTAGTTATTTTTTGTGTCACAGTTGGTAGTTGTGTGTATTTTATTAGACACTTTTGAAAGATTACAGCACCGGTCATATTTTTCGATCCGGAATATCTCAGAAACTGTTTAATAAAAATAATTGAAATTTTGGGAAATTAAATTAGACAAGATTATCTAGGGCATCAAGGAGAGACATTACAAAAAAAGATTAACAATTCCAAGAAAAAAAATCGAAAGGCAGTAAATATTAAATTTTTTTAATTTCTAGGGCCTCAAGGATGGCCCTAGATAATGACATTTTAAATATGGTCCCCGATTTTTAATCCTCTAAGATTACTCATCGAATTTTTATCACTGTTTGAAATTTCCTTATTATTATTATTAAAAAACAATACAATATTTTCCATATTATAAGATATCTTAGGACAACTGTATTCGAATTTTATGATACAATTTTTGGTAAGGTAATTAAGGTTACTTGATTTCATTGATAGTTACTTGTAAATTAAAAATAAAGTAAATGAACATATAAAAAATAGGACATATGAATATGTGGATTTGACTACAATATAGTATGTACAAAAAGTACGAGGAGTAATAAACCCTAATTAAGTATGCAAAACCTTTACAGGGAGCACCATGAAATTTTTGATAAATATCTTACTTTAAATTACATTTCTTCCGTAAATCTAAAAACCAGGTAGATCGACCCCGTATTTGTTTAAGTTGTTGCAAAGTTTAGGGTTTCTTCATTGTTAAAGGATTAGCAGTTAAGCAATAACGCAATGCAGTGGTGTGTATTTTGGGAAAAAAATACGTTTTAAATTATAATATAATAAAAAATGAAAAGAAATAATTATTGGAATACATTTATTACTTACATTTTAATCTATATCCGACTCGGAAGAGGAAGAATCGTTGTTGACATTAATAATAATAGGGTCGATTAAATTATCACAAATATTGTCAATTTTCCACATATTTGCCTCTACTTTGATAACATGCTCGATACAGTTTGTCCAATTTTCCTTATTAATATGACTCTCAAACAATTTCACAACATCGTTTATTTAAAAAGTAGTATTTTTTTCCCAACTTCCCCCTTTAGCTGAGCCCATATTATTTCTATGGGATTAAGTTCACAATGATAAGGGGGAAATCGAAGAACTGATATACCACGAGAAGAAGCCATTTCTTCTACATTGTAGGTTTCGTATTTATTCTTGTTCATTTTTGCAATTCTGTAAAGTTCTTTCCTTAGTGGATCTTTTGGAAACTTAATATTTTTCGAAATAAGCTACTCAAAAAGCTCTGCTTTACGCCAATGACTTGTGGGCAATGCTTCTCGTAACCGTGAATGGTAACTTGCGTTGTCCATAACAATAACAAACCCTTTTGGAATCAGATCCAACATTTGAACAAACCATTCCTCGAAGACATCCCCATTCATATCTTCGTGATAATCCCCCGTGCGTTTTGAAATAAAAGTTAATAATCCACCATCAACAAAACCTTCAGAACTTCCAACATGGAAAATGATAAATCTTTTTCCTTTTCCAGATGATGGCTGCAAACCTAACGACAAACCTTCTACGAATGCCTGCCTTCCGCTTTTAATGTTTTCATCTTGCCAAGATTTGGAAACTGTATATCCAGCATTTATCCATGTATCGTCCAAGTAGAAGATTTTCAAATTTTGTTCTCTGGCAAGTCGAATGCTTCTTAAATAGTCTCTTCTCCAAAAAACTATTTCCGGTTTATCTATCAAGAGAGATTTTCTATTATGTTTTGTATATCTGAAACCCACATCTCAAAAGTTTGCATAATGTCATTCTGGAGAATTTTGTATAGTCCGTATCTTCTTGCACTGATGTCATAATTTTGTCAAGTGTTGGAATTTCGTTTCGTAAGTAAAATCCATGGACTTTCCGCATTAGTCTTTGTTTTAATGACTCATCGATCTCAATTGGTTTTCGATCTGAAGGAGTTTTAGGGGGTTGAAGAGTTCCATTCTTGCTTTCTTTTAGTAATCTATAAATTGTTGATTTAGCCACACACAACACAGCAGCCGTTAATTCCACAATATCATCAACACTTGCACTTGGATCCTTGTTTTTCAATGATATATAACAATTCAATATCAGAGTTTTTTCATTTAAAGATAATGGACCTGTTTTTGGTCGTTTAGATGATCTTTGTTTGGTACTTGCACAATTAACATTCAACAAATGTTTTAAATATATTCCAACTGTTTACAATATTATGAAAACCATACAACTGATTTAATGTACCTACTTTCTTTTAAAATAATATTCCCGATAATGTTTCTAAGAAAACTGGGTTGTTTGGAAAATCCCTTTCAATGATCGAATAATCTGTAAATAGGTGTAATCGTATTAAGCCGATTACAGTAGGTCACTTGCCATTTAAAATTTCTGAGAAAAATTCCCCCAAACACTACATATAGGAGTAATACAAATAAAAAATATTAATTTTGCTTCTTTGAATTTAATAAAAATTGTAACGATATCTTGCTATCTTGACTTTAATTAATTTTTAAAAAATATATTTCATTGTAATTTATTTGTGACAATATTCAAAGTTTGAATTAATCTTCTTACAAAAAGAACAAAAATATATAAAATACCTATTTATTGTTACAGATTGGTTTGTTTTCTATTATGAATAAACTGTGTTGCCTTTCTTTATCAAACTTACTAAAATTTATGTACCTCTATAACTTTTTTTTATTAAAATTAGTCATCCCGTTACCTCTGACCTAAATCGTATATTCTTTAGCATAGCTGCAACTCATTCGTTCAATACAAAATGTACCTTACGGTATACCCTCTTAAAATATATTTTGGTACGTCTATGAAATCTACTTAAAAGAATGATTTATTACTCCTTGCCCTTTCTATATAGACTATAACTAACATTCTTTAATTTTCCTTTAAATTTGTTATACATATCTTATATTATATTTTCTTACATTATCTATTTTAAACTTGACATGTCTGACATATGTCATTTTTGTAAGTACCAACATAATTTAATGAACACAAAAAGTGCTAGTTATTGAATGGCTTAAATGTTTGCTTAAATTTTATTAAACTCGTTTTTTTTTAACTATTAACCCTTTGCTAATAAAATATTATTCTTTAGTCAATTAGTAAGTTTCATTTAAAATTCTATTTAATCTCATTCTCAAGTCGACCCTGTTCCATTTATGACCCCTACAAAAGGTCGGACCTTACACAATTGGGATTAAAGCTCTGATCAATTTATGGTAGCAAAAGCCAACGGTATATCTTTAAGGCGACGAAACCGCTGTATATTATTCCCTATGATACCACTACTTACGCAAATTTACTTTTCTCAATAACGGCAATATTAAATTGCTTTATAAAAAAGTTTATGTAAAGCTTATACTTCAGAGAGTGTTACAAGCTTCTGACATAATCAAATTGTTTGAAATAAGTTGACTATCAGTTATCAAAAAGTGATATATTTTGTTCGTAAAATTTCATGATATTTAACAACAATAAACCATTTTTTCAACATATTGAAATATGTTAATCGCTTCTAATTTATATTCAATATAAGTATATAGTGTTACTATTAAACTATCATGACCCAAAAAATTAACTATTAATTTTCATCCAATTTCTTTAAAAGTAAAAAAATGTAATCGAATATCCTAATTAAGAAATATTCTTTATGTTATGGTTGTTTGTAGAAACCTTTAATCTTTGTACAATAACGGTAAATTTAAATTTGTTGTTGTTCATACCTTCACTCTTAGATGGCGGCCTTGTATATGGTTTAAAAACTCGAATTTATTGTTAACCAGCGTTATTCCAGGATCGTACCTACGTAGTGGATGAAAATATTATTTTGTTTGTTGAAAGTGTGTGCGAAATACGATTTGGTTTTGGAATTTTAAAGAGTTTTTATTTTTCGTAAGTAGGTGTAACCATAAATTATTTATTTTTCAGAACATATCAGAGTGAATTAAAATAATATTGTTAGTTTTATTCTTTTTAATGACGGGCCAACTATTCAATTTCGCTGAGAATGGGGTGTGTCAATTACTAAGACGGTTTGACGAAAACTTGATATGTGGAGATCGGTCCATGATTTTTAGTTTCTATTTGGATGTTTTCCATTTAGTCTAAACTAAAATCTGCTCTGAATGTGGGTTCGTGAGTTGTTCATTTATAAAGTGTCGTTAATAAAATATATCCATATTTTTTTATTAATTCTTGTGTTCTAACAACAGATTTTTGATTGTTGTTGTATTTAATAGATTTTCTAGATTTATTAATTTTTAAAATAATAGAATATGGTGAAAGTTAATATTAGACGTGGACGAAAAATACTTTTTTCTACACCTATGGAATAATATGTCTATTATTTACGGTTTTTCTTTAAATAATAGTAGTAGTTATATTTACCTGTTCGCTTATGAACCTTAAGCCAACGGTATTTTGACCAATCACAGGCCACGAATTTCATAAGCCAAGATATTCTATAAGGTTTTATTAGTTGTCCATGGCAACGGAAAAGGTTCTACAATGGTGTACAATAATTGTACTAAATCTAGTACTTTTTGATTGTAAAGGCATATTTAGTACCTCTAAAACATTTGGATGAAATTTTGTTGAAATAAAATTTGCTGTCAAAATACATTTTTTGTATGCGAAAGAATCGAAAAAAGATACTTTAATTTAATCTGGTTTTTAATTATTCCGTAGGTATAGAAAAATTATAATATTATACTCGCGATTATGGCCATTATTCACGAGGGTGAAGATTGAATATTTTGAATATTTTTTGTAACAAGTCAATGGGCAAGTCAACCACCTGAAAATGTTTATATTATGTGCCTTTATAATTAAGCAGTAACCAAATCGATTTTGTAGTTTATAAATAAAGTTAATTGTTTATTCCAGAGTTTTATAAAATTGTTAAAAGGCTCCTAAAAGATACATTAGCTTTTTTTTAAAGTTCTTGTTGCATATGAACATTCATTTTGTGATAAAATATTGAGATTTATCGGACTAAAAAACTGTTGAAAAAACTCATTGTTTGAAAAAAATCTCATTAAAATTCAAAACTAAATATTTTTTGATTAATTAATGTTTTGCATACATAATAGTAACAATTTAATGTTTTAAAACATTACATATTCGTGACATTGCAAAAATTGAAATGGCTAGTTATAGTCTGGTCGAGAAGTCATTTAAATCGGATTTACACCGGGTTACACCGATCCGAAAAATCTGATTTTGGTGTCAATCGATTCGAAATGACAAATATAAAAATGTTTCTGAATATCAATATTCTTCTTGAAAAATTTCCTATTGTTATTAATAATTTAAGATTTTAAAAAAAAAGGGGGTTTACATTTTTGTTAATAACTCAAAAACTAAAATAGCTAAAGCAAAAAACTGAACGGATTCTTAAAGGGCAGGAAATTTCCAACAAAAAAGTCCCAACTCCCCGAGTTGTAGCTCAATTATTTATAGGTCTAAATTAATGTTGAAAATGGCATAAAAAACGGGCGGCGCGTCACCGTTGCAACTACCAAATGACATAAATTATTTTTTTTTAATAAGTAAATATTAATAAAAGAAATTTAAAAAATTCTAGCACTAACAGAACATATTAGAGAACTAATTTCTGCAGTTCAAAAATTTTTTCCGTTCTTTTTCACATTTCTATCTATTTGTTGATTAAAAAATTACATCTTCGTTGTTACTAACTTTAAATTCGTTACTGTGAGTAAAATAAAAACACAAGAATTTTTCTAACCCTTGAAATCCTTTATCGTAAAGATACTGAACAAAGTTATATAATAAAATTTTTAAATTTTTAAAAATTGAAATTGTTATTAACAAGCAAAGTAAACGAATGCGATTTTAGATGTGAAAAATTTAAATTTTTTTAAACAATTGTTTACAGTCGTTTTTAATAAGCTATAAACAATATAAATCCAATTTTTTTAAATGTTTGTACTAAAAAATTAAAAAATTTTTTTTTCAAAAATTAAATGTATACTATGGTATTCAGTATGTTGTGAGGTGTTATAAAAAATATTAATTCTTGATGAAATTGTTTAATAATAAACAATTAAATGTTTAACTGACAAATTCGAAAAAAATACCATTTTGTAGAGAAGAGAAAATTATGATTTTTAGGATTTTTATATTAAATTTAAACAATTGTTAATAAACAAAAACGTTAATTAACAATTAGAAAATTTTTTGAAGAAATTTTTTTTTAAATCATGGTTTTTAATAAACAATAGAATGGCAAAAAAAATTTTTCAATTGTGAAGCCATTTGTTTATAAATTTTTAATTTTTCACATCTAAAATCGCATTTGTTTACTTCGCTTGTTAATAACACTTTCAATTTTTAAAAATTTAATGTAATTTTGTTCAGTAGCTTTATGATAAAGTATTTCAAGGGTTAAAAAAATTCTTGTGTTTTTATTTTACTCACAGTAACGAATTTAAAGTTAGTAACAATGAAGATGTAATTTTTTAGTTAACAAATGGATAGAAATGTGAAAAATAACGGAAAAAAAATTTTGACTGCAGAAATTTGTTCTCTGATATGTTCTGTTAGTGCTAGAATATTAAAAATTTTTTTTATTAATATTTACTTATTGAAAAAAAATAATTTGTCATTTGGTCGTTCCGCCCGTTTTTTATGCAATTTTCAACATTAATATAGACCTATAAATAATTGAGCTACAATTCGGGAAGTTCGGACTTTTTTGTTGGAAATTTCCTGCCCTTTAAGAATCCGTTCAGTTTTTTGTTCTAGCTATTAAAATTTATGACTTATTAGCAAAAAAGTAAACCTCCTTTTTTTAAAATCGTAAATTGTTAATAACAATAGTAAATGTTTTAAGACGGATTTTGATATTCAGGAACATTTTTAAATTTGTCATTTCGAATCGATTGACATCAAAATCAGATTTTTCGGATCGGTGTAACCCAAATCCGATTTAAATGACTTCTCGACCAGACTATTATATCGGTTTACAATCGTCGATTGAAATCTTAGACCATATACAAATAGACTGGCTGTGACGTCATTTTTCTGAACAACATACTGAAGCCAATATTATCTCTCTTTGTCGCATGAAGTTCGTGGAGCTACGGGATGAGGTGTGTGGGCAGTACTGTTTACAAACAACAAATACCAGCGACGCAAAGGTCTTTTAATAGGTACCTAACAAGGTTTTAACTCTAATCTAAATTCTTAAATCATAACTTTAACCCAAAATTAATACAACGAAAACAATAACACAAATAGTTTATGAACAGAGTAAGATTAATGTTTACATATGATTCGCAATGTTCCATGCTATAAGAGACAGTGCAGTCGAAGATATACGAAAACAACCGAAGAAGTTTTATTCAAACGTGGATTTGTTTGTAAACATATAGTTATAGAACACAACATAAAGTTATTTTGGCTTCACAACAAGGACAGAAAATTGACGTCTATTTGTATATGGTCTAAGATTGAAATTATCTAGCAACAGATGTAAACAAGCTTCTCAATTGCGCCGCAAAAACGATTATGGCAGCACTTATCGCACTACGTGTAGGCATGATACAAATATACAAGATAAGATATCGCGCATGTTTGGGGCGTGGTTAGTGACGTCACTGGAGATCAGACGCCATTCTTTACAGGTTATAATTTTAAATTTCTCCCGGAAAATATAAAATAAATTAATTAAAATGCGTTGTGCTGTATACGGGTGTGGTATTGACAATAACACTAAACATTTTTCGAGTGATATAATAGTATATTAAACAACGCATTTCATATGGAATTCTGTTATGACACGAGTTCAAGTTTAAAAAACGAATCGCGAAGCGATGAGTTTTTTAAAGAACGAGTGTCACAACAGCCATATGAAATAAGTTGTTTATAATATTTTTTATATTTTGCCATTTCATCAATTTTTTAAATTAATTTATTATTTTTATGTAATTACGAAAATTTTGATTTTAAAAAGTTTGTCGGTAGCACTGTGTAATTTATAACATTTGACAGTTTTGACATTTAAATTATGAAATGTTAATGTTTTCAAATATTTTAAAATGACTAACACACCAATAATAATATATTATATAAGTAAAAGATTATATTCATATTCACAAATACTTTTTTAAAGAACAATATAAAATTAATAAATTGCTATTAATCACAAATGTCATTGTCAATAGTCTTGTCATTAGATACTTCACTCATGTCGCCAACCATTTAAAACAAAAATTTGCGTGCGTAAAAGTTACATTACGATACGCAAATGCGTTTTATAATGAAGATTTTTATAAGTGCAAAATATAAAAAGTTCTTTAGCTTTCCAAAAGACAAGAAAGTGCAAAATGGAAATATTTATGTAAGCTGGTTAACAATTTCAACGTAAAAAATGTCCGTATTTGCTCAAAACATTTCACTTACGAACGAAACTTTAAACTTGAGTTGCTTGGATACACCCCAAAAAACTACCAACCCCTAAAAAAGGGAGCTATTCCGTCAAAAAACTTACCTTTACAAAGCAAACCTCAAAATCTTAATAAAGAAAAAAGTGCATCTCGTAGGGAAGAACACATTAATAATAGGGAAAAAAGTTAACGGAAACTGTTTTTAAAGAGTAAGTTAACACAGTATCATAATATTATTAAATCATATTTTAAGTTGTATGATAGAATGATTGTATTATGAATAAATAAAATAGGTATTTTGTTTTTGTAGAGTGGATGTTTCTGATGGTGTTGATTACGTTGATAAGACCTACAATTTATTTGGAATTTACTATATCAATCTAAAAAACAATAGACCTATATTTTTATATATAATTATACCTTGCCTAATTACTTAATTATTTTACCTAGTCTACGTCTACCATCGTTCCCTTTAATTAAATATAATTTAACAATTCTCAATTTATTTATTCTCAATTTTAAGCCATACATGTATGATTTGAATTTTTTTTTAATAAATAATGTTAAATAACCAACAAATAAAAGTTTGAAACAATAAATTGACCAAATAAATATCAAATTCCTATATATTAACATTGAAACGCGCTATAGAATACCACCAATGACGTCACATGCGCAGATCGGACGAGTTTTGAACCGCTAGATATCATACCTTGTATATTTGTATCATGACGTGTAGGTATCTGTCTTTCTCGGAGATAAAATCAGTTCCTTGTCGCGGGGATCCTCACTTTAACCACACTTTACTATATACCTTTTTGAAACCGTATTCCCCTTTAATTTCCTTTCCACTTCTTATTTTCGGTTCTCGAACCGGCGGAAGCCTGCGCACTAAGAAATTCTGTGATTGGATGTCCTTTTTTGCGCAGGCTTATAGTGGTTTGAGGACGGTTCCGGAACAGTAACTGACGAAATCTAAGCAAAGTTAATTCGCGATTTCGACTACCGTTGAGGGCGCTAAGAAACGTAAACAAATATGGAGGATTGTGAGTAATCTTTTTGTTTGAGGTCGCGAACTTAGTGGTTGAGTTGTGTGTTTTGATTGTTTGGTGGTAATTTTACAAATACAAATAAAAGAATCAAACATCAACCTGCACATAACAATCCAAAATAAAATTAAAAATAATTTGCGATTACTCACAAAGTAGGTTTATTATTTATCCACCAGAGGGCGTCTAGACTTTCGAAAAGGCGAATATAACATTCTTAACTTAAAAAAATAATTATTTACTTTATTTTATTCTCTATTTTATTGTAATTTAAAAAAACCTTATTTATAGAATAATATTATAATGCTTTCAAGGTTACTACAAAAGAAAAATATTAGTTAATGTAGATCACGATGAGTTCGTGTTGTCCGAATGCACCATATTATGGCCCGTATTTGGCGAACAATTGTGGAGGAGGTTTTGTATTGTTTATGACTTTGGTTGATGCCATCATAAGAAACGCATGCGACGTATCCGAAGTATGCGAGAGGGTACGTGCTAGAAGACGACCCCAACAAGAATACGATTTTATAGTTATCGGAGGTAAATAACTGTGCATATAATAAATACAAACAATAATCATTTTAATTTAATTCTATATTATATTATATATACAGGGTGATTCATTACTATAATTGGAAATAATTTAATACTAGAATTCTGACTTCAAATTATGAAGATTTAACCCAGAACACCTAAATAAAATGTAGCTGCTTACTTAGTTACAGGGTGTTTTGTGTAAAAATTTAAAAACTATTTGGGTTCAGTACTTTAAGACTGTTTTACGTATTCATTTCATATTTGGCAGAAAATGTAGACACTGTACACCCTACAAAATTATATTAAACAAACGTTTCTAGTTACCACCAGTACATTTAAAAGTACAATTACATTTTTTAATTACAATTACTTTCAAATGCGTGAAATGCACGTGTTAATACAAAACAAAAAATTTTCTTTTCGAACCGGTCACTAGAGCCAATAGGTGCGTTCTTTTTGACTGAGATCTCAGCTCACTTCGATTGAAGTGATCTGATATAAAGTGATGTGAGTAAGCACCAAAAAGAACGACAAACGCGCGACCTACGATTTCTTGCTCCCCACCACTTTATTTCCGACTCAATTCTAAGGCCCATATGCACCAACAGTCGGTTCCAATTCAACCCACGGTTCAACCGTCAAAAACTGCAAATTTGATATGCACCAACCCAATCAGTGGTTAAATCCAACCGTTGGTTCGGATCGCCCATATTCGGCTGGTTACAAATTCAATCGACGTTTCATAACCTCAATTTAATTGATATTTTCTTATTTTTTTAGTAGTTATATGTTATCTCTGGTAGTTATATGATTTGTGGATATTGTAAATATATGTTCTATGTATTTCTTAAATTAATGTTTTTATATGGTATTTATATCTCCTAGATAAATAGTATTTAATAGTATTATTGGCACAAACCACTAACCTAGGGTTAATTATTTTTGATTATTGGTCATAGAAAATACAGCAATATTTTGCAGCTCTTCTGGTAGTGTATAAAATTACGTTTTACATTGCAGGTATATTAAAAGTAATTTAAATTTCAGAAAAAATGGATTTATCTACGTCTTCTTCTGATGATATCGAAATTATAAATGCGTTACTAGCAATTCGGCATACAAGACAGAGAGTAGATTTATATAATAATTATTCAGAACTTGAATTTAAGCAAAGTTATCGTTTAACAAAAGCAACAGCAATGGGATTATCAAGGCGGTTTGCACATAATTTAACTTTTCTTCAATAATTTCTACCCTTTCTTTTTCTGAAAAATGCACCACCACAAGTTCACTCGCCATTTTTAAGAAATAAGACAAAATTTTATAATTGTAGTGGCTATACTTACAGAACATCAATAGTGTAGTGTGTAGTGGCTACACTGTTGGTTCACGAACCGGATTGCTATAAAATGTCAATAAATTGCTATAATGTTGGTGCATACGAAGTTTGTTATCGTTGGTTGAAATCATCGGTTAGAGGCCAACCGTTGATTATTCAACCAATGGTTGGTACGATTGTTGGTGCATACGGGCCTAACTGATACCCCCGCATAGCACATTCAGCATCGGTAAAGGGGGAGGAAAAATCTCAGCTCACTTCGAAGTGAGTGAATCGAAAAGAACGCGCACATTACCGATGTGAGCTGAGATTAACTGAGATCTCAGTCAAAAAGAACGCACCTATTGTATTATAATGCTAGATGCTAGAGCTCACTCTATTATCTGATTTGTTTAAATGCAGTGGCACGCTGTACAGTGGAAGTGGAAAGAGCATTATATTATATTATATTATTATATTATAATTTTTAAACTTAAATAACAGTAGGAGGTAAGTAAGTATGTAGATGTTACATAAACAAACTAAGGAATGAAGTGGGTGAATAGTGTAAATACTAATAATTACCTATACTTATTTACTTTAGGTAGGCATTTCTTTGTATTATTCTAATTTCTACATTTAAATGAAGGATTAACTATTTCAATAAACTTATTCTCATTCTCAGTTACTCTAGCGTTACAAGTAGGTATTCGATTTTAACGTAGGTAGAAAATACATTTAATTAAATTTAAAGCAGTTTTGGAAAATATAATAGTATATTATTCAATGAGCATATTTATAATAATAGCCATTACATGCGAGTAGAATAATATACTTTGTTCACGACTTTCAAATAAAATTTACTAGTAATTATAAAAAAAATCTTTATTTTATGAAGTAAAGTACAATGTCGTAGCAGCATTATCATTTCTTATTCAGCACTATTTAGCAAAATTACAAATCAAAAAGACTGCAAAGACAAAAAAAATTGCAGAATAGCATGTAAATAAAAGTTCATATAAAATATTCGTATTGAATAATATTCGTGTGTATCTGTGTATAAAGTATACCATATACCAAAGTACATACTGTATAGGCAACACTTATTACGCGTGTGTGTATTGGAGTGTATGCTACCGTGTGTTATGAACAAAGAATATTCTCATATCAATACGTGCTGTTTTGACGTCATACAGTGTATAATGGTTCATTATTCACTAGTGAATAATGGTTAACATTATACTTGAGCAAGCACATGTATAATTAAGGTTTTATAGCACGGTCGTGGACAAATATATTTTGTGTTATAAAAAATGATTTGCTGAGGTGCATTTGTAACTAAATTTGAGTAAAATCTGTCTCGTTCTTATTTTCGTTTGTATGAACAGTAAAAGTAATTATAAAAGTAATTACTACTTCCTATTTTTACGACATGTACTTTGTAATTGTAATTAATTCCTCTTTTCGAAAAGTACTTTGTATTTGTAATTAATTCCTCTTTTGGAAAAGTACTTTGTAATTGTAATTATTTTTAAAGTACATGTAATTACCCAGCTCTGTTCTCCAATACTTTTTACGTAAATAAAGTACTCTTTCTTCATAACGATAAAGTCAATATTTCACGAGATATTTAAAGTTAAACATGAAGCTGCCCAATTTTAATGTGTGATAACTGTCGATGTTTATCGACCATTGAATTGCATTTAATACGCACATGAAATTTTAAACCTTAGATAAAGATATTAAATTATTGACAAAAAACTTAAAATAATATTAAAATGATTTTAAAATATTTTCAAACAAATAAACTGATCTCTATTTTGAATTACAATCAGATAAGTGGCATTTGATGGATAATTTTTCAATATTAGTTGGCTCTGGGGGTCTATTCTCGAATGTCGAACAAAATATGTCGCATTCGACATTTGTCGATGACAATGGACTGGGAAAGTGTGACGTCAAAATTTGTGTTCTATGCTGTTAAACTGGGAAATGTCAATGAAATGATTCCAAACGGCAACATTATAAATCTCCAGAAATAACTTTTGTTTGAGGTATTTTTTTATTATTATACTTTGAAATATAACGGTATCATAATTAAATACATATAAGCAAAATTTTTCCAAATTCGATTTTTAAGGTACCATTTTTGTAAGTATTCTTAAAATTTATGACATTGCATAACTTTGAAGGTTATGTTATAATATTTTTATGGAAATTGTTCGTCTATCTACTTTAGTGATATGTAAATCATATGAATGAACACTTACCAATGAAAAAACAGTAATTAACTCCCAAAAATCAAGAAAATACAATGTAATAATTAATAACACTTATAAAACATACCATAAAAAAAGTTGTTTGGAATCAGTTGGTTTGACGCTTACGTCACAACTTTCCCAGTCCATTGTCGCACAACTTCAAATTGTGGTATTCTCGATTGGATTCGTCTTCCAATTCGCATGAGACATATTTTGTCGAATATCAGGAGCTGGCAACACCGATTTAACGATTCTCAAATATGTTCTATGCCAATGTAGGCTGTGAGTTTTGTTTTTTTGATAGTTATATTTGTTTGTATGTATCAATTTGTATTTGTGTGGTAGATCGGATTGTTTTTTGTTTGAGGCTCGTGTTTAAGGTCGATTCATGCAAGCAAAAATTAAAAAGCTTCATTCAAAACCAGCAAATTACAATTACAATTAGTACTTAGAATTAGTAGTAAAAGCTTGGCATGTGACTAACAATACTCATAACTTTTAAATTAGTGTTTCCATTTATACTTACAATTACACTTACTTTAGTATCATATTGGTTAGATTAATAATATCTATATACCTATTATGATACAATCGGAAAAATACCTTTCTTCAAGAGATGTAATGCACTTTCACGATTCCCTTGTTCTATTAAGGGTTCTAGATTAATTATTAGTCTCTACTTAATTCTTTAGTTAATTTGAACGTTTTAATAAACTTTCTATGAGATGAAAATAATGTAAAAACTTTTCTACATATTCCTCGTCTCTCTCGATGCCGTTAATACATTTCTTGATTTTCTAAATTTTCAATGGCAATTAATAAAACTGTCATTTTCTCTCTACAAAAATATCTGAAAAAGTACCAAACAAAACTATTGATAGCTTCTGTATATTCCTTATGGTGTATTCATTTTATGTTTTTTTAACGTTGAAATAAAAACTTAAAAAAGGATTGTGGTTTCATTTCCCATATAAATTAAAAATTAACATGTATAATGATAAGCTACAAATTTCGCAAGTAATGAAATTCTCGCATTCGACATAAATTGTCGGCTGCCTTTGACCATTCTACAATTTGTCTATCAAAAATTTGCAAAGGTGACTTTTGAGAATAAGGTTATTCAGATTTTCTTCGACAAAGAGGATTTCTCGCATGCGACAAAATATGTCACTGTTTGAGAATAGGGTCCCTGGGGTGCTATTTTCGAGTTTACACGAAAAGTTTCTCATACGAAAGTATTCTCTAAAAAATATGCGCATGCGAATTTAAACCCGTATTCTTGAACACCACTAGAACAACTTGATTACGTACACGAATATCCTTCGTGTGACTAATCTGACAACGCTGTGTTAAAGCAGTGCATATCCATCCTAAAAACAAGTTTTACTTTAAAGGTTGGTGTTGATGTTGGTAATATCTTCATTTTCTGTTAAATTTGACAGCTTCTATTTGTAAGACGCCCATACAGTGACGATTGTTCTGTCTCGGTAAACATACCTTTAGTCGTAACCTTACCTTGTCATCTCGACAAACAAATGTCAAACTTTATAAATCTTATAAACTGATTTTTGATTATAAAACCTAAGTTATTTGGTTGAGTTTCTAATTATGTTGACAACTGCAAAAAAGTTAGAACGGGTAATATATCCCAAGAACAGAAAGAAACTCTTGTAGAGTGAAACTAAAAACAGGAAAATTTGATAATACTTTCACCTTTAAAGATGCCCAGAATCTGTGGATAAATATTGGAAATACCTTTAATAGTACACCAGGGGCCAAAAAAGACTGGCGTCATTGGCGTAAGGTGAAGTATAAGTATTGCTTTATAAAATTTAAAAATTTAAGGGCTGGTAAAACCTGAAATAAACATTTAGCCTGATATAAGCCTAGAATGAAGTAATTTAAACCTATAGGTACTTACTTTCCTTCTTACATCTAATAAAGAGGTCCTCCTTTGAGGATAAATATATGGAGAGACTAATTCTATTATATCCTCGACTACCCGCTTTGGCATCCGAAATATAGATTTGAATTTGCGCTCAGACATCTCAACAAATGGATCTAGATTTCTATAGAAATTTCTCACTATATCTGCTTCTTCTTCGATATCCTCCAATATATTTATGGCCGCTATTTGACCCAATTCCTATAATCCAGCCATATTTTTTGGTTGCTTATTCTCTCTCAGTATTCGATTTTTGCGTTTCTCATGGAGCAGACCCAGTAGAAAATATTTGCATGAAAATATTCTCCTACGCGACTAAAAAAATGACATTCTATTGATCAAGAATACGCATTTGAAGTTCTCATACGAAAAACCAATAAATGCGCATACGCAAATCATTCTCATAAACTCGAGAATAGCACCCCTGGTCTGAATCAATTGCTTCGATATAGGGTGTGTTCGGGGAGCACGCTTTCGAGCTATGTAGCGCCAAGCGCCATAGAACGCAAACGAAGAATAGTACTAGATAGCGCCAACTGGCGCAAATAGCGTGCTCCCCAAACACACCCATAGTGGGGTGCTGTCATTGCCGCCATAGTAGGTTTGTTTTCACATTGGTTTCAAACTTGTTTCTAACGTTTGGAGTGTGCGCAGTCGATATTTTGTGTTCGTGCATTAGTTTGAAACTAATTTCCAATCACTAGTCGGATGTTTTCACATGGTTTCCTGACAGTTTGGTGACAGTCCAAGCAGTTTGAGAATTAATTTCCAGCAGATTGTTGGCACATGCGCGTATTAAACCTTATGTCAATTAGTTTCTATATTTTTTGTTGTTATTTTCTCCTGTTTTTTTAATATCATTATAAACCTATTTAAACTAAAAAGACATATGTATTCTGATGAATCTGATTATTTAATGTCATCCGAGACTGACGATTCAGATTTAGAAATTATGTTGGAAGAATACTTTAATACTTTAAGGATAATTTACTCATACACATGTTTACAGTTTTCATAGCTTTGTAAACAATAACAATAACCTCTTTCTTTTTAATCTTCTTTTTAGGTAATATCATACGGATTATTTACTCATACACATTTTGTCTACTGTTTTCACATTAATCAGAGATCGGGATTTATTTCAAACGAGACTTGCGCACAAGAATGGTTTGAAAATTGTAAGAAACAAGTTTGTGATTTGCTGTGAAAACAAACCTAGTGTTGCTTATGTAACCTGAAATTGTGATTGTTGTAAAATTTAAAGCATGTGTTCTTTATTGTTGACACGGATTAAAGTTTCATTTGCGTATTAAATGCAATTCACTGGTCGAAAACATCGACAGTTATCACACATTAAAATTGGGCAGCTTCATGTTTAACTTAAAATATCTCGTGAAATATTGACTTTATCGTTATGAAAAGAGAGTATTTTATTTACGCAAAAAGTATTGGAGAATCGAAAAATTGTGCTAAAGTTTCTATTCCGCCAGTAGCGTAGAATTTGGGAACGATTAACCTGTCACATACCCTTGTCGTACGCCTCTGGTGGTAGCTAGAAACGTTTGTTTAATATAATTTTGTAGGGTGTATAGTGTCTACATTTTCTACCAAATATGAAATGAATACGTAAAACAGTCTTAAAGTAATGAACCCAAAGAGTTTTTAAATTTTTAAACAAAACACCCTGTAACCATTGTATAAACAGACAAACAGACTTTTTATACAATGCTGTAACTAAGTAAGCAGCTACATTTTATTTAGGTGTTTTGGGTTAAATCTTCATAATTTGAAGTGAGGATTCTAGTATTAAATTATTTCCAATTAGTAATGAACCACCCTGCATATTAATTCTATATTTAATTCTATATATAATATATGAAATTCTCGTGTCACGGTGGGCGTTTACCAGTAAGGTTCTCTGATGGCTCATTTTTTTGTTTTTTTGTCTATTTTGAAGAAATGGAATAAAAAATATGCAGTTTAATTATTGAAAAAACTGAAGAAAAATTGAAAGTCCTTTGCAGTTGCCTTTTATTTTAGGGGCAGCAATTTTGCAATTGCTACGAACAATTCAATGACCGACCTTCTTTCCACATGCTTCTTGTAAACATCCCAATATCCCAAGTCGAATTTATAAGCAATTTTACGCCCTCTTTTAAATGGATACTGAAACCAATTTAAATTTCCTTTAGAGCAAATTACCAACTACAGCAGTTTCTATCTACACAGCTATGGATTCACTACTTAAATGCTTGTCTCAGAGATCGCGCTGGTAGTATTTCATCAAGATGGCAATAACTTGTAATTCACCATAGTTTATAAATAGAAATCTATATCATAGTTTAAACAGAATAAACTAATTGTATATACAGGTGTCCCGAAAAGAATGGTCATAAATTATACCACAGATTCTGGGGTCAAAAATATGTTGATTGAACCCCACTTACCTATATACAATAAACTAAAATTCCAAAATAGTAGGCACTAAATTCTCAGAAATGACTGTGACGTTTTTGCCTTATGCCGGTATTCATAGTCAACCCTCAACTTGAGCACTGAGGGAGACTTGGGTAAGGGTCACTTAGCACTCAACCTCTTACTTGTTTCATAAACGTCACTTAACCAGCCCTTAAGTGAGTAAACACGTTTTCGGGGTTTTTAATGCATTTGTGTTGGTTGTGCTGGCTTATCTTACCGTTCTATGGTTGTGAGCATGCGCCAAATAATAACATACTTTTTGATATCTTCATTATTGAATTTATCGATTGCTATGGGTGTGTTCGGGGATCACGCTTTCGAGCTATGTAGCGCCAAGAGCCATATAACGCAAACGAGGAATAGTACTAGATAGCGCCAAATGACGCAAATAGCGTGCTCCCCGAACACACCCTATGTCTAATCAGATGTTGTAGTACAAGTGGCAGTAAAACATTGGTGACACAGTTTTTGCTAAATCTAAATCATCTTTGGAATTCTCGTTCCTCAAACGTTTCCAAAGGATTCTGCATGTCCCTAATATATTTTTTAGGCAAACGATTTACTTCTTCAAATTCCTCATCACTCCCAAAAAGTTCATCAAATTCTTCCATTTTCAAAAAAAATGTATGCAAACTGTCTATAAATATAATAACTATTCTTCCTTAATAAAAAACTACCTAAACATAAATAACTATTTCTTATTATATATGTAATACCTATTTACTACCATAAAAAATGTCAATAATGTAATATAATAACCTATACAGAGCATAAGATATGTCAAATCTGTCGAATATAAAACTCTCAAGGTGCCCTCAAGGGTAGTCACGTCTTCACTTGAGTTAAGGGTGACCTGAGGGACCCTTAGATCTTGAGGGTTGTTTATGAAACACCCAAGTGCCCTCAACCTACCCTTACCCTCACACTCATACTTAAGGGATGACTATGAATACGGCCATTAATCTGCCTCTTGCAGTGGCGTACGGAAATTATACTAAACAGATGTGGAAAAATTAATTATTTAAAAACTATATCCACAAATAAGAATTAAATTACATTATATTAATTATATAAAAAAAATATACACTGTGTCCACGGATGGAGTTGCTAAGAGGAGAAAAACCTTTATTATTAATTTTATGACAAAGTTATTGTTATAAAAAATTTGCATCCTTTGGAAATAAGATTGACATAAAAAAATCTGAGATCGGATGTACAGGGTGTTAGCAAAGTAATAAAACGTGAAAATGTTTCATGAGAAAAGTAGGCACCATTATTATTATTAATGCAGCCGTGTGCATGAGATTTCGATTTCAGACCTACGTTTATTGGACTAAAACCACTACCACCACAAAAAGTTTAAAATTACTTACAGTATTGTATTATTCATTATCATCTGAAGAAAACTCGTCGGATGATGAGCAACTATCGCGATCGCTACTATTCAAAGTAATAATCAATGGTTCAATTGCAATGTCCATTCTAGTGTCGAGATCCCACATTTTGTCCTCTTCTTTTGTCGCATGTCTAATGCATTTTTTCCATGACTCGGGTGTGACATTTTCTATCGCAGTAGCTAGTAGGCCTTTTACCTCATTCATTTTAAAAGTTAAGTTTTCCCTCGCCACTTGGTTTTTTATTAGCTCGATCGGGTTTAGCTCACAATGGTAAGGAGGGAGGCGGTGTACAATTATGTTCCTCTCACGAGCCATTTCGTCGACAACATATTTCTTCAACTGAGGTATATGTTCCCTTGCAATATTGAGTAATTGTACTTTTAACATATTATCGTCGAATGGTAAATTTTTTTCAGATAGCCAGTTAATGATATCAGCTTTTCGCCAGGCAGTTGTAGGTGACCGCTCCATTTGTCTGCTGTGGTAGGAGGCATTGTCCATGACGACGACAGAGTTTGGTTCAAGGTTTGGTATAATCTTTAAAAACCAAACTTTCGAACTTTTGCGCGTCCATTTCCTCGTGGTAGTCGCTAGTTTTCTTGGACTCGAAGAGTAACAAGCCGTTTTCCAAAAAACCCGAATCGCTGCCTATATGAGTTATTATGAGCCTCCGTCCTTTGCCAGCTGGCGCTTTTAATCCTGTTGAGAGGCCTTCAATAAAAGCTTGACGGCAACTTTTTATTTCTAAATCTTGCCATACCTTTGAAACAGTATGGCCTTGATTCAACCAAGTCTCATCTAAATAGTAAATCTTTTTACCTTCACGACGATACTCTCGGATTTTTTTCAAGTAATTTCTCCGCCACAAAACAATTTCTTCTCTTTCTATAAGAGCACTTTTCCTACCTCTTTTCATAAATTTAATGTTCATTTGCTTTAATGTGCGCAATAAAACACGTCGTGATATTTTGGGCATCGATTCATCGGAACTTATTTCGGCTGCGACTTTTTTTAAAGTTGGGAATTCATTTCGGAAAAAGAACGAATGGAATTTCCTACGAATAGCATATTTGGTGCAATCATCAAGCTGAATTTGTTTTCTTCCTCTAGTTTCAATGTCTTTAGATACATTATCACATTTACCTTCATTTTCTTTAAATGTTTTAAGAATTCTGTGAACACTTCTCGTCGACACTTTAGTTAAATCACTACACAGATTAACTACGTCATTATGCAACATATTCTCATTCCGTTCACGGAGCCCACAATACACATTGTATATAATAGTTTTTTCTCCTTCGGATAAATTTGGACGTCTGCGTTTACTTTGACTGCTTTCACTTTCCATATTGCTCACAGTTCACAGCACAAAATTAAACTGATTTATAATGATATTTCCCTTGTTTCAGTCCTTAAACAAATCCCTTGGTTTTTACCTGATCTGATATGAAATTACCTTTTTTTACTGTTAATCGTTTTCCTAGAAATGTACCTGCCTAATTATTTGACGTCTACTACATTATTACTTCTTACGAATGGATTAAATGGATTAACTGTATAGAAAGTGTATTATTCCTCTTTTATGTTTATCTAGGGTAGGTATTATACAAAAATATCATTATTTATTATATTATTGAAAAGGGTATTTCCAATTTTAGAATTTTTACAACAGAAATTCCAAAACTGTCATCAGTGTTGAAACAGACCTAATTCGTTATAACTGTATTATAATAACAGATCAAAGAAAAAAAAATAATATTTACATTACGTATTATTCAACGAATGTTACGCTCATGAATGTTAACCTAACCGTGCTCAGCTGATGAAGCAATATTTATATCTCTCTCTATCTTACGGCAAATTTAATCTACCTCTCTTTTTTCCGCCCCACAAACGTCTCTGTGTACGCAACGTTGCCATTTATAAATTTTAGTCCCAGAATATAATTCAAATTTTTTTATATTTAATAAACATTGATGTTGTTGAATATATTTCATTAGCAGGAAGTTTCTTTAATATTTAATATTTTTTAGTATTTAGTATTTAATGAATAAAACACGTTGTCCGTTATTCTATGACCATTTAGTTGCGTGTGTATGATTTAAATAGAAGATGATAAAATATATAGAAACCCAACCTGACAACAATGTTTACGTTTTAATTCAATAATATTTCTGAGAATTTAGTGCCTACTATTATGGAATTTTAGTATAGTGCACACCAAAAAAGTTACAGGGTGCTAAAGTTAAAGATTTAAATAATTTTTATAACATTACTCTAGAACGGTTTAACGTTAATCTAAAAGCAATTCACAAACAACAACAAATGTTGATCCCCTCTGAAAATCCATAACAAATCGAAATAATTGAATGCAACTGTTTCCAATTTATTGAGTATTCTCTACTAGTATTTCCTATAAATTTTCATACGTTAAACCATTTTAGTGTAATGTTAAAAAAAATTATTGAAATTTTTAACTTTAGCACCCTGTAACTTTTTTTTTGTGGGGAAGTGGGGTTCAATCAACATATTTTTGACCACAGAATCTGTGGTATAATTTATGACAATTCTTTTCGAGACACCTTGTATAATAGAATGGTGGATGAAACCAATCCAAATTGTATTTGAAATAAATTACACATTACAGCAATTATTATTTCTACTTGGCTATCAATTAATTACTTAACTGCTTGTCTCAGAGATGGCGCTGGCAGTGTTTCACAGAAAAACAAAGTAACACATATTTAAAATATAAAATTTTACAGCAAGAGGTAGTTTTAGCCATAATTTGTATACCTATTCTGCAATAAAAATGTATTTAAACCTAATAGAAATTGAATTTCTATTATGTATATCATAATTTTAATTCTTGAATTTCTATTATGTATTTCATTATTTTAATTCTTGAATTTTCATCATGAAAAACATAATAGAAATAGTCGATTTAAAATTATAAAATACATATGTAGGTAATAGAAATTCAATTTCTATTATGTATTGCGGTTGCCTATCTTGCTGTAATGCATTTCAGGTACATTTCACTTATATAGTTAGGCAACCTCAATACATAATGGAAATTCAATTTCTATTATGTTTTTCATAATGGAAATACGTGTATTAAAATTGTGAAATACATAATTTTAATTCTGTAAAAAAAAATAATTACGAAATTAAAATTTTGAAACTAAAGATTATTTTTTATTCTTGCTTTTTAAATGTTGTTATTAAATACCAAAACCGCACGCCATATGTGTGCGTTACTTTATGTACACACTGTATAATTAGTTTCATAGTTTCTAAATAAAATTAACTAACTAACATAAATCAAATTTTAATCTATTAGAAATGTAAACACTTCAAGAAATAATTTCACTGGAAAAAGTATATTTTTAAATTATTATCTATGAATGATTTTAGATTACTACAAATTATTTCAGGTGCAATCTTGTGATCTGCTCTTTAGAAAATACCTATTAGATCATCTACTAGATAATAGATTAACAAATAAAAATAACAATCTTATCTAATAATAATAAGTCCCCTAGACATGTACTTATAGGATATATTTATACGTGCTATATACTATTAACAGTCAAATTCTTCAAAATATCTATCACCATGAGTTCGTGCTGTGAAAATGCACCTTCTTTTGGTCCGTATTTGACGAATAATTGTGGTGGAAGCAATTTTGTCGTCTTCATGGCCCTGGTGGATGCAATTGTAAGAAATACTTGCGATGTATCCGACGTATGCGGACGCGTGCAACCCCGACAAAAACCAGACGAAGATTACGATTTTATAGTAATCGGAGGTAAAAAAAATTAATTTTATTTTAAAAATACCTACTACTAGATAGATAATTATCTTTTTCAACAAACGTCATTAATGACAAGGTTCGAGCATTGGCAAGAATATGCGAAGTGACCCTTTTTTTCATTTTTCTTTGTTACTATAACACCGTGCGCGAAGTAGTGTGCGAAATATTTCGCACACTGCATGTAAACTATATGGGATTTTCATATTTTAACCTTTATGTTCCTCAATCAAGCAAAAATCCAAGAAATCATTTAATTATTAATGTATAACAATAATTATTAACCCACATAACACTAATGGTACATTCACATTTTAAGAATATGCCCATGAATTACGTTTTCGATCATTCTGAAAGGTATATGCTAAACAACAAATTTCACGTTCCTTTTCTTGTAAATTTGTATGTTCTTTATGGTACATTCTTAACATGTTCGTATCATGTAATTTTTAAATACCCAACAATCATTCCGTTGAAAGTGATATGATGATATGATAAGAATATGTTGCACAAACGATGTAAGGAATATTCTTTTGGGGACGTGAATATAATGTGCGATGTTCATTCCTTTTGTTTGGATGAGCAAGTTACAAGATTTCTTTTGATATTTGAAGAATATAACTCGCGATAGACAGTAAAAAAGTGTATGTTCGTGCAGTAGTAATTTAGACTGTGTACAGTAAAAATATATGATAATACGGAGAATATGCTATTTACGTACTACCAGAACATTTTTATCACTGAGTAGTATCAAGACATATTCTAAGAACGTTCTTGTTTGGACTAAAATAGAATATTACCATCACCATCTAATGCTATCCACTGCCGTAGAGGTGACAGCACTTAATCCTGAAATTTCATAGTCTAAAATTTTATTTGATATCTGAATTTTATTGTTGATAGAATATTCCACGTATCCTTCAGCCACAGTCGAAGATTTCCAACCTCTATGTCGCTTCAGAATACATATCGGCCCCCGTATTAACAAGGAGTCTAGCTGATGTTCTCCGAAAACAATGGCCCGTGTAGGCATCAGGATTTGGTAATTTTAGGTGTTTTGCTATTAAGCTAGGCATCTTTCCAAAAAATATCCTAATATTTAGGTTTATTTAGAGATGTGGCAACGCTGGTATCTGCATGACATAACACACCTTGGACAGTGAATGTTTTGTGCATTTAACCTATAAAATTTGAGTTTTTGATTCCATTTTTCTCGAAAAATACTGGATAACCTGCAAGTTTTTTTAGGAAAATTTACTATAGACACCAGTCCCTTTTTAGTGTTAATATTTTTTTTGCGAAATTCGTGTTTCCCTATTCTACACCGGACCCCAAATAGTAGATGGCGCGAGAGTAGCAGAAAGGTAAAAAGACAACATGAAGTCAGTATCACTTAGAAAAAAAAAGAAATAGGAAGGAGTCTGTCATATATTAACTTTAAGAAAAATTTGCGACGAAAGTCGGCCATCTTGAAGCTCCTTGTATGACGCCTTGTTTATGTTTACATTATGCTCTCTAAGCAATATTTGCATATAATGCAATGCTTTGCTGATGTCAAGAATGGACTAGTTTAGTGATTTTTTTTTATATTTGAATCTTATAAAATAGGTTTTTAGTGGTTCAACTGTACAAATAAAATTTTTATAAAATTAATCCTCTAGCCGTAATCGGCTTTTGAAATTTAAATTTAATGGTTACATACGTCAATAAGATTGGTAGAAAATTTGCGATGTTGTCGATATGCTTTAATATTAACCGAGAAACTTATCTCTCTCTCTTATTTGTTGTCATTAAAAAGAGATAAACATATCGATATTTTTGTTCTCTGATTGACACTTTATCAAATAAGGAGTAAAAAACTAAACAAAATATTCTGTCATTTTCGTTAATTTGTTGTTTGGTTGTGTTTGGTTTATGAAAGAAATTACTTCTATACTATTTTTGGTTCGAAAATAAAAATCCCTAAAACCTTCTCTTGGTGTTTATAGCGGTTCCTTCAAAAATAACCAATAGAAGTAATTGTTCTCTCGGGGAGCAACCCTTCTATCGATACAGTGAGAGAACGAATTTCAAGAATACCGTTTTGGCATTTTCAATAGAACCACACCCACTTTCTATTGGCTGTTCTATTCTATCACCGTCAAGAATAGGGGTCTTGTTTGTTTATTACAGATAAACACGATTTTGTCTCCTGTCATATATCTCGTCAACTGGTACAATCAGTTAGTCACAGAACACGGTGTTTTGTGCCGCCAGTTCTTTGAGAATACTTGAAACGAACCTAGCTAAAATGTGACAACGTTGACTTTGAAACACACTTCATTATTGGTTATTAGTTGGCGCTACGTTTAAAACTTACTAATTATTTATTGCTAAATTTTACGAAATGAAAAAAATTAATTGCAAAATGAATACCAATATAAGTAAGTAGGTATCTTATCCTAAATATATATTGCTATCATTGTGATTAATATGATCCTACTAAACTAGTCCATTCCAGTCGAGTCTTTTGGCATTATTTTAATTCACCAGATTCCTAGATTAGTTTCGTGAGGATGATTTTGCTAATCGCTGGTGAAAGGTTGATGGGTCTGTAGTTTTGTGGAAACTTGGGATCTTTCCGCTGCCTTTCATTGCTCAGGGAAGTGCTTTGTTCTTGGAATTCCATTTATTATCGCTGTTAAAAACACTAATCCTTTTCTTGGCAGATGCTTCAGTGCACTCTTGGTGATGCAGGCATATCCTGGAGATTTTCTTCCTTTTATTATGCAGGCTACTTTCTGGTGTTGTGAATCCCAAGTTTCCATCAACTACTTCTTCGTCGAAGTCTTCGATTTCGTCTTCTACTTGATATTTAAAGCGTAGTACATTTAATCACAAGTTTATTTCTTCGTTATTTTTAATCCACTAAAGACAAACATGACTTTTTCAACAAATACAATCCATGGGTTTATATATATATCAAGAACTAATTGATGTAATGATGTGCTTCAAAACGAAAATAATGACAATTCTTGAGTTTAATTTGCAGGTGGAAGTGGTGGATCAGCAGTTACTGGAAGATTAGCAGAAAGTGGAAAACACAAAGTTTTACTTATTGAAGCTGGTATTGATGAACCTGAAGCTTATCAAGTTCCCGGTTTGATTTTATCATATTATACAAATCCATTAGTAGATTGGAATTACAAAACTACAAATGAACCTGTTGCTTGTCAAGGTATTTAAGTATATTCAAAATTAAATGTTAAATTGGAATAAGATAAAACTCTTTCTTTTTACTGATATCAAAAAACTTTAAAAAGAAAACTATTAAACTAATTTTTTTTTTGTTTCATAACAAATTTCAAAATATTGATGTATTTTAGGAACTAATGGTAGTTGCTTGTGGCTGAGAGCTAAAATATTAGGAGGATGTTCAGTTATAAATGGAATGATGTTTATTGAAGGTACCCCAGCGGATTTTAATCAGAGATGGAAGGGAGATGGAAATCCAGGATGGGGCTGGGATGATGTTCAACCATTTTTCAAAAAATTTGAAAACAACCTACAAGTAAAAATAATCTTACCCATAGAAATATTCTATTTATTTACAATTTATTTATAGGGTGGACAAGGAATATACAGTTTAGATTACCATGGTGTAAATGGTCCTGTAACCGTTTCAAGTCAATATTATAGACCTAAATTAGCAGAAGCAGTTTTACAAGGTGCCAAAGAAGCAGGTTTTTCTGTATCTCAAGATCTAAATGGAGCTAAATATACTGGTTTTGCCATTCCTCAATCTTATATCAAGTAAGTTTATATACTTTTTAATAAACCAGACATTCAAGTTTATTTTTACAGAGATGGAGTGAGGGTCAGTATGGCTAAAGCTTACCTTCGACCTCTAAGGAATAACTCAAACTTGCATATTATGTTAAACTCCACAGTCACTAAAGTCTTAATTAACAGCAAGAAAAGAGCTTATGCTGTTGAGTTCATCTATAAAAACAAAACTTATGTTGTTAATGCTACAAAGGAAATTATTTTGGCAGCTGGTACAATGAATTCACCAAAAATTTTACTACAATCCGGCGTGGGTCCTAAAAATGTCTTAGATAGTGTAGGAATCAAACAAGTTCATAATTTACCAGGAGTAGGTAATAATTTAACCAACCACGTTGCTTTTGGCCTTCTTCATTGGATCAACAGTACAATAGATTACAAAACAGTCACTTGGGAATCTTTAACAGACTATCTCAATTCAAGAACCGGTGTACTTGCTAATTCAGGTAAATACAGAGTATAAAGCTTCATTCACAACCAGCAAATTACAATTAGTAATTAGAATTAGTTGTAAAATTTAAATTTAAATTAAAAAATTATGGTCAGTCACAATGTCCATTTAGTTCCAAATAGTTAACACTCAAGTATCTCATTTAGGTACTACATCCTTTTTCCTTAACACATATAAAACAATTTTTACACATTTTTAGACACATATATAAAACAATATTTCTCTATTTGCAGATAAATTTATAAACATCATTAACCTCAACCTCTAAAGTTAGGTTATTTAAGAATTTTGACATTTCACAATTACAATGGACTGGGAAAGTGTGACGTCAAAATTTGTGTTCTATGCTGTTGAACTGGGAAATGTCAATGAAATGATTCCAAACGGCAATATTATAAATCTCCAGCAATAACTTTTGTTTGAGTTATTTTCTTTGAAATATAACGGAAGTATCATAATTAAATACATATAAGCAAAATCTTTCCAAATTCGATTTAAGAACCATTTTTGTAAGTATTCTTAAAATTTATGACAATGCACAACTTTGAAGGTTATGTTATAATATTTTTACGGAAATTGTTCGTCTATCTACTTTAGTGATATGTAAATTATATGATTGAACACTTACCAATGAAAAAACAGTAATTAACTGTCAAAAATCAAGAAAATACAATAAAATAGTTAATAACACCTATATAAAACATACCATAAAAAAAGTTGTTTGGAATCATTTGGTTTGACACTTACGTCACTACTTTCTCAGTCCATTATTAGTGGTAAAAGTTGTTAGTCATATGCCAAGCTTTTACTACTAATTCTAAGTACTAATTGTAATTGTAATTTACTGGTTGTGAATGAAGCTTTATTTTTGATAAAGTTTCAAATAAGCGTAATTTTTGGTTAGGTTTACCAGTTACAGCAAGATTAACCACAAAATATACTACCAAAAATGATCCAGACATCCAATTGTATTTCTCACTCTCCAGTACAAAATGCTCACAAACCGGAGCTCCCGACGAAACAACTGAACCCAAACAACCGAAAACTCTTTCTATTAGCGTCGTGAATTTGCATCCAAAGAGTCGCGGAAGCATAAGGCTTAAATCTGCCGATCCTTTAGATCCCCCATTGATGGTCGGCAACTATTTGACGGTAAAAGAAGACGAAGATCGATTGTTGGAAGGTATTAGATTCGTCCAAAAACTGGTAAACAGTACGACTTTGAAGGACACTTGGCAATTAAATTATGCGTACAAAGGTTTTGGAGATTGTGGAGACAAATATAGGTAAAGTATTAGGTACTGATCACAAAACAGGCTAACCTATACAAGTGAAAGTCCATAGAATGAAAAAATAAAGTTTCAATCGCAGCCACCTTAAGCGCTAGTTGCAATTGAGTAATAATAGCAACAAATGGCAAAAATAAAAATCTTATGTGACATTAGCTTAGATGAACAATTTGAATTTCAAAATGTTTTCTGCTTTTTTGGATATACTTGATACTAAAGGCCCTAGTGTAGTGTATTTATGATTGCTGAATGTTTTAAGTTGGTATTAACCACATATTACTATAAACCTAACCTCTATCTTAATATGTATTGTTTTCACCGTTATTATGAATGTTCTAGAAAAATGTGTTCAGTTAAATAAACCTTTTTAATTGTATATTAGGGTTTCTATATACCACATTTCGCTGTCAGACCTGTTTAGACATCTCAATTGCAAATAGCGCTTATTAAGGTGGATGGGTTTGAAACTTCATTTTTTCATTTAAGGTCATCCTATTACACTTCTGTAGGTTAGTCCTCGGGATGGTCTGTTTTGTGTTAATAATTATCTAAAACAGCAGTTTTGTTTTTGTGTTTTTTTTAATTTTTTAAAGCAATGAACATATTCACATAAATGCATAGGTACATACGAGTATACTGTCAAAATAATTTCAAATAATAAACAATCTATGGTTAAACTTCATGAAACAAAAATCTCTAAAAATTGTTCATAAAAAATTTGTACTATTAAAAATTTTAGGTAATTCATTTCCTTTTTACAACCCTTGATAGCGAAAATGTAACTTAAATATGTCAATCTGTAACAGCTGTAATTGAATTTAAAAACGTATTTTTCGAATAAATAGTTTCGTTCAACCGTTTAAAGTCAATTTACACGATAAGAAATTTTGTTAAAATTTTTAAAAGAAAATTTATGTAAAAAATTTGAAGAAATTTTATCAAAATTGATAAATATTGAATTGCGGCAATTGTAAATTTTGTCACAAATATCATGAGATTTTTAAATAGAGCACCCATATAGCACACGACGTACTGGGGACGTACATATTAGGTCCGATTGGGGTCTTTTACGTCTCCGGACCAGAGGGGACGTTCTGAGTACGTACATATCTGGACTTACTTGGTACGTCCGCAAATGGACGTTTTCAGTACGTACATATTGGGTCCACTTCAGGTATTTATTCCAAAAGCCAATCGGATACGTTCTGAGTACGTACATTTCTGGACGTACCTAGTTCGTACTAAAATGTACGTACCTAGTACGTACGTTTCTGGACATATTCAGTACGCACCTAAATAGACGTAGTTATTACAATGATTTCAATGTTTGTAAACATGTTTGTTACAGAAAAAGTGTAAATACTAAACAGTACAAAAGAAAAACCAATCCTAACCGTGTTAATCAGCAGACCTAACTGTTTAGCTAGAGAAAAAGCTCCTATAATGTTTTTAAATTACGCGCCAAAGTTTGGGTTGGGTTTTGACAATATGTTATTCTAACCTATATTCTATGAGTGTGTGTGTGATATGTAAAAGGAGGAAAATTTGCTTTGGCACTAAAATAATACATACCTACACAGACAATACAGATTACCATACCATATTTGTGATTGATAGTGAACTGTTAATAGTGAAATTGTAGAAGGTAAGCTATCTTTTAATATTATAATGAATCGATCAAATATAAGTAAACATCTAAAGTATGCCCGGCAAAGAGTTCCATTATTCGAGCGATTGCTAGTAGTTGATGGTTCACATAATAGTGACAGGGATAGCGTTGATGGATTTAATAGATAGTTAATAGATGCTATTTGATTAAAGATGCTGCTGATGAAGGAAAGTCGTCTGGTTCGTTCAGAGAGACAGAACTAGCTCTCAAATCATGGCTAAAGAGGGCGAAGGAAAGGTCCATGAAACAAGCATTAAAGCTTTTATTTTATTTAATTGAAGATCAAGGAAGTATTATTTAGGTATTTTTTAACAGAATTCTTTATTACTTTTGATTTTATGATTTTTATTTTATTTTGTTATTACCTATTACCTAGTTTTATTTTAAATTTTATAAATCATTGTGAAATAAAAATGGTTATTAAAAATTGTTTAATTAAAATATTGAGATTATTTTTCACCTATTTCCTGGATACGTCCCAGAACTGTCCACAGTTTGAGCCAAAAGAGTACGTACTAAGGACGTCCATTTGCCAAAAATTTGGACGTACCAGGTACGTCTCAGATTTGTCCACATTAGGCACAGTTTGGACCAAAAGTGTACGTACCTGGGACGTCCATTTACGCGGAATCAGGACGTACCCGGTACGTCCATAGGACGTACACTGTCCCTAATCCGTACGTCCCCAGGACGAACGATACGTCCGTTTCGTACGTCCCCAGTACGTCCGTAGGTCGTACACTTAGACAAGGAAAGAGAGAGGACTGCGCATTGGAATGAATTTGTGTAACTCAATTACCACCAAACTAATGGCGGACAATATTGACATAGGCGTATCATAAGATTTTTCTTATACGATTATTAAATAATCATTTTCATTATTTCGTATTACAAATCTAATTTAAAAAAGTTTTTAAATATGTACTGCTCCAAAAAAAACAACAATCATTTTAAAACATATTTATTTAATAAATATTACAATTTTAATCAATTTTATCTATTTTAAATATATGTTTTTGTTCCACGCCACTGGAAAACTATTCAATCTATGAGCAAATAATAACAATTAAATGAAAAATAATCTTTAAAACTGAATGAAAACAATTTTCAAAATGTATGTACAATTAATTTAAGTTATCATACATAACATATGTGATTTAGTTAAACATCTATTACCTGAAAGCTGTAATATTAATAAAAATAAATTTCAAGGAAATAGTTGTAAAATACTTTTTACCTATGAAATGAAATTCCTTGCTCTTTTTTAGCACTGTGACTGTTGCACTTATAAGCTACACAATTAACCATTTTAAAATGTCTATTCAGGTTATTGAAAAAGGTGAAAATTAATAAAAAAACTAAAAAAATACAATTCGACGTTCCAAATTTGTTTGCCACCAAACGTTTGAAAATTGGCTTCACTCACACGCATAAGGTTTTCATTGCCATGCGCTGTCCTCTCTCTTTCCTAGTCTAAGGTCGTACATGTGCTATATGGGCATGCGCATTCTATACATTTTTAGTGCTTTTAAGTTTTGTTTTGTTGGATCACATGTCAACTGAAATTGGTAATCATACGTCGCATGTCAAATGTAGAGCGAAAATATTTAAATTTGGAGTGGCTGGTTAAGAATAGGTGCACACGAGTTTCGCAAAAAAATATTAACACTAAAAAGGGACTGGTGTCTATAGTAAATTTTCTTAAAAAAATTTGCGGATTATCCAGTATTTTTCTAGAAAAATGGAATCAAAAACTCAAATTTTGTGGGTTAACACACAAAACATTCACTGTCCAAGGTGTGTTATGTCATGCAGATACCAGCGTTGCCACATCTCTAAATTAAACCTAAATATTAGGATATTTTTTTACATTATAAATATATAAAAAATATTGATAATAAAATGTGAAATGTAGAGAAAATATTACTAACCAAAACTAATCGGTATTTTTGCATATTATAATAGATAAAACAAAGATAAACAAACCCGCAAAATTCAGTGACGGGTAGCGATGCTACCCTAATCCAACCTAACCAAACCTCACCAAACCTAACCTAACTTAACCCGAAGGGAAACTATCCTCGAAATGAAATCGGTCAGTGTAAAGACAGATTCGCATAGAAGAAAATATCAAAAACAAAACCTAACGATGCTAGTTTTTAAAGAAACAGCTGTCATTGCATTTAAAAATGTATTTTGCGAATAAATAGTAGGTTATTTCGTTCAATCGTTTAGTTGTTTACTGTTCTTAGTAAGATAGACTTTCACAAAGTAAAGGTTACTACAATCAGTTTCATTCAATTTTTCTCCTTTAACCAAATCACTATTCCGTCGTCATTTTTGTTATGTATATTTATTACATCTAAAATATTCTTCATTTCCATTTTAAATTCAAAAATAAATAAAAACCGCTAATTAATATTCTAACCAACAATTGTGAAAAAAATATGGCAATAATGTTGGATTGTTAACGTAAAAAAACTTATATTTTAAATGTCAACGTCGAAACAGTATATTGTCATAAAAATCGTGGTAAATTTGTAGTTCCATGGGAAGAAATAATTCTAAAAGTGAGGTTATAATCAGTGGTTTATTAAAATTTATTGCAATATATACCAAATTAGCATATAAAACTCAATTTTCCGCATTTAATATGAGTTAAAAGCTTATAAAAAGTAAGTGCCTTTAATTTTCAGATGAGTAAACTTCGAAATGAGTGTGCACCTATAGTAGGATGAAACCTCCGGTTAAAAACATTCAGTGTATTTCTAATAAAATAGTGGTTTAAAATGGATAGAAGTTTAAAAATTCTCGCAGCCGCTGCTTGTTATTAAATAATAACAACCGCAGTTCGAAACAAATTAAAATCAAGACGAAACAAGTGTTTGGACGAAAGAATGGTTAACATCGACGTAACGAAGGAAATGGATTACTTGATAAATATGTTAAATAATGAGCTTTTTTATGAAGATTTAAAATCCTACCTAAATTTTTTGAGATTAAAAGATAGTTTACAAAATTTTTATCTAAAATTGAAAAAGATATAACCAATACAGTTATGAGAGAAAGTGTTACTGCAAAATCTAAGTATGTATTTAAGAGAAGTCTTGCCTTAAATTGGACCTCAGGGGCCCGATCCTGGAAAATGTCACTAGTGACAATGACAAAAGCTTTATTGTTATTAAAAATGGACTCAAACATCTTTCTGAACCTTTTGTGAACGTTTGGGAAAACTTTCCCCTATGCAGTTTCTCATTCTGGCCCATAAACTCTACAAGAAATTCTTTTTATTTTTTGTTGACGTATTTCTTATCACTCATTGTATTTTCGATTATAAAAAAATAAGTATTAAACAGTTGATAATTATGTGAGGTTAGAACGGGTAGAACGGTTTCAACGGGAGTACCAACCATAAATAGAAAAAGTTACTAAATATTCTCACCTTTTCAAGAATAGCAATTTTGTGCCTGCGGTCGACTTTTTTATTTGACATTTGACGACTAGCGACATTTTTTGTCATTGTCACTAGTGACATTTTCCAGGATCGGGCCCCAGATGAACCATATGAATTTTTATAGTTTCTGCGCACATTTCCGCGTCGATTTTGTGAAGTTTTTAGATCAAATTCTATAAAATTTGTTCGTTGTAAATTTCATCCATAATTTTCGACAAAATACGTTTGCAACGCAGAGAAATTTCACGTGAAATATTTTTTCGGAAAATTTGTATAAAATTTATTATCGTGTAAATTGGCTCTTAGTTATCTACTGTTCTTAATCTATATCTATGCTACTTATTACTAGTATTTTGTACACTATTTGCCGACGCCTGGTAGTGGTGACCTCACTTATTAGAATAGCGCATATACGAGAGTTTTATAAAAGTATGAAATTTTCAATACGTTTGAAATTTTAGGTTTGATTCTGATGATTATTGGCGATGTGCGATACGTCATACAACAGATCCGGAAAATCATCAAACCAGTTCGCTTCGCATGGGTCCAGTATCCGACAAATGGTCTGTAGTCGATCAGCAACTTAGAGTTATCGGCATCGATAGACTTAGGGTAGCTGATGCTTCTGCAATGCCAGTTGTGACATCCGGAAATACCAACGCCGTTATTGTTATGTTGGCAGAAAGGTGTGCAGATTTTATCAAAAGTAAATGGGAATAATTTTTCTGTATTTTAATAAATTTAATATACAATAAGAATGAATAAATAAAACTGTTTGATTTTCCTTGCTTTTTTATTTTTGGGAAAACGGAAATCTAACGACTAATATTAAAAAGACCTTGTAGAATTGGAAAATAAGTATAAATTATTGAATTTACCAGTAAATATTAAAGTTAACCAAACACCCTGCAGCTTTTACAGCCAAGCCGACTGTACAGTCGGCTTTAGAATAGCATATACACGTTAAATGTGAATTTCGTTTACCTACCGAAGTTATAAAAACGCCCTTTAAACGCCTACATTAAATGGTTTTTGGGGATTAAGATTATTTACAAGGGACGGAGGACAAGCAATTTGTCAATAAAATACCTTATGCTGCAAACATTAAAGATGTGGGCGTGGACAACTGTTTAACTGATTTCAAATTTATTATTATTTAAATCGTGATTGGTTGTACACAATAAATAGGGCATCCTTAAAATTAATTCAATGTAAGCGATTTGAGTTTGAAAATGTATATGCTATTCTGAAGAAGATAGTACATATGATCGGACTTGAATGTAGGTTTACACTGGTCAGTAACCTTCCTAGTTGATTCAAGGGCATTCAACTTGAATGAAACTTAAACTTGTTCAATTTTTACTCGCCACTTCAAGTACTACTTGAACAAGTAATAAAGCATTTGAAGAATCGTTTATACACGAGAAAAATCCGTTCAAGTTTGCTTGATCTAGTGAACTAGAGTCAAGTAACTTGATCAATGGGGGTGTCCAGCCGAAAAAAGCTACTGACAGCGCTTGCAAGCGCTGAGAAACAAATTAAACAGTTATCGGCATTATCGGTGTTTGCTAACTTTAATCAAGGTCTCATACAATCCGCCATTTTGCTTATCGTAGGTATTATTGAAATTACAGTCGACAGAAGCAAACATGGTCCGCGGAAAATATGCCAACTAATTTCAAGGTTATCACAATCAGCCAATCACGAGCCAATGTTAACGATAATATCAATTTTAGTGGCTGCATAAGTGAGATGAAAATACAACTACAGCGACAAGGACACGCCCACCCAGGGTTCATGTTTGCTTCTGTCAACTGTATCTCCACTCAAAAAATTATTAAATAAGTTCGCAAAAGTGGAATTTCATATTTCTGCCACACTACAAACTATTAGTAAGTTCTTAATTTCTAATTTTCTTAAATTAATAATTTATATTTTAGAAACGTATCTAATTTTGTATTAGAATTCCTAGCTACCGCTTACGAACGCCATTTTGCTTACAAGCGCTTTTTTCGGTTGAACGTTCCCAATGTAAACGCCGCTTAAGAGATATTTAGGTAGACCAAATCATCCTGTATATTTTTTCATTAACATCATTACAAATTCTAGAATTCACAAAGGTGTTTGTAAATTTATGTATAGTTATAAATAAATAAATTAAAGATAAAATAGAATTGGCATAATTTTTTATGTGCAGGTTTTCCCGCATTGCTGAAAATATAGAGGTGGATGTGGCAACAGCGCGGAAGTCAAAACATAAAGTTGAACAGGTGTATATTGTAGACAAATGGTGAGCAGCGTGTTGTTGGTGTGTGTTCTTAATATGAGTGAACTATTAAAAACAAATATGGATTTTGTTGTTTTGAAACGTTAGTGAAACCACGCTAAAAAAGTGGTGCATTTTACTCCTTATAAAGGTAAGTGTTGTACCAATTATATAATTTAAAGTATTTTTTTAAATAACCTTGATGAGAATATAGGTTAGAATCGGATTTAAACAGCTATTATTTCTTGAAAGTGAAAAGTCTGAATGACAACAACTTTATTGTTTTTATTGTAGCAAACTAAACAAGTTTGAGAAAAATAATATTCAAATTTTGTATAAAATTGTCTATCGCAAAATTAATAACCTGTAAAACTTTGAAAAATATGTTCGATATTGTAAAGTAAATCTTTATCTGTAATTTAGGTACAACACTAATTCGTTATGCTTAAAGTAACATTAAAAACTACTTAAATACATATTTAGATTATTGAATACCTAGTCAGGACCGCATTAATTCTTCCAAAAACTTGGCGCCAAAAATGTTACATCTTAAAATGTCAATTTTTTAATTATCAGTAATATACATTTTAAAGATATGTCGTAGAAATAACAAATATTTATTTTATATAAAGTTACGTTTATATAAATAGAGCTATTATATTGTTTATTGATGGAATGGTAATGATAAATATCCAAGATAATGATTACTTCATGTTTTTTTATGACTTGATAAGAGACAATAATATTCTTTTAATCTGTTTTCATTTCTCTAGATGCATGCATATTTGTAATTTTTATATTTTATTAAAGCTTTTATTATACAACATATTATAAAACTAATTGTTCTGAATTATTTACATTGTGTTCGGATTATTTGATAAGGGGAGTAGAAATGTTTTCAGTATTATATATAACAATTTCATAAGATGTGTTATTCTGGTTATAGCACAATGACCTAATTCCTTTAGTGCCTCAGATGGAATATTGTCAGAACCCAATGTTGTATTCTTTAATCCTGTAAGGTATTTCTTATGTATGTACCATCCTTCTATTTTAGAACCCATGTTGTTTTCAGCAGATTCATCTTAATTTTCCCAGTTAATTCAGTTCATTTGCTTCAGGGTCATATAATTATTGAATGTACTCAATCTATATCCCTTTATTTTATTTAACTTTCCCTGTTACAACTCTATTGTTCTTCATTCCTTGTTTAGTAATGGTTGGTTTTGTACTACCTTATACATTTCTTTTGACTTGTTCTAGTTCTTCTATCTTCTTACGTTGCTCTACTATCCATTTTTCTTTTGCCTTATCTGATTCCCTCCAAGGTTTATTGTTTAGTGTATTATTTTCTCCATCTTGTGCAAGTCATTTTTTAAAAATTGTTTCTGATGTGTTTATTATGAATTCAAGGTATTATCTCTTACTGAATTCCATTTCTTTTTAAGCACTATACACACTGTTTGTCACACACGATGATTTTTCTTAATTGTCCTTTTTTGTTTTTTTGTATTATTTCTTCAATTTGTTAATAAATTTCTTCTACAAAGTCATCATGAATACCTGAATGATCAATGATTTGTCATTTTCATACCCTTCTTTGGTATAATATTTGATATGTTCTTATCGAGACTGTAAATGAATTACCAATTTTTTTCTCCTTCCTTGTAAATCTGTGATCTATCTATCTCACTTTTCAAAGCTTTAGCAGATCTGTTTTTTTTTTCATTTCTCATGCGACTAGTAGCAGTTATTAATTAACAATTTAAAACATTCTGACGAAGATATTTACGTAATTGACCTTTTTATTGTTAAAATGCACCACCTGCACATTTTCTGAATGTGTAATTAAATTCAGAAAAACAAAATAATAGGTTATCGATTGTTTTAATATTTTACTATACTTTTTGCGTGATTTTTTATTGTATGTTTTATAGACAGATACTTTTTAACTAAAAATTGACTACTTATAGATAATATCTATCAACTACCACGCGTTAGGAGTAAACTTAATGAAAGTAGAAACAATTTATTCAAATATAAACTGGTGGCCAGTCTACCCGAGCTTTATGCCATACAATATATTTGATGGTATTGACAGAGGCAAGACAATGACAAATTATAAATTGTTTCTGTGTACATTAGCCTAATAGCTTTTCCCTAAATCAAAGTCTGCGTGAAAAAAGTGGTTCAGGTTAAAAATAAACACACATATACATGTGAGGTATGTCATTTGTTGGTTTGTTGTTCAGTCGAATCGTTATATCGACCAAAAGGTGTGTGTGTGCTGGTTGACGGTATTTTCTTTATTTAATATTGTCGTAGGAAATTCATTAGACAGATAATATAATGGTCTCGATACACGTAATTAGAGTAAAGGGGCAAGGTAGAAGTGGGTCAACTTCATTAAGAAGTGGATGAATCTTTTTTAACATAATTATTTTTAGTTATTGTTATAAAATAATCTAATGGTAGGATTCTGTTATTTATTCTATATGTAAGAATCTGTAAGTTGAGCTTTTAAAACTGGCTGTTCTGAAATCAGAACTGTAATACCGGGTGTCCCAGAAGTTTCTGACCCATTTTAATTGCAAATATATCGGAACTTAAAAACACCTTTTTTTAAAACAACCTATATAAGATTTTACTAATTAAACATGTCACTGAAAAAAACTTTATATAAAAAGAAATTGTTCCTCGAAAACCACACCTTCGAACATATACAGGGTGTCCCACGACGTTTTGACAGTCCAATTTCTCGAGAACTGTTCATATGACATGTATGAAATTTGGCAGATATAAACAGTCGAAACTGATGCTTATATTCATTATAAAATGACTTCCGTTTTTCCTGTCATTTCGGCTCACGTGACCTCAACATAACTTTTTTAAATGGGACAACCGGTATAATATTACAATTTTGGATACATCATTTAAAAACAAATTCAACGATACCACACTTGTCATCATTGTATTGTGCAGGCCTTTTTATAGGCTCGGCGAAAAATGACAAATATGACATAAAAATCGGAATTCAACTGTTCGTTATTTCCAAAAGGATGGTATTTGTGATTTTTCAATACTCTTTGTATTGAACTTCTACTTATTTGTAATTCTTGTTCAAGAAATCGTATTGAGGTGTGTGGATTCACCTGCAGATAAGCCAAAATATTTATCACATTGTCATCTGTCTGAGCCCCTATTATCATTACTGTCATTTTATAATGAATATAAGCATCAGTTTCGACTGTTTATATCTGCCAAATTTCATACATGTCATATGAACAGTTCTCGAGAAATTGGACTGTCAAAACGTCGTGGGACACCCTGTATACTGCCGTAGAGACTAGAGACAGCGTCCAAATGAGCTTTGTTTTGTATTAGGGGGCAGTGTTGCCAACCCTAATTTTAGAAAATTAGTAGAATATGTGCCGAAAATCGGTAGAAGTTGGTAGAATCCAAGATTAAAATAATAATAATTTTATTTATTGTTTGTGTAACTAACAAAATTAGGCAAAAACAAATAAAATCACAATTACTACACCTAACTCAACTCAATATTTTGATGTTATGCTTACAACAACCAAACTGCTCGAAGTTCGAATGCTTCAAACGCGCGCGGTTTCCGCGGTACTGAAGTGTCAATGTCAACTGTCAATCGTAAGTGTTTTTATTCGCTGTTGACCTAAGTCACAAAGCCATACCGCCTCATCCTTCAGTAACAATATGCATTCTTAGATACAATTATTTACATTTACGTGTGATAAAATTATGAAATTAAGAAAATAAAAAAACAAATCAGAATGTTTTAAAGTTTTACCTAAAAGTTAGTAGATGTGGCAACACTGTCAGGGAGGGAAATAAATGTCATATTATGTGTCCAGCAACCTCATTGGTCCGTTTTGAATTTGCGCATTAAGTCGAATTGTCATATTTGCTATTAATGTTAATTTATTTTGTATGGACTATTTCACTAGACCTTTTTTTTAACTGATTATTTTTTTACCTGTCAAGATATCACAGTTTTGTGATTTCGTCCAATGAAAACGATTAATCTTCAATGTTCTGTACGAAATGCTAGCCAATCATTCAGTTTTATACTGTTTATTTTTTTCACCTGTCAAAATATCACACAAAATTTATCGATAAAATTTTAAGGACACGTGGTATTGTCTTGTTTTTCTCATGAAATAGTCTTGTCGAATGCTATTCGAGAGAAAATTTTTTCCGGGCCAAATTTTCTTCTGGTTTTATTCAAGTTTGTTGCTTTTCATACCAGTCGAAAACTTTGCCGGCAAAATTTTCTTTCTTGTGATATTATATACGAGAGTTATTTTTACAATTTAATAGTGTTTGGATATTTTTTAACTTAATTTGAGGATATATTAAATGGTGAGTTTGTGTGATTTGTATAAACATGGTTAGTCATAACTATTGGGACATAGACTAAGGACAGGTTATTTGGACCAAAATATGGCTATTGGGCCAAATACGCCTAAATATAATGTTGCTGAGAAAAAAGATACAGGGTGTTAAAGTTAATTTTTGTTTTTCGTTTTTTGCTAATAGTTTCCCTGTATATTTATAAATTGATATCAAAATTGGCACAGAGGCATAATCTTAGACAAGAAATAGTATTTTATTTTCAATTCCACTATCAAATACCAAACTAATAAACAAAGTTGCAACTAACGTAAGGTTTCCGTTTTGACGATAAATCAAAACTAAACACACTTTAACTTAAAAGAACTCACAAAAACTCAAGCTAAATGTTCTACATTGTCTCTTCCGATTTCTATGCCTTCTCTAATTTTTTTTATAAAGGACTTTCGGACGTAAAAAAATGTTATTCTGTCCCCTTTATAAGATTAGCTGCATTTTGAATGTATTTCCAAAGTTCGTCTCGTATATTAATTTCATTGGCATAAACTAAGGACTTCATATGTCCCCAAAAATAAAAATCTAGCGGGTTGTACTCAAGACTTCTTGGTGGCCATTGAAAATCACTGCCTCTGCCAATCCATCGTTGAGGAAATACGTCATTAAGATGATTTCTAACAGCTAATGAAAAATGAGGTGGCGCTTCATCCTGCATAAACCACATTTTTCTTCTTACATCCAGTGACAGATCATCTAAAATATCACTAAGAGTATTTTCCAAGAAGAATAAATAAGAATCTCCATTTAAATTCGGAGGAAGAACATAAGGTCCTAGTAGTTGGTCGCCTATAATGCCACACCAAATATTCAATTTAAACTCATGCTGAAAATGTCTAGCTTTAATAGCATGCGGGTTTTCTTCTTCCCAACAATGACTATTTCGCCAATTAAAAACCCCTCGTCTGGTAAAAGTTGCTTGGTCGGTGAACATAATATTCTTAATAAACTGTCTGTCATTGCGATGTTTATTCAGAATACGTTGGCAAAACTGTAACCGTCGTGGAAGATCTGTTGGAAGTAAATTTTGAACAGGAGTGAAGTGATAAGGATGGAGGTTCTCTTTTTTTAGAATTCTAATTATAGACGACTGACTTACTCCTGTTGTTGCTGATAGATGTCACCTAAACTACGATATAATCTTGCAAAAGTTTTGTGATTTGGTTGCCTTCTATTTGCGTATAACATTCCATACCTTCTGGCTGCCGAGCGACCGCAAAAATTTTCTTGTGCGTATACGCAAATCATATTTCGCATTTCTTCATTAGTAAAATGATTGTGACGAGGCATTTCAATCAAAAAAAGTAATGATTACTTTTAAAAAATGCAACATTACACTACACTGTCACATCAAAAATAATTTACTCTGAACAAATGACATTTACCAACAACAATTATCTGACAGTCCAAAGCATACTTTTCATAAATGAATTAATATTTGAAATCCTTTTTTAAGACTCTAAGCAGTTCGACTGCGTTTTTATCGAAAACGGTTGAAATTATCATGTTTAAACAAGAGTGCAAATGATGTTTACGTCATACTTTCTAATAAAAATTACTAAAAGATTTCATCAGAAAAAGTTTAGACTCAATTTGATCATTAGGAATGATCCACGTAGCGCCCTCTATGACAAAACGTAAAATTGTAAATAAAATACTATTTCTTGTCTAAGATTATGCCTCTGTGCCAATTTTGATATCAATTTATAAATATACAGGGAAACTATTAGCAAAAAACGAAAAACAAAAATTAACTTTAACACCCTGTATCTTTTTTCTCAGCAACATTATATTAAGGCATATTTGGCCTAATAGCCATATTTTGGTCCAAATAACCTGTCCTTAGTCTATGTCCCAATAGTTATGACTCACCCTGTATAAATGTGAAAAGGAATCATCAAGGTCGTTTTACAAGTTAATATGCATTAACACCTCTTAAATTTGTTTAAAAAAGTAAAATGCATAAAGCGAATATATTGCCATAAGAAAACTGAAAATCTAGAAATGTATGCAATAAAGTCAACTCCCTATTATATAAACTATCTCATGATTCTTTGGAAATAATTATTTATCATTACTACTTAAATTCAAGTCTAAAAAATATCTCGTTACAGGTTTCAAAATGTACCTAATTTAAAGGTATTAATTTCAAACCCCTTAAAAATTATACAACACTGGCTAGTGGCTAGTCGAAATTTTTGATCCAAAATTAAAATAAACCTGATAATAATTATTAACTTACAGAATAATATATTTGTAGTAAGTCAGCTAATGCAGGGCTATCTGATTTTTCATTGTGTAAACATTTGAAAGCGAGTTCTTTTATTAAATACTTCTTATGTTTGGTGCAATAAAAAAAATTGCGTTGAAATTGGGAATTATTTATTGTCAAGGTTGCACAAAAATTGACTGAATCATCGTAGATCTCTTCCTTGTCCGAATAAGGAAACGAACTAGCTATTTATTTATAGCCAACTTCACTTTGTCGATTTTTAAAAACCATATTTTATATAGATCTTACCATTACAGGGTGTTTTATCTATTTTGTTAATATCCTTAGGTGCTCACAACGAATATTATGACATTTAGAACACGTGAAAAAGACATGTATTGTTTTTAATTTATGAGCTCATTTTTTTTTGGTTTTATTTAAGTTTGTTGCTTTTTGGCAATTTTCGCTCATGACATTGCCAAGCAACAAACTACCAGTCTAAAATTTTGTCGGCAAAATTTTCTCTCTTATGATATCTATTATATACAAAAAATCGGTTTTAAAAAAAAATATTTGTCTATTTTGCAACTAAATGAATTAAGAAACCATTTTTTCACTAAAACCTATAAATTCTTTTGGTATTTTGGATTTCAAAAAAAATGTCATGTGAATTGCAGAATTCGCTTCGCTAAAAAATAAAAATCTAAAAATAAAATTAAAGTACATAAATTAATAATTTTAAAGTTATGGTTCCTCGCACTCTGTATCAGAAGATTCACCATCTGATTCTAGAGAAATTACAATGGGCTCTATAGTAATATCAATTATGTTATCTAGCTCCCACTTTTTTTTTTCTATTTCTGTAACGGGTCTAATACATTTTTGCCAATTTTCACTTGTTACTTCAGATATTGCCTTATTGAAGAGATTTTTAACATCTGATAATTTAAAAGTAGTGTTATTTCTGGCAACATAACCTTTAACTTGAGCCCATATCAATTCTATCGGATTCAGCTCACAATGGTAGGGTGGTAAACGAAGGATTTCAATTTCTCGTTTTTTGGCTATCTCCTCAATATTATATATTTTATAATTTTGCTTATGTTTTTTAGCAATAGTTAACAATTCTGCCCTCAGCATTGTATTGTCAAAGGCTAAATTTTTAGAAGATAACCATTTTACAATTTCATCCTTTTTCCATTTAGTGGTTGGTAAAGGTTCAAGTAATCTGGAGTGGTAACTTGCATTGTCCATTACAATAACCGATCCTTTTGGTATGAATTGAATCATCTGTTCAAAATATTCCTCAAACACGTCTCCATTCATTTCTTCGTGATAATCAACGGTTTTTTTATTCAAATAAGAGTAAACCATTCTCAAGAAAACCGTTTGTACTGCCTATATGACAAATAATTAATCTTTTACCTTTTCCTATAGGTTCCTTAAAACCAGTAGTATATCCTTCTAGAAAAACTTGATAGGATGATTTTATATTTTTGTCTTTCCAAACTCTTCCTACACAATGTCCTTCATTAACCCATGTTTCATCTAAATAATAAATGTTTTTGTTTTGAGCTTTAACTTGTTGTATTCTTCTGAGGTACTGTCTTCTCCAACATACAATTTCTTCAGAATCAATTAGCATTGAGTGTCTGCCCATTTTTTCAAATTTAAAGTTTAACTCGTGTAACGTTTTCCATAGTTTATCCCGGCTTATTGTGGGTAAATCAACATCATTCGTAATGGCTTGCAAAACTTTATCTAAAGTTGGTATTTGCTTGTTTATAAAAAATGAGTGAACAAGTTTACAAATAGCATTTTTAAAAAACTCGTCCACGTTGACTTTTAATAGTTTTTGTCTACCTGGTTTCGGCTTTGGTGAGGTTACTCCACCTGATTTTTCCTCCTTTAGAACTCTATATATTGTAGATTTTCCATATCCCATTGCCTTAGATGTTGTTTCAACTACACTGTCAATAGTGTTTGAGGGATTTTGATGTTTAAAATAGTGGTACACATTCACTACAGCACTCTTTTCATTGAGCGATAAATGGTCTAGTTTTAATTTTTTCACTGGCGTATACTCACAAACTGCTTCCATTTTTAGTCACTACTATTTGTCACGTTTATCGAAAATCAACTAACTGCATTTCTAGAAACTTAAGCACTATTTAAGTCAAAATATCTGTCATTAGAAGCTGTTGCCATTCGGAGGTCGTTAAATAACAATTATCCCTTTCTAATCTGGTTACGCCTATGACGCACGTTAATGCTCTTAGGCCTACTGTAGTAACAATGAAAGATCATAAAATAATGTGATAGTCCAAGAAATTTAATAAATTTTGTATTGAAATTAACAAAAACAATTTAGAATGCATTACAAATATTGAAGTTTTACCGCACGTACTGTACTATATAGTTTTGCATACTGAATTAGTTTTTATTCTGGGAATTTACTCTCTCTTGATTTTCAAATACAGTAATACCAAACAAAAGGTTAAAATGGAACACAAGAATATTTTTCAAAACAGTTCTTCCATAACCTTAATAGAGTAAAGATCTTTCGTTTAAAAAAGTAAAATAAAATATAGGTATTAAATATACAAAAAGACATTTTTATTTAAACGAGTGATTCCCATTTCCCAACACGTTGTACTACTAATATAGGAATTCCAGATTTAAATTGTATTTTCCGACTGCAGCTACATCATTTTATTATACATAAGACACGTGTATGTTTATTAAATATTATTGACTTTCGTGGCCGTGATAAAATTGCACGAACAACACTGCAATGCTAAGTTATTATAAAAAGATAAATGCTTGGATATATCCAACACTATTCTGAGCGGCCAAGATTCAAATTATTATAAAAAACGAACTGTCAAACATTCTACAAAAAATATTGGGACTAAATACTTCATTTTTTAAAAATCTAGGTTTCAAAATGAAAATATGGTTTAAAGGACTGTCGTGAAAAAAATTATTTTTTTAAATTTTGCACTTATAAAAATCTTCATTATAAAACGCATTTGCGTATCGTAATGTAACTTTTACGCACGCAAATTTTTGTTTTAAATGGTTGGTAATATGAGTGAAGTATCTAATGACAAGGCTATTGACAATGAGATTTGTGGCTAATAGCAATTTATTAATTTTATATCGTTCTTTAAGATAGTATTTGTAACTATGAATATCATTCTTCACTTATATAATAAATATATTATTATTTGTATATTATTCATTTTAAAATATTTTAAAACATTAACATTTGATAATTTAAATTTCAAAACTGTCAAATGTTATAAATTACACAGTCCTACCAACCTACTTGGTTTTTTAAACTTGAACTCTTGTCATAACAGAAAGCCACATGAAATGCGTTGTTTAATATACTATTTTTTCATACCGTACGGGAAATGGCACTTTACGGTACACTTGTTCTTTACAAGTATTCTTCAATTCTCCCAATGTTGTTTGAATTAAATTAAATTGTTAATTGGTAACCGCTGTTCATTTTTTATTTATAAACAAAATCAACCATGCTAAGAATAAATCAAGTAACATAATTTTTTCACAGCAGCCTACATGACTTCCTAATAAAATGATCAAAAATGCCATTTCAGTTTCATATTTTTTACGTTTAAAACCAAAGGCAGTATGAAAAAAATATAGTACGATACACGTCCGTCAAGTGATTATTTCGGTACTCGATTAGATATTTTTGACTCGGCTCCTTCCACGCCTTGTCCATAAACATCTATCTCTTACTGTAATAAGCCATTTCCCTATCTACGATCACAGCATAATACAAACTCAATTGATGTGAAAAACCCACTGTAAATTTTCATTTTAATATTTATAATAAAAATGACAATGTAAATTAAGTTTAATAGTTTCATGTTTAAAAATAAACTATAACGAACTAATATATTTTTTTATATACTTGATCGTAGATAAAGTATAGTATTATACTCGCAAGCAAAGGTTTTTATCAACTCATATGCACTCGCCTGCGGCTCGTGCATTTCATTTTCGTGGATAAAAACCTTCATTACTTGCTCGTGTAATAATAATATACTATTTTATAACAATACATGAAATAATTTCAATAATGTGCAGTCAATAAAAAAAACTGAAAAAGTAGAAAATTGTCTACGAGTAGTTTTCTTCCCGTTGATTTGCAAATCGGTAGAGATGGTCTTAAGTATCGACGAAGTCGGTCGCCATCACATTTTGTAATATTATTTGTGCGTTGGGCGACAATTTGTAATATGAGTTACCTGTTGAGAGTGAATTTATAAAAATATTTAGTTAACTTTTTTGAAAAAATAACAATATACCAAAAGAAAAACTGTAATTTACAATAAAACAAACATTAAGCTTAATTTCGTCTTTAATTAGTTGTAAAAGATACTTCAATAATTAACAGAATTTATAAATGTTTATCACACAAAAATTATGATAGTTAAATACCTCGGCTAGGGGTTAGCTCTGACTATAGTACAATATTTGTTTCTTTAAGAAATTATAAGGGCGCCACTGAAATCTTTTTATTTTTTATGATACTACTGAAGAAAGTTGTTTTAAGCTGAGTTATTTAAATAAGTATCATAAGATGACAGAAAGATGTCAGAAAAAACTGTCTATGAAGATAAAAAAATAATTTGAAAATGTACAAACATATAAAAGATAATAAGATTTCCTTGGTACTGAAATTAATGAGGTAGAGAATACGTTACAACAAAATAATCCGCAAACAGTTCTTTAAAAATACTTATTCTAATACAGTTGACGATATAGATAGATATACACGGAAATAAAAGAGAAAAAATATGGGAACAGTAAACTTGATAGATCACAATAAACTTATCTGTTACAATAGTGGACGATCCTTCGCCGCACCTTGGGGTCGCTACGGCACTGTCTAGGTGGTTCCAAATGATTATGGAAGATCACTAGTGGAGGGATGATCTGCCCCAGTTGTAGAGATAATCCAGTTAAGAATGTACATACGAGAGCTTAAAGTTTACAAGCTGTTCAAGTTTACGGAATCTCCAAATTCAAGAGATGCTTCTGGTTTACAGAATCTTCAATTAAAGAGTTGCCTCTAGTTTACTGTATTATATTCCAACTTTCTGTATATGACAGTAAATCAATAGAAGAAATGAGACTGGGAATAATTATTAAAACCTCTTGAACTCGATAATGCCAACTCATTAGTACACCTCGTAGCGTAGCTACTTTGAACTTCCAATTATAATTATAGAGACCGTATTCATTATTTTATTATTAAAAATGTTTTATGATAGATGGAGCTAGCGGCACTAATTGAATTTAATATTTAGGATACCAGGTGCTTAAAATGTTAACAGGTACTGTTACAATTTTCTATTGGAATATAATTCAATGTCCGTTGGGACATATAGCCCAGGAAGTAGTTGTTTTTTCATAGAAAACGGTCAAGCTTGGTACAGAAACTGTTAGGTTTTTTTACCTTGGCTGCAGGTGTTTTTTTTTGTTTTTATTTATACTATTTTATGTTTATTTTGACGGATATTGTACAATAGATTTAATATTAATTTTTGTAAAATCGATCGTACTTCTTGCTCTACTTTGTCTAAAATATCTTTAAATAAGTTATTCAGCTTGAACTTGTTCCTTGAAAATTTTATATCGATTATAGATTACGAACCAATTAAAAATGTATAGGTTTTGTGAATACTGTGTAACTATGCAGTTACTGTGAATGTAGTAGGTGTAAGAAAACAATATAATATAGAAATAATTTAATAGACGAAGACTTTTTGCTAATTAGGATGTAACTTTACCAATGTCGACTCTATTATTTGAAATTTAAGTTTAACCAAATGTTCAGGGAATAGGCTAGTTTATATGATCAATACTTAAAATTGTTTTTAAAATGTCTCTAACCTAGTAATTCAGACACGACAACAAAATGTCATGGCATTTAAATTATTCCCGAGTGGATGCAGGACAACGAAAGTGTTGTGTGCAAGTTCACCCGGAAATGACCTTTTTTGAAAGGGAACATTTTATAAATGCGTTATAAAAGGTTATAAATATGAAATTTATCCGGAAAACTGTAAAAAAAAACTACAAACTGGATTTTCCGTTAATCAAAAATTAGAGTAGTATAAACGGCGGGCGAATACTCGACGCATTTTACCCCAACTACCTGCTAGAACGAAAAAGGTTCATAATCCAACATGAATATTCGACATAGAATGTTCAGAAAACGTATTTCCTTAATCCCTTTATTACCAATAAAATCTGCACCTTCCAATTTGATATTTTTATAATTAACAGGTAAATTTCTTACACTTAGGTACAATTTTCTCATCAGTTTTGTTAATAATTGTGAGTTTTAATGTTGTTTTGTTAAAATGAGTATAATTAATTATTAATTAATTTGCTATTGTTAGAAAATTATACATTTTCTAAAAGTAGTAGGTTAGGTTAGGTTTGGTTAGGTTAGGTTAGGTTAGATACTTATATAAAAATAAATAGTCTTAGCAAAACAGCAAAAATTAAAGACAAAAATGTAAAAATTAAAATTGCCTTTCTAGAACGAATGATTGAAAGTCTAAATTTAAATCAAATAATAAGACTTGCTTTTGTAAAATTAGTGTTATAGTAATCAGTTTTCGAAGATAATTTTATTTTATTACCTGCTTACCTTTCTGTAAGTATAGTCTTTCTATTCTCAATGTAATGACCATGAAATAAAGCAATGTTGTCAGATATATTTTCTAAAATTGTTGGTCTCACTATACAAATGTCTCCCATTACTTCAGTAAACTGTTAGCTCGTGATGTTCTCAGAAAGCTAATTTGGAAACAATACATAATATAAATTTATTAGTAAGCATTAAAAAAAGTCGCTCGAAATTGCTGTAAAAATAGAAATTAATTAAAACAACTTCTTATATGCCTACTATATTTAAGAAAATTTTGTATATCTGGCAACGCAGCACAGGTGTCCGAGCTAATACAATCGTCAAGTTAAATATTGTCTATAATATAATGGAGTAACGGGTCACTTACTAAGGCGGACCACTGTAACATTAAAAATTTAGGGCGTGGCTTATACAGAGATATTAGTATTCAGTCTCGATTCAGGGGCGTGTGTGAATTTTGTTTTAAAGAAATATTTAAAATAATAGTAATATTTAATTTCTTGGTCGAGTGAGTTAAGTGAATTGATATCAATATAATATTTATTTGTTCGTGGACTTGAGTGAATTGATATTAATATAATATTTATTATTTGTTCGTGTAGTTGAGTGAATTGTTATCAATATAATATTTGTTCATAGACGTTGGGGTGAGTTGTTTTAAATATGTACGCGTGTTTGAAAAAAGAAAATTCTGTAATTTCTGATAATGCGGTTATCGCGAGAATTCACGAATTGACGAAAATCGGGTTTACAACGATTTACAAAGTAATTAAACTAGGCACTGTTACGGATCATTCTTTAAAGCGAAAACGTTCAAATCAAAAACTCAGTAAGGTTGACAATGCTACGAAACATGATATTAAACGGATTGTTTACGGGTTTTATAAGGACAATATGGTACCAACTCTAGAACTGATTCGCGATAAATTGCGGGATATTCCTGATTATAACTATCAATGTTTAGAAACACTGCGAACAGCTTTTGCCTAATATTCCGCCGAGCTCGTTAATTGTAATGGACAACGCGTCGTATCATTCGCGAATATTAAATAAAATTCCTAATATCACCACGAAAAAAGATGAAATTTTAAAATTCATGAGAACTAAAAACATTGATATTCCTGATAAGATTCCGGTAAAAAAGAATTGATTAAAATGATAAAAAGTAGGAATTTCCAAAAAGAATATGTCATTGATAATATTTGCAGTAGGTCCGGTCATACCCTTTTGCGATTACCTCCATACTATTGTATCTTCAATCCAATAGAAATAGTTTGGGGTACAGTAAAAAGCCGTTTACGGAAATTTAATCAGTCGCCAACTTTGAGCGCAGTCGTCCTTGACAATATTCGGTAAGTATTTAATGCAAATTATAGCGGTATATGGGAAAATTGCGTGGCCCATGTAATAAAAACCGAAAAAGAATATACGGATTTACCGCCTATTGCGAACATAGCACCAATAGTTATTCATCTTGAAAACGATTCAACTTCAGAATTACATTTAAAAAACATTATTTCACAATATTCGAATTTATAAAAAAAAATTAGGCACGCCATTGGGCGGCTTTTTTCTTCAAAGGGATTGAAAATATGGGTCATCACATTAACATTAGAAAGACTATACCTAAATTCTTGCGTCGAAAATTCCTGTAATAAAAACATAAAATTTCTAACGGTGCGTCGAAAGTTCCTGTACCAAAAATGTACCTGTTTTCTTGCGTCGAGAATTCATACGCCCCGAACTCTGTTATATATCCTTTATATTGATTCGCTAGTTATTGCGAGTTGGCCATGATTGGTTCGTCAGAAACTGACAGTTTGCCATTATTGTTTATTGGGACATCCGGTACAATACTAACTATTGATCTGCTTTGAATCGATTAAAACTAATTTGAAAGTTACCTTAGGTTGTAATTTTTTCCAAGGTAACCTTAATTTGAAGGAAACGTCAGGACATAGACAATGGAAATAATTTTAGGGCTCGGGTTTTAAGGAGTGACCCAAAAGGGACTAGATAATATAAAAATACGCCTTTGCTTTTAGGGCGTATTTTAGTTGATTTGTCGGATCATATTTCACAAAACTACAAGCCTTCCAACACAAGTTTTCCATCTAGATTACGGGATGCGAAAATGTTCATTTTAATTAATTAATTAATTCATTGTTGTTTGTAGAACCATTTGAACAATGAAAATTTGTCATTAGATTAGAAGTATTAGAAATTAAAAAGAGGGTTGATTTTCATACGCTTATAGTTCATTTGTTTGGAGTTGGCAGCACAGTGAAATTACTCTATTAATGGATGAGTTCTATAAAAGGGTAATGTTGCCAAATTAATGATCAAAAAAATACTGAAAAAGGTTAGTCGCATAAGGAAGCAGTTTTTCCAATATATTTTTGGTTTTTCTTATGTATTTTGGGCCCCTTTATCACCCGTGTTGTACCCGAACGATATGGAGGTCTTTTAACATATTTTTAGTTTGTAGTATTTTACTTCTCACAGTTGACGAAAAACTAAATGTCAGCTGTCAACACATACACGTATCATTAGATATTGTCCTGTTATTATTTAGCATTGTTTGGCTTCGTGTTTTTGTATTACTGATTTTTTATTCTAACTTTGTTAACTTTGTATTCAAGTACATGATTTGCAAAATCTGATTAAAATGTATCAGTAATTTTTAGATATTACGTTTACATTTTCCAGTAAAAAACCTTAACCACAATATATCTGTGGTAGGAAACAAACACTGATAGCAATGATAACAGTTGCCGGCCAGTGACGCACTGAAATAATTCTCAAGGGAATAGGACATCAACATAAGGCACATGTTTATGGTGGGGCCTATTATACATATTCATTGTTAAAAATCGCATGTTTAGTACGGTATGGCGGCCAAGGTTAGGGGGTCAGGGGTTTTCTAAACGTATAAACATGGTTCGAGAATGGACTGGGAAAGTGTGACGTCAAAATTTGTTTAGAAAAAGTATAAAAAAAAGGCGCACACACTCGAGAATCGACCCCCAGGTCCGCTTTTGTAGTTCATTGTGGCCACCTAATCAATATATTTCACAGAACAAGATTTCAGTGACAAAAAAGAAGAAAAGGTTTTGTGTAAAAGAAGTAGTTGTTGACATTTTTTCCTTTAAAAGGAATTTGAAATGTGTTATTTTTATTAATGTTCCATGATCAGTTAGTTCAAGTTAGTTTGTTTCTCGTATAAATATATTTAATCATTTTAGTATTATTACGTTGTACAACGTCGTTATTAAGGAAACGCTGCATTTCAAAGTGTTCAGCATCGGAATGGCGCAAAAATTTATGCTCTGACGTCATTGTCAACTTATCGTAGAAATCCTATAAACTATACCTAATCATTGAATCACAATATTCATAACTAAAGATATGTTTCAAAATATTATTATACTATAAATAGTGAAAACCTCATGTCGATATCTTTTTTACCGCCGAAAAATATAAAGAATAAAATTACACCCCTTAATGATAAAAGATGCGCCGCACCTGGCGTGTGGGAAAAGTCTCGGTTTTATCTTCTCCAAACAGGGCGACTATCTAATGATAAGTAAAAAAACAATAGAATTCAACGGATTGATTTTTCTGCGCTACTTTAACTATATGTCAATTGGTGGACGTCACCAAGGTAGTAGTCCTTCCCCGTGAATTCACCACCTAATCCCCCACGTAAGCGGTTATCAGTTTCAGTTCAGTGTCTGTGATAAAGATCGACGGATCATATTTGCCAAAGTTGTGACTAAACTCTTTTATTTTATGTTTCGTTTTTAAGCGACTCTTCATGGGTGACACACCTCACAAACATTTTTAAGGTAGGTACCGTAAACAATGTTTGTTCATTATCTTTTTTAATAAAAGTAATCAATTTTATTTATATAAACCGTATTCTTACAAAGAGTGAGTTTTTGAATGAGATCCTTTAATTTAAAAAAAGTATTTCGGCATCTTTGCGTATTATTAGAATTTACCGGAAATTAGATAACCCACATTACATTGTGAATAAGTACAAAAGTTAATTCCCCCAATAAAAAAGTTAATTATCATAGTAAATAAAATTAATTGTTTTATATTATAGTAGAATGTGTTTTCTTTTTTGGTATTTTTTATGAAACTTTTATGTAATTGAGATAGAGAAAACAAGAAAAATTAAATTTTAAGATAAAAGCAATAAAATACTTAATGAATTCCTATAATAATGATTGAATTTTTTTTTAATTATGATTCTGGATTTTTATTTTAATGACAATTTGTCTTGTTGTGTTTGTGTATTAGTATGGATTTATGCCATAATTATTGTTCTGATTCTGCTTTTCCAATGAATATTGATTAGGGGCTTATACAGGGTGTTTCATTAAGAATTATCCATATAGTTACTGGAGAAACCTCAGCACTAAATATGAAGATTTGGGCCAAAACACTTAAATAAAATATTCCTCCTAACCGAGATATAGGGTGTTTTATTTTAACTATTCTAAATGATTGTATCCCATATTTTTGACACCTTCCAATATTTTTTGTTCAGACTTGGCAAAAAGTTTACACATATTAGGTTACTTTAAACAGTGGTAAATAATATTTTTTCTCGATTACCAGAGGCATGCGGTAGGGATGGATACTTTCTTTTATCCCCCTACAATTTACACCACTGTCGTAATAATTGTTTCTGCATGTCACTTTCTACGTAAATATCATCCTCTTGTCTTAATACGATAGAGTGAGTAGTTTTCGAGTTATTTGCATTTAAAGGTAATGTTTAAAATATCCATTTTTTTTTTTTAATTTAACATGAGATTCCTTAATAATCTAACCACCTTGACAACAAAATTTGTTAATTCTAATCGTAAATTCACATGAGTCAATAACTATTTCACTGAATAAATAAAATTTATTAGTTTCAAATGATTTTTTGATATTAATATTTATCAAAATTTCAGTTTTAAATTTATAACAAAATAGAACTATGATTTTCATTACGAAATAACTTGATGAATACATAAAATAAACGTACTGAAACAATTATTTATTTAGACTACTGTAAAAAAAATTCTAGTTAGTTAACATTATAGTAAATTTTCGAAGCGGCCTCCATTGACTTCAATACATTTATTAATCCTTTTGGAAAAATTTCTCCTAACCTTTAGAAATATGTTGGGTTGATTAAATTATTAAGGAATTATTGGAATAAAATGGATATTTTAAACATTACCTTTAAATGCAAATAACTCGAAAACTACTCACTCTATCGTATTGAGACAAGAGGATGATATTTACGTAGAAAGTGACGGAGAATCAAAAAAACATGCAGAAACAATTATTACAACAGTGGCGTAAATTGTAGGGGGATAAAAGAAAGTATTCATCCCTACCGCACGCCTCTGGTAATCGAGAAAAAATATCTTTTGCCACTGTTTAAAGTAACCTAATATGTATAAACTCTTTGTCAAGTATGAACAGAAAATATTTGAAGGTGTCAAAAATATGGGATACAATCATTTAGAATAGTTAAAATAAAACACCCTATATCTCGGTTAGGAAAAATATTTTACTTAAGTGTTTTGGCTTAAATCTTCATATTTAGTGCTAAGGTTTCTCCAGTTACTATATGGATAATTCTTAATGAAACACCCTGTACAGGGTGAGTATGAGGACGCACTGTTATAGTAAAAAATACAAAAAAAAGTTAGTGACAAAAATTGTAGGCAAATTTAAACTCTTCCTTTTTAAAATTAGTTAAAATGTTACAGGGTGTTCCATAAGATGGTGGCACACAAACCTTACATTTTTTTAAATAGAACACCCTGTATTTTATTTTAAATTAGAAATGTGCATCACTTCCACATCGCAACAATGTAAAGTTTTTTATGTTATACCGGGTATTTAAAAAGTTATAACCAATATTACCTGAAAATCGTACCAAGTTTAACCCCCTGTATAATTAAAAAGGAGAATACGAACATTGATTTATTGCAACCATAGTTTTTTAATAATTGTTAAAAATTATGAAACATATTCGTTTTCATAATATTCCTTAAATTAAATACAGGGTAAGTTAAAATGCAAGTACATTATTTTCTTGGTAATTTTAAATAGAACACCCTGTAAAACTTATAGTTCTATGTGTTCAAGTTGTCGTTTTTGCCCTTTCTTCAATGATTATGTTTTGTTTTATTAAATATAACAATAATACCTATACAGAGTGTCTCACAGAAAACAGTCAACCGCGATATTTAGCAGTATCCCTTACATTTGAAGGAAATTAAGAAACACTTCGATGTTTGTTATAAGGGGCACAAAATTTGAGAAAATGAGCAAATTCATCAAGCAATGTTAATATAGATCCTAAAAAATTAAATAATTATTTTGTGAATGTAAGCAAAAATGTTGTAGTTCTAATATAACTCGGAATTCAGACCAACAGACCAACCTTATCGAAAATAATTGAAAGGCTTTTATTCATAAAAATAATATTCTGACGAAACATCAATTTGGGTTCCTTCCGGGCACTGTACTAGTGATGCAATGTTTTCTGTTCTTGAAGATGTATATACTTCACTAAACAATAAACTGATCACTACTTCAATTTTCTGTGATTTTGCTAAAGCGTTTGACTGTGTTAAGCACAAGATTTTGATAAACAAGCTCGAATTTTATGGCATCCGTGGTCTTTCTTTGGAGAGGTTTAGTTGCTATCTCACAAATAAGAGACAAACTGGTGCACACAAATGGTAAACATTCTGAATACCTGCTGATTGATAGTAGTGTACCTCAAGGCTCAGTTTTAGGTCCAATTCTTTTCGCGTTATTTATTAATGATATCACTGACATAAAGATTGATGGCAAAATTACTCTATTTGCAGATGATACGAGTGTAACGTGGAGTAGTTCAGATATGAAAACATTACATTCTACAATATCCAGAGATCTTCTTATTATTAAATGCTTGGCCGATTATAATAAACTTTGTTTTAATACCGAGAAAACTATTGCTGTACCTTACAAATTTAATCTACAACCCATTACATTAAATAACACCTTAATACCATTAAAAAATTCAATTAAGTTTTTGGGAATTTATATTGATTACACCCTTAAGTGGTCATATTGGCTCATAGTGACATATTAACAAAAAAATTATCTTCTTCGTGTTTTGCCATAAAAACCGTTTCTAAAGAGCTAACTTCTTCTATTACGTTAACAACCTTCTTTTCTCTGTTTGAGTCCAATATAAGAAATGGATTAGCTTTCTGGGAGTTTTGTTGTGTACATCTTTTTCACTACAGAAAAGGGCAATACGTTATGTTTTTGTTAGTTTCAATTGTTGGGAGAATTTACCATTGTTCGTTTCAGTATACTTCAGTAGTTTTTTTTACATTTTAAAACTCGTAAATTAAAAGAACTATTGTTGCAACAATTTTATCATAGAAATTTTAAAATGACTGTTAAATATATCATAGTGGTATAAAATCCACAGATATAATAGGTAACTCTAATTCGATAATTCTGCCGAGTTGCTTTTCTTTAAGAAACTCGTTGAGTTTAGAATTAAAAGACAGACTATTATCGCAATAATACCAGCTGTATTTGGCTTATGATTGGTCAGATTATAGGAGAGATAAAGTCATAAAAATGCAAAATCTATTATCAAATATATCTATTATAAAGAATAGAATGATAAAAAATATCTACCAAGAATATAATAAAAACGGTTTCGAAGAATTATTTCACCAAATTTGCATAACCCTACTTATGTTTCTTGGAAACTAATTCCCAGTCAAATAAAAATTATCAGATTGTATTTCTTTGCACAAAATATTTACAAAAGCGATAAGAAAGCGTAATACAATATTTTTCTTTTTGCACTTTTCGCAAAGCACATTATTGTCTCCATTTGGGTCACCGGGTAACGTGTAAACAACCAACGCACGTGAACAAAAATGTACAGATGGCACAGTTATTAGCAGGGTTGCCAACTTTTCCTGATAAAAATACGGGACCGGATGGTACGAGAATCCCCCCCCCGGAAAATTTTTGAACATTTCGTGAATTTTAGTTTTTAAGGCAATCTAGGTTATTAAATTTGTGATAATACTTTTAATGTTTTTTAAATACCTATTTTTTCTAATAAAGCTTGATAAACAATTAATTCCAGTGAGGTGTGAAAAAAATATGAATTTCTGACACATTTTTAATAATACAGTCATATAAAAAATAATACAAATATTAAACAGTTTTAATTCAAAGCCAAAGATTCATATTTATGTCCCGTTCGTATTTGCCACGGGACGCGGGACTTTTCTTAAAAATACACACACACACACACACACACACACACACACACACACACACACACACACACACACACACACACACACACACACACACACACATACACACACACACACACACACACACACACACACACACACACACCTTTTCTGTCTTGTAGTATAACTAAAATAAATTGCTACAAAGGGTACCGCCTAGCGGCAAATTTTCCTTTGTCGGAACATTGTCTCCATAGGCGTATAATATATCCTGTGTATTACAAATATTGTCGATCACATAATCGTTTTTTAAATTAAGCGCTTTTATACTTCGTAGTAATTCTTTCTTTATCGTTACCTTTTCCGGACTAATGTTCCTATTTTTCATAAATTCTAAAATGGGTATCTGACTTCTTTGAACTAGAATTTGGAATTTTATTTAATATCCGCGAATGATAGGAAGCATTGTCCATAACCACTACTGAATTTGGAGGAATGTTAGGAAGAAGCTGCTCTTGAAACCATTTTTCATATAAATGTGCAGTCATATCCTCATGATAGTCGGCTGTACATTGCTTAATATTTTTCGCAGACTATATTCCTTTTTAATTCACGAACTTCGTTATTTTATCTAAATACTCATTACCATTACGGAGTACAACAATACGCCGCGATGAACGATTTCTTAAGTCAGTACAATATTTTCTTAATATAAATTATAAATCGTTCGCTTTATAACATCTTTTGTAGCATCGTCAACATTTGCAAATTTTGTTTTTTTGTTATAACGTCTCCGCGCTTAATAACCCGAGAAATAACAATACAAGAAATACATTTCTATAAGGTGCAGTCAATAAAAAAAACTGAAAAAGTGGAAAATTGTTTCCTCCTGCACCCAGAGTGAGGAAATTTAACAGTTTCTATACCAAGCTTGACCCTGGGTACAGGTGGAAACAATTTTCCACTTTTTCAACCCGAGAAATAGTGTAAATAGAAATTTTAGTTGAGGTATTAATTCGAATTATTATAACCGCATCTGATTTTTTATTATCTTCATTTTTAAAATAACCTTCTGACATTGAATGTGTTAATCTTTATTGCAAAATTCGCTACTAACCTCACCTGTTGGCGATAGCATTTCTTCTCAATTTTAATTTTGATCTGGATTTCCATTTTCTGATTCAAAAGATCTCCAAAACGCTGCCATAATCAGCGGCGGCCTCTTGCAGGGGCCTCGCGCTGCAAACCAAGCAAATTTTAAAAAAATATAGATTTTTTAACTATATTTTCTTGATTTAAAACTTTCGATTTTGATGCTTAATTACTTATTCATTATGTAGTGTTTGAATATCGCGCCTGGAAACACTTGAAGATCGGTTTTTTAATCGCATAGCACTTAAGTCAGCTCGGCAGTCGGGACATAATGCTCTGCTCCTCTATCGATTGGGGAATCCCTGTGTTTTATTTCGTTCAACTCTTGTCACCTTGGAATTATTTTGCTTGCAGTATGGGTTACAAAATTGTTACTGTATCGTAAAATAAATATTTTTATATTTTATCTTTTAATTTATGGAATGTTATTTATTAGTTCTAACAACTTATCTAAAAGAAGGAAATAAAAAAAAAATGTTTTGAAAAGGGATTTTAATCCCAAACAAACACTTATTATCGAGGGTTCCAAACTAAGTGAAGTAAAAAAGCAATCAGTAGAGAGGTTGCAATAAAAAACAAATAAAACCGTACTGTATAATACACAGGCAATTTGTCAATAAAATACCTTATGCTGCAAACATTAAAGATGTGGGCGTGGACAACTGTTTAACTGATTTCAAATTTATTATTATTTAAACCGTGATTGGTTATACACAATAAATAGGCCATCCTTAAAATTAATTCAATGCAAGCGATTTGAGTTTAAAAATGTATATGCTATTCTGAAGCCGATAGTACATATCTATATTGAATATTACGGTTTTATAGTGTTTAAAGTATTTGGAGTGAGTTGGAAAAGTCTAAATTATAGTATTTGAAACATTGAGTAAACTGAAAAAGTGTAAAAACTGTGTGATACTTAAAAATCATTTCTGACTGTTTATGCGAAACAAAACAAGATTTACAAAATGAGTTCGCGTGATCGTGATGCCGGTAGAAATTTTGAGTCAGGTAGTTCAAAAAGGAAACGAGCTATCAAAAGAAAGCAGGTTATAAGAAAATCTACGTGGATCTTTATATAAATATATAAAAAGTGATTATCAAGAAACCTCTACAAAACACTTATTGACTGAAAGTGACTCTGATCCTGATCCAGCTGAAAACATTCCTCCCACATCATCATGGGTGCCGCCGCCGTCATTAAGCAAAAACAGTGAGGATGATGATGAATTAACTACATTATTGTCTCTTAAGTCACCGCTGCCGCCGTCAACGCTATCCAGTCAAGAACACGAATCTGAGCTCGAGTCTATGTCTACATCCATGACTGCTGGAATGGAAATTCTGAATCCTCAAAATGACCCCGGTTTGTGGTCCATAACAATTACTGATGTAGACCGAACTGAAATTATATTAAAAGGTTCAATCCGGATTAAATTTGATTTATTTCTTCAGAAAAGCCGCAAACATCAATTTTAAAATTTATCATCTCTGCATTTGTTAATTTTGTAAATCTTTCAATGTAAAATATTTTAAAACTGAAATTCTTTTTATTTGTATAACTTTAGTATTTCTCCTCAAACATGACAAATACCTAAACCAAACAACCAGACCTACATACTTTTCACGAAGGACAAAGGGCCTCGCAAAGACCTGCCGCCCTGAGCCTCGCAATGGGTAAGGCCGCCTCTGGCCATAATATATGTAACTAATTTAAGGTTATCAATTAATATGAGCAAAAATTACAATACGTAAAACAATTATTAAAAATGAATAACCGAAACCAAGATTTATCTAAAGTTAATACTTAACTGTCCCAAATAAAAATCTGGACCCTCCGGCTCCGCACTGGAAACCGACTTTATGAGTTATATAAAAACTGCCGCAAAAAATACCCCCAGGCGCAACAGAATACAGGGGACCATTAAAAGTCGTCAACAAGTCGCGAGCATACCCCACTTGTTTTCGCGCTGTACAACTACCAGTTCAGAGAGAGCTGGGTTCCGCGAATACAGAGTGGATGTTTAACGGGACAGATATGTTGTTTTCATGCAATTCTTTCTACTTTGAAGCCTAGTAAACTAACTCACTCTGTATAACACTTTTAAATGGTTTTTAGCAATTAATATTGGAAAGACTATACATAACAAGAAGTTGGTTATTTATTGAAATATAATTTTAAATAATTCATTAAAATTGTAGAATAGAATAGTGTAGTTTTTAGTTTCCAATTTAAAATTAAAATTTATTCAACACTAGGTATTTTCGAGAATAATTAATTGTGGTAGTACATTATGTATGTACTTTAGTTACCCCATTTAGGACATAAATTCGTTCTGCAAACACGCACACATTCATATACGATCAATTCTTATTTTATGAATTATACATGAATCGTGCTAATGACCTTTAGGCAAATTTAATGCAAAAATGTTTAACCTCAACTTTGAACAAACAGCCACAATAGGGAATTTAAGGTTACACTTTTCCTTATATTAATAAGGAAAAACCTTAATACTGCATGGTACAAAAAGAGTTATCGCCACGACACTTTTGTAAGATAATAAGATGACAGATGACAGATGACAGTCTAGATCAGGGGTTCTCAACCGGTGGGTCGCGACCCCCAGGGGGGTCGTGGGACGGGTCTGGGGGAATCGCGAGATAGGTGTCTTTGCCTGCTTTGATATTGAAGAATTGAAAATGATTAAAATTACTTTCGTTACATTTATTACCGGATCGTTTATTAATCATTAAGAAATTAGTGCTTACTACCGTCTTTATACAGGGTGGTCCTTAAGTAATTGTACAAAAAGAAATAGTAGATTCTACACTCTAAAATAATACGATTTAACCCAACTTACTTTAATAAAATGTTGATATTAAGAAAGATACAGGGTGGTAAAGTTGAAATTTAAAATTTAATTTTTCGCCATAACTTTCATGTTTATGGAGATTTATTTACAAAAATTTATAAGTTGAGGTTTTGAATATATGAGGAATTATAATTTGATGCATAATTTTGATGTATCTCATAGAGGACGCCACATATGCCACATATTTGACATAAATTTGCGCTTAACTTTTTTGCTTTTCGACTTAACAATATTTTTCTGATAAAATATGAAAGATACGATATTTCAACAAAAAAAAGGTGTACTTGTTAATAACTTCAAAACTGAACAGTTTTCGAGATAATCGCATTTTACAAATCAGCTGCATAACTCCGTGTAACGCAATTATTCCAGGCAACGAATGAAAAATAGAAAAAAACATCAATAATTATAAATTTTGGTATGGAATATCTTCAACTAAAGTTGATAGTTTCCAAAACATTAAAGAAAAAAATACTATAGGCTATTATTTTTTTACATACATCATTAAGATAATTAATAATCTGTTATTGGATTTGACATCAAACATTTTACATTTGATATTAAATTAAAGTCATAATAATATCATATTTTATTTTCAATTGAAATTAAGAAATAGTTTAACTGAATATCATAAAACTTTTTATCAAAGTAAGTGTTCGATATGTCCACCATTTTCTTCAATGCATTTATCAATGCGTTCCATAAAAGATCGTCTCATATTAAATAACATCATTGGTTGAAAAGAAACAGTTGCAGCATTTATTTCTTCCCAAAGTTGGTTGCGAGTGTTTGACATTTTTGTAGACATGTTGTTTCATTGCTCCCCATACACCAAAATCGAGCGGATTAAATTCTGGGCTACGTGGTGGCCAAGGAAAATGACTACCACGACCAATCCAGCGTTCAGGAAAGTTGTTATCTAGGTATGTTCTCACTGCTCTCGTATAATGTGGTGGTGCACCATCTTGCATGAACCACATATTTTGCCTTAAGTTTAATGGCAAATCTTCCAGCAAATCAATAAAATCGTTTTGTAAAAAATGTAAATAGTTATCACCATTTAAATTACGAGGTAACTCGCATGGCTCTAAAAAATGATTTCCAATGATTCCACACCATACGTTTATTTTGAATTCATGTTGAAAATGCCTTTCTCTTTTAACATGAGGATTTTCAATATCCCAGTAATGATTGTTTCTTAAATTAAAAACCCCACGGCGTGTGAATGTAGCTTCGTCCGAAAATAATATTTTATCGACGAAGGAGTGGTCAAGATTTTGCCTGTTTCGGATATCATTTGCAAATCTGCATCTTAAAGGTAAATCGTGGTGTAGGATTTTTAAAATTGAAGTTTTGCTAATTCCTAAGCCTGAAGATAAACGTCGTGTACTTACTTGAGAATCATCGTCAACGCGAACCATTACTTCACCTTCTAGATCAGGCGTAATCATTTTCGGTCGACCTAAATTGTCACGTTTAGGACGAAATGAACCACTTTCGCCTAAATTCCTAAATAGATGTTTAAATGTTTGGTGATTAGGTTGCAGCCTGTCTGGGTATCGTCTTAAATATTCCCTTTTCGCTGCACGCCCGTTAAAATTTTGCTGACAATAAACAGCAATCATATCTCTCATATCGATATTTGAAAAATTATTATGCCTCGGCATTTTCTGCTTTTGTTTAATAAACCAAAATTAACTAAATATTACAAAAGCCACTCATTTATTGACACAATACTTATTTGAAGTTGTCAACATCATTAGTGACATCAGCCTACTATGTTAATGAAACAATACTTATTTAAGTTGTCAAAATCATTCGTGCTATCAGCCTACTATGTTAAAATTTGCCGTAATGAATTAAATAAGTCTGGGGTTGCTAATGATGACATCCAAAAGGCTCTAAATGAAGCATTTATCAGGTATTCAGTGCTTTAACGCACAAATATCACAACTAAGAATTATTATGTAGCTGATTCCAATAACAGATTATTAATTATCTTAATGATGTATGTAAAAAAATAGCCTATACTATTTTTTCTTTAATGTTTTGGAAACTATCAACTTTAGTTGAAGATATTCCATACCAAAATTTATAATTATTGATGTTTTTTTCTATTTTTCATTCGTTGCCTGGAATAATTGCGTTACACGGAGTTATGCAGCTGATTTGTAAAATGCGATTATCTCGAAAACTGTTCAGTTTTGAAGTTATTAACAAGTACACCTTTTTTTTTGTTGAAATATCGTATCTTTCATATTTTATCAGAAAAATATTGTTAAGTCGAAAAGCAAAAAAGTTAAGCGCAAATTTATGTCAAATATGTGGCATATGTGGCGTCCTCTATGAGATACATCAAAATTATGCATCAAATTATAATTCCTTATATTCAAAACCTCTACTTATAAATTTTTGTAAATAAATCTCCATAAACAAGAATGTTATGGCGAAAAATTAAATTTTAAATTTCAACTTTACCACCCTGTATCTTTCTTGATATCAACATTTTATTAAAGTAAGTTGGGTTAAATCGTAATATTTTAGAGTGTAGAATCTACTGTTTCTTTTTGTACAATTACTTAAGGACCACCCTGTATAGTTTCGGATAGTGTTTTTTTTTAAGTTTTTTAAAACTAATTATTGCATACAAAGGCTTACTTTACGATGTTAGAATAAAGGGGTCGCCAAAATTCTCAACCTAAAAAGGGGTCGCAGCGTTGAAAAGGTTGAGAACCCCTGGTCTAAATAAACGTTGTTATTTTTCTTACTAATTATTACGTTAGGTTATCAATTAATATGGGCAAAAATTACAATACGTAAACCAATTATTAAAAATGAATTACCGAAACAAAGATATATCTAAAGTTAATACTTAACTGCCCCAAATAAAAATCTGGACTCTCCGCCTCGGCACTAGACACCGACTTTATGAGTTATATAAAAACTGCCGCAAAAAATAACCCCCAGGCGCAACAGAATACAGGGGACCATTAAAAGCCGTCAACAAGTCGCATGTGTACCCCACTTGTTTTCGCGCTGTACAACTACTAGTCAGAGAGAGCTGGGGTCCAACGATACAGAGTGGATGTTTAACGGGACAAATATGTTGTTTTCATGCAGTTCTTTCTACTTTGAAGCCTAGTAAACTAACTCACTTTGTATGACACTATGAAAGACTATACCAGTTTATAGCAGAATCAAAATATAGTAAGCAATTGTGGCAAACTATAGATAATATACTAGTACGATTAAAATGTACTATTTATGACAAAAATCAGTAATGAGCTTGTACTAGTGGCAACGCTGTACGCAACGATATTTCTATCTTTGTCATTTCACCGTAACTTCCATCACATCGTCGCATGCCACAGTAATGTAAATGCAAGCACGAGCGTATCATTGGTTAGGCACTAAGTTATTATGCATTATAAATTACATTCAGTTTTCTCTAACTTTACACCCCTATAACTACCTAATTTAAATGAACATTTTGTTAATTTTTACTGACTTTCTGACCTCGGAACTATAGAGACCTTCTTTTCCGTGTTTAATTTTTTTTTAATAATGTGGGCTTATCAGGATTCCAAAAAAAACAAATTCTGTTGATAAGATAAGTCTTTCAGTGAATCTAGGGATCTACAATAGACTTTCCTAACAAAATATATATTGATTCACCAACTACGTAATAGAGATGAAACCGTTCCTTTTATTTACATAATATATTACACATTTTATTGTAGGTACACTTTGTAAACAATTCATTAAATCTACGTATTTGTACCTTGTAGACTAATTACGCTTTTTTGGCGTCAATACATTTTTTTTTGTTTTTCTTTTATACATTAATTGAATTCGTTATGTTTTAGTTAAAAAAATAACGATTACCTTTAAAAAAAAACAGTTATTTGTCAGCTGTTATGTTCTCACATCATGAATTTTTTATTATCGATGTTGAAATAATATGTATTTGATCGAGAATATCATTATTCAGTTGTCGGGGTAGTTAACCTTGAATATTTTGGGTCGTTATAAGAATATTATATTATTATTAAATTATAGGTGCTTTTCCAATATGTCTCATTATATTTGATTGCAGAAGGACGTAAATCTATAACGCCTAGAAATCTAGAAAGTCATTCTCGTAATTTGTCTTCTGTCGTATAGAGGGCGTTAGCACAAATACGCCACATTATTAGAAACTTCCCTGTGCTTCATTTTTTTTGAGATACCTAGTTCATAGATTTTTTTTTGTAAAGCGAAATTAGTTTTTACAGGAAAAATTTTTTATTTTGCAAAATAAAACCAAAGTGAAGTAAAATTACCAATCCGTAGGACCAGTGATTTTATCATATTTAGTTTGAGTAGTTTTGTCAAAATAAAAAAGATTATTTTTTGAACTATTTCGAAAAAAATACTTTATTTAATAAGGATAATAAAAAACTCTTCGTTTTAACAAAACTTCCAATATTTATTTAAAAACTGCTTTTTTAAAAGACTCAATGACAGCCGTTTCGCTAGACAACTAGCATCGTCAGATTGACATATTGACATATTGAGTCTTTTAAAAAAGCAGTTTTTAAATAAATATTGGAAGTTTTGTTAAAACGAAGAGTTTTTTATTATCCTTAATAAGATGGACTTCCAAAAAGTAAGGGTTAGTACAATCAATTTACTTTATTTAATAATTAATTCATCAATACATTTTTCATTAACTTTACTAAACGCTGTTATTATAAAAAGTAAAGATTCAACAACTGTGTACGTGCATTCTGTGTTGCCTACCTGTGATCTAATTTGTTAAAAAAGAAAGAAGAAAGAAAGGAAGTGGATTTACAGAAAATAATATTTGATAAATACATTATTATTTAAGAGAAAATACTTATAATCTTTTGACCTTTCAATAACTTTAATAAAAACATTTTTTGCTAAAATTTAAATATTGATCTCACTGATTCTTCTTCTTACGGTTATGGATACACTAGCAGTATAAGTAAATGTGGAGGTTACAACATTCGGTATTATTATTATAGAGAAGAGGGCAGCTGAGGTAAGGGAAACGAAAAAGTCAAAGGAAGCTGGCATAAGAACTCGCAAATATTTTGAACGGATTTCTTTTTTTTTTTATTTCGTAATCAATATGGCACCCTCTGTAACACGAAATGCCGTTACCCCCTTAACAGTCTTTAGTTGTTGTGAGCATCGTAAAAACACAGTTATAATTTGAGAAAATATTTATTTTTATACCTATTTACATAATTATATTATTAAAGAGAAAATGCCAAAATGAAAATTATTAGTTATTTCTATTGGAAGTTTACATACAAGACCAAATTGTTTTTGAATTTTTGGCAGTTCTATGAATTTGTGATATTCTGACAGGTGAAAAAAATAATCAATAATAATGGTTGTTGTGGACAATAGATTAGAAAGAAGTTGTTGTGGACCATATCAAGCACAAATTAATTGGTCAATATAGCTACAATATTTTTTTTTCCATACTGTACGGTACACTTGTACTTTATAGTACTCTTCAATTCCCCCAATGTTTGAAATAATAAGTGAATCAACATAAACTAAGCTTTTATTCTAGTTTTTGAAGATTGACATTAATTCTACAACTGCTGTTGCCAGCAATATGTATTAATGGAGTTGTTGATGGATTTACATTGTTTTCTGTAATCGCGGAAGACGTGTGGCTGTGATGTAGCACTTCAACAAGAGTTTCGCCCCTTTGGATCATTCTTGCAATCTTGTTTTTGCCTTCAATCGATTCTTCTATATACTTTTCTGCAACTGAAGAACTCTTCCATCCACCGTGCTGTTTTAGAACTTTAAGGTCAGCTCCAGCATTGGCCAATAATGTTGAGGATGTCCTCCTGAAGCAATGACCTGTATACTTTTCTGGTTGGTCTAGTTTTAAGAACTCGTCTATATTCTTAGGTGCTCCGCCAACATTATGTATACCAGCTCTTTGAGACAGGCATTTTCCTTGTCTATAACCCACCAAAAGAGCTTTCAGGGAGACGTGTTGACGTAAATTAATGTATTTTCTAAACACATTCAAATAGTAAACCTCATCACTGTTACCACATCACTGTTAATCACAGTGAAAGCTCGTCGAATATACGTTTTTGTCTGTTTAAACTTAATTACTAGCTGAGTACCCGTATCCTCCACATCACTAACTTCTAAATTATAGATCTCTTCCCTTCGGCAACCTCCAGCAACTCCAAGTAATGCTATCACTTTGATTAATAGATATTCTTTATCTGGAGCGTTCATTTTTTATTTATAAAGCAAATCAACCATGTTAAGAATAAATCAAGTAACATAATTTTTTTACAGCAGTCTACATGACTTCCTAATAAAATGATTAAATATGTCATTTCAGTTTCATATTTTATTGCTTTTAAAACCAAAGGCAGTATGAAAAAAAATAAAGTACGATACACGTGCGTGAAGTGATTTTACCGACTTCAAACTTCGCTTTGTGACAGTAGTAGTTGATATTTTTATATGACGTTTTAATGTGACTATTCCTTTACGGACATGTCTCCGATTGGTCTAAATTTCAAAAATTCTGACATTCCATTGGTTAATATAAAGCATATGGGAAATAATCAGTATTAAATAACTGAGCTATGCCGCCATATTGATTTAACACGTGGTTTGGATTGCCCTATTGCTTTATCAGTTAGTTTTCCCCAAATTATTTATTTTTCTAGTGCACTGGCAATTAAAGTCAACATATTATTGTGGAATTTGTCATTTTTATCATATTTTAGTTTCTTTCGTAATTATTGTATTGTACGATGATAGTAAATAGCTCGTTAATAGTAAACATTTTTTTAATGATATGTAGTAGATAAATAAAACTAAAATGTATTGCAAATAAGAACAAAAATGTACAAGGAATTAAGAAAACTAGGAATATTGTCAAAGGTTTGAGATAGAAGGAATGTTTTTACTTAAAAGCTGACAAAGGAAACAAGGTTGTTAAGATTAAAAAAATCCACTAAATAAAATGATTTCCACGGTGAAGAGCACTCTCAAAAGTTGTAAGAACCTTGTCACCGATTCGTTAAAGTATAAATTAACTGTAAGTAACCCTACATTGTTAAAGCTCTATTGCCTTCCTAAGATACATAAACCTGGGAAGGCAATGAGACCTATTGTACACCTAGTTATAAGATTTCAAAATGGTTATCGAACGAGTTTGAAAATCTACCCAAAAAATTAACAGTTTTTCAGTTAAAAATTCATTAGAATTTATCAAGAAAGTTAAAGATGTTGTTCTAGAAGATGGGTAAATTTTAATCTCGTTCGATGTTAATTCTTTATTTCCTAGCGTACCGATTCCACAAACTTTACAGTATCTAGAAGAACTACTCATCTTGAATGATCTGGGTGTTGAAGTTAGAACTGAATACCTACGATTAGCTAAACTATGCATGGACCAAAATTATTTTCAATATAACAATCAGTTTTATCAACAATATGAAGGAGCAGCAATGGGTAATTGTTTATCACCATTTGTAGCTAACCTTTTTATGAGCAATTTTTAAACACAGATCATTCAAGAGTTCGAGTATTTCCCAAGGATATGGTATAGATATGTGCACGATATTCTCGCAGTTTTCAATACGAAGAAATCATAAGTAGAAGATTTAATTTCAAAATTAAATTCAAAATTCACAAGCATAAAATTCACGTTTGAAGTAGAAAATAATGAACAGTTACCATTTTTGGACACATTAGTAATAAGAAATAATAACAAGTTAGAATTTGATATTTTTAGGAAAGACACCGCTACGTATATTCCGATATATTCCGGTAGATTCTTTTCACTGTAGTCAACACAAAATGGCAAGTTTTCATTTTTTGGTTCATCGATTAATTCATTTTCCTTTAAACAAAACAAGATATAACAGAGAAAAGAATTTAATTGAGGATATAGCTGTACTTAATGGATATGATAAAAAACTAATTCATAAGCTAATCAATCGCCATAGTTTTAAGAAATCTCTTTGTAAAACCACCTTTTTCCAGCGAGAACTCAACGATGTGAAATTCATTTCATTACCATTTATCCCTCAGTATACCAAAGGATTGAATACAATTTTCGGCACGGTGGGATTAGGTTTTGTTCATAAAAGTAGTACCACCCTGAGACAATTGTTAGGAAACCCGAAGGATAAGAGAGAAGATCTGGAAAAAAGCGGTATATAAGAAATAAGTTGTAATGATTGTGAAAAAAAGTATGTTGGGCAAACAAAAAGATCGGTCAAAACTAGATTTAAAGAACATTTAGCTCATCTAAAATATGGACGTATAGAAAAATCTAGTATTGCCGAACATGCTTTTACCAAAAACCATTCAGTAAATATAGATAGTTTAAAATTGTTAAAAAATGTATTGAACAATAGATTGTTGGATGCATTTGAAAGTATAGAAATTATTAAGTGTAAAAATAGATTAAATAAGGACAAAGGACCTATCCCAGATAGTCCACTTTATAGTTTATTATAAGAAAACTTATTGTAAAAATGTTTTCGCGCTTAAAACTGGCTTTGCCGCCAAAAGATTTACCGCGAAAACATTTGGCGCTAAAAATGTTATATATAAGGTTAGTTTGTATAGAGCGGGTCACAGTTATTATGCAGCATGGCCGGCATAGGCCAATGTAAATCTTATGGGCGAATATTCAACACTGTTGCCGCTTTGGTTACGGTTTGAACCACAATTAACTCAGCCAATTTATTTTCGTAGAAACGTTTTATTATGAATTTTGCAAAACAGATGTATTCTATATAATAAATATTATTAAAAAATGGAATTCAAATCTATTTATGTAGATTGTAATCAGTATATACCTGATCACTTGATGGATTATTTAGGTCTCTACTAAATCTTTCAGACAAATCCTAATCCTATTGCCAGTGAAAATATTATTTAATTACAAAGATGCTAATTAATTTTACCTGTATGATCCCTTGATCCTCGTAAACCGTTATGTAATATTCCTGGAATGTAGAGGTAAGTAAATGTACAGGTAAGTAATAACATAGGCAGGTACTTATCTGTTTCTGCTGATAAACGAAAGGGCATTATTGAAACAACAGCCATGCAGTTAGCAGCACCGTTTGAAAAATGTAAACAAGGTGAAAATCTTCATCGTCAAACCAAGAGGCTTTTATTGAATATTTTAACGTATACGTTGAATACAAAAGATGACAAAAGTGTGACAGCGAAAATAGAACTGATTTCTGAAATGACTGGCCTTAGTGTGAGAACAGTGTATAATCTGAAAAGCAAAGCCGCTACTGGACCTTTGACATCGCCAAAAAAACGAAGACGGAACAGCAGCCAGTCGAATTCAAGACTGATCACCTACGATGAAGGTATCCAATCGCAAATACGAAAAGCTGTGTATGAATTCTACTCTGAAAATATTCCACCAACACTGGCAAAAGTTCTTGCTAAAATAAATTCAGACGAAAATGTACCAAATTTTTCTAAGAGTACGCTAAGACGCTTGCTTAACGATATGGGGTTTGTTTATGGAAAGAGAGGAAGAGACTTGATTCTAATAGAAAGAGCTGATATAATCGCCTGGAGGCAGTTATTACCTGCTAATCATTGTCATTTTTAAAGTTTAATTTTAATTCAAGTTAAAATACGTAATTATTAATTCATTTACTTATTTTATATTTTGTTTGTTACAACAACCCGCCAGAAGAAGAAAAATCCTCGGAAAAATCATCGAAACGTCGGCAAGATTTCATTAGCTTTTCTCTATTAATCGTTCTCCCTTAAAATTTAGATGACAGCTGACTTTTTTACCACTCGTCTTGTAATTTATGTATATATTATTATTATTGACATATTTTTATTATTAATTATATTATTATATTATTATTTCATAATTTGACAAAGGTCTTTTGTAAGGCCGCTGTATTTATTTATTTCTTTATACGTGATAATTAAACGTATAAAATTTGAATATTTTAGCGGATTTACAATATTTTCCTTTAAACGCGTAAAATTGATCTAAAAGCATAATTATAAATATTCTTAATTACTCACTAAACGTTTTTCAAATGAATAATTTAGTCAACATTTAAATCATAATAGTAACACAATGGCAAGTTATATTCCCGCACCAGTTGGAACCAAATTCGAAGAACATGCCGATATGGCAACGCCCTCGTCCATAAACGCAATGCTGCATAATAACTGTGACCCGCTCTATAGACATAGATTTAGTTTACCTACCTTCGGTCTCTGAAGAAGATAACTTGGTTATCGAAACGCGCGTAAGGCAGAAAAAAGTGTGTGTTGGTGTAATGGTAGTGTTAACGGTTTTCGGTATCAGTTTCGCTAACGGTTCCAGATTCAACATTTTAGTTGATAATGCCAAACAAAAGAATATCGGTAATTGTAATTAAAAGAAACCCATTGCGCCATCTATGAGATTAAAACAAAAGTTCTATGTACACGTGTTTAACCTAAATTAGAGTAACTGGGAATTCTGATCGTTTTAAAATATTATCTGCTATTTAAATTAGTTGTTTTATTGCTATTAATTGATCTTTAACACTTTTATTCCAAGGTAATGAAATAATCTAATGCAGTTTTATTATTAATATTTAATCATTTATTATAGTTTGGAATCTGTAAATGTATATTTATCAAAACGTGAAATACGATGAATTTGAGGAATTTTTAATGGACCGGACTGGCCTATAACGTTGCGTGACTTCATGTAGGTATACACATATATACAAAAATAGTTATTGTTTTTTTACTTTGGTTGTATGTACAGACTTAAAAAATGGTTTTGATCGTAAAAAAACGATTAAATGCAATGAGATATGGATTATTTAAAAGATAAGGCGAACGAATACATGTGTACATAGACGTACAGTGTGTTTAACTGCGTACTTTAATGACAAACTGCTTTTTGGAACTCGTTGCTAAATGGAGCGTCTGTTGATTTAATCTTTATGATAAAGGATAAAGGGTTAAAAAAATTGTGTTTTTATTTTACTCGCAGTAACGAATTTACGGTTAATGAAATTGATTGTGTTAACCTTTACTTTGTGAAAGTTCATCTTACTAAGAACAATAAAAAACTGAACTGTTAAACTAAACTTCCACTATTTATTCGAAAAATTCGCTTTAAAATTCAATTACAGCTGTTTCGCTATAACTAGCATCGTCATATTGACATATTGAAATTACATTTTGTTTGTTTGTAACTAGGTACCTACTTGATGTTGATAAGTAGTTAAGGCTAGACCAAGTAAGGAAGTAATAAGACATAACAATATTAAAGCCTAGATGTTATTAGCCCTAAGGGATTATCCTGGATGTATTTCCCTCTAAGATCAGTATAACTGTGCAATGATATAGAAAAACCAGGAAAAAAACTATATCATGCTGATCTTTACAATAACTTAATATATTTATGTTACAATAATGTCTTATCTATGTATAAAATGAAGACTCAATCAAAGTAAACAGTTTAATAGTGGAGAACTTATAAGATTTATTTGTTCATTAACTACTTTAAACTGTTGATCTGCTAGATGTCTTTTAATTTCAAATTCTTCTAGAAAATCTAAATTTTGTTTTTTATCACAAATGTGTAGTATATGAATGTCATTGGTTTGTATAAGTGAGTTTGGATGTTCCAGTAGGTGTTTTGCATAGTCCGACTTATCTGGTTGTTGCAATCTATATGCTCTTAAGTGTTCATTAAATCTTACTTCAAAATTTCTTTGTGTTTGACCTATATATACTGCATTACATTTTGGACAATTAATTTTGTAAACACCAGATTTTTTAATTTTGGTAATTTTGTTTTCACATTTAACAATTTTGTTCCAATATTATTTTGTGTTTTAAATGATATTAATGCTGATGTTGCCGAAGATATTATTTTTGAAATTGCATTGGAAATATTTCCACAATATGTAATACTTTTATAGCTTTTAATTTCTTTAGTTTGTTTTGGAAATATTAGTTCTAGTGACACTTTTTGTTCTTTCTTATTAATTAATTTATTTATCAAATGTATTGGATAGCCATTAGATGTAGCTATTTGTTTTATGATCTCAATTTCTTTATTAAAATTATTTTTGTTCATTGGAATTGAAAATGCTCTATGTATAATGGAATTATAAGCTGCTAATTTATGTGATAGTGGATGATTTGAATTATATGGTATGGTTACATCTGTTTGTGTAGGTTTTCTGTATATTGAATAATTTAATGAATTATTAACTTTTTCAATTCTTAAATCTAGAAAATTAATTGAATTATTTTCTTCAACTTCTAAAGTAAAATTAATTTTAGGATGCAAGGTATTAATATAATTAAAAAATATATCTAGCTGTCGTTCGCTACCTACAAATCCTGCTAACACATCATCAACATATCTATACCAAAATACAATATTGTTTTTATAAGTAGAATTAAAGATTTTGCTTTCTAAATTATCCATAAAAATATTTGCTAAAATTGGAGAAATGGGACTTCCCATTGGAAGACCTTCATTTTGAATATATACTTTCTGATCAAAAGTAAAATAATTTTGACTAATGCATACATCAAATATATCAATTATGTCTGATATTATATCTGGATGGATATTTCTTTCATCTAATAGCTTTTTAACTAGAACTATACATTCTTTAGGAGGTATTTTTGAGAACATAATATATTAGTTACGTCAAACGATACTAATTTAGTATTATCTTGTAAATTACATTTATTCAATTTTTTTATCAAATCTAATGAATTTTGTACTGAATATTTAGATGTGTAACCATAATTATTTAGAATACTATTTAATTTTTTAGCTACTTTAGTATTGGTAGTGTTAACATACGAAACTACTGATCTTAGAGGGAAATACATCCAGGATAATCCCTTAGGGCTAATAACATCTAGGCTTTAATATTGTTATGTCTTATTACTTCCTTACTTGGTCTAGCCTTAACTACTTATCAACATCAAGTACCTAGTTATAAACAAACAAAATGTAATTTCAATATGTCAATCTGACGATGCTAGTTATAGCGAAACAGCTGTAATTGAATTTTAAAGCGAATTTTTCGAATAAATAGTGGAAGTTTAGTTTAACAGTTCAGTTTTTTATTGTTCTTAGTAAGATGAACTTTCACAAAGTAAAGGTTAACTTAGAATTTACAGTTAGTAACAACGAAGATGTAATTTTTTAATCAACAAATAGATAGAAATGTGAAAAATAACGGAAAAATTTTTTTGACTGCAGAAATTTGTTCTCTGATATGTTCTGTTAGTGCTAGAAATTTTTAAATTTTTTTTATTAATATTTACTTATTGAAAAAAAAATTTATGTCATTTGGTCGTTGCGACGGTGACGCGCCGCCCGTTTTTTATCATTTTCAACATTAATTTAGACCTATAAATAATTGAGCTACAATTCGGGGAGTTGGGACTTTTTTCTTGGAAATTTCCTGCCCTTTAAGAATCCGTTCAGTTTTTTGTTCTAGCTATTATAGTTTATGAGTTATTAGCAAAAATGTAAACCCCCTTTTTTTAAAATCTTAAACTGTTAATAACAATAGGAAATTTTTTAAAACGGATTTTGATATTCAGGAACATTTTTAAATTTGGTATTTCGAATCGATTGTCACCAAAATCAGATTTTTCGGATCGGTGTAACCCAAATCCGATTTAAATGACTTCTCGACCAGACTATACAGGGTGTTTCATTAAGAATTATCCATATAGTAACTGGAGAAACCTTAGCACTAAATATGAAGATTTAAGCCAAAACACTTAAATAAAATATTCCTCCTAACCGAGATATAGGGTGTTTTATTTTAACTATTCTAAATGATTGTATCCCACCAATTTGACACCTTCCAATATTATTTGTTCATACTTGGCAAAAAGTTTACACATATTAGGTTACTTTAAAGAGTGGCAAAGGATATTTTTTCTCGATTACCAGAGGCGTGCGGTAGGGGTGGATACTTTCTTTTATCCCCCTAAAATTTACGCCACTGTCGTAATAATTGTTTCTGCATGTTTTTTTGATTCTCCGTCACTTTCTACGTAAATATCATCCTCTTGTCTCAATACGATAGAGTGAGTAGTTTTCGAGTTATTTGCATTTAAAGGTAATGTTTAAAATATCCATTTTTGTTTTATTGCTTATTTAACATGAGTTTCCTTAATAATCTAACCACCTTGATAATAAAATTTGTTAATTCTAATCGTAAATTCAGATAAGTCAATAATTATTTCAATAAATAAATAAAATTTATTAGTTTCAAATGATTTTTTCATATTAATATTTATCAAAACTACAGTTTTAAATAGAACTATGATTTTTATTATGAAATAACATGATGAATACATAAAATAAACGTACTGAAACAATTATTTATTTAGACTACTGTAGCAAAAAATTTTAGTTAGTTAACATTATAGTAAATTTTCGAAGTGGCCTCCATTGACTTCAATACATTTATTAATCCTTTTGGAAAAATTTCTCCTTACCTTTAGAAATATGTTGGGTTGATTCCTAATAAAATTTGCAGCATTTTCTATTTGTTGCCATAATTCCTGTCGGGTATTAATTTCTTGAGCGTACACAAGTGTCTTCATATGTCCCCAAAAATAAAAGTCTAGGGGATTAAAATCGGGACTCCGAGCAGGCCATGGAAATTCACTCCCACGCCCTATCCATCTATGAGGAAAGGTTTTGTTTAGATAATTTCGAATGCATTTCTGCATTTGAGAAATTACTATGACGAAGCATTTTCACAAAAAAAACGTTTTTCAATTAAAATTATCTGTCTGACAGTTGTAACGCAAATAAGTGACATCAGCCTACTTGTTGTAAACCTTTGTCAATAAATAAGCCCTACATTGTAATGTTGATAATACCCAACAAGAATTATGGTAACAAAATGAAAATGCTGCGAATTTTATCTTATTTATTAGTATCTGATAATAAAAATCATATTTCTGGATTTTCACAAATTTAAAATTGAAAAACATTAATATGAAAAAAATCTTTTGAAATGAAATTTACTGAAACTAATAAACTTTATTTATTTAGTGAAATAGTTATTGACTTATGTGAATTTAAGATTAGAATTAACAAATTTTATTATCAAAGTGGTTAGATTATTAAGGAAACTCATGTTAAATAAGCAATAAAACAAAAATGGATATTTTAAACATTACCTTTAAATGCAAATAACTCGAAAACTACTCACTCTATCGTATTGAGACAAGAGGATGATATTTACGTAGAAAGTGACGGAGAATCAAAAAAACATGCAGAAACAATTATTACGACAGTGGCGTAAATTTTAGGGGGATAAAAGAAAGTATCCACCCCTACCGCACGCCTCTGGTAATCGAGAAAAAATATCCTTTGGCACTCTTTAAATTAACCTAATATGTGTAAACTTTTTGCCAAGTATGAACAAAAAATATTGGAAGGTGTCAAAAATATGGGATACAATCATTTAGAATAGTTAAAATAAAACACCCTATATCTCGGTTAGGAGAAATATTTTATTTAAGTGTTTTGGCTTAAATCTTCATATTTAGTGATGAGGTTTCTCCAGTTACTATATGGATAATTCTTAATGAAACACCCTGTATACTGGAACTAGATTGAAAATTTGCATTCAATATTATACGAACTAATCAGACACGGAAAAAATAAATGTCTATCAAGTCGTTCATCAATGTTTGATGAAGGCTAAACGAATTTTATCACCCAATCTATTTCGGGAATGACCTAATAAAGCACTTCTTTTTCCAACCTATGAAATAACGTAAATCACTAATGTTTCGGACTACTTATACAGAGTCATCCAAGAAAAAATTTTAGAATTGAATGGTTTAATAATTAAAATAATAACTAAAGTGAATCTATAGTCTAATTTATTATGTAGATTTAACATGTAGAGACAGAAATGTAATTTTGAGCAAGTAGTCGGGCATGTATTGTACATAATATCATAAGAGAGAAAATTTTGCCGGTCAAATTTTCGACTGGTATAAAAGTTTGTTGCTTGGCAATTTACGCGAATGAAATTGCCAAAAAGCAACAAACTTGAATAAAACCAGAAGAAAATTTTGCCGGGAAAAATTTTTGTTGCCAGATGGCAACAAGTTTGAGAATATGTCTGGAGAATTATTATCTAATTTATCGAACTCTCATGTGGTATTCGATAGATTATTTTTTGACGTTACAATCAAGAAAATACGTTGTCATTTGGTTGTTATTCAATAAGAACAATGTACCTACATTGAATTATTCTCGCTGGAATAATGTAAGTAGATTATTCCCACTATACTAATGTTTTGATTTACTAGAACGTATATGAATTACTAAAATTGAAAATGTCTATTGGTTTCGAGAAACGTCAAAAAATAATCTAGTGAATGGACTAGTTTAGTAGGATCATATTAATCAAAATGATAGCAGTATATATTTAGGATAAGATACCTGCTTACTTATATTGGTATTCATTTTGCAATTAATTTTTCTCATGTCGTAAAATTTAGCAATAAATAATTAGTAAGTTTTAAACGTAGCGCCAACTAATAACCAATAATGAAGTGTGTTAAAAAGTCAACGTTGTCACAGTTTAGCTACGTTCCTTTCAAGTATTCTCAAAGAACTGGCGGCACAAAACACCGTGTTCTGTGACTAACTGATTGTACCAGTTGACAAGATATATGACAGGAGAGAAAATCGTGTTTATCTGTAATAAACAAACAAGACCCCTATTCTTGACGGTGATAGAATAGAACAGCTAATAGAAAGTGGGCGTGGTTCTATTGAAAATGCCAAAACCGTATTCTTGAAATTCGTTCTCTCACTGTACCGATAGAAGGGTTGCTCCCCGAGAGAACAATTACTTCTATTGGTTATTTTTGAAGGAACCGCTATAACACCATGAGAAGGTGTTAGGGATTTTTATTTTCGAACCAAATATAGTATAGAAGTAATTTTTTTATAAACCAAACACAACCAAACAACAAATTAAACTAACAAAAATGACAAAATATTTTGTTTAGTGTTTTACTCCTTATTTGATAAAGTGTCAATCAGAGAACAAAAATATCAATATGTTTATCTCTTTTTAATGACAACAAATAAGAGAGAGAGATAAGTTTCTCGGTTAATATTAAAGCATATCGACAACATCGCAAATTTTCTACCAATCTTATTGAAATACGTCACTTACCACTTATGACGTATGTAACCTTTAAATTTAAATTTCAAAAGCCGATTATGGCTAGATGATTAATTTTATAAAAATTTTATTTGTACAGTTGAACCACTAAAAACCTATTTTATAAGATGCAAATATAAAAAAAATCACTAAACTAGTCCATTAGTCGACAAAAGTTAATTACCTTTGGTTCGTATTTAGATTTAAAAAATTAAAAATTCCGAATCCCGACAGTTTTTATTCTATAGTGCAATTATGCAAAATTAATTTTGAACAATATAATGAGTAATAATACAATGGTCTATGACTAGATTTCCCTTATGGCCACCAGATGTCATATTGTCGTTGATACTCCAGTAGGTCGTATGTCATAAATTTTTCAATTTCTGTTTTTGGTGAATATATGCACTCAGAACAAATACTTTAATAATCCATGAAAGAATCGTTAATAAATTTTCAGAAACAAAAGTTATATTTATTGGCAGTTTCTAACTTCCGCACAATAATTACAATAATTTTTCCAATGTACTGACATTTTTTTTGACATTGGAGTATCAACGACGATTATGGTACTTGTATTAGAAAGGTTTTCGTATTGTAGTTCTTGCTGGAACCGTCCATCTCTATTTTCGAGAATGTAACGGCACGCCATCTATTTATAAAAAATGATACTATTATTTTAAGTTATATGAGAATTGATGTTAATTTTGTGATTGTTTCAGAGTAGTTCATGGCCGAGATATCTGGTTCGGCAGGCATCCATGCTCGCCTACTGTACTCCCCTTTCGCCCGCCATCGCCGTCGCCGACCGCCATCTTCACCACCTCGACGACAGCGTCAAATACCCACCACTTTTTTCAATCCTAATTATCACCCATTTTCCTTACCAAATAAATTGTTTAGTATAAATAAGATAGAAATTTTATCAACAACGACTCTTTAGACCTCTGCCATATTTATATATAAATATACCTATACGTATTTTTTTAATTTTTTTACGATATAATATTTATATATACTTCTAGTTTTTAAGAATAAAAAAAAGTGGCCTTATTTTTCATACTTAACAAGTAGACGTTTAAAAGCAAACCTTTAATATTAATAATATTAAGTGTCCTTATATTTAAGTCTGTCGTTATTATTGTACCTGCGCCTGACTTTGCCTAATCCTCGTTCCTAAAAATGGTGGGCAGGTCATCATTTAGAAGTAGTAGTAGAACGCATGCTTTAGGTAAGTACCTTTATCCCTTAGCATATAAAAACTAAGGAAGGAGCCTAACACCTTTCCCAAGTTGGTAGTATACGACGGAAATTACGTCACAGCGGCCATTTGCAAATACCATATATGATTCATCCAGGATTCATCATTATTGTTATTGACGGTTTTTTTGACATTTGAGACAGTACTGTTCATCGAATACGGAACTACAAATAGAAATTAAAGCAATAATACTCCCGCCAAAACTTATTAATATTTTTAACACAACCATAGGATGGCGCTTACTCATTTTAATTATTCTATTTTTCGGAAGAGGTCTCTCTACTAATACTATTAACGACAATACTTTTTAATTTAACAGATCTGTATCAATCTGTATTTGGTGAGAAACAGTTTTAAGAAAATTAAGAAAAGAGACAGTAGTTCTGAGAATCAGGAAAAGAGCAGGAGTTTTGTCTTCAGATTTTTTAGTTTTGTTGGTGTATATCATTTTTGGTTTTGTGCTTCCAAATAATTCTGTCCCTAAAATGGATTCAAACTATCAACCCCCCTTATCTAAAAGGAAATGTTGTGTACCTACATGTACAAATCGTGAAGGCAAAATGCATCGTTTTCCAAAAAATGAACCAAGTGTGTTTAGTGAGTGGATTTTAAAGATGCAGCCTTTAAATTATAAAGACTTGTCAGTTGAAGACATTTATAAAAAATATGTATTTTATGAGGAACATTTTTCTAGTAACTGTAGAGTTTTAGGTACCAAAAGAGGTCTTATAAGAGCAGCAGTTCCAACTTTAAATTTACCTGGTAAGTGAATAAATCAAATCGTAATTTATTAAGAAAGAAAACCTGTACTAGCATATCATGCAAACGTTTTTATGCTGAAAGGACTGTATAAACAGTGGAAGCAACCATTAGCTTTTACCTTTAGTGAAGGACCTCATAAATCCATGACATTAAAAATTTGCTGAAGGTTCTAATCTGCAAATGTCAAAGTATAGGTTTGAAGGTAGTATCGACAGTTTGTGACCAAAGTGAAAATAATGTCGGAGCTATTAGACTGCTAATGAGTGAAACAAAGGAGGAATACTTAAAAAGAAAAAAAGATAATAGAAATTTTGGTTTTGTGATCAATGACCAAGAAATTATTCCCATATTTGATGTCCCTCATATTTTCAAGTGTTTGAGAAATAATCTTTTGAAACATGACTTGTAGGTTAAGCAAAATAAATGATCATTTTTTGATTGTAAACATATATATTTACTTTAGTTTCGTTGAAATGTAGCTGTCTATTGTATCGCAGAGTACTTTTTATTGACAGATAGATGGCACTAGATATAAATTTAAGGAATCTGTATTATCGACAATACTTTTTAACACAACCGCTGCTACTCGATGTCGCATACGGATCTAGACAGTAACTAGATTCTTGCCATTCTATTCGTAGTTCCGTATTCGGTGGTACTGTTTTAGTGTTTTGCCGGCTCCACACATTGGCGCCATTCGTCCAACGTGTGGATCTAGAAAATGGTAGTTGGTAGTTGTCCGGCTGGTGTCGGTTTCATCAAAGGAATCTGCGCCAACGCTTGCGATCTGTCCACACGTTGGCGCTTTGCTCAGTTCTGTTTTGCCTTAAATCTTCATATTTAGTGCTAAGGTTTCTTCAGTTACTATATGGATAATTCTTAATGAAACACCCTGTATATGTATTTAATAAAGGTGTATATAGACTAGGGCCGAAGCCTTTAAAAATAGTAAACAATGAAAAAAAATTGCCGTAGAATGAAACCCATTAAAAAAGGAGGGGAATATGATCAAAACGAAAGGAAAAATAAATTACGGTCGATCCGAGTTGGGGAAGTGGGAGGGGGTGAGTTTTTAAGGGTAAAAAATGGTTTATCTTGATTTCCGGCTAAACTACACGTCCTATGCGAAAATGTTAAATGGCAAAGATGTAGGTAATAAAAAGATCTGCAACTTTTGTATTTGCAATTTTTTCACATAACCTCAAATTTTGGCTGAAAAATTCAAAAAACTAAGTTTTTGGTTGTTTATTTATATCTTTTTCAAAGAAATAAATTTTTTTTTACGAAATTTGGTGAAAACCTACCTTATTATGTCCCAAATACACTGTAATTTATTTGATTAAAAATATTTATTTTCTCGCCTTATTTTCACTTAATATCAAAAAAGCACCCTAATTTTCAATAGAAAATTCTGACGTCAAAATATCAGCTTTTTTCAAAAAGTTTGGAGGCTTTTTGTTCGTTGAAATATCTACTTTCTGATGGTGTAAAAAAATATATAATTATTAATATAGTAAATGTTCTCAGAAAATGCAAAAAATTGAAAAAATTCGAAATTCGAAAATTTTCTTTTCTGCATTGTTTTTCTGGTTGCGATACAACATCTGGATTTGCCGGAAAAGGAAAGAAAAATATCGTTAACTCATTATTAGACGCGAAAAATTCAAAAATATCAATTGGCAAAAAGTAAATCATCCTTAATTTTGGCAAACCTTCCACCCACAGAAGGAGCAGCAAAACAACATTGTTACAGGGCATATTATCTGCTTCAAACTTGGTTGGGTAACGAATTGACAGCAACAGATTGGGACTGGAAGCAACATCAGCGTGGAATTATGCCCAAATTTACAGAAAAGGATTTAATTCGGGAAGTATTGCTCAAAACTATTTGCTGCAGCTGTGAAACTGGATGTAACAGTTTAAAATATGGTTATCGAAAACGGTTTAAAATGCACAAATGTATGCACTAATGGACTAGTTTAGTAGGATTATATTTATCAAAATGATAGTAATATATATTTAGGATAAGATACCTACTTACTTATATTGGTATTCATTTTGCAAGTAATTTTTCTCATTTCGTAGAATTTAGCAATAAATAATTAGTAAGTTTTAAACGTAGCGCCAACTAATAACCAATAATGAAGTGTGTTTAAAAGTCAACGTTGTCACAGTTTAGCTACGTTCGTTTTAAGCATTCTCAAAGAACTGGCGGCACAAAACACCCTGTTCTATGACTAACTGATTGTACCAGTTGACAAGATATATGACAGGAGAGAAAATCGTGTTTATCTGTAATAAACAAACAAGACCCCTATTCTTGACGGTGATAGAATAGAACAGCCAATAGAAAGTGGACGTGGTTCTATTGAAAATGCCAAAACCGTATTCTTGAAATTCGTTCTCTCACTGTACCGATAAAAGGGTTGCTCCCCGAGAGAACAATTACTTTTATTGGTTATTTTTGAAGGAACTCCTATAACACCAAGAGAAGTTGTTAGGGATTTTTATTTTCGAACCAAAAATAGTATAGAAGTAATTTCTTTCATAAACCAAACACAACCAAACAACAAATTATACTAACGAAAATGACAGAATATTTTGTTTAGTGTTTTACTCCTTATTTGATAAAGTGTCAATCAGAGAACAAAAATATCGATATGTTTATCTCTTTTTAATGACAACAAATAAGAGAGAGAGATAAGTTTTTCGGTTAATATTAAAGCATATCGACAACATCGCAAATTTTCTACCAATCTTATTGAAACACGTCACTTACCACTTATGACGTATGTAACCATTAAATTTAAATTTCAAAAGCCGGTTATGGCAAGAGGATTAATTTTATAAAAATTTTATTTGTACAGTTGAACCACTAAAAACCTATTTTATAAGATGCAAATATAAAAAAAAATCACTAAACTAGTCCATTGTCAGGGTTCTGAAAGTTGCTCCAATATGGAGGAAAAAGTGTACGATGAAGTAAATGATTTACATGAAATTGTAGATGAAGAACCAATGCAGACTGGAAATAACATTGGGAACGAAGATGGTGGTCTTGAAAATTTCGACGATCAACTAGAGTTGGAAAGGTTTGTCGAATCTAACGATGAAGAAATGCCTTCAAAGAGACAAAAACTAATGAATAATTGATTAGAATTTCAAATAAGTTATTAATAAATAACAAGATTAACGTTTTTGAAAAAAATATGAATAACGTAATCAGAATTAAGTATCTAAATTCAATAGTACGATTTACATGTATATTTATATTGTATGAGATTTTCTATGACATGAATGTAATTCGAATTAAATAAACTTTCCAACTGCAAAAAAATTGCAGCAATCATATTTTTTTATGAAATTGTACATAATAATAAAAAAAATTTTTCGAATTTGGGTTTTTTCAATTTTTTGCATTTTCTGAGAACATTTCCTATAGTAATGTATATTTTTTTACACCATCAGAAAGTAGATATTTCAACGAACAAAAAGCCCCCAAACTTTTTGAAAAAAGCTGATATTTTGACGTCAGAATTTTCGATTGAAAATTAGGGTGCTTTTTTGATATTAAGTGAAAATAAGGCGAAAAAAGAAATATTTTTAATCAAATAAATTACAGTGTATTTGGGACATAATAAGGTAAGTTTTCACCAAATTTCGTAAAAAAAAAATTTTTGAAAAAGATATAAGTAAAAAACCAAAAAGTTGGTTTTTTGAATTTTTCATCCAAATTTTGAGGTTATGTGAAAAAATTGCAAATACAAAAGTTGTAGATTTTTTTATTACCTACAACTTTGCTATTTAACTTTTTCGCATAGGACGTGTAGTTTAGCCGGAAATCAAGATAAACCATTTTTTACCCTTAAAAACTCACCCCCTCCCACTTTCCGAACTCGGATCGGCCGTAATTTATTTTTCCTTTCATTTTGGTCATATTCCCCTTCTTTTCTCATGGGTTTCATTCTACTGTAATTTTTTTTTGTTTCAAAAATTATCAACCCTGGTCTAGTATAGAAATATGGTTTACAAAATGTATTACGTTTTAAAACTTTCTTACATCAGTATTTTTATTTTTGAAATTGATGCAACATTTTACCATAAATTAAAATTGATACGCCACTGACAAACCGGAAACTGCTGACGCCATTTTTAAACACCATCTAGGACTATTGGTGTTTATGTATGACGCTCCTTCCTTCGTTTTTATATTCTAAGCTTTATCCCAATACTTCATTAGGATAATATCGTTTCACCAAAATTCGCAAAAACGCGTCAAAACTGTCAGAATATCTTTTTATTATTATTAGTTTTTTATAAAAAGGGTATTTTTATAATTATGTTATTCTTCAGAAACCGAATGCCACTTCAAGGTGACCTAAAAACTTAAAAATTAGCATCGAAGTTGATCATTTAATTTATGTTAAATTGCTGATAAATTAATCTTTAAATTCCTATAATTTGTTCTTCGATAAATAATTCAGCTTATTACCAAAGCCATTTAAACAAGAAATTTGTTGTTTATTTAAAAATATTATTTTATTCCAACCCTGTAACAGCTGATACAATGCTATCGGTAGTGGCACCTATCGAAAATAGATCTAACTAAATGGGTAGATAAAAAAGAAAAGTTTATCGACGTAAGGATTTCTTCGTTACCGGTATTTCATTGACTTATGACAACACGAAATGATCAAAAATTGACATTAATTCATTGAGAGATGATCGAATATGTGGTGGTATGAATTTATAGTTCTAAACAAATATCATGCCGTAGTGAAGTGGAAATTATGTTCAGGCTATTAAAAGTAACAATTGTTTGTAACGTTTAGTTATTTATATAAATCATGACAAAAAAACTATGCTACTAGTATTTGGAAATAATTAAAATATATTAGTCCCGTTTCTCCTTTTTCGGATGATTTAAATGGTAGGAGACAAACAAAAATGGATTATGAACTTGAGGTCTTCGAAGTATACGACGATAGTGATCAACAGACCTCAAAAAGGCATTCGAAACACAATAGAAAAAAGTGCAAGCAGAAACAGAAAGCTGTAGTTTTAGGTCTCGAAAATGCTGACAATGATATAAGTAAATCTAAAAGTAGTATAGTAGGAAGTGACCGAAGACATTTAAGCCTTAGAGAGTCGATTTTAAGTGTATTTACTAAACTTGTTGTATGGAGGGACCAGAGACGGTACCAAACTAGTGTTCCTGATAAAATTGATTCTCCACATACTTCCAAAGACTTTAGAAAAGGCTACATACCTTGTGGTGAGTGTTGATTCTTAAACTGAAATTAAAATGCCTAAAGGTCTCAGATTTAAACATAAGCTTTACATGATTTTTAATTTTATTGCTAAATACACACATAAGATACACATTTGTTTACTTAGTTGTTTTGCTATTTTTTTGAATTTTTCCAATAAAAATGAAACAGGTTGTAAAATGTTATTATTAATTGTTTACAAATATAAGTCACATCCTGATGTAGTATTACTCATTTAAATATTTGTCAATGGTGTTTAAATGTTTAAATAAGAGTATAATTTCAACTTAGTTTCAAAATAAACTAGATTAGTATTATTTTTTTAGATAGCACAAATATGATGATAAAAAGATTTATTTTATTATGATCTCTATTACAGCCATTGTATTTAATAATAAAACTTTATATATGTATGAAGTTAATTGGTCTCTATTAAGATCTTTAGTAATACTAAAAGTTAAGATTGCATTCACTATACAAATCAAGATTGATTAAAGTAAAAAATTCAGTACTGTAATATTTAATTTTTCATACCAGGGCAGTACTTTAAACAGAATAACCCACTTTTTTAATAATTATTAATAATTAGGTTAGTAAAAGAAACACACCATTTGTATATCATGGAATTTTCTCAAATATTATTATGGGTGTATGTTTGTTGTATAAGCCACTTAGACTTTTTTACACTTCCACCTAATTAGATTTTTTCCTAATTCTATTTAAACTCTAGTCTAGAATACTAATGCTTCTAAGTAGTTCTTAAGAGCATTTTCCTAATGTCATGTGAGAGCAACATTTTCTAACAACTTTAGCCATTTGCAATGTCCTTAGCACAGTCCTGTTTGCTGGAATAAAATAGTTATTTTGTGTTACCCTATTAGACACCAAAGAATGCTCCAAATCATAAAATGAGGTAGTTATCTATATTTGTGTAACACTTGTCTGGTTCACAAGGGAATCAAGGGTAATAAAAAGGATGATAAGTTGTCTCAGGGAGGTGCAAACATCCCAATGATAGGACCTAAACCTGTTTTTGGAATAGCAAATACACATCAGGAAAGGGTGCAAATAAAGTCTCTGGAATGGTGGAAGACAGAGGCAGGTCAAACAGTTCATGAGGGGATATTTGGAAAACTTCATAGCAGACCTAATCTTACATGGACAAAAGTCCCACATAGACCTGTGCAGGTTCTGTCTGAAAGAGGATGATACTGCGATTCAAATCCTATGCCACTGTGAAGGCTTGGTAAGACTGTGGTTTTAAGCAGGAAAAACTGGAACAGCAGGCTATATGTAATGCTCACTATCAAGGCTGATGAACCTAATCATAAGAACAGGCTAAACTTTAAAAAACAAATATACACTAGATCTGCAAAGGTCATAAAAAATCAGGCTGTCCAGCTGGTCCAATTTGTAATCTGTAATAACAAGACTTTATTTCTGTTATACATTTACACATTTTCCCACAATATCCTCTTACATTTAAAACTTTTGGTTATGCTGTTTAAAAATTTTTGTAGTCCTCTCAAGTTCCTATCCTTTGAGTTTTGTTGAAGAGTGTTGAAGACAGTAGTTGAAATTTTTTAAAGATAGTTCCAACTCATTATAGTAGTTATGGATTATTCATGTTTGTAGGGATCATTGATGTATTTAGGGATTATTATTTGTGTAAATAAATTTTTGTAAGAATTTTTTTTAACTTTCAGATAATCAGAGAAAGATCCATGCAAATGACAGAGTTTTCAACTCACAATTCCGTTATGCAGTAAGTTATTATTATCTTATATTTAGTTAAATACTTTGAACCATTTTTCTTTGAATTTCGTTTTAGTTATTACTGGAAGCATCTATCTGATATTGATATATCTGATAGTATGATTTATTTATTAGTTATTTGTTTATGTTTTTCATTATTTTTTTTTTTTTTTCAGAGCAACTACATAAAAACCTCGAAGTATTCGTTATTGACGTTCCTGCCTTTGAATTTATTCGAACAGTTCCAACGCTTGGCGAACTTCTATTTTTTGTGCCTTCTCGTGTTGCAGTTGATACCAGCTATTAGCAGCCTCACACCAGTTACCACAGCATTACCCCTTATCGGTGTACTCGGTCTCACTGCCGTCAAAGATGCTTACGACGACATTGTAAGTATCGAATGCTTGTTTAATTATTTTCAGTATTATAATATCACGCAAACAGGACAAACTGCAGTTCTTTTGTTTTTGAGCTTGTTCAGTTTATTAAGTTTTCCAAGGAAAACATGTAAAATGGGTATTCCAGAAATGTAATTTAAAGATTAATTTATAATTTACTTAGAACTGACAGGAACTCATTACCTTATTATTTGCACAAATTTCAAGAGTGCATTGGATGAACTCAAAAATTTCGGCCGATTTCATAAAGAAACTTAAAGGATACTTTAGCATTAAAGTATTCTTTAAGCCAAAAGGGTCCTTTAAAGTTAAAGTGTGCCGGCAGGTTTGCTAGTTTTGTGTTTTTTTAATCGTTGATCATAATAATAATGAATAATTTTCAAACGCCTAGTTCTAGTTCAAGTTCATCTGATTAAGGATTTATTTATATTAAAAGATCAAAATTTTAGAGGAAAAGAACAAACTGTTTTGGAAAATATGCAAATAACAGTGTCAGCTTTTATGGGAGTATCTAGATGTTTAGCTAGCGGGATTAAAAAAGTGTATCTATTTCTATTACTGTAAAGTGAGGATCAATTGATGCAATTAACACCACCTGAGATAAGTTTATTATCATCAGCATCATAATGGAGTTTTCTTAATGACATTGTCAATTTTAATAGCCAGCTTGATTTAAATTATTACTTGGAAGGTTAGGTTAGGTTAGGTTAGGTTGTTTAGCAATGAACTTTTTCTGCCTAGGCATTAAAAGTACAACTGCCAAGTGTCATTAAAAGGCCGCTTTTAATGTCATTTGGAGAAAAAATTATTTTATATACTTCACTTCACTTTGAATACTGTATTTAAAATGTACTAATAATAAAAATAACGTGAAATATTCAAGAATAACTGATCTTTAAAGCACTCAAATTATTTTAAAGACCTTAATAGCCACACTATTTTTCTACATGCAACCATTAAAAACAAAAACGTTTATTGCCAGAACTTTATATTTTTCTCAATATACCTACTAAGTATCTGTCAATTTCGTTATAAATCAAAGGATTTTCGCTATATAGGTAAATTTTTAATGTAGGTTCAGGATAAATACATTGGCGACTCTGAAAGACATTAAACTAAAATCTTAACAATTTTTTGTGCCTACCATTCACTCGTTTTTTTTTATGGATATTCGATTTGTGGCCATGTGGTTTATTTGAAGATCAAAAATCGGTTGTACTTTATTCTTCATTAACAGTTTAACAGTTTTAAAAGCCGTCAATAAGTCACGTGCGTACTCCACTTGTTTTCGCGCTGTACAACTACCAGTCTAGAGAGAGCTGGGTTCCGCGAATACAGAGTGGATGTTTAACGGGACAAATATGTTGTTCTTATGCCATTCTTCCTACTTTAAAGCTTAGTAAACTAGCTCACTCTGTATAACACTTTTAAATGGTTTTTAGAAATTAATATTGGAAAGACTATACATGTGAAGGGATTATTGATGTTAGAAAATTTGTCTGACAAAGTGAACTTTCCAAAAGTTAAAACTTTGTGAACCTGGGTTAATAGATGTAGATTTTGGTAATTCTTCAACGTCAACCAACCGGACTCTTTCATTTTATGGAAATTTGAACGTATTTACGGATGCCGAAACAAAAGCGCAAAAGTCGCGGTAGTGCAATTTGGAGAAAATCAACTATTCCCAGAGTTTTAATTTACTTTTAGTTTAAAAATGTAAAATTCCACTCCAAAGATCACTCAAGTCACTACCATACTTTTTTTTTATTAGACAAGGTTTACCGCAAATATTTTGATAAATATAAATATTTATTTTTCCGCTTTAGTACGTCTGTGAAATTGTCTTATTCGCTTATGTTGTACCGATCATCGAGTTTGAAAGTTTCATAGTAATTCAGTTTAAAACAAATAAACAACTAATTATAATGAAGGTTAAAGCTGCTGAAACAAAGTTGCGTACATAATTCCTTTGGATATTACGTCAAAAAAATATATATAGTAATATAATTGCCATTGAAAATTTGTTTGTGAGATGATTTAATACATTTTTCTCGTCAAGGTTAATATAATGCTACACGCCTAACTTAATTCCGTTGTAAAAAAGATCTGCTAAGTGGTCCAATAAGGGACTTTGTTTTATTTTAAATAAATATACTTAATAAATTGATTTTTTTTTGGTTTCTAATTAGTCAGCATAATACAAATAATAATGTTCAACAATACCGAGTATTTCAAATGTTGTTTTAACGTAAAATATTTGCAAAGAATAAATTAGCATTCTAGAAACATCAAGTCTACTTAAAATTCATTACAATGCGTAACTGTAGCCGGATTTTTAAACCCAATACATTTTTCTAACAAAAATATTAATGATGTGTAATTTAAATGTTAAAATGTTTGAATTTCGTTTCACGTGTGAAATTAATACTGCATGCACATGCTTGAATTGGGGATAGGGAGTGAGAACATGCGTTGAAGAAACTACAGCATTTATCATTAAAAATGGTACACCCAGAAGCAATAAATTTATTTTATTGAAATTAAGCATACATGTTTCTCTCAATAACCCTTTTGCATACACTTCTTGACATATGCCTACCTTGCTGCATCCATCCGTATCGGTGCAGTGCCACCTGGTGCCATTTTCTACCTGCTATCTGTCTTATATCGTCGATCTATAGTTTCTGTGGATGACCAGCACTTCTTGCTACGTGATGTGAAGTTCCAGATTCACGTAGTCCCACAATACTGCCTCTTTCAAACTGGCTTAGGGGTTTATTCTGTAACTATTCCTTCAAATTTTAGAGGGCGTTAAGATTTTAACGGACGTTAATATTATTTCGGTATTCACTAACTAAATTTTAAAGGATTCCATTAAAACAATCCGTTAAAATCGTATTATTTAAAGGCATGTTAAAACAAAGCTTTAAAAAAATAAAGGAATAATGTTAAAATGGCGTATTTTGATATTTTTAAATAAATTTTAAAAGGCAATAGTGTTGAAGAAGAAACAGTAAATTTAGTTGATCACAATGAGGATATTAAAAAAACATAAAAACATTACTAGATTTTAAAATAAACAACCATAATATTCCTGACAGAAAAACAAAAACACTGATCTGAAAGTAACAACATGAGTAACACTATTTTTGTCTCTTTTCTACTTGTTTTTAGCCTAAAACCGTGGCCAAACATCTAATTGCTTATTGTGTGAGTTTATTGCATTTTCAGCACAAACTTTTCTAGTTTTAACCCTCTTCCTTTGTATTTTATATCTTTTTTCTTCTCTTGATACATTTTCAACAGGGAGAGGGAAGTTTACTTTTTCCAATTAAGGTGCTTCCTTGGTTGAGAATTCCTTAAAATAATATTAAATGAATAAATATTAATTAGTTTTGAAAAAGAGTATAAAATATACTTTGAGTATTTCTTAATAGGTAGGTACTTACTATGTTTACAGTCTCATTATATATAGGTGCATTTTATGAGGTGTATTTTGGGTCTCATTATAAGTAGGTATACTATCAGTCTCAATATTTATAAATATAATCTGTCTGGTATTTCTTTAACTGAAATATTTAAATTTTGAGAGAATCCAGCCTCCACTAAATCTGCTCCTTCTGCACTAATAGTTAAAATAAGGGCCAGTAGTCTTTCTTTTAAGTCAAAAGTTTAACTTGACCACCTCCTCCTGTGCCTTGTGGACCATATTTGATGTCCCTTGTCCATCTTTTAATATTTTCCTGCCTTCACTTAAAGTCTAAAATAACATTTAACTTATAAAATGGTCCTAAATATTATAATAGTGTTTAATATAATGATAACCATTAACACAGATAGCTTATTTTTTTAAAGGTTTAAAAATCTGTATTGTAACGTAATGTATTTCATTATGATACAGATTTTTGGCCTTGATTATGTATATTATAAATCAGAAGTATAGTATCTTTTTAAATACTTACATCTTTCCACTGTTTTATTCTTTTAGGCGAATACAGACTATTTAATTTCGTTGTAATTCATCTTCACTGTTCATTTAATTTAAATAAATCCATAGGTTTTATCTTGCTGCCCATCAAAATTTTCTTTTCTATTAGGACACTTGTAAACTATTCATTTTGTTTTCTTGTTATTCTTTTAGCTCTAGACAAATTCAATTAATTGTTTGAACACAAAAATATTAAAATAAACCACAAATTTAACTATATTTCACTACTATAGGTTGCAATTAATTATGTTTTGCTTTCTTTGATTAACAAAGCTAACTTATATCGATGTTGCCAAATGTTGTACACTATTTTTAACGGCATCCTTTAAAATTACATATTCTAAACGGTCATCTAAAAACTGTGCCTACAGAATACCTTTAAAATATATATTTTTAAAGGCAATTTATTGTACTAACCCTTACTTTTTGGAAGTCCATCTTATTAAGAATAATAAAAAAGCTCTTCGTTTGAACGAAGAGTTTTTTGTTATTCTTAATTTTTAAAGGCCTTTAAAATTTAACGGAATAGTTACAGAATCCCTTAGTTGCCTAAAATTTGCGCGCCTTCGTAGGGTGGCATTTTAAAAATTTAAATAAAAAGTTATAAATTTTACAATTCATAATAAATACTGTTGATACAAAATGCATTAATAAAAAATATTGGTCTATTCCAGAAACAAGACGTAAAAATACCCAGCTCGTTTTTTGTTCTCCTTAAAATTTTCATCAATTACAGAAGCACTAAATAAACATGCTTTCAAACATATTTTCATGGAATTTTCCGAACATTCGAGATCGCATAAATACTGGAGTATATTTTGTTGTGGAAATTTATATTTCTCTTAAATTGAATCTCAACTAATGGTTCTAAATTATTCAAAGACAGGAAAAATAATTTAAGAGTCACTTTGTTTATGCATTTTTTGTGCTAAATTTTAGTATTTTTTTTTAGCAACGTCATATTTCGGATTCACACGTCAACAACAGAAAGTCCAGAGTGGTTAGAAGAGGTCAGTTGGTGAAGGAAAAATGGTCAGCCGTGCAAGTGGGCGACATTATACGAATGGACAATAATCAATTCATAGCGGCCGACGTACTTATTCTAACGTCCAGCGAACCCAACGGTTTATGCTACATAGAAACATCCGAATTGGACGGGTAATTATTGCTCTTACCTAAAGTTGGCAAATGACCGGTCATTTATAAATCGGTAAATGACCATGCAATGTGACCGGTCATTTATGGTCACTTATTACAGTCAAAAATGATATTTTTGAATAGGTTTCTTTATGAGCTCTTCAACGATACCAACTATGTTGGGTATTATAAGAATTTCAAGATAACTATATTATAGCAGAGACAACCAACGAGACGGGTAACTCAGTGTTAATTTTTAGTTTTCTTTACAACTTAACTGACCTACTGACTGGGAGGGTAACGTAGATGTCGCTAGTATTGTCTTCTTCTAATACAAAATGGTCTTTTTATGTCTAATAAAACAGTTAGGTTTAAATGCACTAGGCTGCTATTCAAATGAGAAAAAATATAAATCAAATTTTACCATATTTACTGTGTACATTTACATACTCAGTTTTCTCAATACTGGAAAAAAATTTTATACCAACAAGGTGCAAACAAGCTGTATGTTCACAGTAAATATGGTGACAATAAAAAAAGTCAGATAATATGAACAATTTATATTGTCAATAACAAATATATAACATTTTCAAAAAAGTTTTAAATTTAGTTTGCTGTGTTTAATAATATATCTTTAAAAAGGTCCTTTACAATTGAACTTTCATTAAGGTTGCATTATTGTTTAATGTTGTTTGCTCTTTCTTTAATTTCCACAGATGGGTTTCTTTATTTGAAATTATTTTCATCAATTTCCTTTCTCTAGCAGTGGTGACCGATTTGCCATGTGTAAAAATCTATAATAATAGTACATTTTAATAATTTGATAATCACAGGCAAACTCTATTGATAAATGTCAAGAAAACCTTCACTTTTGCAAAGGTTGTTTCAAAAAAGTAACTAGCAATTGACTGTTCAATCTTTTGTTTAAAAGTGTGATATGTTTTTTACCTATTTTTGCAAATATATACACACAAAGAGATAAATAATATCCATAATATTATGTACATACATTAGTGTTGCCAGTTGCTGATGTTCGAGGCACTGGAGGGGTTTTTTCAGTAATTGTGGGCACCTAAAACAAAAAAAAGGTTTAGTTAGAAAATATTCACACACAAATGACATATACATACATCATTATTTGATGTTCCTGGCATTGAACTGCAAAGTTCTTCGGTAGTGATGGGAACCTAAAACAAAATACATGATCATATAAGGTTAAAATTGTTTTGGTAGTATTTAAAACACCTAACCTTGCAGCTTAAAACAAATCATACAAATAAAAACATTAACCTACGTCTAACTGCATTTCTCCCTTGCTAGAAATGCATTTGTTAAAAAATTTCAAAGGCAAACAGTTATTCTTCAACTTTCCTCAAACATAATCCTCCTCTCTGAAATGTTTACTGCAATGTTTAATATGTGGAAAATGTTGGACTCCCAAACTCTCTAGCCACGATTTACTTCTAGAAATTAATATATTTGTTAAAAAGCCAATAGCACATTTTAGTTAGCCACTTTTCAAGCGTAAACACAAGAAAAATAATGGCGGTTTTTCAGAAAATAGCTTGACAGCTTCTTAAAATAACATATGACAATTGCAGCGTTGCCAAGTCTACTTATCACATTACAGGTTTCTACCCTCCTTTTAAGAAAAAATAGTGACAACATTGAATTTTGTTTTGCTAGCGCCATCTGGCCACCCTCCCTATAGCTTAAGAGAAATAGTGCGATTAATATGTGTATAGTTATAAGTGAAACAGAAGATACATAATAATTTATCTGAACGACCGAACCTTTTTGTCTATTAAGTTACCCGTCTCGTTGGTTGTCTCTGATTATAGTAACTTTTTACTTCAGGGAAACTCAATATATTTTCACTTTTCAATAAAAGCATAAAAATAAAATAGCCAGCCATCGCTCAAAAGAGTCAAGGTAGAAGCATTCTTGATCTTTTCAACTGCTTTTTTTATTATATATTATAATCTTTATCCAATAACTGAGCCGAAAGATGACGCCGAGTCGAAGGTTTAAACGAAGGCCTTAATAATTTTAAAAAATTCGAAAAATATTCGTTTTCCACAAATCTAAAAGGAGTTGCCGAGCTATATAGAGCCCTTGCTAATGCTTGATTCAAAGTTTCTTGGGAGTTGACCGAATTGAAAAAAATGAGGTTTAGCCTGAAATTGCTAATATGAAATCTGAAATCATAATAATCTTTAATCACATCTAAAACTCTTACCTCATGTGGCTATTCCTTTACTAAAAAAATATTGATAAAATCAAAAACAGAATCTGCTTTTTGTATCTTAAAAATCTCCTTAACTTTCTCTGGGCACTTAGTGCATTTCTTTAGATGTTTTGCCATTCTTAGAGCATGATCTACATATTTTGTTTGACAAAAATTACATTCTCCATATTATATTTTTTTACGTTTCCTCTTCCACTTTTGTATTTTTCAAAATAGTTCCTATTGAACTTTCATTTTAATTTTCAGCTTTCTTTTCAAATGTTTTTTTTTTCAGACACAACCTTAACAAAATTTGTTTTCACGTTTCAATTTTTTAGTTTAGAATATTCCTCTTTTATTTTGATTTTCAAAGTTACAACCACAACAAAGTTTGTTTTCAGTTTTTTTAGGTTAGAATAATATGGCCGTGAAACTGGTAGGGATATATTGGTCAAATGACCGGTCAGTTATGCTCACTTTCTCGGTCAAATTGGTCACTTTTGAAAGTGACCGCCAACACTGACTCTTACGAAAAAAAAATATATTGCAATAATTAATTTCTGTTGTTTTGCAGCGAGACGAATCTGAAATGCAGACAGTGCTTATTAGAAACGGCCGAGATGGGCCAAGACGACGCTCTACTGGGCGAATTCGACGGCGAAATATTATGCGAGATGCCAAATAATTTGTTGAACAAATTCGAAGGCGTTTTGATATGGAAAGGTAAATCGTATTCATTGGACAACGACAAGATTATGTTGAGAGGTTGCGTCTTAAGGAACACTCAATGGTGCTACGGAGTCGTCATTTTTGCCGGCAAGGACACGAAGCTTATGCAAAATAGCGGCAAGAGTAAATTCAAACGCACTAGCATCGACAGGCTTCTTAATTTTTTAATTATAGGAGTAAGTAGGTTTTTTTTGTCAGGTACCCTTTTAATCCATACATGTCCCATCCATTTTTTTTATTTGAGACATATTTTTTACTAGGGCTTCACACGAGACGAGATAGGGCGAGACTTTCAAAAATCTCGCCTCGGTCTCGTCAATTCTGAAAAAAAAACTCGTCTCGCTAAATATTATCATACAAAAACTAAATTCTACGATTGTTCGAAACAATTTAATTAAGTAGTTGAGTTTCAAAACGGTATCGTTTCATGAATTTCTTTCTTATTTTTCTAAGAAAAATGTTATGAAAAAAAATATTTTACGAGCCTAAAAACGGAACTCTCGGGGTGCACCATACGTGGTCTCGGTCTCGCTTAAAAGTGTCTCGTATCGTCTCGCTTTTCCGAGACGAGAAAAATCTCGCTCTCGTGTGAAGCCCTAATTTTTTACTATATCTTGCTCTTTACACAGTTCATTTTATTCATCGTAATTTACTGGTTGTAATATTTTCTGCATAATCCTTCTTTCTTTATGACTGTTCATGCTTCTGCACCAAACTGTTCTATTGTTTGTTTTTGATTTTTTTTGTCAGTATATTACTTTTTAATGCAGTGTTTTCGGAGAATGCCTCATAATTTACTACTATATTTCTCGTTTACTAGTTTCAATTCTTATTCTTGAATGCTTCATGGTCATTACGATTGGTCTTCTAAGTATAATGTCTGTCTCTTGCTCTCTAACTTCTTCCATTAACTTTTCTCAGAGCTCTGAAACAAACTATAATAATAATAAAATTTATTTGTGCTTGTAAAATTACAGTATAACCTCATAAAGGTAGAACGTGTCGCACAATTAAACAAAAATGTTAAGTTGAAATAAATTCAATGAATATTAATAATATTAATTAATTAATCGATGCATAAAAATAAAAAAAAACACTTTTAACAAAGAACCAGACACTTAGAAAAACATAAAAAACCATTAACAATGCATTACAATAGGAATTCCTACATGTCAATATATAAAGGATGTCAAAATATGTTAAAATGAGGCGTTTGCGCCTAAAAAGTCAGGAAATTCTTAATTTTTTTCATAAAAGTCATTTCAGGGAGTCCCAGCATCTCCACCGGAATTTGATTCCAAATTTTAATTAGACTATTATGAACGTTTTTCTGTAAATATGTGTATTTCGTTCTGTCTAATAATAGAGTATGCTTTTTCCTAGTTTGATAGTTATGAGTTTTATTGCTGTCATCAAAAAGTGACCTATTCTTATATACAAACTTGATTGATTCAAAAATATACAAGTTTGTTACTGTTAATAACTTGTTGGTTACATATAGTGGTCTGCAACTTTCCCTTGGCTTGAGCCCGAAGATGGATCTTAGATATCTCTTCTGCATTATCTGCACTCTCCCCCCAAAAATAATACCGTATCTAATTTTGGAGAGTACGTGTGCCTGGTACACAGTGAGTGCTGCCTCGACACCGACTTCACTTTTGAACAGACTCACTGCATACAAATACCTTGACAGTCCACTTGTCAGCTTCTCTATATGACTTTTCCAATCCAATCTTTGATCTATGGTTACTCCCAGAAAAGTTATATTGGTGGTGGTGGTTGTAACAAGTCTGTGTTAGAGATGTTGAAGTATCAGATTGTCTACCAGAGAATTTTATTATTTGTGTCTTTTCAACATTCATAATTAGATTATTCGTGGCACTGCTGCAATTCAACAAGAGACTCTCCAAGATGGCTCTTGATATTTTTTTTCTCTTTTTCTGTTATTATGAGCGTTGTGTCATCAGCGTACTTCATCATTTGATCCTTTATTATTTCTGGTAGCTCATTTGTATAAAGGATATACAAAAGAGGACCCAGTGTGGAACGCCCCTTTCGACCATCATGGCATCTGAAACAACTTTGGCTCCTTTTTCATTCTTCTCAATTATCCTTTGAAACCTGCTGCTCAAATATGATTTTATTAGCTGTTGTGCAACTCCTCTAATTCCATATTTCTTCAGTTTTTCAATTAGCACTTTATGGTCAACACTATCAAAGGCCTTGAATAAGTTCAGGGCTACCACTGCAGTTTAAGTCAGTTTAAAATGGTGTGAGAATGTCTAACGAGAAAAAAAAACCAGAGGTTCCTAGAACACTGTAATGGAAATGAAAAAGGTAATAAACAAACTGGGACAGACATACCTCACTAGGACCGGAACCCTTTTGTGGAATCGATAGAAAATTAATTTATAATAGACTGATATTGAATATTGGACTTTGAACCACATCATCTTATGCTTACAGACCCTAATTAATTTTTACATCCCATCATGTTCGAAATCATGAAATTTCATATCCTATTTTAAACAATCCATGGCAGGACGCCAATTTGTATTCATGATGACGTCACTTGCTAAGGGGTGTCCTTCGTCGTCTGTTGATGTTCCACTTCCACTTGACATCCAATGTTGCCAAATCACATATTAAAAACAAGTTAACCGGAAATTTGTCTTCATGTCTTTGACTTTATCGGTGATTTAGATTGTTCGAATAATCAGTAAAAAAAAATGAAAAAAATATTAACTCGCCCAATATTCATGTATATTATTTAAAAATAAATTAAAATAAAAATTCTACTCGGCTATTCGAAAGAAGTAGAGCCCAAAAAATCTCGGCATTGGACACATTTACAAGGTATGAAACAAACAAAAGTACAATTTGGAAATTATAACCAAAGATGGCTTGGTCTAAATAAAAACAGACTATGCATATTGACAGGAATTAATGAAGCACCTCAGTTTGTGAAATGGAATATAAAACCTCTACTCACAAACTGATGTGCTTCAAACAATTCCAGATTATGTCATCCAGGTGCTTATGAGTTATCAGTTCTGACGCTGCTTCTGAACTTTTCACATTATTCAACTTAAAGCACAACATTATTTCAACGAGCTTTTTTACTCGAAATTCTCTACTCACAAACTGATGTGCTTCAAACAATTCCAGATTATGTCATCTAGGTGCTTATGAGTTATCAGTTCTGACGCTGCTTCTGAACTTTTCACATTATTCAACTTAAAGCACAACATTATTTCAACGAGCTTTTTTACTCGAAATTCTTCCCATAAAATCTCCCCTTTTTAAAGCTTTTAGCAGACTACAAAAGTCTATTTAATTCCCCCAAAATTACTAACATTTTACTACAGAGCTTCCCATTCATCTGTGCCATTCCAGCCTTGTAGAGGATCTTAATCTGGACACACTATCCCTGCTATGTTGATGTGATTTATTGATATTGTGAGGTTTTTGAAATTTGGAGCTGATATGGTATAGATTTTGTTCGACAACTCATTAAAAACAGCGTTTAAATTTATAAACAAGCTTATACTCCTTGAAAGACGTTCATGTATCTCTATTTATTATTTATTTTTTTTTTGTTGCAGATAGTATTTTTTTTATTGTCCATGTGCCTTTTTTGTATGGTGGCGTGCGGTATATGGGAATCGCTGGTCGGTCAATATTTCCAAACATACCTACCGTGGGACACGTTGGTACCTTTGGAACCCCTAGGCGGCGCCACCATCATAGCTTTGTTGGTATTTTTTTCATACGCCATCGTCTTGAATACGGTGGTGCCGATTTCATTGTACGTTTCAGTCGAAGTAATCAGATTCGTACAGAGTTTTTTGATAAATTGGGACGATCAAATGTACTACGACAAGACGGGTACCAATGCCAAAGCTAGAACTACCACACTTAATGAAGAATTAGGTAAATATATTTGTTCCACTTATTATTTATTCGAGCGTTCGGTAACGACGTACAAATTAAATTTGACGTTTGGCATCTTTGACATTAAAGTAGGCGTGGTTAGATTAAAACATTGAAATAGATGGTAATAGTGCGCTTAAAGGGTCATTTATTTATACCCTCTTGAGACTTTTTACCTATCTATTATTGATTTATCATACCTTAGAAATGGAATATGTTATGGTAGCAATAATACCTGCTATCACACATAGGGCATTATAAGCGGGCATTATGATAATGCCCGGAAATTTTATTGCTTATCCAATTTTATTTCTCTCATAATAAAGAATAAATCCATTTTATACAAAAAATAATGTTTCTTTAAATACTAAAAATTAAACTTTATTTCCAAAATAAAAATTACAATTTTGAAATGTCCCGGAAAATGTAGCTGATCCCACTATAGAATGGTCGGTGTTTTTTTTGATAGTAGAGGTTGTATAGTTTGTAAATTGTCCATTAAAGAATTTTCAATAATCGATACGGAATTAACTGAATTGGCAATCATTTTGGCTACTTTATTTTTGGATGAAATACTTTCTTCTATATATCCTTCAGCTACTGAAGAGCTTTTCCATTTCCCATGTTGTTTTAGCATTTCAAACGAAGCACCTGCCTCAACAAGTAAAGTTGACGATGTGCGACGCAAACAGTGGCCGGTATAAGCTTCTGCATTATCCAGTTTTAAAAATTTTGCGATCAATATTGGGACGCTTCCTATGGTATTTTTTCCAACAGGTTGTACTGTACAGCGACTCTTTCTATAGGTAAGAAAGAATCTTCGCTCCTTTATTCCAGCTGGTCTTAATGCTGCGTACTTTTTTATTAAATTTAAAGCGCCTAAATCTTCTTCAATGATAGTAAAACTTTTTGAAGTTTTAGTTTCTGGTACCTTTATAACCAAGACCGTTCCTCTATCTTCAATATCATCAATGGTCATTTTGACCAACTCATCTCGTCTTAAACCTCCAAAAACACCCATTACCAATATGACTTTGTGTATCAAGTAGATATCAGGAGCCTTCTTAATAAATTTTATTATTTGTTCTCTTTCCAAAACTTTAGACTTCTTCGGGACTTATCCTTTCGACTTAACTCTTAAAAAAGATATGAGACGATCGTATTGCGAGATGTCTATTTTTATAGACCATTAACGTAGACCTTAGGGTAGAATACTTGGTCCAGAGAGAGTTAGGACTGTATTTTTCCGACTGAAAATATTAAAATTTGTTAAAGATATGTACCTATTAAAATAAAATCAATAACTTACCATTCCTGAAAATATGCCATTAGAACTGTTTCCTTTATTTGAACAATTGCGTTGGCATCTTTCCAAATAGCAAATTTGCCATACTCCCGATCATACTGTTGCCTTGATTTAACTGGCAAAAGATTTTAGGTCGCTTTTATGGCTTTTTTTCTTATATTTTGTGGAATTTCGTCAATTTTAAGCAAATATTTAAACAAAAAATGCCAACTGATAACTGACAGAAACATCAAAGTCAAACTTAAATAATCACTGCAAGTCATTTGATAAATTTCTGTAGAATTATTTTTGTTTATAAAAATCAATTTTTAGGTAAAACATAAAGCATTGTATGCACCACGGGCATTGTTAGACTCTAATACCCATCAGGCGGAAACCTACTATTTCCACCTTCCGGGCATTGTCGTCCTTACAATGCCCTTGATACATAAATAGCTATAATGTGGTGTAACCACAAAAATGTATACATTCACTTCTTGAACAAAATTTAATCCAAAGATAATTTTATTGGGAACGCGATTTTAAGGTTGTAACCTTAAAGGAGTTTGTTACCCCTTCCGCTAACAAATGAGTTTCCATACTTGCTGAGAGTAGGAGAGTGGACCATAGACATATAATTTAAATAGACCCAGAGATTCGAAGTAACATCTTTGCCGATATGATCGTAAAATTATCTTTCTTACACTTATTATGCGCGAGTGAGGCATGTATGATTGTAAACAAATGCGGTTTTATAAAGGGAATGTTGTGTCTATCTTTTATTCTTAGTCTGAGGAGTGGACATAATGAAGCCACAGAGAAAGTCTCAAAAGGGTATTAATAAATAAGCCTTTATGTCGCACTATAATTCATCTCTGGAATATGTTTTTTTTTTGTTTGTTTTAGGCCAAATAGAATACATTTTTTCCGATAAAACTGGTACGCTTACGCAAAACATAATGACGTTCAATAAATGTTCGATAGCTGCTCGATCTTACGGCGACGTTATCGATCAACGAACGGGTGACGTTATCGAAATCACCGACGATACGGAACCGTTGGATTTTTCCTTTAATCCCAACTACGAATCGGAATTCCGTTTTTACGATAAGCATCTCTTGGAAGCCGTCAAAAGGAACGATGCGCACGTGTTTAGTTTCTTTAGATTGTTGGCGTTGTGTCATACCGTCATGTCGGAGCACAACGACGGAAAACTGGAGTACCAGGTAAGAAAAATACTTATCTATAAGTAATCTTTATTTATAGTATAACTAAAATAAGTTGCTACAAAGGGTACCGCCTACCGGCAAATTTTCCTTTGTCGGAACATTTTCCGAACTAATGTAGTATCTTTCATAAATTCTAAAATATCTGCCTTCTTTGAACTAGAAATTGGAATTTTATTTAATATCCGCAAATGATAGGAAGCATTGTCCATAACGACTACTGAATTTGGAGGAATGTTAGGAAGAAGCTGCTCTTGAAACCAGTTTTCGAATAAATCTGCAGTCATATCCTCATGTTAGTCGGCTGAACATCGCTTAATATTTTTCGCAGACCGTAGTAACGCATTTGGTACAAAACCGTTTTCACTTCCGTCGTGAAGAATTATTATACGCTTTCCTCTCAAACATGGCGCATTTAAAATACACTTTTGAGACTGATCTACCCAGCCATACCGAACAGTATCATGTGTGTCAAACCAAGTCTCATCTAGGTATTATAATATATGCCTTTTTAATTCACGATACTTTCCTGTTTTATCTAAATACTCTTCACGTACAACAATACGCCGCTATTCCATTATAACCATTCGTTTATCTAATTTCTTATAATTAAAAGCGCATTCTAATAGTATACCTCGTAAATTTTCTAAGCTTTTATAATTATAATCAGGATAATCTCGTAATTTTCCTTTATACGACTTCTAAAGTCAGTACAAAATTTATAAACCGTTCGCTTTATAACATCTTTTGTAGCATCGTCAACATTTGCAAATTTTGTTTTTTTGTTTTTCCACACTTGCGAATGATCTATAAGGTAACCGCGCTTAATAACCCGAGAAATAGTGTAAATAGAAATTTTAGTTAACGTATTAATTCGCTTTATTATAACCGCTTCTGATTTTTTATTATCTTCATTTTTCAAACACTGATACATATTTAAAATAACCCTCTGACACTGAATGTGTAAATCTTTATTGCAACATTCGCTACTAACCTCACCTGTTGGCGATATCATATCTTCTGAATTTTAACTTTGATCTGGATTTCCATTTTCTGATTTAAAAGGTCTCCAAAACGCTACCATAATATATGTAACTAATTTAAGGTTATCAATTAATATGGGCAAAAATTACAATACTTAACCAATTATTAAAAATGAATTACCGAAACAAAGATATATCTAAAGTTAATATTTAACTGCCCCAAATAAAAATCTGGACTCTTCGCTTCCCCACTAGACACCGACTTTATGAGTTATATAAAAACTGCCGCAAAAAACCACCCCCAGATCCCTGCACGCAGCAGAATACAGCGGACCATTAAAAACCGTCAACAAGTCGCGTGCGTACCCCACTTGTTTTCGCGCTGTACAACTACCAGTCTAGAGAGAGCTGGGTTCTGACGATACAGAGTGGATGTTTAACGGGACAAATATGCTAATTCTATAGCGAAACGGCCGTCATTACATTTAAAGTATTTTACGAATAAATAATGAAAGTTAATTCGCCTTTGTGGCACGGTTTATTATCAATATTAAGGGCTTACATAGGTTCGATATTTTTTTTGGGTCATACACTAAAAATTTGAGGGACCCTGCAAACTCAAAAATCAAATCGGTAAATAACGGACATCCCAGTTATGGAAGCCAGAAATTTAGACCATCTGGGAGAGGGCAGATATAAGAGCTTTCAAGAAAGAACAGTGTAGTTTTGCGAGTTAGAGCAGACAGAAGAGCTCTGGAAGTAAGAAAACCATAACCATGAAAGAAGTATGGTACATTTTCTATACCTGCCACATCAAATAAATATAGGTAAATAGCTAACAAAAGTTGGTGAAACATAAAGTAGAGCAAGAAACCGGAAAAATTTTGACATTAAAAGATCTATCCTATCTTATATTGGACAAAGGTCTGGAAATAAGTCAGAAAGTCTAGAGGAATGTGTTTATGTTTTGAAAACACAATATAACGCCGAAATAAGCATTCTTAAAGATGAAGAACATATTTTAGGGGAATGCTTATATTCAAACATCTAACATGACAACACGTTCAAAGCCTACCCAGAATCTTTAAGTATTGATGGCACCTATAAATAACCAATAATTTTCTACAAAAATAATTGATTGCCGCAGCTTTCTATAAGCTGGCTGATGAACAACAAGATTGATTGCAAAAATTACAAAACCCCATGTTATTTAAATGGGAAATAAATCGCCTTTGTGGCACGGTTTATTATCAACATTAAGGGCTTATATAGGTTCGATATTTTTTTTTGGGTAATACACACTAAAAATTTTAGGGGCGCTGTAAACTCAAAAATCAAATCGGTAAATAACGGACCCCCTAATACAGGGGTTCCCAAACTTTTTTGTACCACGCCCCCCTTTTGTTGAAATGAAAGCTTCTCGCGCCCCCCTTAACAATAAATTGTATGGGCCTAGGAACAAAACATTTATTCATACTGCCATAAAGTATAACAATATCAGTTTTCATAAAATACAAAAATTATTAATAAGAGAAAAATAGATAAGGTTGGTTAGTGAGATGGATGGGCTTGCATTTTTCTTACTAGTATGCCTAGTAGTGTGTTAGTGCACAACGCAAGTCACTAGCAACATCAAGTTTATTCCAATACTTTATTTTAATTGCCACAAGTGTTGAAAATGCTTTTTCGCACAAATAGATGCTTGAAAAAGGCAAATATAAACGAAGAGCTTCCCGTGATACACTAGGATACACTTTGAAATATTTTAACCAAAATGAAGGTTTGTCCATTATATCAAAGTTGTATTTGACAGAGGAATCTTGTACTATTTCCAAAGCATCTTCTTGAAGTGATTCAGGCAGGGAGTCATGTTGACATGGAATGGGTCAGTTGACATTTTGTAAATACTATCGTCACAAGTGTTTGGGAAGTATTTCTGGAACTCTTCAATTAGGCTCTCCAAATGGTTTGATATCTGGATTTTCAAACTTGATCCTTGAACTGCACGGCTTTGCTGATATTTTACGCCTCCAAAGTTTCAATTTCTCAATATACTTCTTGATCGCATCACGATGAGTAACTATATTTGAGTCTCCACCCTGCAGACTACTTAAATTTAATTTAATGTTAAACTTGTCTCGCGCCCCCCCCTGATACGTCCTCACGCCCCCCAGTTTGGGAACCACTGCCCTAATAGATACAGCAGCAGATAAAGCAGTTGTTCTTTAATTGGCCGTGGGATGCGTGAGGAAGCAATTAAGGCGTGAACCAAGTTTCCATAACTCTGCCCAAGAAAAGCATAGAACGAAACTAAAACTTTGTATTTTGTAGGCACAGTCTCCTGACGAAGCCGCCTTGGTATCGGCTGCTAGAAATTTCGGTTTCGTGTTCAAAGAACGATCTCCAAACAGTATTACCATCGAAGTGATGGGATCGAAGGAAGTTTACGAGTTGCTATGCATTTTAGATTTCAATAACGTGAGAAAACGAATGTCAGTCATATTGAGAAGGGACGGCAAACTTAAATTGTACTGTAAAGGCGCCGACAGCGTCATCTATGAAAGACTTAAAAACGGCCAAGACGACATTAAACAAAAAACCCAAGAACATCTCAACGTAAGTTTAAAAAAAGAAAATCCGATTTAAAATTCTTCATTCCGATAATTTAATTACAGAAATTCGCCGGTGAGGGTCTTCGGACTCTGGTGCTAGCATCGTGCGATTTGGACGAAATATTTTTCAACAATTGGAAACAAAGACATCAAGAAGCCGCCGTTTCTTTGGAAGACAGAGACGAAAAATTGGATGCTCTCTACGAGGAAATCGAAAAGGATTTGGAATTGATCGGGGTGACGGCCATCGAAGATAAATTACAAGACGGCGTTCCCCAAACGATAGCCAATCTCATTTTGGCCGGAATTAAAATTTGGGTACTTACCGGCGATAAACAGGGTGAGTTTTTTCAACGATACTAAAATTTGATTGATTTATTGATATTTTTTAATGTTTTTAGAGACTGCAATTAACATCGGCTACTCGTGCCAGCTCCTTACTGACGAACTGGTGGATTTGTTCATCGTGGACGCGTCCAGCTTCGAAGAAGTCCAACAACAGTTGCATAAGTTTAGAGAAAACGTTAAAATCGTTCAGACGTTTCAACCGCGTAGTCCTAACGTCGTACAAACAACCAACGGACTGTTAAATTCGTCTGATAGTCCCGTAGAAGAAAACAGGACGACCGGCCAATCGACGAATAGTCCGCCAGCGGTTAGCGTCGTCACATTCAGGTGGGACCATGACGTTTCTCCTTCGCAATTCTCTGAAAATACGAGAGCAAGGTAGATGACGGGATCGGCAGGTTTTTTGTTTACTTATCGTCTACTTTCTCTTCATTTTTATTTGTTTCTTTAATTGCGGGACGATTTTTGCCGTGAAAATAATTTAAAAAGCATTTTGTAAAAATCTCATAGAGAAGATTCAGAAGATTTTCGTATGGATCGTTTCAAGACCCAAATTTTAGTATTGATATCAAATTAGTCCGAAAACGAAAAGTTTTAGCGGTTTCTATTGATTGGTCTGTTGCAAAGTGGTTCTGTTAGAACTAGCACAGAGTAACGTTCAAATATTGGTCTAAAACCCCACTAAAATTAAACAGGAACGGATTAATAGTAAGGAACACTTAGTTGAGTTCTCGAAGAATTTTTGAAACTAAACAAAAATGAAAGTTTTCAATAGTTTGTTTTTATATTTGATCATCTAAAAGTAATTGTTATCAGCACCGAGTTAAGTAACTATTAATGGCTCAGATTGAAACAGAATACAATGGACTAGTTTAGTAGGATCATATTAATCAAAATGATAGCAATATATATTTAGGATAAGATACCTACTTACTTATATTGGTATTCATTTTGCAAGTAATTTTTCTCATTTCGTAAAATTTAGCAATAAATAATTAGTAAGTTTTAAACGTAGCGCCAACTAATAACCAATAATGAAGTGTGTTTAAAAGTCAAAGTTGTCACATTTTAGCTACGTTCGTTTCAAGTATTCTCAAAGAACTAGCGGCACAAAACACCGTGTTCTGTGACTAACTGATTGTACCAGTTGACAAGATATATGACAGGAGAGAAAATCGTGTTTATCTGTAATAAACAAACAAGACCCCTATTCTTGACGGTGATAGAATAGAACAGTCAATAGAAAGTGGGCGTGGTTCTATTGAAAATGCCAAAACCGTATTCTTGAAATTCGTTCTCTCACTGTACCGATAGAAGGGTTGCTCCCCGAGAGAACAATTACTTCTATTGGTTATTTTTGAAGGAACCGCTATAACACCAAGAGAAGGTGTTAGGGATTTTTATTTTCGAACCAAAAATAGTATAGAAGTAATTTCTTTCATAAACCAAACACAACCAAACAACAAATTAAACTAACGAAAATGACAGAATATTTTGTTTAATGTTTTACTCCTTATTTGATAAAGTGTCAATCAGAGAACAAAAATATCGATATGTTTCTCTCTTTTTAATGACAACAAATAAGAGAGAGAGAGATAAGTTTCTCGGTTAATATTAAAGCATATCGACAACATCGCAAATTTTCTACCAATCTTATTGAAACACGTCACTTACCACTTGTGACGTATGTAACCATTAAATTTAAATTTCAAAAGCCGATTATGGCTAGAGGATTAATTTTATAAAAATTTTATTTGTACAGTTGAACCACTAAAAACCTATTTTATAAGATGCAAATATAAAAAAAATCACTAAACTAGTCCATTACCCATAAGAAAAACTTTTTGAGAGTGCTCAAGTAAACGTTTTAGTGTTTTTTGGTGTTTGGTTTGTCTTAGGTCTTAGATCAAATCAAAAACGATCAGGAATAGAAAAGAATGTTTGGAACGAACCAGAAAGTTCTAAGCTACGAGTAGTACAGCATACAAAGAGAGTTTTCAGTAAGCATAAGCAGCATCAGATGAGAAAATGATTTGTAGCAACAATCGGCTTTCCTTTCTTATAGTAGTCATTGTAAATAACAACTGGACGCAGCTATCAACCCTCATTATGATAAAACTGTGATAATTGCGCTTTAAAGTTTTTCTTTAATGAAAAAATCAGCAGACGGATTAGCTAAGATTTTTTCAATTTCATTTATAATTTAGGCTAGTACAGTTTTACTTTTATTGATAGATTATTTTACTACCTACAAAATCGATGAAAATCAATTTGTTTCTTGGGCTGAGAGTTTTTGCTTTTTTGCTGAAATAAAACGCCAAACACAAAACTTACTTCATAACTTTCATGTTCAGGGTAAAGTCACTGCTGTCCCTTTAGACCGGGGCAAGGAAAGTTAAGAGTGAAGCTTTCAAGGTAAATATTTCGGGACAATATCGATTTAAGCATCTTATGTCACAATACTAGCAAAAACCTACCAACCCACTTGGCTGCATTCTGCGATACAAGCTTTGGGGCAAACTCATATTGTGGATTAGTTTGTTGTATATTTTCAACGCCTTAGCATTTGCTGAGGATTGCTAGGTTTTTGAAAAACAAGGAATATACGTTTGTTAAGCATAAAATCAGTATAATTCCAAATTCCAGATATTATGTGGGTTGGTAGCTTCTTGCATAACACCGTCCAACTGACATTCTACATAGATAATAATTTTTCGCAATAAAATGAGTTACTGTCAACTGAGATGAAGTTTGTGCCATCTACTGATCAGAAACTAGATTTATTGCAAAATTGAGTTTTGCTCACGAAAAGAAATGATTTATCTGAAGATAGAAATGCAGAATTTTTTTTTAAATTATCAAACGGCAACGTTCCGGTTAATTTTCAAACGTTTGGATAATGTGGCGCTAAATTTTATATTCCTACTAACAATGGTATCTATTTAGTTAGAATATAGAATAGTTTAGATAGATCGAAGGCCTGTACTTTTTTGCGTTGTTCGTTTTTAAAAAGTTGGTAAACCATAAGAGATTTTAACAGGTAGAATTTAAATAAAAAGTAACATTTATGTATATTAAGCTGCGGCAGACATTTTAGGGGGGAGGATCCGGACCAATACCATAATTTATTGCTAATTTATTACCCAAAAACCGATTTTATTGCTATCGAAAGAAGCTTGACGCGAGAATTTATTGCTAATTAATTGCTAAAAGGTAACACGATTCCCGGATACCGAAACCCAACCCCAAGACTCGAACTCGGCCACCCCTCGGCGGTGTTAAACTGCGACAGCCAGGAAACGCCAACTAATGAAAAAGCTGGCTCATCCAGTATAATTAATTTATAAGGAGAATGGTCCCGGCAAAGTGTGGAGCCATACGTATATATTTCGCTCTGTGATTTTTACTCAAAATCGTACCTATTAAATCAAAATTAATTGTGAAAACTATCTATGTTACTGTGTGACTACAAGAACTTCCTAACCTAACCTAACTATTTTTGTCGCCGAGTTGGCGTTCCCTATCAAATAAAGGGTTTTAAAAAGTCTAGAATTTCTTACCTTTCTTAACGAGAAAACCGGAAAGTTTTGGTTTTTTACCTTATTTTTGATAAAAAATTAGTTTCATCACCTTCAGTCATTAATGTATGAATTGAATTTCAAGTATCTCCCTTGCAGGGTGAAGCAGTTATAGATTCATTATTTTCAGAAAATTTCAAACTGTAATGTGCTGTTCTTTGTTAAATGCCTTTTTTGAACCCTATCAATTAATGAGTTTGAGAAAGCCTGGAGTTTCTTACCTTTTTAAGCAAGAAAATCAAAGTTTTATTTCATTTAGCTAGTTGAAGGAAAGTTATATGTTTTCTAGATTCTTAATCGCATTTTAAAAGTTTTGACGTTTTGGTACAATCGGATAACTTTTCGGAGGGTCCTACGAAAGTTGTCTGAAAAGTTTCCTACCCAACAGAGAAACCGAGAAATCAAAAATGTCGATTTGCAAGAAAAATAGTTTCAAAATCAAGCGGATGAAACTTTATATGCATATTGGAATCACTTCATAACCATAAGATTACTAACTTTTTGAAAACGCATCAACGGCGCACTACTTAGATACGTGTTTGTGTTCACATTATATCTACCTGCTCTCTAATACGATCGGCTTATTTTATAAATAACGAATTTCCGATGTTTACGATTATCTAGCCAGAACTTTTGATGAAAAAGGATTGCTCGATCCAAGCGAAGGTTCTTGCGAGATACTCTATTTTATAATTTTAACATTTTTCCGAATGTTTTCAATATCTACATTCGCACTCAGAACAATCTCTACTCCTAAAAGTACTTTTTTCATTAACATAGACATTTTTAACACATTTAAACATTAAGGCATCCAGCAACGTTGCAATAGTTTGACAGTTGACTTTTGACGTATCGTTGTGTCTTTTGTTATTATGTAACGTTGCCGGTAGCTCAATTCTTGTCAGTATTAACGAGGTTTTTCACTAAAGTTTGATTTATTAAATGAAATGATTTATTTTGCAGTACTGAGTTAGCATATCACGGTGGTATCGAGGATTCGCCCGTGCATGAAGAAACGACAGGCGGTTTTGCGATCGTCATAAACGGGCATTCGCTGGTGCATTGCTTACATCCCCAGATGGAGCGACTGTTCTTAGAAGTAGTGATGCAGTGCAAATCGGTGATATGTTGTAGGGTGACACCTTTGCAAAAGGCTTTGGTAGTGGAATTAGTTAAGAAAAATAAGCAAGCCGTGACATTAGCTATAGGAGACGGTGCCAATGACGTATCGATGATCAAAGGTATGGATATAAAAACGTTTTTTTTTTTAGATTGTATTGATTTTTTTTTCAGCTGCACATATCGGAGTCGGTATTTCTGGACAAGAAGGCATGCAGGCCGTCCTAGCTTCGGATTATTCCATAGCGCAATTTAGATTTTTAGAAAGGCTATTGTTGGTGCACGGTAGGTGGTCTTATTACAGAATGTGCAGCTTCTTGAGGTACTTTTTCAACAAAAACTTCGCCTTTACTCTCTGTCATTTTTGGTACGCGTTCTTTTGCGGATTTAGCGCCCAGGTAAGGAAATTATTGTAAATTTTAATCCGTAACTTTCAAATTTGATTTATATTTCTAGACCGTATTCGACCCAATGTATATATCCATCTACAATCTCTTCTACACGTCGTTGCCGGTTCTCGGCGTCGGTATATTCGACCAAGACGTCAACGACAAGAATAGCGTCCTCTATCCGCAACTGTACAAACCCGGCCATTATAATCTGTTCTTTAACAAGAAGGAATTTTTTAGGAGCGCCCTTCAAGGGTGTCTCGTTTCGATGGTGCTTTTCTTCGTTTCTTTTGGTAAGTCCAAAAAAAAATCTGTGTATGAAGAATTACTAAATTTAAAACTATAAACAAGAAAAGGCAAACGGAGTTGTCTATCTAAGGATAGAGCTGGTTAAGCTGATAGTATAACATTGATTTAGGCTTCAAAGTACAGTCGGCTTTAGAATAGCATATTACACATGTTACACAAACGCCCTTCTTCAACAACATAGGAGTGGCAATTTTTAAAACGTCTACATTAAATGGTTTTTGGGGATTAAGTTTATTTACAAGGGTTGGTCATGTCCCGAATAAATAGGTTTTTTTGCACTGAAATATGTAATCTACAAATTCACACAAAATAATAATATCTACACATTTTCACACCACAGAGGTAGAATCCTAGGCGTATTTTTTTACGTGTGCTTTCTTGTATAACTAAAGCGAATCCAAAAACATTTTTAAGGATAATAAATTATATTTATCAAAAGAAAACAAATCTATTGTTTATAAAAAATAATTTATTTTACACAAAGAACAATAAATCAACAATGAAACAACAATAAATCAACAATGAAACAACAATACAACAACCTAAATATTTGATTATATCTATGTTTATTAGATATTTGTTACATTTTTCACACTGTCGTTGACGGCTCATTTTTAAAATGTATTGCTACATTTTGATTTTTACCACCCTATTTATTTACTAAATAAAATATAAAGTAAATAAATGTAGGGTCATTTTGATCCGAACGTAACGGAAAAACGTTAACAAAAATTATTTTAGAATATTAAATTCAACATAAAAACAATTAAAATTAGTAACATCAAGATTGATTAGAAACTGCATGTTGGAGATTCAAAAATATATATTTTTATATTTTATCTTTCATTTCATGGAATGTTATTTATTATTTCTTACAACCTACCTAAAAGAAGGAAATAAAAAAAATGTTTTGAAAAGGGATTTTAATCCCAAACAAACATTTATTATCGAGGGTTCCAAACTAAGTGAAGTAAAAAAGGAATGAGTAGAGAGGTTGCAATAAAAAACAAATAAAACCGTACTGTATAATACACAGGCAATTTGTCAATCAAATACCTTATGCTGCAAACATTAAAGATGGGGGCGTGAACAACTGTTTGACTGATATTATTATTGCTGTATAAACCGTGATTGGTTATACGCAATAAATAGGCCATCCTTAAAATTAATTCAAGGTAAGCGATTTGAGTTTGAAAATGTATATGTTATTCTGAAGCCGATAGTACATTCAGCCGTAACTTTTTCGATTTAAGATTTATAAAAAAAGTATTTATATACAAAAGGAAAACAAGTTCTTGTTACTTTTAATTTCGAACTGTTCCTATATTTGATGTTTCGTTTTTTTTAGGTACTTACTACGATGCAGTCGGTAGAGACGGTCATGGATTATCAGATTACATGTTATTTTGTAGCGTAACCGCAGCTATTTTAGTGATTGTTAATACTGCACAGGTAATAATGAATTCTATAAATAGAAGAAAGCTATCACTATTAACATAAATAACGCCAACAACAGTTCACACTCTAAGCGATCACTGAATGAACGTAATACATTTTGCGGATTACATCGTAATTAATGTAATTAAAGCATCAACATATATAATTTAATAATAATAATAATAAATATCTTTATTAACATATAAACTACATAACAAAAAAAATAAGCTTTTTACAATATTAGGGCGAGATTCAGTACGGGTGCTATTTCTATAAAATAAACTCATGGACAAAATTAACGCACCACTTTATTAAATAAGCACAAGTTTTCTTTCATGCGACTGATGTAATTGATAGCTTCATATAAACTTGTAAATAAAGCAAAGCAATTGTTTGGAACTGAAATTGGGAAGAAAAGATCCTATTTTGAGTAATTTTGCAATTTTTTATTACTAATGCTACAAATTCGCAAAACATGAACTACACATAAAACACGTAAACACATAAATTAGCGTGTTTCAACTGATTCTAGTACCGTGTATGGCCTCCTCTACTTCTTATTACTGCATTAATTCGCTTTGGCATACTGGAGATCAGATTTTCGATAACATCTTGAGGGATATTCTCCCATTCTGCTATTACTGCATCTACCAGTTGATTATGGTTGACAGGTGACGGCCTATGACTGCGAACTTTCTTTTTAAGAGCGTCCCATAGATGCTCTATGGGATTTAAGTCGGGGCTGTTGGCTGGCCATTCCATTAACTGAATATCAACTGCATTTAAGTAGTCAATCACTTGCCTAGCCACGTGGGGACGGGCATTATCTTGTATGAATACAAAATTAGGCTCCACGAAGGGGGCAAACGGCATCATATTTTCAACTATGACATGTTCGAGATAATAATCCGCATTCATGGATGTCATACGAATAGGCACCAACTCTGTACGACCGTTAAAACAAATTCCTCCCCAAAACATAACAGTGCCTCCACCAAATGGAATTTTTGGAGTAATATTGCATCTTGAAAATCTCTCTCCTGGCCTTCGCCAGACACGCTCGCGCCCGTCCGAAGATTTTAAGTTGACTCTAGTCTTATCTGAGAATAAAACGCTCTTCCAATCATCAACCGTTCAGTTTTGATGATTTCTAGCGAAACTTTGTGTTCCCTGGTTAGCAAAGGTTTGTTCGCTGGTCTTCTATTGCTCAATCCAGCTTCCTTTAGACGTCTTCTCGCAGTTCGAGATGATATCAGGACATTGGAAGCAATTGCCAACTCATTTTTTAACATTGTACCAGTGACTGTCCTGTTTTTAAGAGCAGATCGCCTCAGAAAGCGGTCATCTCTTGCATTCGTAGACCGTTTGCGCCCTTGTCCTGGTCTGCGATTATAAGATCCTGTCTGATTGAAGCGTTGAACCATGCGACTTTTAGTCGAATGATTTCTTCCTAACAAATTCGCAACATAGCGCATAGAATGTCCTACCTCCAGTAAAGTGGATGCCTTTAGTGCGTCCTCAACCGATAAATTTCTGCGACGATTCATTTTTTAACACTTAAATTTTTAAAACTAATACTTCTAACAACATCTTCTAGCAAATGAAATCTTTTGTTAATCAACGATTTTTCTAACAACAATGTGCTCAACTTTTTCTTAGCTGCCAACTGCAAATAAACGAACTATAAATAAAATTTTTGTGTGGAAAGACAGTTTATGTTGGAATTTGATGAAATGTTCAACTATAGAAGGAGTTCAAGCTTGTGAAACTTCAAAAAAAATGAATAGCAAGACTACTATACCTCGTTCAGTATAAAAGTGTCCAATTATTTTCAACTTTAGAGGAACAGAATTTATAATGAACTGATTGATACATACAAGGGTTGTCTGAAAAGTTTCCGACCCAACAGAGATACTAGACATTTTTTCTTCAAATTAATTTTTATTTTTCCAAATAGTCTCCTTGTAAGTCTATACACTTCTCCCAGCGATGCTCCCATCTCTTCAACCCGTCCAAATAGTACTCGGCGTCTTTTTCTGCAAAATAGTTGTTTACGAAGGTGATGGCCTCCTCATTCGACGAAAATCTCTGTCCTCCGAGCGCAACTTTTAGCTTAGGGAACAAAAAAAGTCACTTGGGGCTAGATCTGGTGAGTAAGGAAGGTTGTCAAGTAGTTCAAACCGTAATTCGTGGATTTTCGCCATGGCAACCGCTTAGGTGTGAGACCGCGCATTGTCTTGGTGAAACAAAATGCAAATGTGACCGTTTTTCCGCAATTTCTGCCTTCAGCTTGTCAAGTAATGATGCGTAGTATGCTCCTGTAAGGGTTTTTCCTTTTTGAAGTTAATCGATTAAGATAACTCCATGACTATCCCAGAAAACAGTTTTTTGGAGCCGATTCCCCCTTCACAGTCCATTGTTTTGACTGTGTTTTTGTTTCTGGAGTATAATGGTGTATCCAAGTTTCATCTACAGTAATTAATCGGCGCCACAACTCTGATTTATTGCGCCTAAACTGCGCCAACAGAGAGTTGGAAATGTTCATTTGAACACGTTTTTGGTCCAAAGTGAGCAAACGCGGCACCCAACGTGCGGACAGCTTTCCCATGCTTAAATCTTGATTCAATATGTGACCATCACGTTCTTTGGACATGTTTATAGCCTCTGCTATCTCTCTAATTTTAATTCGACGGTTTTCTAGCACCATTTGGTGAACTTGAGCTATATTATCGTCAGTGGTTGCAGTTTTTGGACGTCCCGAACGTTCATCGTCACCCAAGCTGGTACGGCCACGTTTACATTCAGCAGCCCAAAATTTCACGGTGATAAATGAATGTGCAGAGTCCCCGTACACAGCGTCCAACTCGTCTTTGATTTGCGTAGGCGCATTGCCTTTCAAAAACAAATATTTAATGACAGCTCGATACTCGATTTTTTCCATTTGCATAAAAACACTCACATCGACTCACTCAAATGATTGTCAAACAGCAACTGCGCGTCCAAAATGGCTGAAATTTTAGTGGGTTCCCCAACTTTTGTTTACGAGTGCTGCCATCTTCATGTTGAGGTCGGAATTTTTTCAGACAACCCTCGTACAACCTGTTTATATTTTTTAGATCGCCCTGGATACTATGTACTGGACGGTCTTCAACCACATCATGATATGGGGCTCTCTGGCGTTCTATTTTATAGCCGACAATTTCTACAATTATCTATGTCACGGTCCGTACGTGGGATCGTTAATAAAAGCCATGTCCGAGTTGAATTTTTGGTTTACCACCGTCCTCGTAGTCATCATCTCCATAATGCCGGTATTGGCATGGAGGTTCTATTTCGTTGACGTATTTCCGACGTTATCCGACAGAGTCCGATTGAAACAGCGAATGGCACAGGTAAATGTTGAATCGAAAGTGAAATGCGCGATTCTTATTTAATTTATGTTTAGGTGAGATCCAGACATAGTTCGGACGTATTAAGAACACCGTCAGCGAGACGAGTAAGGAGATCCATTCGATCCGGATACGCTTTCGCTCATCAAGAAGGTTTTGGTCGATTAATCACCTCTGGTAAAATTATGAGAAAATTGCCTAATCCCGAATTCAACATACCAGGTATTATAAATAAGTTTAATATGACTTCTACCGGCTCTGAACACCACCATCACCACCACCATCATCATCATAATAAAAATACTTCTACGGGAGGCGGGGTCTCACAATCGGACGGTAAGTTTTACATTACTAGTATTCTTTCGTACCAATCCAAAAATCCAAACCAATCTAGGATTACTTCAACTCAACCAATCTAGAGGATGAATTGGATTAGTTTAAGTTTTTAATGAAAGAACAGAATTACAAAGTCAGCTGTCACTGCTGTCAGAAATGTCAAATTGCGAGTGTAAACATGCATGGTGTAAACAGCCCCATTTTATTTCACTTTTATTTCTGCTTCCTTTAGCATTGAAGTTGTGTTCTATATTCCTTTTTTATTGTCAATCATCAGATAATTATTTTATATAATAATATACATAATAAATGACAATTAAAAATTAATTATCCTTACCATAAACAATGAAAACAAACCATAAAACTGAATCAGAATCAATGAACTCTGTCACTTAAAAATTTGAGGTTAGGAAAGTCTAAATCAATCCAACTAATCTTGCTTTTCATTTAGATAAGTTGGATGAGAAAGGTGAGATGTCAAATCAAAATTTGTCAGATGGTGGGGAACTCATCTTAACCGAAAGAATTAGTCAAGGATTACTTGAACTTATTTAGATGAGTTAGATTGGTACGAAAGAATACCACTGTTTTCAGCGAGTTTGAATAGAATTCTGTAGAAAGACGTAGTCTGACCGCTAGGGGTGTCCCTAAGGGGGTTTCCCTTCTAGCATATATACTGACGTAGAAACAGCAAGCAATAGTGATTGTTTTGTATCAGAGGGGAAACATAAAAGTCAACGTAGTTTCCAGCACCCCACCTTTATGTTTACTTTAGGTATTTTCTTGTGACATGTCTTGTAAACCGACATTTCTTGTACAAAAATTGAAACTTGCTCTAGGTAGTATCGACGAAATCGGTCACCATCACGTTTTCTATTGGAATGTAATTCAATGTCCGTTGGAGCATATAGCCCAGGAAGTAGTTGTTTTTTCATAGAAAACGGTCAAGCTTGGTATAGAAACTGTTAAGTTTCTTTACCTTGGGTGCAGGTGGAAACAATTTCCTACTTTTTCATTTTTTTTATTGACTGACAGCTTGTTGAAATTATTTCATGTATTATCTTTTAAATAAAAGCCAGTTTAGTGTTTGGAACTCCTTACAACACCATTCGGTTAGTGCTGAAACTATATATATACAATCTCCAAAAACTGATTCTTTTGTATTTGAGATTTGTATAAGCTGCTTCTCAATCTAATAAATTTCAACTATTATTTTTGTTTGTTTGTAGGGAGTAGTAGCGGAAGTATGGGCAGAGCCCCCATTCAAGATCTGGATACGATTAATCTATGACAAAGGTGTGCTGAGTAAACGAATTAAAGCACTATTGTTTTTTGCTACTTAAGATTTAAAAGTATTGTTTTTTGGTTGTTGAAATGTTAACCGTGATAACAGAAAGTGAATGTTTCTTTAACAGTTTTTTAAGTTGAAACAAGATTATAAGAACTATAAACAAATAGGTGGATATTGTTGTTAACCATTGTTTTTTAGTGTTGTATTGATCACTATTTATTCTAGCCACTCCGTACGATCCTGTAGTTTATGTTGAAACATTCATTTTTATGTACAGAAACGTTTTTTTTATATATATGTATAAAAAATGTGCACGTTTTAAGTCTTTCTTTTATTTTTGTAAAAATATATTGTTGGATATTTGCAAGAAAAAGAGTTAGTCAGAAAACGTTTATTTGCTACTCGTAAGTATTTACTATGTGATTTTTCACTTTAAACTTAGATATTAATATATACATGTACAGAATAAAACCATTTTAATTTCTAGATTTTAAATGTTAAGCTTCTACTAGTCAGAAAAGTATGTTTAATGTTATATATTAAAAAAATATTTGTTTATTACAAAGTTATTTAAGATTATATGCTTTTTGTTTTTTTATTAAGAATAAATTTATTTTTTCTGTAATTCGTTTTTTATTGTCACTCCAGATCATTTTTTTTATTTAATTATAATAATCCATAGAAGAATATGTCCTTGGTGAGACTATTGGGTTTTGGATGTGGTGATGATCCTCATCTTTGTATTCAGTGGTCTTCAAGAGTTACGCCAGCATTAGGTGTATTAGCACCTAGGCCACAAAATGGCCCATTGTACAGTCGGCTTTAGAATAGCATATGTGAATTTCGTTTACCTACCGAAGTTATAAAAACGCCCTGCTTCAACAACATAGGAGTGGCAATTTTTAAAACGCCTACAATTACTTACTTCACTAAGGAATAAAAAATAATAACAAAAAACACTTGGAAGAGGTGGTGGCGTAACCAGTTCTTTGGTGTTGTCCAAAATTATTGTTTTTAAAAAAAGAAATAGATATCAGATTTAAACAAAAATTTGCAAAAACATTTATAAGATCAATGTTTTTTATTTTTTAATATATTAAACTTATTGTTTAAGGGTTTTAAAAGATCATTAAAAATTAACTAAATGTAATAAAATTTTATATTTTACTGAGAAAATTGTACCTAAGTGTAAAAAATTTACCTGTTAATTATAAAAATATCAAATTGCAAGGGGCCGATTTTATTGGCAATAAAGGGATTAGAGAAATACGTCTTCTGAACATTCCGTGTCGATGTCGAATATTCATGTTGGATTATAAACCTTTTTCTTTTTAGTAGGTAGTTGGGGTAAAATGCGTCGACTATTCATCCGCCGGTAAAGTGGTTGCAATAAAAAACAAATAAAACCGTACTGTATAATACAATATCATCCCTCTTTGTGTAACATTAAAGATGTGGGCGTGGACAACTGTTTGACTGATTTCAAATTTGTTAAATAAACCGTGATTGGTTATACACAATAAATAGGCCATCCTTAAAATAAATTCAATGCAAGCAATTTGATTGTATTGTACAAACCCTTACTACGTGAAAGTTCATCTTATTAAGAACAGTAAACAACTAAAAGGTTGAATTAACTTTCACTATTTATTCGTAAAAATGCTTTAAATGTAATAACGGCCATTTCGCTATAGAACTAGCATCGTCAGATTGATCAGAATAGTGAAAGTTAATTCAACCTTTTAGTTGTTTACTGTTCTTAACAAGCAACTTGAGTTTGAAAATGTATATGCTATTCCCCCAAGGAGTCGCTCTTCTAGGTCCATCCTGCCTTATCCAGGAAGGAGGACAGGTCACCAGAGGACATATTAATATCGGCAGGTGTAGGCCAAGACTCACCGAACACACACTCTCTTTTCGACGTTAGCTCCAGACATTCACATAAGACATGCCTGACAGTTTCATATTCCTGTTCACACATCCTGCATAGAGGTGTGTCCACTAGCCCCATAATATGGAGGCGTTTCCTGAGTTGACAGTGTCCAGCCAGAAATCCCACTGTTAAACGTAGGTTCTTCCTGGTCATCGCCAAATATTTATTCGGATCCAGCTTCACAGGGTCGCCCAGGGTGATCCTGGCAAAACTGCATCCTTTGGTTTCATCCCATATCTTAAGGAATTGAGTATGGGTGTAACGTTGCAGACGAGGAAAAAATTGTTTTTTAGGGGAGGCTTTGGATTTGCGGTCGAAGGCGAGCACAACAATATTGGGATCGCCTTAATTGGTTTGGAATAATTAATAATGATTATTACAATTCTCCACTGTATCGCTGCTGCAAATCCTACAACACCATAGCAAATTTAACTAATCTTGATATTTCTTCTTCCTTAGCAACTTTTGTTACCATGTTAAAGAAGTTTTATGAGGGTCATATTTAACATTTAGTAATAAGCTGTACGATTTATTCGCACTTTTGATTGATTCTATAATTTATAATAATTCATAACTTCTTGTTTGTAATCTATAATCTAATAATTCAGGTCAGTTGAATGAAATATTGTTAAGAAATTAAATATTAAAAAAATAGACTTTAATATTGTTTTTCTTTAAGGTAAAAAGCCCTAAAAGCAAATAACAAAACAGCGCAATGTTGCTTATTTAAATGACATCAAGTTTTTTCTTGTACATTTTAACTAGAACAGGGCAGAAATTATCTGCAACTTTCAGTCCAAAGAATTTATTGTTCCTTTTTGTTTTATTTGGGATCAAATATAGGTATTAATATGTTGTAATCTGATATGGAGAGGAAAACTGGAGTTATTAAATAAAAATGAATATAAGATTAAGAATGATACTTAAGAGGTACTTTCATATTTATGTTGAATACATGTTTGAATAGACAATAACCATGTTAACAAAGAATCATAGTTTGGAAGCCTTTTTATTTTAAATAATAACTGTATAAAAAATAACAATGTTTTAATAAATAACCCTAAAACCTACCTAATCATTATACCAATCTAAAAACAACAAAGAAAATGACATCACTAACAAAAAGAATAAAATGTACACCCTAAGCCCAGCATTTCTTTGTATTGCCTGTCGGATCTGTTCATTGGCGTCTTTCAAATTTTCAGTTGAACCTACAACTGTGGTTGCTATCCTTTCAATATCAGACTCTTGCTGTAAAACTTTTTCAGTGAATAATTCCTGTAATTCAGCTATATGAACAACTTTTGTTTCCATTTGTTTAACTTCATCTGAAAAAACAAATATACATATTCTCTAAAAATATATACTTTCAGTACTTACCTGAAAGGCTATTGAGTTCGTTATAAAGAAGTTCATTTTCAGTTTCAAACATCTGCATTTCTTCTGCAGATAGTTGGTCATCATAGTTGACAGATTCATTAGTAATTCTTGAGTCTTTTTTTGTTGTAATTTCATCACTGAAACTGTCCAATCTGTTTTTATTTAGTAATTCTTCGTTTTCTTTCTTTATGCTACCAGGTTTAATTTCCAACTTTGATAACTTATGCGTTTCTATGACCCTTTTAACTCGTACTGCCTTTGCTTCTGTATAAATTTTGGAAACATTTTTTAAATATCTTTCTAAACTTTCTACTATGTTTTTATAATGTTCTTCTTTCTGGTTACTTTTTGGTATAGAACTGATTTCGTTTTTAAATTCACTAATTAATTTACAACACTTGGTAATTATCTCTTCAGCCATTGTATCTACTTGCTGCCTACCGACTTCCGTCATAGTTTTATTTGTAGATAAGTAATTTAAGACATTTAAATATGCCGCTTTATTATCTAACAAGAACTGTTCTAATTGTGCTATATTTTTAACTATATCTTTAGCAGCTGTAATGTGAACATCCTTATGCGTTTTTAAAATATTACTTTTTTGATCTTTAATACCAAGAGATTTATTGGTAGTACGTACTGTCTTAACAGAAGCTCTAAATAGAGGTGTAATATCCATTTTTATAAAATCATTAATCATTTAACACATATTAACATAAAATTTACTTACAGAATTTGAGGTTAGTTTTTTACACGTCATTTATTAATAATATAGCAGTGGCGCTGAAGGTATAATTTTTTTTCTCTTTAAATGATTTTTTTCAAATAAATTATTTTAACACTGATTCTGTGAATAGACTACCTAAGTCGTGACGTCACTGGGCGGAGTTTATTTTTCCAAACAAAACAAAAAATTTAAAGCCCCTGCATTTAAACCACCTTTACTCTTTTTCTTTTCAATTTATTTCTTATTGTGAATTAAATAAGAGAGGTTGTAATTTGTTCTGTTGAGTGTGTGTGTATATTTATTGAAAACCTCAAGAATTTTTAAAGGTAGGTGTTTTTCTGTTATTTTAACTTAGAAGCCTTTTTAGGTTATATTATGGATTTGAATGGTTTTTAATAATAAAGATTTTAATTAAAACGTTGAATTATGTATAAAATTATAATTTATTTCTAGAAAGAGCCCTTTTCGCAATGGTTATGTGTTTTGTACCTTACTGTAAGTATTACAGTGAGCAGAGAATATGCAAATACTTTGCTTTTCCATCTCATCCAAAAGAAAAATGGATCTCTTTGATAAGGTAGGTAACTAATATATAATATGATAATATAAAATTTTAATAAAATGAAAAAATATTAATAGGAGACAAGATAGAGAGCCATCAAAATTCTCATTAGTTTGGAGTTGTCTAAAAAAATTGCAGTCACAAAAAAAATGGACCAACTTTAAAACTAAAAGGAGGTTAATCTTTGATTCCCCTGAAAAACGGTATGTAGTACATTTATATTTTTACAATAATATAAAGATATAGGTACTCGTTCTCCCTCTAATAAGGTAGGTTTGTTTTACAAGTACTTTTTTTGCAGTAAACGAAATCCACCGTTAACTGATAATAATCGAACCAGCAGGACCTTCAACTTTAGTGCCAACTTTAATTTCAGAACCATCCACTTCTAAACACCCTCCTGCACATTATTTCTTAAAACAAGAACTGGAAGAAGTTACCAAAAAACTGAATAACTTATGCACCCATTTCAGTTTTGAACATATAAAAAATAATGATTCACACATACTTATGTATACTGGCATACACAGTAATGGTTTATACATGATTCTATTTGAATTAGTGGACAGTTTGAAAATTAAGCTGGGTGGCAGGTAAAATTATTGCCAAAAATTGATCAAATACTAATGACGTTAATGAAATTACATTTAAACTTGTCACATGAAGATCTAGCTATGCGCTTTAATTGCAGTTCATAAAACATTTTTTGTTGTATTATTTTAAATTAATAAAACAGACCTTATGAAAAATATTATATTTTACAAATTTTATAAACAGTATAAATTTTAAACTAAAAAATCATAAAAATAATTGTATACATTGTCAGACCCAATATATTTATAATAAATAAAAAAATGTTTAATTCATATATACTACAAACTACCTATTATTTCTGTTAGGTACCAAATTTAACCATTTAATAGTTTTGGGAGGTAATGATTTACATAAAATGTTTCCAATAATCATACATTTTCTTCCAAAGAAGCATCATCATCTACTACAACTGTTACAACTTCAAGTGGAGTCCATATGCATAAATAACATTTTAATTTTTTTAAAATATGTAGATTACGTTAAATTTGATGATAATAATTGTGATTTTTATTAATGCATATATCTCCCTCTTCATTATAATATATAATGTATGTTTTATTATTTTTAAGTTTTTCTGACAAAACATCATTTTTAAAGGAATATGGGCACTTCACCTCAACAATGGCATCATCACCAATCAAGCCATCAGGACTTGCTCCTAATATTCCTGAATTTGTCAGCCAAATACCTGTTGGATTAACATCTAAATTCAAATTTTCTTTTAAATGTTTCAGAGCATGCTTCTCATGACTTCTTCCCCACTGAATAGCCTTAATGCCATCGAGAGAATGAGCACCTACAATAGCAAAATAAAAATTAATATAAAAGGATATTAATGTTTCATGATTGTTTTCAAAAGTTGTGAATATAATTATGCAGCAAATGTATATACTTACCAATTAGAGTTTTATAAAGACTGTCTGGATACTTATTTCTTTTGCATGAAGAAATAACTACTCCAAAATTACTAGCAGTAAGTCTAATTTTTCTGATTAAAAACCAGTGTTCATTGGTAACTTGTCCTACTGTTAGAGCAGCAATATTTTTAATGTTTATTTAAGGCCAAATTGAATTCTGCAGATGGAATGATATCTTTAATAATGGGCAAATTATATTGAGTACCTTGATCTGCAGCATCAACTAGAGCCCACAGTATTACCAAATAAACTTAACTTGTTTTTAATGCAGTCATTTGCTCTTGACTTAAAGGCTCTTCAACAGCAGTATATGGTTTTTAAGGATATAATTCTTCTGTAGTTTTTACTGCTCAATATTTTTGTTTTGGCGCATTCCATGTACATTCTCTATCTGTTACTGAAATATTATAGTGTCCAAATAGAGCCAATGCAGCTATACGGTGACATTTTATTCCTCTAGGGCAAGCACAAGTTGCGGAAACAATATCACCCAATTTATTCAATGTAATCTGAAATAAGTTAATATTTAGTAGATATTACCATCATATAAAAAAATCCAAACCTACCTCAGCTTTGTAAGTTTTATCTTTCATACTGGCATATATATCCCCTCTGATCATCATCAAATTAGCATCAAACTGCATATTTTTTACATGGTTCGAGTCCAATGAATTTTCACCTCTTTTAATTATTTTATTATCATTGTTTAAAAATTCATTAATATTTGAAAGCTTTAAAACATGTTTAAAAGCTATATTTTAATCACAAAATCTAAAAATATAAAAAATATTTCATAAATTAAACAAAACTTAACCTTAATTTTATGAAAATAGTATTAAAACTCCTACCTTTAAAAAATCTTAAAGTTTTCAATAAATATATACACACACACTCAACAGAACAAATTACAACCTCTCTTATTTAACTCACAATAAGAAATAAATTGAAAAGAAAATTAGTAAAGATGCTTTAAATGCCTGGACTTTAAATTTTTTGTTTTGTTTGGAAAAATAAGCTCCACCCAGTGACGTCAGACTTAGGTAGTCTATTAGATCATCGTCTTGGATAAATAAAGACGATCACAGTCTCCATTATTGTGGTACTGAATAAAACATACATTTTTAAGGAAAACAATGTCATTTTAATTTTTAATATATACATTTTCTTTTATCCCGTTACTTTGTAATAGGTACGCTCCTGATGAGACATTGGATTAGTGCAATAGATGTTCTGTCAAATACGTTTTGAATCAAAACATTAAATTTTTTCTTAAGATTATGGTGGTGATCTGTCATAAGTATTCGATATATTTTAAAGTTTATATACATTTCAAGTAGTTATTTATTAGAAAATCTAATTAAACTGATATGTAGATTTATTTGTAAAATATTTACAAAGTACAGTCGCTGTTCAGTGTTTTAGTTTTTATTGTTGATGAACTAAAAAAAATATCAATGTGCTGTGAAATTAAGTGTAGAAAATTATTTAGATAAAGTATTTTCCCAATTACCTAAATCTGTTGTCTGTTCTAACAGTGTAATTCCAAAAAAAACGTGTTACCGACCCCACAAGAAGAAGAAGTTAATCGAAAGAGTCAAAAACCTATTCGAAATAGTTTCGAAATATATTCATATGTCAAGTCTCGACAGTCGACTCCACTTCCACCAGCTTCCAATGTCCACTACTCCTTACGATTTTATATTTCATTAAAGTTGTCGTTAAATCGTCTGCGTATGTAGTCTACGAGCAGACTACGAGTTAGATTCGTGGTAAGTGTAGTTGAGTTAATGTCCGCGTGGTCTTATTTAGCACTATTGTAATTACGTAACGAAAAACCGTAGAAACTACCGGCCAGTTTCAGGTTTCTATGCATTTGTGAATTAAAACTAAAAGTATTGTTAAGCCCAATCCAGTTATTCAAAATGATGAATTTAAAGTTAATAACAAAAATCGCTCCACTTAAATCAAGAAGTGTTGAAGTAAGCACACTACTAAAGTCCTTACCAGCAGCAGTCAATCAACTCCAAGGTAGAACTTACGCGGATCATGTTATTCCAGATAGATTAAAAGATATGCCTACTCACCCAAATCCCAGATTTTTCGACATGGTAGAATATTTCTTCCACAAGGCATGTGTTTTAGTAGAAGACAAACTTGTGGAAGATCTGGGAAAGGCTAAAGGATCTAAATTAACTTTAGAACAAAGAAAGGCTAAAGTAAAAGGTATTTTAACCTTTATGGAACAGTGTGATCACATTATTGAAGTTTCATTTCCCATCAAAAGAGATAATGGACAATATGAGATCATCAAAGGATACAGAGCTCAACATAGCACTCACAGAACTCCATGCAAAGGAGGTAAGTTTTAATTTCAACAATATATTACTTTGGACAGTTACAATAGTTAGGTATTAATGTTTTAGAATTATTCTTGGTTGGTTAAAGTTCAAATATAATAATCAGCAATCATTAGTTAAAAATTTTATTTGTTAGTTTGCATAATTATAATCTGAAGGTGTTGATCAGCTGTATTATTAAACATCCAATTATAATTCAACTAAAATTTCCTTAGTTTTTTTTGCTTATTCTAAATAGGTCATTACACTGTAATTTTTTTTAAGAATCTCATCTTTGTAGACCCTAACCATATCATTAACTCAGGTAAAACGTAACCAAAACTTGTTTTTTATTATTTATTAATAATTATAGTGGGATGATAATTATCGAAATGTTAGTCCAGTCATTACAATAGATTCCTGTTTTATTTTAACACTAATAGTTATTAAGTAATTATTTTGTTCTGTTTTTTATTATATTTTTAACCATTGGAGTATTGGACATAAAAGTAATTTACTTGAAATTTTGTCTACTTTTGTATTTTCTTTAATAATGATCTATTCAATAAAACCAAAAAAAACCAAAAATTTGAAAAAAGTATAAGTTAAGTATTTTATAAAAAAAGTATATCTACTATTTCTTTGCTTTTATTTTAATTGTTTATAAAAATCTTTAAATAGACATAAAATAAAGAAAATCAATATTTATCTAGATGTATATATTTCAACACCTTTGGTGTATTGCATTTATCAGTATTATGTTTATTGACATTCTCAGTAGAGTTATTTAAATAATTTCTTTTATTATGGAAGATAAAAAATACAATTACACAATGTTTGCTGTAAAAATCTTAATATAAATATGTCCCAATACTGTTTTCAAGTATGTTTCTGCTGATTATTTATATCCCCAGAACTACATATTTATATTTAATTATTATCATTTAAAAATAATTTATAGTGATTTCAATATCATAAACATTTATGTAGGGTATTAAAAAATATACTTTACATAAAAAATTATAAGATAAGTAGTCCAATACTTACAGTTAAAATTAAATATTTGTAATAATTTTTGGTTTCATCCAAGTTGGAAAAGCTCAATTGAACATATTATCTACTGAAGATAGCATTAAAGCAGTTTGTCCAGGAATAGGGACAGCACAAGAATATGTTTGCTTTATGTTTTCATTATTTCATTCAATTACAATTAGAGGTTAGGCCCCATACCTTCATGTTAGCAGATTTAGGAAAATGTTGGAAACGTTGCTCGACCGACGCTCAGCGCTGACATCGGTTGGACGTAGTAACCTATGTCAATGAACATGTATGACGAAATTAACTGCTACGCGCGTATAGTGTTTTTCAAGAAAAATAGTTGACTGCATTTAAGCTACCTGCTTTAATCATGGAAAGTAATAAGGGCCGGATTTTACATATTCATGTATTAAATATATGTAATTTAATATTTTATAGATATATATATTCGTATTTCGGTCATAATTAAGGAGTGATGATTTGGGTGGTGTTTTTTTTTGGGGGGGGTAGGATTTAAGGTTTTTTTCGTTTTTTTCGGGAATCTATAGAGAAAAGATGTGCCTTTTCGTCAATATATTAAAATTTTCGTTTTTTTCCTCAAGGACTTTGTGGCGTGACGTCAAAGTCGAAATTTCACTTTCTTTTCGCAAAAAAAACTTTGGGCCCGGAAAATAAGAAAATTGTTGGGAAATCGAAAAAGTTTTCAGTCCGGACTTATAAAGGGTGTGACGAAATTTAAGAATCCGATATATTATAATGATAGAGCGTATTAGCAACGTATTAGGTATTAAAAAATACACTTGTCTGATAGGAAAATAATTGGCATAAATAATGAAAATAAAAATGATTCTTAAGAATAATAAAAAACTCTTCACTATTTATTTAAAAAAACTGCTTTTTTAAAACTCAATGACAGCCGTTTCGCTAGACAACTAGCTAGACAACTGCTAATCTGGGATGTTTACGGCCGAATTCAGCATACCTACATAATGAGATTGTCTCAGGTAGCTTAACTGAAGTCAACCATTTTTCTTGAAAAACGCTACACGGTACTTTTCATTGATATAGCTACGTTCGACCGACGTCATCGATGGTCGTCAGTCGAGCAGTGTTTCCAACCTAAGATTTATAAGTTATTGAAGAAAGGTTAATCCAATTTCTCTAATATGCATATATTTGCCGAAATATTTGCGTAATCAAAGTTTTTCCGGGTCCAGTGACGTTTTAATAATATTTTTTATGTTAATTTTTTTATCAATATTTTGTGTTTGAGTCAGAAACTTATTTTAAGTATTTAAATTTAAACCGCTGCTTAATAAAAAAAATCATGTCTCGGCAGTTGCTTATGCATTCCGGTTGCTATATTCCCTAACTAAAGCAACTAAGATGATTAATTAAGGCCATATCATTTATAAATATTTTAATGAACCGCTTGATGAACCGTAAAATATTTCAAGTTATTTAATAATAATTGGAACCTCGATTGGAACCAACAATGATAATTTTAATTATTTTCTTATCAAATGTATTGTTTGTGATTTTAGAAATTCTGGTTTTGACTCTGGTTTTGATCAGCATACTTTTTGAAATTTGATATTGAAATTTAATCACGAGGAGTTATTTGCTTTATTAGACGTGAATACGTGAAACAGTAGAAAACAATGGTTCAAACGCTAGTGAAACTGGATTAATATATTTTTTGTTAATATTTATTCAATACACGCATTTTAATCTGTTTGATTACTGCCTCAGCAGACCTAATAAAAAACACACACAGATAACAAAAATAACGTCAACTCAGCGTCGGCTAAAACCAAAACATAACCTCATTATCACACGCGATCGACAGACTGGCGAATTTTAACGAAGCCCTAGCCAAAACATATTTTTCGGTTTTTTTGTTCGGATCAATAAATAATAAAATACTTAAAAAAACAGATACATTTTGCAAAAATATATAGTGTGTACTTAAATAATTCCTTAATAAACACACAAAATCATTGCTGATAAAGATATTAGTTTTTTAATTTATAAATTTTAATAATTATAAATTTAATTATATTATTTGTTTTTTTAATTTTTTACATAAATTGAGTGTTATTAAATTATTTATTTACTATTTTTAATAGTTATACATGTGTATGTGTTCTCCGCCTATGGGCTAAGATGAGCGGCAATTCTCCCTCTCCCTCTTTGTTAGAACGACCAGACCAGTCTTGTAAGAACCACTCTTTGTGCAACAAGTAAACATTTTTGGTCGGTACAGATAAAATAATACAACTTTTATTTGAAACTTTTTTTTGTATTCCCGAAATTAAGGAAAATAAGTGGGGGTCAAAATATAATCAGAAACCCTGTAGGTACACGCGTAAAGGATGTGTATTTACCTTCTTCCACCTTCGCTGTTGCCAATTCGTAAAATGCGAACGGAGTGCTTTAAACTTTTAAAATACTACTTTGTGAAGAATTATTTCGAAAAATACAAATAATTGGAGAAGTTGCATTAACGATTATGAATTATTTTGTAACCTTATTCAAAGGCGCCAATTTGTAACCCTTTTTAGTCCCAAAAAGGCAGGGAGCCAATTTGTAACTAAAAAAAACTCTCCAAAAGAGATCCCGGCTAAGAGACCCTCTCTCAAGGAGTGGTTCGACTCCAAGTTAATGCTCACTATAGGAAGGATTGAGATGTATAAGTAATAAGGGCGTCACTATCTTTTGAACGCTATCGGTTAAGCAAACAAACTACACAAAAACTAAGGTGAGAAAGATAGAAACACCTTGTAATTACTTTAATTAAACAAATAAAGAAGCTACTTGAAATAAAGACCGACCACGCTACACCCTTAAGACTTATAGTCTAAGGTATATAAATGAAGCTGTCTAGGAGGGCGGCTTCAGCTTCTTCGTGGAGAGATGAAAGTTTCTTTAATGGTTCTGGCTGCTTGGGATGTAATAGGGACTTGAGGGAGTGTCTACACATAACCGGTAACTGGGCTCTAAATTAGCGATAACTTGACTCCAACTTAGCGATAACTTAGTAATAACTTGACTCCAGCTTAGTGGGTTGTATCTTTCAACAACCAAAAAGGAAATTCATAAGATGAGGTACTTTAACGGTTTTCCGACTCTTCAAGTCGAGCGTATTAGTTGAAAAGGCTATAAAATTGTCGTATTGGCCTATATATGGTCTTGCTCAAAACGGAAATCGTGTTTGTGTCATTTGTCATAAAAGATGCGTTCGTTACTCAATTGCAATTGCAAGCGAGAGACGCGTTCTTTGATTGGCCTCTTTCAAACAGATAAATAGTTAGCGTCTATAAGGGGTGTCTCGTGTACAGTAGCATTAACAGTGAATCGGGGTCGGTTTTAACGGTAATAATAGCGGTATCGTTTACGGTCGGTAATAGTGCAAGGTGACATGACGATAGACATTTTACAATTTAAAAGAAAAAAAAAATTAATTTATTTGCTGTCACTTTGGGAGTCTTTCTTTTAAAAATAATTACCTCTGGGGGGCAATATTATAAGTTTTTTTTGCATTTTTATTCCTAAAACTAATAATGTTTGGATCAGTAAAAATTAGCTGATTATAGAAATCTTCTATACTATTTTGAGTCTTAAAAATTTGATAAAAAAATTTTATCTTTATCCTTTTATATATTTATTTCTGCTTTCCTAAGCTTCTTCTTCAGCTTCTTCTCCAAGTTGACCAATATATGGCTTGTCCAGTTTAAATATAAGTTCACGTCATCAAAGTGAACAAATCGCTCTGTTCGTTTGACTTCCTTCGTTCGTTTGCTACTGTCAATCAGTATCTTTTTTCACTGTAAATTTGCTAAATATTTAAATTCGTAGGCCGCAAGTTATTACAAATAATAAATAAATGCTTTAAGAAAGGTTACGTAACTAATTTTATATCAAATACAACTCCTGGACTAATAAAATATAAACTTCAAACGAACATACCTCGTGCTAAAATGTTTTAGATGTTGGCAAAATTGCGCTCTGTTGCCGCGTTCAAAAATGGTGTAGTATTGTAGTCGAATAAAAAGAAGAATATTAGAGAAACTTCGTTTGACATTTATTAGATTCTAATACTTTTTTAAATGCTTGGCAACATAGTCCCGTTCTGACAGCTGTGACGTGCAATTATATTTATAATGGACAAGCCATAGGTATGTAAATTTCTTGATGAAATGTACCATGTACATACAAGTTTTAAGGTTTGGAAAATATTAACATCTATTGAAAATCAAGTGGAAATGGTTGTAATAAAATTTTTCACTTAATTTTGTTTTACAAATTTCAGTATATTTATGTAGATGTGAATTTCCCCATTTTACTTAAACACTTTAATAAAATTATCAAAGGTATTTAAATCATAAGCTGATAATGACTAATTGCAATTTGCACTATAGTTAATTTTACAATTTTTTTTTTAATTTTTGAAAACAGGCGTCATAAAATGCATCATTTGACAATGGATAAGTTTATACACGTAAGAAGGTGCTGTATTTAAAATAGGTATTGTTGTTATTAAGTTGTTAGTTGCAATACGTCAAATGTATATTTTTTATTGGCACATAAAATTAAGCTAAATTAGTATTCTTATTTAATATGTTTATATAATTTATTAAGCTACGGCTTTAGAGTGACGCAGCGCGCCTAAAAATCAGTTTACCCGTTTTAAGCACTATTTTCAGGGCTCTGTAAAAGTTAATAAATATTGGAGGTAGAGTTCCGGGAGTTAAGACTTTTTTTTATTAAATTTAATGATCTATTCAAATCTTTTTTAACATTTCAAAAAACTTGATATTTTTGGAGATACTGACTTTTTTTACTTTATCTTTCATATTCGATTCATATTCCATATTTATTATCTGATTGTCAAACTTTATTATGATGTTGCCATATTTCAGCTTTTGACGTAAGTGTTGCCAGTTCTCGAAATATAAATACTACTCCTCGTAATAATATTATTAATTAGTCCAGCATATTATGCTGGACTAATTGTTAAAACTACCAGCACAAAAGTGAGCTACTCACAACTAACATTCAATTAACGGCATTATTTTTATTTTTTGGCCAGGAATTTCCCAAAATTTGCTTGTGTATATATTAATTCAAACTTCCGGTAAATTCTATATATTATTTTAAAAGAATTCTAAGAAAAATGTTGGTAATTTTTAACTTATTATTATAATTATTATTATTATTATAGGAATGCGTTTCTCCATGGACGTATCAAGGGATGAAGTTAAAGCTTTAGCTGCTTTGATGACATTCAAATGCGCATGTGTTGACGTTCCTTTTGGAGGCGGCAAAGCCGGTGTTAAAATAGATCCCAAAACTTACTCAGAACATGAATTGGAAAAAATCACCAGAAGATTTACTTTGGAATTAGTCAAAAAAGGTTTTATTGGTAAGTACGAAATATTATAGAAACATCCTTTGCATTGCATAAATATAATATGCCTTGTTACTACTCGTATATTCCAAATAATACCCCAAATAATAAGAAGCTAAATTCTGTCGATGTTTCTAATAAGATTATTTTCAATTATAAATAATAATAATAATCTTTATTGCTTCTGAAACATAAAATTTACAACAAGAGTTTGGTTTAACATTTCTAAACTTAAATTATAAATACCTATAATTATAAAAACAAAACGAAACATAAAATATGGAAACGTAAAATATAAATAGAAAAGAAAAAGAGGATTCGTTTTATTCACTCATAATGAAAGATGACAATCTTAAGATATTTTCTAAATATTAAAAAATGGTATTCGCTTCAGATTAGTTAGGTTATTTAAAGTAGAGGGTGTAGTATAGAACATTGCCCACGTCCTAGGTGGACAAAATCGGTGTCAATCGACTCCATAGGACCTGGGGGGTCGAGATATATGGTTGAAATCGCTCGGGAATGTCCCCCTTCCAGCAAATACTCAGAGAATAGAATCGGGTTGGAGAGTCCTAAAAAGGAAGCTGTCTGTAGGCGGGATACCAACAGGACTGGCGTTGCACCTCTGGGAGTACCTCTGGAAGGGAGGAGTGCGCTACAGGAACGAAGACGTGTTTACAACATACCTCCAGGAGGTTGCGAGGCAGTTCCCAGGTGAACCATAGAAATGTGAAATAGACTGTAAATATGTTAAAAGAATAAAAGGATAACAAATTTTTGGTTATGTTAGTTGCTGCTAAATTGCTGCTGAATCGTAAAAGCAGCAATTTCAGTCTATATTAAGTTATGTTAGGTTAGGTTAGGTTTCGGTTAGGTTAGGTTAGGTTTCGGTTAGGTTAGGTTAGGTTAGGTTATTTTAGGTTTCGGTTAGGTTAGATTTGGTTTCGATTAGGTTTAGTTTGGTTTGGTTAGGTTTGGGTAAGGTTAGGTTAGGTTAGGTGGCACCTACTGATTAAAAAATTGTGAGTTTTGGCACTATAACTAGAAAATCAAAAGGGGCTAATTTGGTAGCGGGACATTCGCGCGTTACGGACACCCTAGACCAGCGGTTCCCAAACTTTTTCACCCGGCGACCCACCACCGTGAATTTGAGACGTTTTGCCACCCACTATATATAGTTAAGCCTATGGCAAATAACATTTTCAAACTGTATTTAAAAAAACATTTAATCAAGGATACATCAATCTTAAGAATTAGGTGAACTATGACAAATATAGCAGGTTCACTAAACCCATTAATGCGATTTATGGCATTGTTTTGCGTTACTGAGAATGGCCTGGATATCAGGATTGAAGGTTGACAATTTTAATCGCAAGTCATTCTCAACACATAGTCTGTTTCTGTACTTATTTTTAAGGAAAACCAAACTTGAGAAGGCTCGTTCGCATAAGTAAGTTGTTGTGAATCCTATGAGCTCCATTAATACAATTTTAGATAATTCGGAATAGTCTTTACTATCATCCAGAAAGAGATCAGGCTTGAATCTTTAAATACACTCTTTAATCACACGAAAGTTCCATCAATGCGTCTTCTCGAGCAGGTGTCAATGCTATTTGTTTTAAGTTGTCCTCGTCAAATGGGTTACAACATTGGAATATTGTCCTCGAAATAAATTCCGCGCACAATTTCATATTTTTGGTCACTGTTTGCAGAGTTGAAAAAGACCTGGACGTTGGTCATCTTCGGTGCTCTCTCAACCTTCAGAAAATCTTTTATACCCTTCGAAAACACGCGCACGAGATGGAGAATTCTCACCATAGGCCTCTTTTAACAACTTTTTTTTTTTGATTTAACGAGAAATTTCACATTGATCCGTTGCTCGTGTTTTTATTCATACATTGTTTTCGGCACGAGAAAAAAACACGTTTTGAATATCTCTTGATGAAGATGAGCAAATACATAAAAGTATAAATTCTACAATACGAAATTATTTCCTAGAAGCCTGCTAGCGCAGTGGTATAAATGCATGCCTCTCACTTAGGCGGCTCGAGTTCAAGTTTCGAAGACAGCATTCTTTTTTTATTTTTTTTAATAGACATAACGGTAGACGGAAAACAGTTGTGTATAACACGTGCATAAATGCATTAGCACTCCTTAGCTGGTATTTGTAAATACAATCGCGGGTTGTTTTCCGAACACAATATTTAATTTATTTAATATAAATTCATTATATAAAAAATAAAATTGTTGTAAATATTTTTGAAACATACCCAGTTGAAATATCGAAATTGTAAGTTAAATCTTCTATTAAATATTCCATTTGTAATCTTAATAGTACAAAAATAAACTGAAGTTAAATTTGTATTTAGAACTTTCATGCTTTGACACTCGCTAATCTAGGTTTTCGCAAGCTGGGCTCAAAAATCTTTGTACTGTAAAATGGTTTCAACGACAGAGAAATAATTATTATAATCGTGTAACCAACTTGGTTACACAATAATATTTTTTCTTGCGGAAAAATAACAATTGAATCGACACAAACACTTGACATCGGTTGGCAACAACCGCGGTTTTTTATTGGCTGACAAAATGGGAGTGTCAAAAGCCGCAAATCATTATTCACTTGTTATTACATACATATTTAGATTAGATAACATAAATATACAGCGTGATACCTAAATGTCGTACCAAATGGGAAAATTATTTTTCAAAAAAGGGCATAAAACTTATTAAAACTAAAAAGGCACCAATAAAATGTGGCAAAAGTTGCTTAGTATACGAGATGCATTCGAAAATTTTATTTTGAAACAAAAACGTTCTCTTATTTCAGTAAATATAAAAATAACCTATTTGAAAAAGTTGTTCATCATTAAGATATTATACATAAAGGCAATCTAGAAATCATTTTGATTTTTTTCATTTTTTTAATGGTGGCTATAAGAAAACATACGAGGGTTGTCTGAAAAGTTTCCGACCTAACAAAGATACTAGACATTTTTTCTTCAAATTAATTTTTATTTTTCTACATAGTCTCCTTGTAAGTCTATACACTTCTCCCAGCGATGCTCCCATCTCTTCAACCCGTCCAAATAGTACTCGGCGACTTTCTCTGCAAAATAGTTGTTTACGAAGGTGATGGCCTCCTCATTCGACGAAAATCTCTGTTCTCCGAGCGCAACTTTTAGCTTAGGGAACAAAATTAAGTCGCTTGGGGCTAGATCTAATGAGTAAGGAGGATGGTCAAGCAGTTCAAACCGTAATTCGTGGATTTTCGCCATGGCAACCGTTGAGGTGTGAGACGGCGCATTGTCTTGGTGAAACAAAATTCTTTTTTTCTGCAAATGTGGCAGTTTTTCCGCAATTTCTGCCTTTAGCTTGTCAAGTAATGATGCGTAGTATGCTCCTGTAATGGTTTTTTCTTTTTGAAGATAATCGATTAAGATAACTCCATGACTATCCCAGAAAACAGTTTTTTGGAGCCGATTCCCCCTTCGCAGTCCATTGTTTTGAGTGTGTTTTTGTTTCTGGAGTATAATGATGCACCCAAGTTTCATCTACAGTAGTTAATCGGCACCAAAACTCTGATTTATTGCGCCTAAACTGCGCCAACAGAAAGTTGGAAATGTTCATTCGAACACGTTTTTGGTCCAAAGTGAGCAAACGCGGCACCCAACGCGTAGACAGCTTTCTCATGCCTAAATCTTGATTCAATATGTGACAAACACGTTCTTTGGACATGTTTATAGCCTCTGCTATCTCTCTAATTTTAATTCGACGGTTGTCTAGCACCATTTGGTGAACTTGAGCGATATTATCGTCAGTGGTTGCATTTTTTGGACGTCCCGAAAGTTCATAGTCACCTAAGCTAGTACGGCCACGTTTAAATTCAGCAGCCCAAAATTTCACGGTGGTAAATGATGGTGCAGAGTCCCCGTACACAGCGTCCAACTCGTCTTTGATTTGCGTAGGCGTATTGCCTTTCAAAAACAAATATTTAATGACAGCTCGATACTCGATTTTTTCCATTTTCATAAAAACACTCACATCGACTCACTCAAATGATTGTCAAACAACAACTGCGCGTCCAAAATGGCTGAAATTTTAGTGGGTACCATTCAAAGCATGTGCAAACACATTCCCCAACTTTTGTTTACGAGTGCTGTCATTGCCATGTTGAGGTCGGAAACTTTTCAGACAACCCTCGTATTGTTTTAAACGTCAATCAAACGACATCTTTTGAATGTAACAGTTTATTTAAAAAAATATTGTAATTATTGTGCTAATTATGTTCAATTGTTTTTATTCATTAGACGCAATAATATAATAGTCACTAGATAGAGCTTAGAAATAGAGAGGAATTGAAGCCAACATAAGAGTGAGATGCAACAAGTCGAAACAGCTGATAAAGGGCAAAATAGTATTTATGTATTTCACTAAAACTGGGGCTTATAGCTATGAAAAGGAAATATTTTATGCCAGGGAAAAATGCTAAACTTGTTGTTTGTATAAAATGAAGTCTCAATCAATCATCTACCCGTTGACAAATTCTTACTTTGTTTTGTATTCAAGTAGGTGTTTTGCATGATGTGATTTACCTTGTTATAATCTATATGCTCTAGTGTTCATTGTATCTAACTTAAAAATTGTTTGACCTATGATCCTTACATTTTGGACATTTAATTTTCTACAGCGTCATCGCAAAAGTCTGCACCAAACGGAAAATTTTATTATGGATTTTTCGATAAAAATGTATTCTTCAAAAAAGTTTGTACATCCCCTAAAACTAAAAATGCACCAATAAAATGTGGCTAAAGACGCGTATTATACGAGGGGCAATCGAAAAATTGTATTAAAAAAATTTATTTGAAAGAGTTGTTCATAATTAGAAAAATCAACAATATATGAATTCACACCCATCTAGGAGAAATTATTTATATTAATTAAATTTACATATTTGGACAAATATACATCAGGAAATTTGTAATTTTACTTACGTATTGAAAGGGTGAATAAAACGTCAATATATATGTAAAAAAGTGTATTACTGATGTTTAAATAAAACCAATTTAAAATATTTGTAAATAATTTTACTTATCTTCAATTGTATTTGAAGTTTTTAAAACATTTGTCAGGAACATAAACTATAGGGGTCTTTTTGAGGAAAAGCATTGGCAAGTTACCTAACTGTGTAAATTTAGATGAATATTAAAGTATTAATCTACTTGTTGCTGCTGGAAAGTTAAATTTTTGTAAATATATAAACCTGCTTATACCACCAACACTTGTATATTGTAATAACATATTCAAATGAATAAACATTATTATTATTTACACTTTTATTCTTGATAATTGTAAATTGTATATTATTGTGTATCTAGTGCGTGAAGTATAATTTTTCTCTTCACGCACGTGGTGCACACTAAACTTTTTCTACGACCGTTACTTAGAAATTGAATTAAAGGAAAATTTTACTAATTTTCTGTATTACAACAATAATTATTATGAACAGTTATATTGCAATTTTGTCAAAATGTACATTTACTTTCACTTTTTCTACAAAATTAGTGCGGCTTGTACTGTTGGTATTGACAACACAACTTATACGGCTAATCGGTTTAAATCAAAATTTCGTCGTACTGTTTATTAATTCAGAGGGTAATTTACGGTCTATTAACTGATGTAACTCTCAACTTCAGTCTGCGGGAACTGTCATATTTGTCAATTTCTCTCGCCATCGCTACCTAGACCAGCGACCGGTGTGTGAATTTGTATTGACTCTTATGGCACCGGTGCGTGAAATAAATCCCATAAGAAATGCATGGCACTTCACACACCGATTCGTGAAATGAAGCTTTACACATTTTTATCGATGTGTGACGTTAGTAATTCACACTAAGATTTATCCACTGTGACAGATTATATATAAAGTTATAAAAACAAATTCATGGGATATATCAGCTTCCAAAACATATTCGTATAAAATTTCATTGCAATTGTGCCAGTAGTTTCGGCAAAATCGTAAGAAGTGTGCAATTTTTTATTTTCTTCAACGCCCTTTATCTTGAAAACGGATGGCGTTAGAAAAAAATTTTACTAAGCAAACCCCAATTATTTTTCAGTTTTTTACCTATCCTAGAGACGGTGTTACCTTTTTTTGAAAGAACCTGTATACAGGGGTCCCATTTAAAATTTCATATGTTTGGTTTGTAACGGAGTTATACAACAGTCTGTATAGTTTAAGGTAATTTCAAAATATGAACCCTAAAGACATCTACTATTTTTGTTAATAACATTTTTTGATATCTTCTAAAATAACCCATATACCCATATACTTTGTTGTAAGGTTGGTACACCCTGTATAAAGATAATAAGACATAATTGTACCAGAAATACATTAAAAAGTTAATTGTTTTCGTTCTCACTATGGTGAACCTTTAAAAAGCGTAAAAGTTGTCAAATTATTTTTGAAGTTTTTCATGTTTCTTTATTATTGATCCATTTAAAATAATAATACATCTGAGATATGCGGAAATAATTGCATATTTTTAACGTTTTTAACTGAAACATCCTTGACATTAGTTAATTGGTTTGATCTATGTTTTATCTAATCTAAATAAGTGTAGTAACAAGAAAAAGGTTAGGTTATATTTTTATTATGCGGCTTGTGACACTCCTATTTCGCCAGCCAATAAAAAGCCGCTGTTGTTGCCAACTGATACTTAATTGTTTTTTTCTTACGTAATTATTTATTAAAACAAAAATATATTATTGTGTAACCAATTCGCAAGGTTTTGCATTATGTATCTGTCGTTAAAAAAGCATATTTACCACGAGTAGGTACGTGGTTGGTACAATCTTTTTTATCAGTCGGAAAATTTGTTGTTTAATTTATTGGAGAATGTTACAGAGGCGTAATCAGGACAAACATTAAATAAAAAAAAACTAGTGAGCCGTCACAGGACACCTGGCAGATTGGAAACATCTAAATTGATTTTGTATGAGTGATACGCATAAAGGAAAAAAAATATTTATTAAAAACAAATAAAAAAGAATATGAAAAAAGTTTGCTTTAAAGATAATTATGGTTTACGATGAATATTACAAAATAACTCTGTTTTCATAAACTTTGGGTATTGGGAATGCTTAAGGAGCCCGTATCCCATGCAATCTGAAACGAAAATGTGTCAATGATTTTTTTGTCCATAAAGTGCAGACATCTCTTAGTAATAGGATAAACTAACAGAAATAATAATAGAATCCTTTCACTAAATTGCTCAATTCATCGGAAAAAATTATACCTGCTAAAAACACATGTTTTAGGGTAAAAACCAGTTATATAATTCTCATTTCTAGACCTTGCCAGCCAACAAAATATATTTTGTATTTTATCTCGGGAAAGAACGAGGGTAGATCAACATTTAGTAATATCAATAGGTGCTCTATAGTAATTATTACTTTTATCTTTAGTTTTTATTAAAAACATTTTTTATTTGTATTTTTAATTCTATATATATATACCTAATCACTGGTAGGGTAAGTTTATTATTTTTATAAGTTTATAGTTGTGTGTGATTCTTTTTAGATCAGTTCTAGGTAAGTGTCAAAAAATTAATAAAATATTATTAACTTAGAGGCGATGCATTTACAAATGACACATTAAAGTGGTCAACATATTTTAATTTTGTAATACCTATTTACTTGCGTCGAAAATTCGGAGACTAGATACTTATGAAGAATAATGATGTTTTCTAGAACGTTGCTGGATTTAAACTAATGTTTTAAAATTTGATGGAGTGCTGGAAACTACCCACTATTACTACCCGAATGTTAACCCTTCAGGATTATTTGTTGACTTGAAATACGGTTTCTTAGGTGCATCGCCTGATGGTAAACGAATTATTGTAACTATTATATACATATCAGAGTTTAATAACTTATTATGTTTTAGGTTTAATTGATTCAGATGAACTTGTTGAAGTAAAATGTTTTTTAAAAGTAGTCACATCAAAAATATCATTGAGAGAGGCCGTAGAAAAGCGTATGGTTCCTTGCTTAAAAATTGAAAGTAGTGAAATTCACTTGAAGGAAAACCACAATTATTATTATCAGGTAAGATTTGTTACTGGCTTTTCATTTTACTAATTTTTTTAGAATATTACAAATTGTTTTTAGATACAAGGACAACTCGGCATCACAAGAAGAAAAACATGCCATTTTATTATTTATACCTACAGGAAATTATGAATCCACTTTTTACCGAAAATATAAATTTCAACGAAACTTTTTTTAACAATATGGTAGAAAAGTTGAGACGATTCTATGAGGATTGCGTTGGGCCGGAAGTTATTTTTAACAGGAGAGGCAAAAGATTAAAATATAAAGATCCACCAGAAAATATTTAAATGTAATAATAATAAAAGTATATTTTTTAAATAAAATATTTTGATGCCAGTTTTTCTTTTTACTTAATTCAGAATACCACGTATACAAAATTTACGCTAACATTTTTTTCTCTCAGAAACCTGTGACCAGATTTCTTCCAAAATTTGACCAAGAAGTGTCTATATGGCCACCAATAATTGGTATTTTTTTCAAGAATTTTGAATTTACAGTTTTTTGTTATTAACAATTTTATAATTTTTATATTTATTTACAACGATGTTTATTCTGTGTCTAATGGTTTTTTAGTTGTGCTGGGAAAATGGAATAGTAAACACTTATTCTGTAAGCGATCGCTCGGCACACAAACAATAATTTTATTTACCCTCATATCTATAGATGGCCAGCCGTACGCTGGGCATATTATAATTAAAATTTCTTCAAGAAATAACAATGATAAAGCTGGTCTGCTGACAATCAATATCTGCAAATCAGTATTCTTTTTTTCATTTTACTAATTTGTTTTATTGAATAATTGTTTTGTAAATATCGCAAAATATTTAAAAAACGTTACATTAATTTATAATACAAAAATTTTTTTTGACTTCGTTAATGAAAAAAAGAAAAAATACATAGTGCCTAGTTCCATCTATGATAAAAGTTATAAACTAAAGTACAATTATTTCGTCATTAACTACGTCCATTTTTGATCCAAAGTGAAAAAATAAAAATAAAATGCAGCATGATTTTAGTTTCTAACTATTTCTTAGGTCTGATCTCTTTAGAAAATTCTGATTGGGCTATTTGATAGAAAAATGTTCAACTTAGGAAAGGTTTAGTTTCATTTTAAGAAAATTTATTTAGATTGTTGTTTATTTATACAAATGTAAAGGTCTAAAATAGTTCGCATTCAACATCTCTTTTTCAATATTAAACAATAAATTAACAAAAAATCAATGCAATCCTTACCTAAGTTAGACCTTTATATGCAATTTAGTGAAAAAAATAAAACGATTTGAGTTGTAATAACGGAGAAAGTTAGAATAAACTTTTGGTCTGCAGGTGCCATTCTGATGTACAGCGATACCCCGTCCTTAATAAAAATTAAAGTTACATAATCGAATATTCTATTTATGATATAAAATACAGGGTGTTCCATTTGAAAGAAGAGAGTATACAAAAGGGAAAATATATTTAATAAAATATGGTGATATTGTCTCATATTACGAAACTCTGTTAGGCAAAATACATTTTTTTTTCTTCAACGTACAATAAGCTACAGAGCGTTGATTTACCTAAAATTTTCACATAAACGTGTCCATAACTTCTGAAGGACTCTGTATAACGTAGCAAAACCTTATATAAAAAGCTTCAAAAAAAGGTGAGCAGTCCGAATTCGGTATAATATACATGGGTTCCCATTTAAAAAATCATATATTTGGTTTGTAACGAAGTTATACAACACTCTGTATAGTTTAAGGTAATTTCAAAATATGGACCCTAAAGACATCTACTATTTTTAAATGAGGTAAATCATCCATGTCTCGAATGTGACTCTTCTTAAATGAAGAAAGGAAAAACCAATGTCAATGTCACAGTATTTATTACTTAATAGTATAAAAGTTGAAAATGTAAGGCAACTAGTTTCGGCCTACAATACGGCCATCATCAGGCTACAAAGAAAAACACATTACAAACTAATATAAAGGTTAATAACAATTCCTTACCTATAATATGAAATTTACAAATAAAAGGTTAGTATGCTCCTTGAAGATTGCAAGACAGCAGTAAATTTTGACAATGAAAATGTAGTAAAGTTATGCATATATACTTAAATAAATGGTTAAAGACCAAGCAAGAGTTATGGTACTATGTTGTAAGAAAGGAAAAATAAGGACAAGAAAATAAAACAATATTTGGACATTGAAAACCGGGAATTATAAGGACAAGAAAACATAAGGGGGAGCCATGGGCTCAATGACTTTTAAATGTATGACATCAGACTTGGGACGAATACTGAAATTTGGTATTCGAATACGAATCCTGAATACTGTATTTCAAATCGTATTCGAATACTCAAGTTTCGAATACAAGAAAAAAAAAGTATTTGAATACCGCTGTATTCGAATACCTGGATTCATTTACATATGAATACTTTATGAATATTCCAACTAAAAACGCACATGCACATATAAAGCTTGGTTATTTATATATTTATTGTATGTATTTATTTTTTAAAAATACATAAAAAATATAAAAAATTTATATTAAATAAAACTTAAAATATAATCTTTTAATACCGTGTTACGCAGGGAGGTTAAATAAAATAATTCTTATGTAGTTATATCTTAGAAATATTTGTTTAATTAAAAGGTTAAGCATCTCCAAACCAGTTCTTTTATCTTCAAGATATTGCAATAAATTAAGTTGAATTTTACGTTTTAGATTATCTCTATTATCCCAAGAAATTAAATTGCTATTATTTGTTTTCGGATTTTCCTTATTTTCAAATTCCAAAAATTTAATATCATTATTGGACGTTGATTCTTCTCCATTAAAATCTGGTTTTTGAATATCTACTTGTAGTACCACACCAGCATCAATTATATTTTTTAATTCCTCAATGTCAAATCCAAACTGCAATCACTAGGTCTGTTCCAACCAAGCAGAGAACCGTTCTAAAACAGTAGTTTTTGTGCGCAGTGGTGTAGTGAGTTGCGCAGTGCACTAATTTGGTCTCGTGAGTGGTAATATTACCGTTCTAGAACGGTTCTTTGCTTGGTTGGAACAAACCTACTATTACACACGAATTGTATAATTGTAAAAGGTATTAAAATTTATTACAAAATAGAACGGCAATACTGCACAAGTTCATACGTGTACGCGACCCTCTTCCCTCTTGTAAGCGACTGTATCGTCTTGCGCTTTCAAAGATTCAAAGTGACTAAGTTTAACCTTGATCCGATCGTCGGCAATCGCCAACAAAAAGCACCACCGCGCCGTCCGCAACCTCCTGGAATGTGTTTACACAACTCAATATTTTCATTAAAATAATTATACGGTATAACAGAACAGGATTCGAATACAAAGTTTGTATTCGAATACTATGATTCAAAACCTGTATTCAGAATCCAGAATACCAAATACTGACCAAAAAAGTATTCAGTCGAATACCGAATACCAAATACACAAATGTATTCGAATAGCATTCGAATACCAGCCAAATGTATTCTGAATAGGATTCAGAATACCGAGTATTCGAATACTACCCAAGTCTGTATGACATACAGAAAATATTTGAGGAGGTTGAAGTACCTCAAGTACCAAAATACCCGATAAGGGAAATAATTTGGTTCCACAAAGGAATTCAAATTTTGTTTATGAACCCATTTAAAAAAGATTCCCACAGCCAAAACTAACTTTATCAAGTTCAAACCAATATAACAGAGAGTTGAGAATCAATGTGATTAAAGGTAATCCTTGGAAGTAAGGAAAACCGAATTTCAAGAAGCAAAATAACCTTTTATTTGTAAATTTCATATTATAGGTAAGAAATTGTTATTAACCTTTATATTAGTTTGTAATGTGTTTTTCTTTGTAGCCTGATGATGGCCGTATTGTAGGCCGAAACTAGTTGCCTTACATTTTCAACTTTTATACTATTAAGTAATAAATACTGTTACATTGACATTGGTTTTTCCTTTCTTTATCTACTATTTTTGTTAATAACATTTTTTGATATCTCCTAAAACAACTCATATACCGATCTTTGTCGTAAGGTTGGTACACCCTGTAGGTACTAAAAAACAAATATGATTTTATTAAAAAAGTCTTCCTACCCCTAATGAGAATGTACACATATCAAGTCTCCTAAATTAAGTTGATAGCTTTTTTTGAAAAAAACAAAATGTAGACCATAAGCCAAACCAGTCGAAGGTGCTGACAGAAGAACAAATTGAAAGCTTCTTGAGGGACACTCCAGATAAAGAATATCTTTTACTCAAAGTGATAGCATTACTTGGAGTTGCTGGAGGTTGCCGAAGGAAAGAGATCTATAATTTAGAAGTTAGTGATGTGGAGGATACAGGTACTCAGCTAGTAGTTAAGATTAACCAGACAAAAACGCATATTCGACAAGCTTTCACTGTGATTAACAGTAATGAGGTTCACTATTTGAATGTGTTTAGAAAATACATGAATTTACGTCAACACGTCTCCCTGAAAGCTCTTTTGGTAGACAAGGAAAATGTCTGTCTCAAAGAGCTAGTATACATACTGTTGGCGGAGCACCTAAGAAAATAGCTGAGTTCTTAAAACTAGACCAACCAGAAAAGTATACGGGTCATTGGTTCAGGAGGCCATCCTTAACGTTGTTGGCCAATGCTGGAGCTGACCTTAAAGTTCTAAAACAGCACGGTGGATGGAAGAGTTCTTCAGTTGCAGAAAAGTATATAGAAGAATAGATTGAAGGCAAAAACAAGATTGCAAGAATGATCCAAAGGGGCGAAACTTTTGTTGAAGTGCTACATCACAGCCACACGTCTTTTGCGATTACAAAAAACACTGTAAATCCATCAACAACTCCAATAATAGGTATTGCTGGCAACAGCAATTGTACAATTAATGTCAATCTTCAAAAACTAGAATAAAAGCTTAGTTTATGTTGATTCACTTATTATTTTAAACAACATTGGGAGAATTGAAGAGTACTGTAAAGTACAAGTGCAAGTGTACCGTAAAGTGCCATTTCCCGCACTCAAAATGACCCTTTACCGTACAGTATGAAAAAAATGAGGTTTACCCTCGCGTTATAGATGTTTCACATCAAAAAAATAAAAATCTGTCACGATTACGCAGCTACAAATAGTTTTTTTTAAGTGTATCACGAAAGAAACCTTCAAATGAATACAATAGTTTATAAAAAACCATTTAAAGCTTGAAACCCTACATGTGGAGAGTTTTATAACGCTTTAAAGGCATATAACGAATTAATTATGCATAGGCGTAGATCCTAATTTTACGAATTTACATTTATTTCTCTAATTCCTCGTTCTCCTGAAGCTTTGTTTAATTGTTTTCACAAACTTTTTAATCATAAGGCACATAAAAATGGACAATAAAAATTTATGGTATACTGTTAATTGGCTGATATAACTTTTATTATGTTGATCGACGACGGCTTTAGAAAACAGGTGTTGCAACAAACTATAAATAAACTAGACTCGTGCAGTTATTTTCAGAAGTATAGTGTTATAACGAAAATACCTATCTGATTTATAGCTAGACTTGCTTAAGCTCACAATAGAATTTAGATATCCTCGAAATTCACGTATTGGCAAACGTTATTCGTCAACTTTTGCCATGTGCGTATCATAAATTAATTTAAAAAAATATTTTTATTTGAGCTGATTGTAATAATTGTCTGATAATAATGTTTATTTTTCAATGACAGGTCCCAGTATTGATGTACCCGCTCCTGATATGGGTACTGGGGAAAGAGAAATGTCTTGGTTGGCCGATACGTATGCCAAAACTATCGGTTATCAAGATATCAACAGCCACGCTTGCACCACGGGCAAACCGATCAACCAGGGCGGAATACACGGACGTGTTTCGGCCACTGGTCGAGGCGTTTTCCATGGTAAGTAAAAAAAGAATCGACATTAAGAATTTATCTACTTCGTTTAAATCTGTTAAGTAGTAAAGTCTTGCTATAACCCTACGAATAAAGAATAGAAAGGAAGGAATGTTGTCATATTTAAATCTACCAAATAATCACGACGGAAGTCGGCCATATTGAAGAACCAAATATGACTCATTTCAATTTTGACATTTGACATGTATAGTTTTATCATGCTGTTTTATATATTATTTTCTAATTTAAGTAGTTAACCCAACTCTTGATTGGGAATTACTTTTTATCTGTAGGGTTCTATTATCTGAATTATTAAAAATTAACAAAGTATTTTAATGACAACCACATAGAATTGTTATCATAGACGTTCCTTGTTCGACTTTACTTTAACGCACGCAATAAAAATGGTCATGTGACATATCAATCGAAAGTCCTTGAGGAGCTGAGTCGATTGACACCTGTCTCAGCTGGCGCATGCGCAGAACAAAAAAAGTAATTTCCCATTATATGTCTATGGGGATCAAACATTAGATATATAAGGTCAAAAAAACAATAAATTGAACTGCTGACAATAGCTCAATGGTTATATTCCCACTTCGCCTGCGACGGTCCGAGTTTGAATCTCGTATAAGGAAGAATTTTAAAAAAATTGTCTAGCCATGAGCTACTCTAATTCTCTCATATATCATCTCTTACAGTTTGGATTTGAATTTAAGGTTAGGTTGAATAGGTTTGCTAGGGTTAGGTTAGGTTAGGTTTGACTTGATTGTTTCTGCTGGGTTAGGTTACTTTAGGTTAGGTTGGGTTGGGTTAGGTTAGGTTAGGTTACGTTATGTTAGTTTTGGTTAGGTTTGACTTGATTGTTTCTGCTGGGATGAGTGAATATACATTTAACGGATGTTTTAATTAAAGGTTAGGGCCGTTATTGAGTCTTTTTCGCATTCTTCATAGACTTATAATAGGAATTAAAAAATTCATAACTTTTTTTATTCTGCGCACGCGCCAACTATGAGAGAACTATGTCGATCGACTCAGCTCTATCAGTACCGAGGGGGCCGACACGCCCTATTTTGGTGTACATTATTTCAAAAATTTGAAATATATTTCAAAAATTTCAAATATTTCAAAAATATTTCAAATATTTCAAAAATATTTCAAATATTTCAAAAACATTTCAAATATTTCAAAAATATTTCATATATTTCAATATTATTTCAAAAATATCTCAGTAATATTTCATAAATATTTCAAAAATAAATATTAAATTATTCAGAACGGAAACAATATTGACGTTCTGAAAGCCAAAAAAATGTAGAAAAGGCTAAGATTACAGTTTACACTGAGCTTTGACTGTAAGCTAATAAGTAGTTGACTTGAATCTTTTGCAAGATTTATAGAGAATTAGTTGATGAAAACAAATAAAAATCTTTCATGGGGTGGTAATCAATAGAAAACGCTTTCTTAACATTGGACGCGTTCAGCCAAGCTAGCGTTACACAAGCGTTGAGTAAGCGGAGGGCGAATTTGACCGCTTAGTGGCAGCTGTAGCATTTTTTCAAGCGAATTTATTTTCCGCTTAGTTGGTGAGCAGTTCGATATGTCAACAACAACAATCAACAATTATAATAACCATTAAGTTAAGTGAAAATTTCTATATTTGATTTTTATTAGTGTATAAAATTTAAATATCCGAGAATACATATGCAACTTTAGAATTTAATGTTGGGGGAAACATAATAGGTAGAAATTAACTTTATATGATGTATACAAAGACGTTCAGCCACCTTCAAGCGCCTTCACAGAGCGCCACTGCCAGCGCTAACTTTGTGCTAGAGTGGCTGAACAGTCATTTTCTTTGGAACAAAAGCCTACAATAATTTAAAAAGTAAGAAACACAGACATTTTTTTGTAAATTGTGCTTAAGTAAAATATAATATAAAAAATATTTTTTCTAAAAAAAACAATATTACTTAGTAAATCTTTATCGAGATCTTTATAACTCTAACTAATATACTGATAAATAATACTGTAAAAGTAAATCAGGTAATCATAGTAATTATTTTGTCAATGTTTTGTACTTTTGAATTATATTAACTCTATCACACCTTTTCAAATAAAATGGATGTGTACCAATAAGCTAAATTGGCCCATAAAAAATATACTTTCGATCCATCACTTGAATGTCATCATAATATATTGTAAGAATTTTATTTTGATTCCTTCCTTAATGAGTTCATCATTTTGAATAGCTATCATACGCATCCTAAGTACCAGTTCTTCATGTAATAAACGGCATAATATCTTTGATTTTCTATTTTGATAACTGATTCTTGATCATATTCTGAGTTCTCAGAATTGAACTGTTCTGTGTCAGTATCATCCATTAGAGCAATCTTGTAAGCTATCCATAACTCAAATGTGGGTTGAAACACAAAGGTTCAAAGGAAACTCAAAGTCTATCCCACAACTATTTATTAAACGTTGCAACTAGTTTCGGTCCTATAGGACCATCATCCTCTTTCTATTTTCTTGTAATTCTTTCAGCCTGATGATGGTCCTATAGGACCGAAACTAGTTGCAACGTTTAATAAATAGTTGTGGGATAGACTTTGAGTTTCCTTTGAACCTTTCATTAGAGCAATACTGTTATCGTTTTCCGAGGTCGAATCAGAACCAGAAGTACTAGGAGAGGTAGCAGCAGTGCTGGAAATACTTTCAATTTTTTGAAAAGCATCCACTGAAATTGTTATCTTTCCATTAAATGTATACAGCACAAATAAAATTCGATATCCAAAAACGTATACTAGATATTAGCCAGTACTAGCTCCGTTTTACTTCCTTTTTGTAGCTCGTAAAAAGTGCCTAGACATCCTTACATTCAGAACATTCCTACCGGCAAGCATGGCACAGCTAGACGCTTGTAAAAGTCGCGCGCTGTTGCCAGATTATTTATAAAATAAAAAGTAATACAAGAATATTTCAAATATTTCAAAAATATTTCTAAAGTATTTCAAATATTTCAAAAATATTTCAAATATTTCAAAAATATTTCAAATATTTCAAAAATATTTCAAAAATATTTCAAATATTTCAAAAATATTTCAAATATTTCAAAAATATTTCAAATATTTCAAATATTTCAAAAATATTTCAAATATTTCAAAAACATTTCAAATATTTCAAATATTTTGAAATAATTTCAAGTGGGGTGTACATTATTTCAACGTATTTCAACCCGTGTCGGCCCCCTCGATCAGTACTATCGATTGGCATGTCCCATGACCATATCTATCGTGTGCGTTAAAGTAAAGCCCTACCTTTTAAACAATTAATACGAGGTTTAAGTAATGCCTTGTGTGTGACGCCACTGGTAACTTCAAGTCCGCCATATGAAAGAATCAACGCGGACATCTTCAAATCGTATTATACTCTTTCTTTTTTATTATTTATTTGTAGCTATTGGTGAAAACGAGCAAAGGGTGCGCCCTCTATCTGAACTACTAGAATGGGGATGCTATTTGTGAGCAGTGTTTTAGAATAAGTTAAATACCACACGTACCATCTTTCATTAACGATCTTTACCACACAAAATTCAAAGTAGAAAAGGTTGAATTAACATTAAAACAAATTGCTGATGGTATTGTTTTTCCTATTTCACTGACAGTTACTGCAGCGCCAACTATTTTTTTATGTTCCGGAAAATTAGAGATAATGACATGTCATTGTCTGTTGTAATGAAGGTTTAGTACTGTGGACTAAGCGTTGGACTCCGAGGGCTTAGTTATGGAAACTAAGAAAGTTTTGCTGTCAAAAACTCTATTTTAATCAGTGCCCTTATTACCGAAGGTTTATTCTATGGACTGGATGAGATATTATTTCACAAATCCTACTTCGACGATTGTCCGTGTGACCGGAGGTTTAGTTCTATGTACTGAGAGTTTCGCTGTCACATATGTCATTGTGATCATTTTCCTTGCCTCGGAAGTTTAATACTAGAGACTAACAAAGTTCTCAGTTACAAATTCTACTTTGATAATTTTTTTGTTCTCCCCGGAGGCTCACTTCCGAGAACTAAGAGAGTTTTGATCATTGTCCGTGGTATCAAAAGTTTAGTTCTGTGGACTAGAAGAGTTTTGCCGTCACAAATGTCATTGTGATCATTGGTCTGTGTGTTTAATACTATGGACCAAAAAAGTTATGCAGTTTTAAATTCCACGCTCCTATATCCCGAGAGGCTTAGTTCTGAGAACTAAGAGAGTTTTGGTACCACAAATGTTATTTTTATCAGTAGCCAGGCCACTGAAGTCTATGAATTAGATGAGGTATGCTTTTACAATTTCCACTTTGATCATAGTATGAGTATATGCTACTGAAGAAGTTTAGTTCTGTGGACTAAGACTTTTGCCGTTACAAATAATATCATTGTGATCATTCTCCTTTTTGCTAGAGGTTTAATACTATTGACCAATAAAGTTATGCAGTCACAAATTGTACTTTGATCATGCTCCTATATCTCCAGAGGCTTAGTTCCAAGAATTAAGAGAGTTTTGATGCCACAAATACTATTTTTATCAGTAGCCGGGCCACTGAATGCTTGGTCTATGAACTAGATGAGATATTCTTTCACAATTTTCACTCTGATCATAGTATGAGTATATGCTACAGAAGAGGTTTAGTTCTGTGGACTAAGACTTTTACTGTTACAAATGTCATTGTGATCATTCTTCTATTGCCAGAGGTTTAATACTATAGACCAATAAAGTTATGCAGTCACAAATTGTACTTTGATCATGCTCCTATATCCCCAGAGGCTTAGTTCCAAGAATTAAGAGAGTTTTGGTGCCACAAATACTATTTTTATATTTTTATCAGTAGCGGGGCCACTGAATGCTTGGTCTATGAACTAGATGAGATATTCTTTCACAATTTTCACTCTGATCATAGTATGAGTATATGCTACAGAAGAGGTTTAGTTCTGTGGACTAAGACTTTTACTGTTACAAATGTCATTGTGATCATTCTTCTATTGCCAGAGGTTTAATACTATTGACCAATAAAGTTATGCAGTCACAAATTGTACTTTGATCATGCTCCTATATCCCCAGAGGCTTAGTTCCAAGAATTAAGAGAGTTTTGGTGCCACAAATACTATTTTTATCAGTAGCGGGGCCACTGAATGCTTGGTCTATGAACTAGATGAGATATTCTTTCACAATTTTCACTCTGATCATAGTATGAGTATATGCTACAGAAGAGGTTTAGTTCTGTGGACTAAGACTTTTACTGTTACAAATGTCATTGTGATCATTCTTCTATTGCCAGAGGTTTAATACTATTGACCAATAAAGTTATGCAGTCACAAATTGCACTTTTATCATGCTTCTGTATCCCCAGAGGCTTAGTTCCAAGAATTAAGAGAGTTTTGGTGCCACAAATACTATTTTTATATTTTTATCAGTAGCCGGGCCACTGAATGCTTGGTCTATGAACTAGATGAGATATTCTTTCACTGTTTTCACTCTGATCATAGTATGAGTATATGCTACAGAAGAGGTTTAGTTCTGTGGACTAAGACTTTTACTGTTACAAATGTCATTGTGATTATTGTTCTATTACCAGAGGTTTAATACTATAGACCAATAAAGTTATGCAGTCACAAATTGTACTTTGATCATGCTCCTATATCTCCAGAGGCTTAGTTTCAAGAACTGAGAGAGTTTTGGTGCCACAAATGTTACTTTTATCAGTGCCCGTATCACCGAAGGTTTGTTGCTATATGAACTAGATGAGATATGCTTTCACAATTTCCACTTTGATCATTGTACGTGGTACTGAAGGTTTAATTCTCTGCACTAAAAAAGTTTTGCCGCCACAAATGTAATTGTGATCACTGTCCCTGTACCGGATGTTTAGTTTAATGAACCGAATGGGTTTTCGTGTGTCCAAAGTGTTTAATATTTTTTTGTGTTAGGTATCGAGAATTTCATCAACGAAGAAAGCTATATGAAGATGTGCGGTCTGACTACGGGACTCAAAGGAAAAACTGTGATCATTCAAGGTTTCGGTAACGTCGGTTTACACACCATGAGATACCTTCACAGAGCAGGTGCTAAAATTATCGGCGTAATCGAATTCGACGGTGCGATCTTTAACGAAAACGGAATCGATCCTAAGGTGAGTCTTTCGTCCATATATAAAATCATATTTTTGATATTGTTTTATTTTTGCAGGAATTGGAGGACTACAGATTTACCAACGGTAGCATAGTCGGTTTTCCAGCTGCTAAAAAGTTCGAGGGTAATTTACTGTTCCACGAATGCGATATATTGGTGCCGGCAGCTCTCGAGAAAGTCATCACCAAAGATAACGCAGACAAAGTCAAAGCCAAGGTGCTGTTTTTTTATTCATGTGGTTTTCGAACTAATGATTATTTTTTTCCGTTTAGATAATCGCTGAAGCTGCCAACGGACCACTAACGCCAGCGGCCGACGAAATCCTACTTAAAAAGAACGTCCTGGTCATTCCGGATCTGTACGTCAACGCTGGTGGTGTAACCGTTTCCTTCTTCGAATGGTTAAAGAATATCAACCACGTTTCTTACGGAAGGTTGACCTTCAAATACGAAAAGGACTCCAACTACCATTTACTACGTAAGTTCTCTCATAAGTCTTAATTAAATTGGCTCACCTGGTGCATCTTTAATGTTATAGAATCCGTACAAGAATCTCTGGAAAGGACGTTCACCGAAAAGGGATCGATTCCCATCTTACCCTCGGACGCTTTCAACAAAAGAATCTCCGGTGCCTCGGAAAAAGACATCGTGCATTCTGGTCTTAGTTTTACGATGGAAAGATCGGCCAAGGTAAGTGTCTCAATCTTATCTACCGTTTAGATACTTCTAACAAAGCAAACTAATAAAATTACAAAAGTTTAAAGGTATTGTATAATTTTTCTTCCCAACGAAACGTCTCAATGAGAATGGTATTGTTTTTATTTTGTAACCGTTTTGGCGTTAGGAACAGTTCTACAGATCCCTGAAAGTTGTAGTATGGCTCTTCGCGGTGAGATGTCGCTTGATGTATTATTGGTACATTATTTATAATTACAATTTTATAAGATATTCATTATCTTATTTGGTTGTTTCATAATATACGCTAGAAGCAGGCACACGTTGGCATCTAACATGGTTTCTAGATTTTCAACACATAATTTTCCAGAAAGGATCCAATGAAACTCTTAAGTCAAAACCACAGACTTTTATTCGTTTTATTCGTATACAAGAAAAAAGAAACCAATGGTTGAAAAATATGCCAACAGTTAAAGGTGGTAAAAATTAATTAATATTAACCAGATTAAACAAATATCTGAGAGACATATTTGCCCGGAGTCGCAGAACCAGAAATTAACTCCACTGGCCTTTTCTTCTTACCTTATTTTCTTACCCTTCTACATCCACGCTTTCTTTACTTCTTGTTCCACGAAGTTTTCTTCTTCTGTCTCCTCAAAGACTAAACTTCATTCAACAAATTCCTTCAACTGTCACATGTTACTTCAACTTATGGTACCGTTATTAGTTCCTCAAGTGCGTGACCCTTTTTCCAAATTATTTGTTGTGCTCTTATGGACTTTTTTAACAATGATTTTGCTATTATTCCTTATTAATACCTCTTGATATGCCCTAGTATATATTTTAAAATGGAAAATAAATTTTGTGGTTTAAACCACACTTACAAATGGTCACATTCGTTATACCATTTGAAACTTTTTTCTTACATTTCATTCAATTGTAAGAAAGTTTTAACGAGTAGTGGATTTCTACTTATGTTGTCTTTCTTCAATTCCCGATAACCTTCAATTCTTTAATAATAATTCAATAACAATTATCCCCTTCCCACTATTGGTTTCTAACTCCAATTAGTGGGAATCCTCCATCTTCTCCCTTTGTCCTACTCTTGGTTTTTTACTCCATCTAGTAGAAAATTCCCTTCCTTCCTCTACCCCTTAAATTACTTTTGCTTTTCTTAATAATATTTTTTAAAACCACATACTATAACTTTCATATCCAATTTTATTAGTACCATGTAAAGTTCAATACTACAAATTAACCCTAGTCTACGATGTGTTAGGATCCTTGATTCCTGGTTCTGTGACTCTGGTAAGTAATTTTTCATCAAACTCCCACTGCTCATTTCGTTCATGTAACTAAAATGTATTAATGTTATCAAATAGTTTAAGGAAAATTTGTTTCGTTATTTGATCTGTTTAAGATGTTATCTTTTTCATTACTTTTATATAATAATTGCTCATCATTGCAGTTCTAAATTGTTAAATGATTTGATACTCTCATAGTTTGTAAAAGCTATTGTCTAACTGACATATTCTCACTTGTACTTAAATGATTATCTCTCAAATAATCTGGTTAATATTGGCTGTTGGCATCTTTTTCAACCATTGGTTTCTTTTTTCTTGTATACCAATTGTATTGTGTTCTTTACAGTCTGATGATGGTCTAATTGAGACCGAAACTAGTTGTAATAAGTGTATTTTAAAGGAATAAAAGTATGTGGTTTTGACTTAGAGTTTCATTGGATCCTTTCTGTTTGGATTCAGCCACATTTGAGGTGGATGACCTATCTGACATAATTTTCCACTAATTTCCCAAGAATTTGAATCTATTGCACTGAACTGTAGACATAAACCATATAATTCGATAATCTGAAAATGTTTTTCAATTTCTCCCATTTAGAATTATTTCAACCAAATCTCTCATAAATTCTTTACTTCATTAAACAGCTCGATATAAGTTCACATTCTTGATTTAGCAAATATCAACTTTTACCTATTACTGTAAATTAAATCAAGGGCACTAAATTTCTACAAACAAATATAAAATACTTTCAATACCCCAAAGAAAAAAAGTCGCCAGAGGTTTTGCTAAAATATAAACATAGAAATAATGAACCATAGCTACTTTTACTTGTCAAAGTCATTCTTAATAAGAAAAACCTATTAATTGTGTTTTGAACTACTTGAAATGTCATTAGCACCTTATTCGACTAATATTTTAATACGTTTTCTCTTAAATTCTTAGATTCTTTTCATCTACTATCATTTTTTTATCTTTAATTATGTAACTCTGCCAATAATGATTCTTTTATCTTATACGTTATCTAGATATAAAATTGTGGACCAAATCATTTGAACTACACTCTATGTTTGTCCCAAATCTAACATCTCAGATTAATTTTCTATACATATATTCTCTAAATAGTAAATTGTGGACAAAGTCATTTGAACTACTCCACTATGTTTCTCCCAAATCCTGTTAGTATAAAATACCTTATGCTGCAAACATTAAAGATATGGGCGTGGACAACTGTTATTTATTTAAATCGTGATTGTTTGTACACAATAAATAGGGCATCCTTAAAATTAATTCAATGTAAGCGATTTGAGTTTGAAAATGTATATGCTATTCTGAAGCCGATAGTATCTATCGAATTATACTAGCATCTTTTCAGAGTAATTATTTTTAAGCATAGCCTTTTCAATGTTCTTAGCAAAATCCATTTCACTAATTGCTCAAAAAATTATTTATTTAAATAAAAGTTGCACTAAAGACGGGTGTTTAAAAATATTTTTAAATATACTCAGTCAAATATAAAGGGTACTATTTTTTTTTTCTTTTAGTCTTTGTAAGAAGTCTCTTTCCAGTAGAATGTCATATGCATCCAAACCCATATCTTCCAATACATCAATAAATTTCTCATTTCTCAACAGTGTCGAACGCTTTCTCGTACTCGATAAAGTAATTTATATGTTAATTAATTTGTAAATTTACTAATATTGTGAATGTGTGTATATTATCGCTTACAATCACTAACAACTACTTTTAATTGTGTTTTGTTTGTTTATTTAAATATTTGTTTAACTTTTATTTATAGTATCAAATGTTCTAACATAATTTTGTTATTCTTTTGTCGATACAATTTTTTATTCGTTATATTATTCATTGTTTGTATAAAGTGATAAATCTATATGGTGTAATTAAAAGTAAGTATCCAAAATAATATAATTAGTAGGAATAACAGTAAAAATTTATTATTTTCAACTAGATATCAGTTTTATAGACACACAAGACACAATAAAAAATATTAGTAAGTTTACAATTTATTCGACTGGAGATTTAAAAACTGTGTGAACTAATTTGTAAACATTATTTACCCCCTTTTTCAGGCTATTAAAGAAACAGCCGATAAATACGGGCTAGGAATGGACTTAAGATCAGCTGCATATGTAAATTCAGTACAGAAAATATTCCTGACAATCAATGACGCTGGATTTGCCTATTGACTTTAGGTTATGTTGATCTAACAGTATTTTCTTCGATTAAGTTATAGAAACCTTGGACAGGACACATTTACATTCCAATAAAGATCACAGAACATTTTTCTCTAATAGATTTGCGACATTCCATAATGGATCGTCCAGTAATTGTAACAGAAACAAAGTTTTTACATTCAATAGATCTTGTTCTATTTTCTTTTTAAGTTTTTATTGTTTATTTTGTTTTATATTTACCCTCTACAAAGATGGGTAGAGTTGTACCCATATATATAAATTGCTTTTAGTCGATTTTAAGTTTCTAAAATTATTTTAATTTATTGTATGTACCATATCAGTAATTAATATTTTTATTTCGATAACTTAATAATACCAAATAAAGCTGTTGTTTCAAATGTGTGGTTTGGTTTTATTTAAACATTTCCTTATATAAATTAAAAAAAATCTTTATTAGACGTGTGCAACAGTGTATAGACAAGTAAGTTAGGTCTAAAGATTTAATGTATGATCAATATTTTCGGCGCACCCTGTATAAATTAGAGCTTCTTATTGTAGTTAAACTAATTAACTAACATCTTAATGTTAAATTAAAAAAAGCAAAAAACTGAAATTCAAAAAACCATGAAATTCGATATATTTGATGATGATGAAAAAAAAACCAGAAAGGCGTATCGAAAAAATAAACATACGGTATAAAAGTAGATAAAAGGGCGCATCTAATTATGTATAACTTTTAAGGGTTCTATTAAATTAAGACGCCATTATCGAGGTTTAAATTGAAAAATTGTGATTTTTGACGAAATTTCAACTTCAACCCTTAAAAAAAAAGAAAGTGGCCTATGGCTTTTTTTGCAAAATTTAGTATATCGTAGGCCCAAGTTTCCTCTTTCGATCGTGGCCTTATTCAAAAAAATATCTTAAAAAACGCCAAAGTTATTAAACAAAACGTAAACGAAAAAATCGATTTTCTAAAAAACACGTTTTCCATTTTTCCGGAAAATCCAAAATGACTCGGGAAATGCCATTATGGGTTTCTAAAATTTCGTCCCACCCTGTATAAGTCCGGAATGAAAACTTTATCGATTTCCCAACAGTTTCCTTATTTTCCGGATCCAAAGTTTTTTTCTCGAAAAAAAGTGAAATTTTGACTTTGGCGTCACGCCACAAAGTCCTTGATGAAAAAAACGAAAATTTTAAAATATTGACGAAAAGGCACATCATTTCTTTATATATTCCCGAAAAAAAACACCACCCAAATCATCACTCCTTAATTTATGACCGATGTCAGTTTATCTCAAGTAATATTAAATTTATTGTACTAACCCTAACTTTTTGGAAGTCCATTTTACTAAGATTAATAAAAAAAACTCTTCGTTTCAACAAAACTTCCAATATTTATTTAAAAAATTGCTTTTTTAAATAAGTAGCGGAAATTTTGTTAAAACGAAGAGTTTTTTATTATTCTTTTCAAGTAATATTATTATTAACAAAATAAAGTAATAAATAAACTATTTTTATGTTAAATATTTTTATAGGCCATTATGAAAACTTCTAACCAGTATAACCTTGGTTTGGATTTGAGAAACGCAGCATACATTAACTCTGTAACCAAGATCTTCAATACTTTCGCAGAGGCTGGACTTACTTTTTAAGTACTTACTATTTGAACTTAATGTAATGTAATTGGTTGTGAGGTGTATGTAAAATCAATAAACATTTATTGATAAATTAAAAAACTGTAGCTTATTTAATAAAAGAATAGAAAGAAGGTTATTTTGTGTGTTGATATTTTGAAAATTTGTAAAATGACACATTTGACATTTATGTTTAATGAATTCGAAGATGCTTTTTTAAAAAATTTATTTATTTACTTACTACTTGACAAATATTATACTTTTAACAATACTCTTCTAAACTAAAAGATTACATATCAAAGGCTCAAAATCAAAAGATATTTTACAACGCAAAATGTGACTATTTATAATAATTCCTAATCTTGTTTACTAACATTGAAATTAATAAAAACAATAAAAAAACAATGAGAAATATTGTAAACAGAATCATTAAGTCTTTTTACTAAATAAAATAAAAAAGGTTTTTTAACTAAACAAAACAAGCAAAAACGTTATGCGTTTTAACTTAAACATATCTTTTAGTCTAAGACTGTAACTTGACTTTCTGTTTTTAAAACACAAATTTACTTACTTTCTATGAAAAATTTATTATACCTTACTTTTTTGGTTTGTAATGAACTTATTGGTTTATCTTTTAATTCGTTTGTTACATTATCAGCACATTCAAGACACCTTGGAATTATCAAAACTAGACAATATGCTTAGTAGTGTTTGTAATATTATCAGCGATATTTTAATTACTCATCAACAGAAAATAATCGGTTTATATGCTATTTCATTGATTTTGGTAACAAAGATAATACGTAGACAAAATATGTCAACAATATATCAATTTTCTGAATATACAGTGTGGAAACCACTTATGAAATAAAATTATTTGTGGGGTTAGTTTAGAAGATTATAAAAATCGCTGGGACCCGTCAACTTTAAAATTCAAATGTCCCCCACAAAAAAAATCCAAGGGCGTAAGGTCTGGCGATCTAGCTGGCTACTCGATAGTACCTCTTCGTCCAATCCATTTATTGGGGAAAATTTCATTCAAGTAATTTCTTACAATTAAAGCATAATGTGTTGCTCTGTCCTGCTGGAACCAGATATTTTCATCCGGATCTATTGCGTTGGGATATAAGTTGGCCAATTCAGGAACAACTTCATCTCTAATCATGCTTAAATATTTTTCGGCTGTCAAATTTCCATCTACAAAAATAGGACCAATAATATGATCACCTATGATACCTGCCCAAATGTTCAACTTTTGAGGATACTGAGTATGTGTCTCATGCATCCAATGAGGATTCTCCTTTGACCAATATCTACAGTTTTGTCTGTTGACTTCCTCGTTCAGTGTTAATGTTGATTCATCGGAAACAGCTATTTCATTTCTGTTCAATATATTCATAATTCTTCCGCAGAAATCCATTCTACGAGCTGGGTCGTCTTCTATTAGTTCTTGCACAAAAGTCAATTTATACGGATGAAGTTTTTCTTTATGAAAATACCTTAGGACAGTTGTGTGACTCACATTATTTTGACGAGAAATTGACGTGAACTTGATGTTGGATTCTCCACGACACTTAACATGATATCCACTTTCACATCATCTTCAACGAAGTGCGGTTTTCTCTTTAATGGTTTGACATGTCCAAGTTCTCTGAATTGTGCATGAATTTTAGACACAGTACCTTGTAAAATATTAGGCAACTGAGGATACCTCTGATTAAATAAGTTTGTCACTTCAACATGACTTCAGCAATTATCACCGTAACCAATCATCATTAAAATTTCAATCTGGTGAGTCTCAGTTAAATATTTCATTATTACTTCGCAAGATCTTAGTTTTTGATTAAGTATTGACAACTACGATATTTAAATGACAGACATTATTTACCGATTTTGTTTAATTATATTGGCACAGTTATCTATACAGGTTTTATCTATTCGTGACATAAAATGTTAATAAAACCCCAAATATTGATACTTAGTGAAGAAATTTGAGCTCTGCATTCAGCTAATTAAAAGTAAAACGATTACTTCAAGTGTGAAACATTATTATTTTCACAATTTTATGTATTTACTATCTTGAACAAAATTATAAGTACATTGTACCTGTACAATTCACAATCAAATGCATCATTTTGAACTTAGATTAAGTAACGCCAACCTACGCGTATGAATCGAAATTGATGCATATTTTCGAGTGGTCGCCATTTTATTGGTGCACAACATTGGTTTTGAAACTGGTTCGATTTTTTGCAATTATTAAGAGAATTTTGTATGTAATACTTTATAAACCTGATAAACTGCTCATCTTAGAATTCTAGCAGTAATAGGGGGAAACATACCCTGGGCACTCTCCTCAAATGGCAGGTCCACGTTTAGTAGTTAATACCCAGGTCACGGAAGTCGCCACTATCGAAAATAAAATAACAACCAACAGGAAATCCGTTAATGACACAACAATTTTGAATTTAAATGTTGTCAACAATATTGTTTGACAGTTAGTATTGTAGTTTCTCAATAATTATTGTATTTTCTCGTTAGTATTTATATTTTCCAGTTAGAGTTTTTGCAGTTATTTATTAAAGTATGGTTTTTATGTGTTCTGTTACGGGTTGCCTTTATTAAAGAACAACTATAAAAAAGTGCATTGTTTACCAAAGGAACCACAGGTAAGAATTTGTTTTTTTAAAGCCTCAGCGTATACCTATGTATTAGTATATGATGCATATTATATTATTTGGCAAAATTCTAGAATATTACCCCTTAATGAATTTCGACAATTTTTTGTATATGGTCTTTTTGAGGTATTTTTAATGGAATGACATCAAAATTTCCGCGCGGAAAGGCCGATTTTTGCGGAAAAATTAAAAAAATTTGGAGGTTATGTGCGATATCCGATAGGTTATAGCGGGGCCAGACCGGGCCACACGGTGCCAAAGCAGGGCATAGCGGGGCCAGACCAAGCCATACGATGGCACCTAACCTAAGAATTAACAATCTGTTTGAGTAAGATTAATAAAAACTCTTCGTTTTAAACAAGAGCAATCAGTTCTCGCATGCGCGAACTTACAAGGTGGAAAGTAATTTTCTTAAGGTCGTTTTTATTAGTCTTTGAACACCCACAAGCACTACAAGTGACCATTCTCTTTAAAAGTATTTAGTATACCACTAAAACTTTGGATTAAAAAACTTACTTATATTTAAACAAACCTATTATAAACGAAAAATGTTTTAAACTTAAATAATTAATCCAAATTTTTAACAGAAAACTAAATTTTTATAAAAACAAACTATGAGTCATAAATGGTTATCCAAGATGGCCGACTTCCGTCACCAGATTTTAACATTGTAGATATAACATAAACTCCTTCCTTACTATTTTATGTTCTAAGAAATATACCAAGAATCTAAATTACTAGCAACCGAGTAACAGAAAACATTCAAAAGTCACTTTTGACAACCCAAATATTTTAAACGTCTTTGTCACATTTTGATTTATTTAAATTTTTTTATTTTATTTACAATGGCTTACATTTTACCAGAAGCAAGTAATGCCGCTCCGTCAACACCAAAAATATTGAATCAGATTGTCTCATACCAAATTCCCATCAGATACAGAAATGCCTTTTATCTCGCTAATGCTTCTCTTTACGACAGCGTTAACTGGTACATTCATCGAGCTTACGAGATAATTTTTCCGACTTTAAAGCAAAATCTGAAGCAAATAAGAACACAAAAGTCAAATGCAGAATGCGAGGAAGTAGTGAACAGTGTCATAGGTCTTTTAGAACAGTGTAATTCAATCACAGATGTTCGGTTTCCTATACAAAGACAAGATGGAAAGTTTGAAATGATTAGAGGTTTCAGGGCCCAACATGGAATGGGTAGTGGATATTTAACGACGCTCGGAGGTAAATTGTCGCCTTAATAATAAGTCAGTGCTAGACAACCAATTTTTTAGGCTTTAGAATGGGAGAACACATAACTAGAGATCATATGAAAGGCTTATCGTGTTTACAAACGTTTCGAAATGCTTGTATGGGTATTGGTATGTCGGGTGCCCACGGAGGTTTGAAAATAAATCCAGCTGATTATACCGAAAACGAACTTCGACATATAATAGAAGAATATGCCATCGCACTAATGAACAAAGGCTACTGTATGTATCTATCTATCTATATATTCTGTTTATGTCTTGTTATCGTAACCATATTGTTAAATCTTTTAAACAATATGGTAATTTAAATTCGTATTCCGTTTGGACCGTAATAACGTTGTTATTATTTTGATTCATAACAATATTATTATTACAATGCTAAAAATTTCTAATTTTATAGCTGACAACACTGCAATCATTACTGTTTTGTGTCATTTTGTGGTCAAAAAGAAGAATGTGAATGTGAGGTTAATGTTTGCTCGTCGATAACCTACAAAATGAGTAGAAACATTCAAATAAAAAATAAAAAAAACTTTTAAAAGTTAGGGAAAATAATTAATATTTAATAAAATACGGTGATATTCAATCATATTACGAAACTCTGTTTTTTTTTGTCAGTAAAGGTGTATTTTAGGTCACCCCCCTAGACGCATGCGGCAATTTGAATTCTTAAATTAATTTTATTGGTCGACGAGAGAAGTAACCGAGCGGTAAACTTTGAATTTTAAGCTACGTTGCCACATTTTTGTGAATAAATAAACTGAATGAAAGACCTTGAAAAGATGAAAATTACGTAGATTCTTTCATAAATTAGACAAATTAGATATTGACTGGAAAATTAAGTTTTTTTAAATAAATAGTAAGTCAGAACAATAAATTTTGCATCTGAAAACATTTCTAGATTTAAACTTGAGGTACATATAAACATATGAATCACTTAAAAAAGTTTTTGCTAATATTTTCTATACTGCCTTTACATTAATAGTTTATATTTTTTAATGAATTTTAAACCATAATTAAAATAAGTCCCATAAGTAAATATGAATGAAAACATAAAACATGTTCTATTTCTAATTTTATTTTCTGTTTTATTCCCATTTTTAATTGCTGTTTTATGATTTCTATGGCATTTATAGCAGAAGTTTATATATTTTTAATATTATTAAACCATAATAAATTAAAATCACAGAATACCATTAAAGCAAGAGATTTATAGGTATATTTGCCAATTAAAAAAATAAAAAAAAGAAGAACGCTTTTTATTTATATTTTTAATTACTACTTTCAGCATATAATTTATTATTTATGGATTTAGAAAACTCCTTTAATCTTTAAATATTTACCAGCTTCTTTTTTTTTAAATCAAATTTACTAAATCCAAACCAAACTATTCGGTTTAAGGGAAAAATTATTTAAGCCGACAACACCGCAACTTCAAACTCGTCTAAAAATCAATAAATTTGAATCTGTCGCGCATGCGTCAAGGGGGGGTGGCCTAAAATACACCTTTACCGTTTTTTCTTCTTCAACATACAATAAGATACAGAGCGTTGATTTACCTACGATGTTCACATAAACGTGTCCATAACTTTTAAAGCACTCTGTATAACGTATCAAAACCTTATATCAAAATCTTCAAAAAAACGTAAGCAGTCCGATTTCGGTATAATATACAGGGGTTCCATTTAAAAAATCATATGTTTGGTTTGTAACGGAGTTATACAGCATTCTGTATAGTTTAAGGTAATTTCAAAATATGGACCCTAAAGACATCTACTATTTTCGTTAATGACAATTTTTGATATCTTCTAAAACAATCCATATACCAACCTTTATCGTAAGGTTGGTACACCCTGTATAAACGTTATGGCGTTATTTCTAGGTAATGGAAATGATATAATGCAGCCTGATATAAAATCATCTTCAAGAGAAATGACATGGATAGCTGGGACTTTATTAAAATATTCAGGTATTTAAAAGTATTTACTATTAACTTTTAAATTTTATTTACATGCTAGGCAAATTATCATTATTGTAAATGGGAGAGGTTTCATTATATTCTATTGGTTAAAAATATAAAGAATCGTTACCAGCTTTTTTAATGCTTTTTGTATAATAGGAATGTTTAGTTTTAGCAGTCTAACAATTCAATTAAATAAATGCAAAGTACAAATAATAAAATCAAAGAGGACAAAACATATTCTGCGGGAGACTAGCAGTCTAGTAGGGGAGAGTGGTCCACAGTGAGACGGTTTTTTGCATAAAAATCATATTCTGGAACAATATTACATTGCAGCTAACTTCACTTTTATTGTGTTGGTTAATATAAATTGCCGACTTTTTAGGTTATGGTTATATTTATTGAAAGATATTTATTATTATTAGTTTTATATATTTGTTTTTATTATTATTATGAAATGATATTGTTCATTTTGATTTACTTCTTGAAAATTTACAATTGTGTCACAAACACAGTTTGACAGTTTCAACACTCCTAACGTCGAATGTTTTGGTCGGTGTTATTTTCGAAAATGTTAAAATACATCGATGTAAATTACAGTAAGAGCATACAGAATAGCATTTTCATAACATCTCTCGACCTTGAAAGTTTACAGCGCTGTTACCGCTAACATTTTTGTACAGAATAAGCCCATAAATTTATTCGAAATAAAAACATCCTAATGACGGCCAAGTATATCTTTAATGAAAAAAGAACCAAAGTTGAAATTAAACAAATCAATTCATGAGATACACACTTCCAAGTATAGTGATACAAATTGTCTCAATGTACCCCATGGTGGTCCACTATGAGACTTGACATGGGGTAGAGTGAGACATACCTATTATTGAATATCTAAATGTCCAAAATTAACCTCGAAGATAACGCACTGGTTCTGTCTCTTAGTTTTACCAAATAAAGTTGGCTTTGGAAGGATCATAAGAACGTCTTGTGAAAGGACACTTGCAATTTCTGGAACATTTGGATAGAAAAACTTGTTTGACTTGTCCCTTCTCCTTAGATAGCTTATATCATATTCAGAGTCCACACGAATGTCACTTAAGATTCTACGGACAAAATATCTTGTGGCCTTTTTTCCATGAAACTTCACAAGAACATAATCGTTGATCACGATCTTTCTATCCAATTATTCAAACCCTGTTAGAGGGGCATCCATAGATAGATAGATGATAGATGTTTAAGAGGTGGCCAGAAGCCTATTCCACTGCGACCTTTTCAGATCTATTGTGGTCCTCGAATAACTAGATTACATCCCCCAGTCCGACTCTCTTAACGAGGTCTATAACCTTTGAGACTGTAACCTTCATGCAGTCCCTTGCCAATGGATATTCTTCTCCTAAAGTCAGTCATATTTACCAGTCCGTCGCACTGACATAAGATGTGCTCTGGTGTTTCCTCTTCTAGATCTTCAGAATCTGCACAGATCCGTCTCTGTCAACCCCATCAGCTTAAGATGCCTGTTTAGCTTACAGTGCCCCGTCAATAGACTTACTACAGTTTTGACCGTTTTCCTGTCTTTACTCAATAAGTCTGACGTAAAATTTTGCGAATGTTCCATTATGAACTGTTTCGCTTGCCTTTGTCCTGGTGAATTCCACCACCATTCATAGTTTCATCGTATTCTGGTGCTGAACTTCCCAACTCTTTCTCGTGCGCTTGATTCTACAACGATTTTTTTCTTAGCTACATTTGCCTTGCTTCCAATTCTAACTTTTGCGGAGTGTCCGTCGGAATAAAGCTCCTTCCACGTTTCCTCTTTTGAACTTTTTCCTATCAGAAGCTTTAGGAAAACCACCAAATTCCTGCGGGCTCAAGAATTTCTTCGTAGTTGACGATGGATCTCCAGAGTTATTTTTTATGAAAGAGGCCTCGAGGGAGTCATTATCAGAGCAGTTGGCTACAGAAGTAGACGGAGTAGCATCATTAGTTTCAACGAAGCTTTGGTTTTCAATGGAGTTGGTGAAGTAGCATTTCGTCGTTCATATTGCAATTCGTTCAATGTCAAAAATTATAAGTTTGCAGGAGAGTAAAAAAACAGCGTACTGGAAACAGTTATTTATGATATAAGTGTTAAAAGTACATTTTAAGGCACGCATGTGAAGGTTTGCGCGAATTCTGCAATTCACATGACGTAGAAGGATCTAATGGTCTGTCAGTTACACTGCTAGGCAGAAAATCACCGAATACGGAACTACAAATAGAAATGAAAGCAAATATACTCCCGCCAAAACTTATTAATATTTTTAACACAACCATAGGATGGCGCTGATCGTTGCGTCTACTCATTTTAATTGTTCTATTTTTCGGAAGAGGTCTCTCTACTAATACTATTAACGACAATACTTTTTAATTTAACAGATCTGTATCAATCTATATTTGGTGAGAAACAGTTTTAAGAAAATTAAGAAAAGAGACAGTAGTTCTGAGAATCAGGAAAAGAGCAGGAGTTTTGTATTAAGTTTTTTTAGTTTTGTTGGCATATATCATCTTTGGTTTTGTGCTTCCAAATAATTCTGTTCCTAAAATGGATTCAAACTATCAACCCCCCTTATCTAAAAGGAAATGTTATGTACCTACATGTACAAATCGTGAAGGTAAAATGCATCGTTTTCCAAAAAATGAACCAAGTGTGTTAGTGAGTGGTTTTTAAAGATACAGTCTTTAAATTATAAAGACTTGTCAGTTGAAGATATTTATAAAAAATATGTATTTTGTGAGGAACATTTTTCTAGTAACTGTAAAGTTTTAGGTGCCAAAAGAGGTCTTATAAGAACAGCAGTTCCAACTTTAAATTTACCTGGTAAGTGAATAAATCAAATTTTAATTTATAAAGAAAGAAAACCTGTACTAGCAGATCATGCAAACGTTTTTATTCTGAAAGGACTGTATAAACAGTGGAAGCAACCATTAGCTTTTACATTTAGTGAAGGACCTCATAAATCCATGGCATTAAAAAATTTGCTGAAGGTTCTAATCTGCAAATGTCAAAGTATAGGTTTGAAGGTATAGTATCGACAGTTTGTGACCAAAGTGAAAATAATGTCGGAGCTATTAGACTGCTAATGAGTGAAACGAAGGAGGAATACTTAAAAAGAAAAGAAGAGAATAGAAATTTTGGTTTTTTGATCAATGGCCAAGAAATTATTCCCATATTTGATGTCCCTCATATTTTCAAGTGTTTGAGAAATAATCTTTTGAAACACGACTTGTATTCTAAGCAAAATAAATAAATAAATGATCATTTTTTGATTGTAAACATATATATTTACTTTAGTTTCGTTGAAATGTAGCTTTCTGTTTTATCGCAGAGTACTTCTTATTGACAGATAGAGGGTACTAGATATAAATTTAAGGAATCTGTATTATCGACAATACTTTTTAACACAACCGCTGCTACTCGATGTCGCATACGGATCTAAACAGTAACTAGGTTCTTGCCCTTCTATTGGTAGTTCCGTATTCGGTGCAGAAAATCATCATCTGTGAAAATATCCCGATTGAATGGAGACGCGTCTCACTGTGCCCCACCCCTTCATGGCCCTTATTCTCATCCAGTGGATATGAATACTCCTATAGGAAAATACACCATCTTCCTATCGGACTTTCCTATAGGAGTATTCATATCCACCGGATGAGAATAAGGGCCCATGTCTCAGTGTTCCCCATAGGTGACATTTTGAAGAATCATGTGATTATCAATAAACATATTTCACAATTAACTATTTTTAGTACTGAATTATAAGGATAAATGACTACACTTCACCCACCTTCAAATGCAGAATTCTACTTAGCATAGCTAGTTTAAACTGTCAAACGACATAGCGAGAGAAAAATTTAGATCAAGGCACCAATTTACCGCTTTGTATCGTCCAGGATAAATGGCGTACTGAATAAACGTGCATATTCGTCAGTTTAGTAACCATGCCCAATCATAAAAACTGGTCCTATAGACACGTGCTGCAATGTTGCCGTTTCTTTCAAAATTGAAGCGTCTCACTGTGGACCATTCTCCCCTACCTACCTATAGTTTCTGAAAACCTAGATTAGCGAGAGTCCAAGCAGGAACGTTAAGAAGATAGTAAATACAAATAAACACAATTTCATTGTAGCAGTTGATTTTTGTACTAGGTATTAAGATTACGAATGGAATATTTAATAGGAGATTTAACCTACAATTTCTTTATTTCAACAATTTTGATTTATTTTTTATAAAATGAATTTGCCACTTAATTAAAACCATTTATGTTTCCATCTAGAAAAACAACACAACTATACAATAAAACTGAAAATATTAATTTTGTTTAAGTGTTTTTTTTGCAGCTAGTAAACACCTTTAGTCCGGTCATTATACGATATTGAAATAACAAAAATTCCGACAGAGCTGATTTTTGGTAAATACCTTTATTTTACTATAAAAATGAAAAATTAAAAAGTCCCCATCTGTCCTATATGTGCTTCAGAAGTTATTCGGGGTCAAACGTCAAAATTTTAGGTTTTTTGAGTTTTTGTCAAAAACCGTAAGTTTTTTTGAAAAAATACCTCAGACCAAATTTATAGATGTCAGAATTCTCTACCGAAAATCAGCTCTGTCGGAATTTATTTCATTACTGTTTTCAGGTCTAAATTGACCGGACTACTTGCTCGGTTATTTTTTTGAAACAGTACAAATTTTTTGAATTACCCCCGTTTCGATATGGCAGATACGCATGCGTTCTTTGTATGATGAAAATGCCTATATCTATCCTTCTTTTGTACTTATTATTCGTTGTATTTATTTTGTACATTATATTGTATAAATTTTAGAATCAGGTCGCTTAACAGTCACCGGAAAATGTTTGGAAGCAGGAGGAATCGACGGTTACCAATTTGCAGCTTCACAGGGTGCTTATTTGGCCCTAAACAATATATTAAACAATGAAGAGTTGATGAAGAAATGTAGCTTGGATCCTGGTTTAACCAATAAAACGTTCATCATACAAGTAAAAATTATTCATAGATATATAGATTTTTAGTGGTTTAAAAAAATGTAAATGTTAAATTTATTAGTTTATAGAGAAGAAATTGGCACTGAAAGCTACAAAATAACTTTAGGTAATGGTGTAAATTAGATGAGATTAGTAAACTTTGAATCTCAAGATTTATAAGAATAAAATAATATCGATGTTATCTGTAAAATATACCTAATATGTACATTATGATTACTTTGCAGATAACTTTACCGTTATTATAACAAGATGTCCAATCATGTGGATTTAAATTTGACATAGGTATAAAAAAGTTGTTACTTCTAGTTTCTACTGCATTTATTGTAGTAATTTATACTTTTTATTAATTTAAAACCATAATAGATAAAAATTACAAAATCTTACAATAAATTTTAATACATACAGCAGAAAAAATTGACCTTTCATCTGACGTCACTAACAGCGAACAATAGTAAACACAAACTTTATATACCTCATTATTTTCTACTGCACTAGAAACATATCAAACAATTATGTACACTTGTCTATCAAGCGATGACACAATATATGTTCCTTTCAACTCTAATTATGACCTTTAAATGTAGTAAAGAGAGCGCCAAAATCGTTGTATTCATAATAATTTATTTTGACCTCTTATGGCAACTGTCATTATTTTGTTTGATACATCGAGTTTTGTTCAAAGCATTTTATAATTTTTACGCATGCAAATTTTTGTTTTAAATGGTTGGTAACAAGTGAAGTATCTAATGACAAAATTATTGACAATGACATTTGTGACTAATAGCAATTTATTAATTAAATATTATTCTTTAAGAAAGCATTTGTGAATATGAATATTATCTTTTACTTATATAATATATTATTGGTGTATTATCCATTTTAAAATATTTTAACACATTTGAAAAATTTCAAAACTGTCAAATGTTATAAACTACACTGTGCTACCAACATACTTTCCGTAATTCACTTACAAATAATAAATTAATTTAAAAAATAATAAAATGGCAAAATATGAAAAAATTTTTAAACAACTTATATATGGCAACAGAAAGCTATATGAAATTCGTTGTTTAATATACCAAGAATGATAAACATTTTACCAGGATTGCTTAATCCCATAAGACGTACGTTCGCCAAAAAATCGATCGCACGTGACGTCACTGCAGTCCTCGGCCGTATTAAAACGATTTTATGAGAATATTTATTATAAATTATAAGTGTTTAATCTTAAAAATCCAAATAGTGGTACGTTAGTATTACAGAAATCATAAAAATACTGTCTAATTCCTATTATTTCCATGCATTTATATGGTAAACGTTATAATGAAGGACTGCAGTAACGTCACACAGCTGGCGGACAAATCAGCCCGATTAGGCAATCCTGGTAAATGTTTATCGTTCTTGTTAATATACTATTAACCTAACCTTACTTTTTAGACTGTGACTAAACTTTCATGTAATGGGAACATTCATCGTAGATTTAAAATGTCAACTTATGTTATCTATGATGTCAACCACCTAAATAGTCCAATCGTGTTCTGAACCAAAATCGTCTATTAGGAGGGGTGCTTTTTAGGGGTGAAAATGTTTTTTTGTGATTTGTGACTAAAGGATGAAAAAAGTCAAATGAAAAAGTTGTTGCAAATAAAAAAATCTACAACTTATGTAATAAGCCTCAAAAATTTCCGAAAAAAAATCCAAAAAACCGAGCAAAAAACCGTTTTTTTGTTTTTAATTTTTTTCTTTTACAAAAATGGTTCGATTGAGCTGAAAGTTTGATCAAATATACTTTGTGCTACTCTAAATATACTGTATTTTTTTCATTAAGAAATATTCAGCCATTATAATAAAATTTCACTTAAAAAAATTTGATAATTTTCAATTACCATATCAAAGTTATTTTCAAATTTCAAATTAGAAAAATTACCACCAACAGCTGGAGCCACAGAGCAGCATTGTTATAGAGTTTATTACCAGCCCCAAACATGGCTAGATAATGAACTCACTGCAATGGATTGGGGTTGGAAAATATACTACGATACTATGATCTTTTAAAAGCAATTTGTAGCAGCTGTGAGAAAAGCTGCCAGCCAATTACTTTTATTACCCCAAATTATGTGCCTAACCTAACCTAACCTAACCTAACCTAACCTAACCTAACCTAACCTAACCTAACCTAACCTAACCTAACCTAACCTAACCTAACCTAACCTAACCTAACCTAACCTAACCTAACCTAACCTAACCTAACCTAACCTAACTTAACCTAACCTAACCCAACCTAACTTAACCTAACCTAACCCAAAGTATGTGCTGTTTAAAATTTGAATAAACTTATTCAAATGTAAAATTCGTAAAAATCTACCTTCTTTAATGGCGCCGTTAATGGTTGATAGTTTTTTTGTGTAAAGGTCAATTTTGTTTACTTCAATTAAATCAACTAAAAAATAAAAAAGGTTTTATTTTAAATCATTGTTATATAAGGTTTGTTTTTAATAGCTAAACTCGATGCACTAGTAGAAGAAGGGTGCACTAAAACGTTCTTATATTTACCAACTACAAAATATTTAATTAGAAATAACGAAAGGAACGTACCTACGTTTTGATTTATATTTTTAATTGCAGTTGTAACCATCTATTTTTTATTATTTACGAATTTTGGCAGTAAACCTTCTTCTTTTTTACAATCAAATTTACTAAATCAAAACCAAACTATTTGGTTTCAGAAAACGATATTTGAGCTGACAACACCGCGTGGCCACGGCGCTGTTAACTTCGTATAAATTTGAAATGGCCGCACACGCGCCTCGGGGGGTAAAATACACCATTACCTAACTTTAATAATAAAATTCTTAGGATGTAATGATGATTCCTTGTGTTGTAGGGATTAGGAAACGTAGGAAGTCTTTTAGCAGAAATTTTAGTGGAAAAGGGGGCTATTTGTGTCGGTGTGAAAGAACACGATGCTTATTTATACGAAACCCAAGGAATAAACTTGAAGGTAAATTTACTAAATGCAATTATATGTGTTATTTTTTACCTATAAAATATTTTGCTTTAGAAATTGTACGAACACAGACGCAAGACGGGGTCCATCGACGGTTATAGCAACGCTAAAAATGAAACTGACGATAGTATTTACAAAGAAAACGTGGATATCTTAATATTTGCCGCTACGCACAAAAGCCTTAGTTGTTATATCGCCGATGACGTGAAAGCAAAAGTGATTTTAGAAGCTGCCGATAGCCCTCTGACACCGTCATCGCATAAAATTTTAACAGGAAAATCTCGAATAGTTATACCAGATATATACGCGTGTTCCGGTGCAACCATCGCTTCGTATTTGGAATACCTGTCAAATCTGCAGCAAATGAGGAAACTGGACGAGAACATTTTGCGGTAATATTTATTTTTTAGGCCACAGTCCATCCTTCCGGCCAATTTTCTTATCTATAGTTAATAGGCGGCTGGACTGCATATTCAATATCATATTGGACTTTGAACTACATCAACGTGTTGATACAACAGACCCTAATTAATTTTTGCATCCCAATAATATTATTAATACAAGTACAAGTAGGTCGTAGGTGAAGTATAGTACGTAACTCTTGCTGTAAAGCATTTTACGCACTCACGGAATTACGTACTCGTAATTATTTTTATTTATAACTACAACAAAAAGTAAAAACAAAGTATAATTATAAGAAAAGATAATAAAATGGAGAATTTACTACATTTACTACAAGATATCCAGATATTAAAATTAGTAGATATGCAAATATTTAAGTAAAGAAAATTTGATTTGATGATTTCAAATAACCTACAGGCAGCGACACCCATTTATTGAGAGCTAAACTAACTGTACCGAAGCTGGAGCTTCGAGTTAAAAATAAATAGATTACTGTATGTTTTATATAATAATCTCCAGGTGATGCAGGTGTAATATTTTTATATACATAGTTATGTACAAAGAATAATAATTTTTTGATAATGTTTTCAATTCAGATATTTAAATTAGTTGATATGCAAATATTTAAGTAAAGAAAATTTGATTTGATGATTTAAAATAACCTACAGGCAGCGCCACCCATTTATTGAGAGCGAAACTAACTGTACCGAAGGCCCAGTTTTGAGATACATAAAAATAGATTACTGTAGGTATATTTTATATAATAATCTCCAGATGATGCAACTTTTTATATACAAAAAACTTTTTATTTTTTGATAATGTTTTTAATCCAGATATTTAAATTAGTTGATATGCAAAGATTAAAAAAAAAGAAAATTAAAACTTTGATGATTTAAAATAACCTACAGGCAGCGCCACCCATTTATTGAGAGCGAAACTAACTTTACCGAATCTCCAGGTTTGAGTATTTGAGTTACATAAAAATATTTTTATATAGGTACAATAAATAATAATTCTATGATAATGTTTTCAATTCAGATATTTTATTGTATTATTCTCTTAAAACTATGGTAATACTAAAAATTCACTAACGCTGTTTTATCGTGGATGCAATTTCCTTGAATTCGATTAAACTTTGTTTCGTCTTATTAGAAATTTTACTCTCAAATGAAGCTCATTTTTTTCCAGACAATCTCGTGAAATATACGGAACTGCTCTAAAAGGTTCGGAACAAGCAGTGGCATTTGCATCAGGATCTTCTGTATCGGAATCTGTAATAACGAAAGCGGTAGTAGCGGAAACAATAGAATGCGTGTTGAACGATGTTGAAAAGGTAAGTTAATTATGGGGGGAAGTGGAAAAATTGTAAAGGAATTTATAATAGCGTTTTTTATGGTATTTTTGGTGCTAAGGGCGCTAAAATCTCATTTTGGTGGTGGATTTCAGCCGCTAAATACTATCTAGATATGTTTTTTTGATAGGATCGGTCTCAGTCTTACGTTTATTACGTTTTCCACTTCTTTCTATCCTCTGTAAGTGTTCCTTTAATTCCTGTAACCAGTTTATTGTAGGTGTTTCTGGTCTTCTTCTACCTTCTGGTTCTCATTAAAATGTTGTGCCATCTGATCTGTACATATAAGACTCAACCATCTAACTCTAATCCATACTTTATTTTTATGACCATATTAATTTTTTCTTGTTTCCGATAATCTAACAAAACCAAATTACCTACTAGTTTTGTTCCCATTTTTTCTAATTGTTTTAGTAATGAATTCAATATTTTTTCTATTATCTTTCTTTATCTTTGTAGTTGCTGCTCCTCCATAGATTTCTCTTTCTTATTTTTCTTTTGTATATTCTAAAGCTTTACATAAATTAAATTGCCTTGGAATCATCATAAGGAATAAGTTTTTATTTCATACTTTAAACACACAAAGAAAGAATGATTTAATGCAAATGCTATAAGTTCTATAGTTATCAGAATAAGGTTTATAGTTTATAATAGTATATTAAACAACGCATTTCATATGGAATTCTGTTGACACGAGTTCAAGTTTAAAAAACGAATCGCGAAGTTATGAGTTTTTTAAAGAACGAGTGTCACAACAGCCATATGAAATAAGTTGTTTATAATATTTTTTATATTTTGCCCTTTTTACCATTTTTTAAATTAATTTTTTATTTTTATGTAATTACGAAAATTTTTATTTTAAAAAGTATGTTGGCAGCACTGTGTAATTTATAAAATTTGACAGTTGTGACATTTAAATTATCAAATGTTAATGTTTTAAAATATTTTAAAATGAATAATATACCAATAATAATATATTATATAAGTAAAATATTATATTCATATTCACAGATACTTTCTTAAAGAACAATATAAAATTAATAAATTGCTATTAGCCACAAATGTCATTGTCAATAGTCTTGCCTTTAGATACTTCACTCATGTCGCCAACCATTTAAAACAAAAATTTGCTTGCGTAAAAGTTACATTACGATACGCAAATGCGTTTTATAATGAAGATTTTTATAAGTGCAAAATATCAAAAATATTTTATGCACCAACTTCCGTCAAAGTTGTAGGACAAGTACTGAAATAGTTTTACAAATTCTGTTAGTTTCTTACTTTTTGATTTCTGCGTAAAAAAATAAAAAAATAGCAAACGTGTTCACTTTCTAGCAATTTTTAGGTGTTAGGGTCCTTTTTTGCTCTGTACCGTGTTGTGACTTGTTACCTTCAAATAGTAAACTTGTATTTCTTTTAGTTCTTTATTATTTTTTTCTACTACCATACCGTCTGATAGCAATATATACATTCAAGCCCTTTATATGAACATGGTCTGTAGATAGAGAAAGGTGTTGCATAACTGTCAGGTAAATATTAATTTGTAATACTTTTCCAGGAGATGTTGAAATACACGAATTTGTTCAAACTGGGAACTGATATTCGTTCGTCAGCTTACATTGTCGGAATCAACAAAATATTCAATAATATTTTAGAAAACAAGAAATTTATATAAAAAAAAACGAATGTTTAAAAAATATTGGTTTTACTTGTACAAAAAAATACATATACATATTATCTACAATTTTCTTATTAATTTATTTCTTATACCTAACTACTATACAAATATTGTAATTTCATTGGAAAGGAGGTAAGTATCCTAGTGTAGGAGTTTGAGGTCCAGAAGTACCAGATCTACCATTCGAGTACCCACTTTCTTGTAAGGGTGTTGTACTAGGAAAACCTAAGAATAAAAATAAAAACAATATGATTTTTATTAATAAAACTTAACATATGCCTTACAAACCTGGTTCTAAACTGGAATATCCATTGGTACCAGCATTAGGTTCTTGATAATTTGGTTTAGGAGTGAAGCTGGGTCTACCGTTGGAATACTGTGGTCGCTGATTGTCTGTAGGTTCATTCGGGTACCTTCCTGGTTGGTTTTGTCCACCGTTTCGATATCCTCCACTTGCTTGTGGTCTACTCGTAGGGTATCCTTGTTGAGTGGAGCTTGGAGTTGGTCTTTGCTGACCGCGACTAGCATCTATGGGATATCCGCTAGGTAAGTCATTAGGACCTTGAGGTTCAAAGGTTTGACTTCCTTGGTTAATATCTTCCGGTCCTCCGCTTATTGGAGGGAACCCTTTTCCTCCATTAATGGTATAATCGTAGATATTGGCGTTAAGTGCGTACAAAGATGGTGCTGAATCGCAATCGAATTGATTCCACCAAACGCATACTAAGTACTCCTGGTGAAAGATGGTCCCATTGGGACAAAGAAAATCGTAAGTTTTGTTATTGGCGCATATATGGAATACTTGACATCTTGCTTCAACATCGGCGTAGTAACCGGGATACTGTTGTTCGTCGCAGCTAAAGGACGTTGGAGGAATTTCAGAAAATATCGGATAATCCTTGTCAGGTTCTCCAGGTATTGCGGAGTAATCACCTTCGTCTTCTTCCCCATTTTCTGGAAATCGATCTTCACCCTGTACATTGTTAATACCTTGCTCTTGTTCCCTGTTTCTTTGTCCTTGAGATCCTGTTTGTTGCTGGTTGAACCTTGTAGGTTCTTCTGTCTCTGGAGAGTATCCTTGATTGCCTCTCACTGCACCAGGATAGTTTTGATTGCTTTGTTGCGATGGGTATCTTTGAGAACTCGTTCTTTGTGCAGAAGGATAAACCTGTTCACTAGGATAATCTCGGGAGGAACCCTTTTTTTGACTGGGATAACCTCCTTGTTGTCCTGTGTAGTTTGGAGATTCTGAATAAACTTCAGGTGTTTCTTTATTTGAATAACCCTGATCATAGCCTGGTCTAGAAGTACCTGGATATGTTTGGTCTGGATAATTCTGTTGGTTTTGACTAGAATAGTCTTGAGTAACTGGTTTTCCATATGAATCCTGAGGATATTCACCAGTAGTAGACTCTGGTGCTAAATAAGTCTTACCTGGTCCTTTAAAATAAGTTTTATCATTAAAATTTCAATTTTGAAATCTAGAAACATATTGTTGGAAGTATAGAAAATAGTTTACCTTGAGGTCTTGAAGTATAACCTGGTCCTGATGGTCTTCCTCTTCCAGGATACGTCTCTTGACTCCCTGAACTCGGTGTTTGAATCGGTCTGCCTGATTGCGGTCTTGGAGTAAAAATTTGTCCTGAAGGTTTTCCTCTTCCAGGATATCCAGTTTGTTCGGGACTAGAAATTGCAGGGGAATATCCTCTATCTGGAAAACTTGGTTGTTGTTGATCTATTTCTCCTGGTTGAGGTTTTGCAGGTCTTCCTCCTCCAGGGTACCTGGATGGTTCGGGACTAGAAATTGCAGTGGAATATCCTCTATCTGGAGAACTTGGTTGTTGTTGACCTGTTTCTCCTGATTGAGGTCTTGAAATAAAACCTTGACTTGAAGGTTTTCCTCTTCCAGGGTATCCGGTTTGTTGAGGGCTAGAGATTCCAGTCGAATATCCTCTATCTGGAGAGCTTGGTTGTTGATCGAATCTACCTGGTTGAGGTCTTGGAGTTAAATTTTGTCCTGAAGGTCTTCCTCTTCCAGGATATCCAGTTTGAGTCTGAAAACCAGGTACTTCTGGTCCCTGACCCGAGATTCCTGTTGGATAACCTTCATCTCGAGAGCTTGGTTGTTGATTTGGTCGACTTGGTTGAGGTCTTGAAATAAAATCTTTTCCTGACGGTCTTTCTCTTCTAGGATATCCTGATTGACTGTGAGAATCGGGTTGCTGTTGTCCGGGACTTGAAATTCCAGTGGGAAATCCTCTACCTGGTTGAGGTTTAGGTGTAAAATCTTGCCCTGAAGGTCTTCCTCTTCCTGGATATCCAGTTTGAATCTGAAAACCAGGTCGTTCTTGTTCTGGACCTGAAATTTCAGGGGAATATCCTCTATCTGGAGAACTTGGTTGTTCAGGTCTAGTTGAGGGTCGTTCAGATGCACCCGAAAGAGGTCTTGATGGGGTTGGATAATTATAACCCTCCTGTGCCTATATTACATTGAAAATATTTTTGTTATTCGTTTAAATTAATACACGTTTATAACTGTGATATTAAAAAAAAAATAATATTCTTACCGAGAGTGTTTGCAGCAGAACGCAAAAAACTGAAAATAATAAGTACAAATTAATCTAGTTGAAATTAGATTGATCTAAATTTAAAAAAGTGTAAGTGTGGTTATGTAAAACTTATTTCGTTCTATTTACTGAAACAATAACATTATAACGCTGTAGACATTTTCATCTAATTTTATTTTAAACGATTTGTCACGAAGCTGGACAGCCTGAGATCTTTGTTCTGCTGATAAAAATCTGTGCCAATTCACACGAAGGAATCGTAATATCGTAAATAATGATCCCTCAAAAAAAAGGCACATCAAAAATTATTGAGAATTACCTACTGGAAATTTTAAATTCAGTATAATTATGCACTAATTTCCTTTTTCATTTAAAACTAATATATGGTATGACAACAATCATTTTTAATATAGCCATTTTGTTTCAGATGGAATCAGAATGATATTTTTCTTACTCCCTATTGTGTATTTTTGAACCCATTTCGTTTTCAGTTGCATTATCATATGATTGTCAATTTCATTCAGTTTATCATTTGCCTCATACATTTAATGTTATTGTTTTTCATTCCTTGTTTAGCATTGGGTCTAGCTTGCCTTTCTTCCTGTCTTGTCGTATTTTTCTCTCTCTTTCTAAATTTCTAATTATTCTACTTCTTACAGAGTTCGCTTTTTTAAATTGTCCGCTCTTGGGCATGTTTTTGCATTCTTGATAATGTTTGATTTTGATTTATTTCAAACTAAGAATTTTACAGTTGAATAGTAACAAAAAGTAGCTAATAATTTTTAAAAAATAGTCATCTGTAACAACGAAAGTGTACTGAAGAGTAAAGTAAAACAATAAGGTTTCTTTTAGAGACAATAAAACACAACGAACTTAAGACAAAACTAATAAATAGATCTACTGAGATATTACATAACGATAAGCAATAAAGTTAAATTTATTTACAAAGGAAAGAAATTGTTACTGAAATCAGTTGATTGTAAAAAAAGGTATAGTTAATTGGGGTATTGTTGAAGGTGTTGCATAACTAATTGGAGTATATATATAATCCCAAAGTTTTCTTACAAACTATTCCCGCATTATTTTTAATAAATAAAACACAGGTCTTACCTAATCCCATAAACCTCCATTCCATGGTACCTAAATGGAAACAAACAGAAAGAATTATAGATATAGAATAATACATTCAAAAAGTGTTTTATTTATACAGTGTGTCCACGGATGGGGTATCCTATGGGTGAAAAATGTTTAAATATTAGTTTTAGTGAAAAATGTCATTATTGATAAAAAGTTTTGCTTGTTCTAAAACCCCATAAAATTTAATAAAAATCAAGTATTTCAAAATCCGTCTCATTTTATAGCCAGTTTTATTTATGAAAACGGTATGAAGTTCGAAAATAATGTATTAATCTAGTGTCCCAAGTAACTGCCAACTTTTATAAACAATTTTCAAATTGTCATTCTTTAATAAATATTTGAAAACAATGTTTTTTATTATGAAAACTTTGAGCAAACAGAACAACACAAAATATACAAACAAGGAAAATCCAGTGAAACAAGAGGCTCAGTATTGCTACTTGTAAATAATAAAACAGTATTTCATTTGGTATTGAAGAAAAATTTAAAGAAAATGACACCATACATCTTTTTTTTTATAAATTTATATAGGACAATTCCAAGAATACTTGATCTTTTAAAAATAACAAATAGTAAATAATTTTGAAACTATTTTCAAAATTCGAACTTTAGATGCACAAACACGTTTTTGCGAAAATATAAAAACATTCGCGCAAACCCACCTTAATTATAATTTATTCCGAGTCACTAAACTCTAAACGATAAACTGGATTAAACGCTTATCTGAATGTTCTTTTATACGAAATCGACCCCGAAGGAGCATCTTGAGATGTATACCATCAGCCACCTCCGAAAATTCGCAATATTAGATAATCTTCTCTAAGAAGGGGAAGGCAAATGCATCTTCAGGGCCGTTCCTAAGTTGTCGTACGTAATTAGCTTTCGAACTAATCACTTTTGGACGTTTTAACATCGTAACCTTGCATATATTTGGCTTTTTAAAACTTTATCGTACCTAAAACCATTAGCGTTATCCTGATTTTCCTCGCTGTCAAGGCATTTCGTTTATAAAAGTAAACAATCACAGAATCTGAACTGTCCTTGACCCAAAACTTTATTAATTTAACTCCTAATTCTTAAAGGAAAATATTTTTTCCTACGACCACATATGAAAGTGCTAGATTGCACACTTATTTGTACTTAAGAAAGTAGCTAATATCAATCCACGTATTGAAAAGTAAATATCAATACACGTATTGAAAAGTAAAAAAATATAGTTCTATGATCTGTGACATTTACGTCAAATTTATCAATAGTAAACATATGAATGACAAAGCAAGTACCATTTAATTTTTTTTTAAATCTTCCTTGTGTCAAATATTGTATTGTAATTGCCAATACAAATTTTTCTGTATAAAGTAAGAATAAAGAATAAAGCTTCTTATAGGGTTTTAAATTTTTAAAAAATAAACATATTTTTATTCAGTATTATTATTTTTATAAAAACACTTTTAGAAAGAAGAACAGTTTATTCTTCTTTTTTATATTGGGTTATGTTCCGTGCATGTGTCGAATGTGGATTTTTGAAGTTATGTTTGTGTTTCTGTTTACAATTATCTTTGCGTCTATTATTATTACATTACTTTTCAATTAATTTCACCAACTGACAATTTTACTTTTAATTTTTATAGAGCCCACAAAAAAATTAAAATGTCATTTATCTAATAAAGAATTTTGATGTGAATTCCTGAGAAAGGTGGTTATTTGATTTTAATTAATTATATTTCCATGCAATATATAAACTCGTTTAAATCCTAATTTTTAACATAACTAACAATTAAAATAAATTTAATAAATAAATTTAAAATATTTATTAAAATAAGAAATATTGGGGTCGTAGGAAAAATCGTGTACACAACGCGTTGGAAAGTGTATTTCTTGCACTCGTTACGTTTCCGCACTCGCCACTACGCGGCTCGTGCTAAACTTCACTTGTGCGTAATACTTTCCACACTCGTTATGTAATATACTATTTTCTACTCCTTTATGTATATTACCTATTTTATGCACACTTTACTGAATGTATATGTAGCAAATATCGGTCAACTGTACGGATATGAATTCATATCCATTCTCGTGCGGATATTATGTTGACCAATTGAAGTTTATAATTTAATATTTACTCATTTATTTCGACCAATAACATGCCTTATTTAATAGTTCGCCAACTATTCCTTACTAAAAATTAAGCTGTCACTGCTGTCAAAATAATTGTCAAAAATTTTAAAATATTGCGGTATTTAATAATATAGGTTTTTTAATAAATATGAGTGATAGTGATAGTTATTTGTGTAACTAGTGCAAAAAGTGCATCTTTGTTGCACGATGCATGCTGAGTGCAACGACGATGCTTTTTGCACATAACATTTTTTCTACAATCGAATAGTTTTTTTGTTTAAAATTTTATTGAAGATTATTTGGTAATTTATATTACAATAAACAAATTATTTGATTATAAACGATAACAGTGAACATGGAAAACCAACTAATGTTATGAATAAAACTATAGAGCGGGTCACAGTTATTATGCAGCGTGGCCGGCATAGGCCAATGTAAATCTTATGGGCAAATATTCAACACTGTTGCCGCTTTGGTTACGGCTTGAACCACAATTAACTCAGCCAATTTATTTTCGTAGAAACGTTTTATTATGAATTTTGCATGTATTCTATATAATAAATATTATTAAAAAATGGAATTCAAATCTATTTATGTAGATTGTAATCAGTATATACCTGATCACTTGATGGATTATTTAGGTCTCTACTAAATCTTTCAGACAAATCCTAATCCTATTGCCAGTGAAAATATTATTTAATTACAAAGATGCTAATTATTTTTACCTGTATGATCCCTTGATCCTCGTAAACCCTTATGTAATATTCCTGGAATGTAGAGGTAAGTAAATGTACAGGTAAGTAATAACATAGGCAGGTACCTATCTGTTTCTGCTGATAAACGAAAGGGCATTATTGAAACAACAGCCATGCAGTTAGCAGCACCGTTTGAAAAATTTAAACAAGGTGAAAATCTTTATCGTCAAACCAAGAGGCTTTTATTGAATATTTTAACATATACGTTGAATACAAAAGATGACAAAAGTGTGACAGCGAAAATAGAACTGATTTCTGAAATGACTGGCCTTAGTGTGAGAACAGTGTATAATCTGAAAAGCGAAGCCGCTACTGGACCTTTGACATCGCCAAAAAAACGAAGACGGAACAGCAGCCAGTCGAATTCAAGACTGATCACCTACGATGAAGGTATCCAATCGCAAATACGAAAAGCTGTGCATGAATTCTACTACGAAAATATTCCACCAACACTGGCAAAAGTTCTTGCTAAAATAAATTCAGTACGCCAAGACGCTTGCTTAACGATATGGGATTTTGATATGGAAAGAGAGGAAGAGACTCGATTCTAATAGAAAGAGCTGATATAATCGCCTGGAGGCACAAATATTTAAGATCAGTGAAGAAGTTCCGCGAAGAAGGATATAACGTAATATATCTGGACGAGTCATGGATTAATGTGGGCCACAGTGTAAATTTTGAATGGAAAGACACTACCATAAAAAATGCCCGAGATGCATTTGTCAAAGGACTGACAACAGGACTGAAGGCTCCAAGTCAACGAGGACCGAGGCTTGTTCTTCTTCATGCAGGCTGATAAGACGGTTTTCTTGAGGGTGCAGAAAAAACTTTTCTGGCAAAGAAAGGTGCAGACGACCTAAGAAAAATAGACGACATTGCCACGGAACATAATATAACAGTCCTACGATTACCACCTTATCATTGCGAATTAAATCCTATTGAAATGGTGTGGAGCCAAGTGAAAGTATATGTGGCTCGTAATAATAGTACTTTTAAAAAAGAGGATATGGAAAAACTTATAAAAACAGCGTATTCGCAAGTAACTTCAATGCAGTGGTCTAATTATGAAAAAAAGATAGAGAAGACAGAGGAAAAGATGTGGCAAACAGATCATTTAATGAAAGACGAGCCAATAATAATAAATCTAAATGAAGACGATGAAGATGAAGACTTGGATGACGATGAAGATCAGTAATATATTTCTTAACCCTCAAATGTTCCATTCAATTTTCATATATTTTAGTTATTACCTGTTAATCATTGTCATTTTTAAAGTTTAATTTTAATTCAAGTTAAAATACGTAATTATTAATTCATTTACTTATTCTATATTTTGTTTGTTACAACAATCCGCCAGAAGAAGAAAAATCCTCGGAAAAATCATCGAAACTTCGGCAAGATTTCATTAGCTTTTCTCTGTTAATCGTTCTCCCTTAAAATTTAGATGACAGCTGACTTTTTTACCACTCGTCTTGTAATTTATGTATATATTATTATTATTGACATATTTTTATTATTAATTATAATATTATTTCATAATTATTTGACAAAGGTCTTTTGTAAGGCCGCTGTATTTATTTATTTCTTTATACGTGATAATTAAACGTATAAAATTTGAATATTTTAGCGGATTTACAATATTTTCCTTTAAACGCGTAAAATTTATCTAAAAGCATAATTATAAATATTGTTAATTACTCACTAAACGATTTTCAAATGAATAATTTAGTCAACATTTAAATCATAATAGTAACACAATGGCAAGTTATATTCCCGCGCCAGTTGGAACCAAATTCGAAGAACATGCCGATATGGCAACGCCGTCGTCCATAAACGCAATGCTGCATAATAACTGTGACCCGCTCTATAGTTATCTACTTTTTTGAGGTAATTTCAATTTTGATATCGCAGTTTGATCAGTTTGCTATAGTAATTGATGTACAATCTTCGTTTCCAGTTATTTTTTTGAATTCTATTTTCATATCCGGTTTGGGCTTATTCACTGATAACTCCTTTTTGGAGTAGTCAAGTTTGTCATACTGGTACTTGTTTCACCTTCCAGAATTTGACTCGCTATTTCAATTTTTTTAGAAATAGATTACTCAATTTGGCCTTCGGCCACTGTTGAAGATTTCCATCCTCCATGGCGTTTTAATGTAGGTATGTCTGTCCCCGATTCTACAAGTAAGGTTGCAGGAGATCTGCGAAAACAGTGTCCTGTGTATTGCATTGGCTTTTCCAGATTTAAATATTTTGCAATATCACTTGGAATTTTACTAAAAGTATTTATACCAACATGTTGTACTGAACATTTAGTTATAGTATCTGGCTCAAGGAGGTAACTGACTCGCCTGTGGCTCGTCAGTTATATCCTCCATTCGCCAGTAAAAACCTTCTTACTTTGCTAGTAATGTTATATACTATATTTTATTCAGTTTCTATCGAGTGTTTTAAATATATTAGTGTTAACTAGCAGATACATGCTTTCTACAGTTTTGTTACAACAGACTTGTAAGGCATAGACTAGGCTTCAATAAGCTGTAGGAGAGGAACTGCCTACCAGTTTTAGGGATGCTCACAAAACAAATGTTCTTAAAATATAAATTTAACAAAAACTTTCAAACAACCAACGAAAGAGGACTGAGAATCAGGAGGGGTTAACAAGTTAGCCCATAGATCTGTGAATAAACCGCATTGATTGAACCTGAACCTTGTATTAAAGTAACAAACATACTCAAAAAGTCATAAAATAAATAAAATAAACAGAGGTGTCAGTCTACCAAGCACTTAGGCCGTCCCAATCTAAATTTTTAAATTGCAATAATTTTTATTGTTCTTAGTAACATTGACTTCGCAAGTGTAAGGGTTAATACAATAAATTTTTATTGCATTAATTTTAGTGTTTTTATTAATGAGTTAATTCAATGTTTTGTATTAATAAATCTAAATGAATAACATTGGCTTATATTGAGACATTTATATTGATACGTCCCTGAAAATACAGTCTGTGAAAGATATTTTACAGAGATTTTTGCTGATTAACATAGAAGATTATCGGTAATTCTGTTTTGTTGAAACGTACAATACGTGCATATGCGGAATAAAACGTGATGTAGGTATTTTATACTAAGATAGAAAAGTAATGTGGATCTTCTTTACTCATATTTTAATGTGTCTGTGTTCTTGCTGTTCCATTTTTAGTTACATAATTTGTCGTTATTTCTTAGTTATAAATTGCTAGAGATTTTGTTGAAAATCGTCAATTACAACAGGGTCGTGTTGGCCATTTTTTTTTAATTTTAATTTTTTCTTCTTAAATGAATTTAATATAAAAGGAACTAACTATGTTATTAAAATATCCAATAAATTATTATTAAAAACTCAAATTCAATTCAATTCAATCTAAAAGATTCTCATGAATATTGCAGTTAGCCTTTTCAATATAGGTACGACTAATAAGTATAAAAATTTGCCAATGAAACTAGAAATTATAATAATAATGGGAAAGTCTACTTTTTTATTGTTTTAAATAATTCCTAGTAGTTAATAAACTAACAAATTATTATGATATTGATGAAAATCTGTAAAGGCGGAACAAAATCATGGAAATTTAATAATAATGTTAATAATAATCCAGGTTCACTTTTTTTTCGGGCTGAAATGGGAAATTCTGTTCGAAGGGTTCTTAACCAGAATCCGAAAATGTTGGACTCATCTCCGAAAGAATGCCTACCAACCAAAACCAACCCTAAAGCTCGCCGTTATAGCCGCCTCTGAAACACTAACCTAGCATACTTCAAGATGTGCGGCGGTCCCTCATACACTACCGCCGTAAATCCACGTTGACTAAGCAAAATGAATTTACAAATATATTTATTTTAGCCGATACTGTAAATACATTTAATTTCAGAATGTTAATGATAAAAAGAAGCAGAAAAAATTGATCTTTACTGTGAAGTCACACCTACAAACCTCTAGAAATGAATCGGAGTAAAAAATGGCTACTGTTACTTTGTCGTGTGAGTGTTGTGTAGTATTTGAAGTTAATTTTGTACTTAAATACAATAAAAATAACAAATAAGAGATTTTGAAAAATAAAATTTATTTGAATGCAAATGATAAAAAGCTTTAAAGAAAACTCGATGTATTAAAATAATTCGGTGTTTTCATTAGAAATAAATCAATGAAATTCCTTTGTAATCATATAGTAAATTATAAATATTTAATCCTAAACTCATTACAATGCAACAATTCTGGTTATTTTTTATATAATATCAAATTGAAAGTAAGTTAAAATCGATAAATTCAAATAGAAGTCGAAACGCACCTTCATTGGTCGTGACGTCAAAACTCATATCGATGACAGTTTGTTTATATTTAATGTGTGGTAATTGAGAGAGTTGGACTTTTATTTTTGATTTTATTGTGAATTATTGGTTTTATTTGTGTTATACAATCATAAAATGTTGTCAGTAGGGTTTGTGAAAGCATTGTCAAAAAATTTACCATCCTTAGACATTTTCATGGTTAGGTTATGTTGGGTTAGGTTAGGTTTCAATGCAGCTGAATTTCGAAATGTAAAAGCAACAGCGTAAGTACTTATTTTGTACTTTTTGCATTAAAAAATGTCTAACTGACTTATTTTTATGAAAATCAACAAAAAATAAAGAAAAGAGATGAATAAATATAAATATAAAACTTCGCACAATCTCGCAGATACACTGTTTACAATAAAGTGATGGCGCTTTCAATGACACATATGAGTAGTGACGTAGGCCACCCGCCATGTTGGATCTAGTCGTTTACGCGGCAAATTTCTGAATTTGAATTTGAGGATGGAATAACTATGCTACAAAATTTTTTTAATTTAAGTTTTTTTTGGTTTTTGGGGTAATTGATTGCTGCTCTGTCTTCCTGCATGATTTTGAAAAAAATGGAAAACAACGAATTACAGTTGTCATAAGAGGTAAAAATAAATTCTTATGGATACAACCATTTATAAACTCGGAATTTTACAGTCGGGTAATGACGTCATTTTCGTGGGAAAAAACGTATGTCCTATTAAATTTATTTGTTGCTAAGTAAATCCATAAGATATTTTCTGTTATTGGACTTCTTCCATTTAAAACCCATACTTTTGATCCACTTTCTCAATGAATCAACGGAAAATTGAAAATATTCGTTTTGCTCCAGAAATTTTTGTCTAATAGTTGCCAGTGTAACATACTCCTTTTGGGAGTACATATTTATAATAGATTGTATCCCGAATTTTATTCTTCAAATATTCTGTGATTTTCGTCTTGTTAATCTTTTGCTTGGTAGAGACATTAGATGCGTAATCTTTGTCGGATTTTACACCATTTTTTCTCAAATTTGAAATGGTTGTTGGGCTGACTTTCGTTGCTTGTGCAGTTCGCTGTATAACATTGTTGTTGTCTAGTGGTATGCCATTCCGAATTTGTTCCTGTTCAATTTGAAAGAAAGCCAACACATTTAGAATTATTAACTGTGTTTGTTCGTTAAATCGATGCGAGCATCATGATACAAATATACAAGGTATGATATCTAGCGGTTCAAAACTCGTCCGATCTGCGCATGTGACGTCATTGGTGGTATTCTATAGCGCGTTTCAATGTTAATATATAGGAATTTGATATTTATTTGGTCAATTTATTGTTTAAAACTTTTATTTGTTGGTTATTTAACATTATTTATCAAAACAAAATTCAAATCATACATGTATGGCTTAAAATTAAGAATAAATAAATTGAGAATTGTTAAATTATATTTAATTAAAGGGAACGATGGTAGACGTAGACTAGGTAAAATAATTAAGTAATTAGGCAAGGTATAATTATATATAAAAATATAGGTCTATTGTTTTTTAGATTGATAGTAAATTCCAAATAAATTGTAGGTCTTATCAACGTAATCAACACCATCAGAAACATCCACTCTACAAAAACAAAATACCTATTTTATTTATCCATAATACAATCATTCTATCATACAACTTAAAATATGATTTAATACTATTATGATACTGTGTTCCAAAACCTTAAGACAAAGGTCCTTTTAGGAAAACAGTTTCCATTAACTTTTTTCCCTATTATTAATGTGTTCTTCCTACGAGATGCACTTTTTCTTTATTAAGATTTTGAGGTTTGCTTTGTAAAGGTAAGTTTTTGACGGAATGGCTCCCTTTTTTAGGTGTGTATCCAAAGCAACTCATAGTTTAAAGTTTCGTTCGTAAGTGAAATGTCGTTGCTGTGCAAACAATACGGGCATTTTTTACGTTGAAATTGTTAACCAGCTTACATAAATATTTCCATTTTGCACTTTCTTGTCTTTTGGAAGGCTGAAGAACTTTATATCAATGGAAAAATGTTTAGTGTTATTGTCAATACCACACCCGTATACCGCACAACGCATTTTAATTAATTTATTTTGTATTTTCCGGGAGAAATTTAAAATTATAACCTGTAAACAATGGCGTCTGATCTCCAGTGACGTCACTAACCACGCCCCAAACATGCGCGATATCTTATCTTGTATATTTGTATCATGTGCGAGCATGTTTTGACGCTTTGGCGTTTTCAAAACTTCAAAACTGACAATCACTTGACAAGCATTTCAGGTAAAATTTAGCCACGACAACAACATTTCGGCAAAATTTTTTGTCATTGTCATTTTACATCAGTTAAACAAGGATAGACAAAAAATACGTCATTACAAGACTGTAAAATTCCGAGTATACGTTTGTGGCCCTATCTCTTTCGAACAGGTAGACTTGAAGACCATCCAAATGCGGAACTCAGGTACCTGCTAGATTACGACCCGGGCGATGGGCAGTGGAAGTACGTTAGACCGAAGCACCAGCTTCTACCACACTAATCACAATTTAAGTATGTTACAGGTACTCCAAGAAGAAGATGACCCTAAGAAAAAGACGAGGCCGATCTAATCGGATAACACGAGATGACCAATGAAGCCTGCCAAACCGAGAGAGACAACAACAAGAGGACACCAGTAAAAGATGCCTAGCATCAAACTGGTTCAACGGACAAGACAACAAGTCTGTTCTTTGAACTGAAGAACTGAAATTTGTACAGACCGGTACCAGGAGGACCGGGGGTGGTTGGAAAAGGGGCGCGGGAGTCGATATCCTAAAGACTGGATATGAACCCTTCGCTTCGGGCTTGTACAAATTAGGCTAGGCTAGGCTCTTTCGAACATAATCTTTCCAAAACGAAAAATAACAACTATAGTATTAAGGTAGGTTTATGCTGATTCTTTGATCTGTATTAATAACTATAGTTGTAATTGAAAAATAACAACTATAGTTATTAAGGTAGGTTTATGCTGATTCTTTGATCTGTATTGTTTTCACTTTCTCTTTTAATTTTTAGCCAGATTGATGGCCTATTAATAGGCCAAAACTAGTTGCTGTTTTTTAATAAAATAAAATTTTGTGACATTGATTTTGATATTTTTCTTCGTTTACCAATCACATTTGTGCTATGGATGATTTACTTCTATTGGATAATCTTTCCAGACAATGTCTATTGCTAGTCGAAAATTTAATATAAAAATATGTCTTTAAATATAAAATTGGACATCTTAATTGTTTGAAATTCAAAATTTAAACAATTCTTAAATAATTAATGATCACAAAATGTATTATTAAATACTAATAAATATTATTTGTTTCTTCAAACTTCAAGTCCGTTCCTGTCAAACAAAGCTTTTAAAAACTTAAAAATTTTACTGCTTGCTTTGTGGGAATATTATATTCAAAGCTTGTAGCCTGTATGAGTTTTCTTTGGTTAGTAAGAAATCGTTTAAGAGTTTATGTAACAATTCACAAAAGTTGAGAATTAAAAAAATTCAACACGCAGTACCTAACTTCCTTGTAAGATATGGTAGATATATAGAGGAGTATTTATTAAAACTAGGAGAATGTCGCATATTATATATACAGAATGATCAGACTGATTATTCTTTGTTTAAATGTAGATAAATTGTGTTCCATAAGCAGATGGCGCAATAATAAAGTCAGAATTTTCAATATTGAGTTTGGGGTCTATATTAGATATTATTGTTGTCAATAATAATACCAGTAGTTATCGTATTTTCACGATAAGTCTTTGAAGCATAGTAAACTAACTCACTCTGTATGACATTTTAAAAAGGATTTTAGCAATTAATATTGGAAAGACTATACCTACTACCATGGGCGCCGGCAGAGAGGGGCAGGGGGGGGCCTTGGCCCCCCCCTGGTTCAGGAAAGATTTTTTTTAAATATTGGTAAATAATAACACAGTTGCAAATGTAGGCCAATACAGAATTTAGCTTCAACAAGAAAGATTTAAGGTAAAAATGGCCAAAATCATGAGTTTGATATACAAAAATATCAAAAATTTTTCGGTCCCCCCATGACCACCGGTACCTCGCCCCCCCCTGTCAAAATTTCTGCCGGCGCCCTTGCCTACTACTGATGATGCATCGTGCAACAAAGATGCACTTTTTGCACTAGTTACATAAATAACTATTGTCTTATTTTTACGTGACTATATGATACAGATAATATGAATTTTAAAGCAAAATATACACAAGAAAACATTTTAAATATGTGTTATTATAATCAAACGTTGATTTATTATAATTTTACTTATTTGAATACAAAACCTGTCATTCTTTGTAACCAAAAAATAATGAGCAATTTCATTATTCGATTGAATTTAATCTTCGGTCTACGCTTTAGTATCTGATGATAGATTTCTTTATAATCAAACTAAAAAACTTTCATTACAGAGACGTACTTTCGATTATCAAAATTACAATTAGACTACAAAAATTTAATCAACGAATAATAATGGACTAGTTTAGTGATTTTTTTTTATATTTGCATCTTATAAAATAGGTTTTTAGTGGTTCAACTGTACAAATAAAATTTTTATAAAAGTAATCCTCTAGCCGTAATCGGCTTTTGAAATTTAAATTTAATGGTTACATACGTCATAAAGTGGTAAGTGACGTGTTTCAATAAGATTGGTAGAAAATTTGCGATGTTGTGGATATGCTTTAATATTAACCGATAAACTTATCTCTCTCTCTTATTTGTTGTCATTAAAAAGAGATAAATATATCGATATTTTTGTTCTCTGATTGACACTTTATCAAATAAGGAGTAAAACACTAAACAAAATATTCTGTCATTTTCGTTAGTTTAATTTGTTGTTTGGTTGTGTTTGGTTTATGAAAGAAATTACTTCTATTCTATTTTTGGTTCGAAAATAAAAATCCCTACCACATTCTTTTGGTGTTATAGCGGTTCCTTCAAAAATAACCAATAGAAGTAATTGTTCTCTCGGGGAGCAACCCTTCTATCGGTACAGTGAGAGAACGAATTTCAAGAATACCGTTTTGGCATTTTCAATAGAACCACGCTCATTTTCTACTGGCTGTTCTATTCTATCACCGTCAAGAATAGGGGTCTTGTTTGTTTATTACAGATAAACACGATTTTCTCTCCTGTCATATATCTTGTCAACTGGTACAATCAGTTAGTCACAGAACACGGTGTTTTGTGCCGCCAGTTCTTTGAGAATACTTGAAACGAACGTAGCTAAAATGTGACAACGTTGACTTTTAAACACACTTCATTATTGGTTATTAGTTGGCGCTACGTTTAAAACTTACTAATTATTTATTGCTAAATTTTACGAAATGAGAAAAATTACTTGCAAAATGAATACCAATATAAGTAAGTAGGTATCTTATCCTAAATATATATTGCTATCATTTTCATTAATATGATCCTACTAAACTAGTCCATTGTATATTAAAAAACAATATTTGTAAGTAACTCATTACGCACGAAGTGAAAAAGTAAATTTCACGAGTAACTATACTATACTTTTGCTCATAATTCCAACACTTTCACTACTAATAGAAATTGTATAATGTGTTGCCGACATTTAGGGGCATCACTCTTTTAATCTAATACTAATTTACTCTGATGCTAAAAGCTTTTTATGTTTTTTGATTGACTAAAAGTATGTAAATAGACCAAATAAAGTAGTACGAATATAAAAATTTCATTGCAATTTGATTAAAGATAGAAATTTAAGTTTTCTTATATAAACGCACGAGTATGTTATGAGATCTCATTACGTGCATGTTATCGTTAAATGTCATTTACAAGAAATGTCGAGAGTGCGATTTTTGACCTTTACAGGCTAAAGTGCTTCGACAATTGGTTCAAACGCATGCAAAAGTGTATAGATCTTCATGGGGAATATTTTGAAAAACAGTAAAGTTATTTTCGATGATTAATATTTGAAGAGCACACGGGAAAAACGAACTAAGTCCGAAATATCACAAACAGGATTATTACATCAAATAGTAGTTCAGCATGCGAAGTATATTTCGTCCAAAGTAAACCAATGAGAGACCGATCTAACTCAATGGAAGAGCGATCAAAGTCATGCCAATTTAAGAATAACCGATCTAAGTCCGACAACTAGCCTAGGTGGGTAGTCGATTTATTCAGTTTGATTTTTAGTCTTGGACCGTCAAGAGACATTCGCATAAGCCGTGAACATCAAAGTACCATAGAAACCACAGAAAATTATAAAGTAGCAAAACAAAGTTTCATTATTGCTGGGCCAAATTTGACTTGGAAGGGATCCCCAAAATAAATAGGCTATCTCGGTGCCAAAGAAAAAATACCTACAGCTGCAGGAGGTAAAAAAATTTGTTGCCGAAGAACACCAACAGTACTGATAGTTTTTCTTGTAACAGTGAAAATAGTTCGTAGTTCGTTAATTAATAATTATTTCTATTCTTTTTATATAATGACAGATGTACAAAATTTTATTATGACTTTTCTACACAAAATGTCAAACTAACTTAATTCATAACAACTAGGAAACAATAGATGTTTTTTGGCGACAGATACGCAAGATACTTGAGTATCATGCACTAATGACGTCATAAGTATCAGTTTGACATTGGAAAGATACTCAAGTTCGGCAAGTGACAGTTGCTCTAATATCATTTTCAAGAATGTCGAGAGTGCGTATTATTTATTAAGAGTAATAAAGGTTAGGTTAGGCTAATACAAAACGCGATGACGGTACCATTTATTATGAATTTCACTTCCACCAGATCTTCGTTCAGCGATGTTTTTCAAATTCAGTGCATTTAACAAGTTGTTTCAAGCACGTGGTTTAGGAAAATTTGACCAATCAGGTTACATCAGAGAGAGAGATAGAAAGTTAACGCGTAAGTTTACCACTCTCATTAATGGGTAAACGTTTTGACAGATTAATGTATCATGCGTATCAGATATGACGTCATAGCTAAGTCGCTCGAATGCAACATTTTAGATACTCGTGATACTCAAGTATCTTGCGTATTAGCTTGTATCAGTCGCCAAAAAACATCTAATATACAAATGGTAAACTATTAGCAACTAAAATTTATTCTTCAAGTACTACTAAGGATTGCCGACCATAGATAACAACAGGAGTGATGATGAATTTGATGTAAGTTTACTGATAATTTCTTCAAAAAAACTAAACCATTTTTTCTAAGGAACCACCACTACCACACTCAGAAAAAAGAAACCTTTTGCTCACATATTAATGCGAAATATAAAAGGCGACCATCGTATCTAGGGGAGAATTTGCATTACATCAAAGATCTTCCTTTGGACATGCCGTAGAGTATGCGGTAAGTCAAGGGGAATGAAACCCAAACAAATGTATTGGCTATATCTGACAGTAATAAGGCCTATGATCAGCGAATACGGAACTACGAATAGAAATGAAAGCAAATATACTCCCGTCAAAACTTATTAATATTTTTAACACAACCATAGGATGGCGCTGATCGTTGCGTCTACTCATTTTAATTGTTCTATTTTTCGGAAGAGGGCTCTCTACTAATACTATTAACGACAATACTTTTTAATTTAACAGATCTGTATCAATCTGTATTTGGTAAGAAACAGTTTTAAGAAAATTAAGAAAAGAGACAGTAGTTCTGAGAAGCAGGAAAAGAGCAGGAGTTTTGTCTTCAGTTTTTTTTAGTTTTGTTGGTGTATATATCATCTTTGGTTTTGTGCTTCTAAATAATTCTGTCCCTAAAATGGATTCAAACTATCAACCCCCCTTATCTAAAAGGAAATGTTGTGTACCTACATGTACAAATCGTGAAGGCAAAATGCATCGTTTTCCAAAAAATGAACCAAGTGTGTTTAGTGAGTGGATTTTAAAAATACAGCCTTTAAATTATAAAGACTTGTCAGTTGAAGACATTTATAAAAAATATTTATTTTGTGAGGAACATTTTTCTAGTAACTGTAAAGTTTTAGGTACCAAAAGAGGTCTTATAAGAACAGCAGTTCCAACTTTAAATTTACCTGGTAAGTGAAGAAATCAAATTGTAATTTATAAAGAAAGAAAACCTATACTAGCAGATTATGCAAACGTTTTTATGCTGAAAGGACTGTATAAACAGTGGAAGCAACCATTAGCTTTTACATTTAGTGAAGCACCTCATAAATCCATGGCATTAAAAAATTTGCTGAAGGTTCTAATCTGCAAATGTCAAAGTATAGGTTTGAAGGTAGTATCGACAGTTTGTGACCAAAGTGAAAATAATGTCGGAGCTATTAGACTGCTAATGAGTGAAACGAAGGAGGAATACTTAAAAAGCAAAGAAGAGAATAGAAATTTTGGTTTTGTGATCAATGACCAAGAAATTATTCCCATATTTGATGTCCCTCATATTTTCAAGTGTTTGAGAAATAATCTTTTGAAATATGACTTGTATTTTAAGCAAAATAAATAAATAAATGATCATTTTGTTTTGTTTTACTCATATTTGATAAAGTTTCCATCAGAAACAAACATATATATTTACTTTAGTTTCGTAGAAATGTAGCTGTCTATTTTATCGCAGAGTACTTCTTATTGACAGATATATGACAATAGATATAAATTTAAGGAATCTGTATTATCGACAATACTTTTTAACACAACCGCTGCTACTCGATGTCGCATACGGACAGTAACTAGGTTCTTGCCATTCTATTCGTAGTTCCGTATTCGGTGCATATGATTACGTATATGACGCTCCGGTCTGGTGGGCTAAATGTCTTAATCTTAAACGTCAACAGTTTGTTCAATCCATGTAAAATTCAAATAATTGAACTATTTTTAAACTTTTGGATATATTTTGGCCGCTCCGTGTCTGTATTCTTTTATTCTAAAAAGGATATAAAAACAAGTTCTTACCGTAAATATTTCACTACTTATATCAGAGAAAAATGTTAAAATTATTACTGTTGGTAGCCTTTGCACCCAAAATATGTTACGCAGTTTTGTCACCGTTGAATAAAACCAATACGTTAACAGCATCTTTAAATGAATGTTTGTTGAACTTGGTACGATTTCCTAAACATGGTGTAATCGTGATCACTTATCCTAAATATTTTGAATTAATACAATCCAACAACGAATTGTTTTCCATTTTAAACAACAATCAAGGATCGCCGATCAAGATTAAAACGTCCGAATCAAACTATCGACCTTCCAGAACGCATAATCTACAAAACATTGCGGAATCCCACAAGTTTATCGTATTCTTGGATTCTCTTAACAACGTAACGTCGAATTTAGATTTCGAAAGATTTATTTGGAAAACATTCGACGCTACCACTATTTTGGTAACCTACGAAACCGTCTCGTTAAATTCAACGGAAATTGTTCATTTGCCGTTAAAGTTGCTACAAAAAAATATGTATGTTGTATTTCTACTGTCCAAGAATCCCGATGATAACAACGTATTTGATATCTACGAGTTGAAATGGGACATAAAAAATTGTTTAATTCTTTCAGGGAAATTCGAAAAAATCGATAACTGTCCCTTACTGTTTAACGCCACATTTAGATTAAACAGACTTATGAATCATAAGAGTAAGAATTGTACATTGAGAGTGGGGTATTTCGTTGCGCCACCTTTCGTTATAATCGATAACAAAACGAATACTCTTAGAGGATTCGAATTAGAAATGATTAGTTTGATTGTAGACAAATTGGGATACAATCTTACCTATATCGAATCGAATTTAGCTGGAGACGTGGCAAACAATATATCTCTTTATGGAAATTTCAAACAATTAGGTCATTACCAAGTAGATATCGTTTTAGGCGGGTACACCAATACGTTGAATAGATACGTATTTTTCGACAGTACTTTTACGTATTTGGGAGACGTTTTAAGTTTCTGCGTCCCGAGTATACTTGTCAACACCTTAAATGGTAAAATTTTCTTTTACTCTTACTTAAATATTTTGATAGTTTTTTGCGTGATGATGTTTATCGGTATTATCGTTAGAATAAGAAACATGATTCAATCCAAAGAAAATAGTCTAAAACTTTCCTTAATAGTTTTGAAGACGATAGGTGTTTGTTTGAATATACCTATACTGGAGGTAAAGCTGTGCAAGTATAGATTGACTGCAACTATAGTTTTAATTTTAGCTTATTATTATAATGCTGTGTTACTGTCGCTAACAATGAGTAGTTTAATTAATAATAATGTCGAACAGATGTACGGAAGTATAGAAAAGATTTTCGAATACAATTTGACAACGACGTATGCTCCTAACAGTATTAATTATTTCGAAGGAGAGTACGGAAAAGAGTACAGAAAACGTTGGAACGATTGCGAAGATTACTACGCTTGTTTGAGGAATGTTGCTTTCAACAAAAACACCTCGTTTGCCACGTCGAGACTCATAATGGAATTTATGAGTAAGAATTATGTTAACCGAAAAATGGAGCCAGCGGTTTATTGTTTCGATAGTTATTTGATGAATTTGTGGCCGACTATATTTACGCGAAAAGGAGCACATTTTCTGTACAGTTTCAATAAGATCATAATGAAAATGGTCGAGGCCGGTTTGACCAAAAAGATAATAAAAGACGTCTTGGATTTTAAAGATAAAGACAAACTGGAAGTGTTAGACGAAGCCATAATTATGGATGAAGGTTCGACGATGAAATTTCAAAACCTAAAAAAATTCTTTAAATTAATTTTGTTTTTATATTGCGCATCTGTTTTAGTGTTTTTGGCAGAGCTAGCCACCAAATATTGTCGTTCATGTTAATAATTGTCAATGTAGGTACATTTTTCATCCAGTAGAGTCTATTCCTTAGCAGATTAGCTATGGTGTAGGTCATGATACAAAAACTAGAAGGTATAGTCGGTGCAAAACAAAATTTGATGCACGTTATCATAATTTTACGTCGATACGTATAGACAGTGTTGCCGGATTTTATAAGTTTACAAGATTTAAAGATCGATTCGAATAAAACTATCCAAAACAATTTATTTGAAGTGATATCAAACAAAATACCAACATAATTTTTATATTTTTTTTCCTTTTGGGTATATGGGTTTAGTAAAAAGAGTATAATAATATTTGCTTTTATTCGCTATAATTAGATTCATCACTACTAGTTTCAGTTTCTTCATTGGGATTTATAATTATAGGTGCAATCTCTAGTGTATCCAACAATCTCTCTCCATAAAACCATTTAAAAATTTCCTCTTCAGTATGATGGATAGAAATATCCATGTTTCATCAATAAAAACAAATTTATATAGACCTGCTTCTTTTTCTTTAATGTAGTTCCTTAAAAATCTAACCCGTTTTACAGCAATATCAGGAAGCTCCATGAGCCTCCGTCTTGGTTCATCTTTTTTCCATTTGAAACCAATTTCCTTTAATACATTTAATAAAGACCTTCGAGAACCTCCAAATAAGTGCCTTACTTTTAATTCAGCAAGTAAAGAAATTAAAGTTACATCCTCTCCTGAAAACAATAACATAGTATTATTTTTTTGGTCCCACAATTAAAAAGAATTTAAATAGCTGTGTTCAGAGGAAAAAGGCTTACTTTTTTCATACATATTGTAGATTACATTAAATACTGTGGATATCGTGAAAACATTTGTATTCGTATTTAACTTAAATAATATTTTGTCTAATATACTGTTTAAAACTTTTTACTAACCTCCTGAACAGCAGCAACAGGTATGAAAGGGCCACCATTGTCTCGTTTTCTTTCAAAAAAAATTATCAAAGAAGCTACCAGTTCTTTGCAGCGACTATTTAGTTGTTTTGGCATTTTTTCACTTATTACACTGTTTTTGTTCTTGAAAGAACAGTTTTTTTATATTTCAAAATAACAACAAGAAAGAATAACAAAACCACAAACAAAATGACAAATACAAAACTAAATATACTAATCGGTGACAACGGCAACGACGCGACTTGTCAATCACGGCTACCAACTTTATGTAAACAAATTTAAGTATTTTATATTGATTTATTGAATGGAACATTTAATTTGAAAGTTGGGAACGATGCTTGGCAATTAAGACGAAATTAGTGACGTGAATCAAATTTTGTTTTGCACCAACTATAGGAGTGTTTGTTATGAGATCTGTGCACAGATAATTTTTAACATTCGGTGAAAAATGTGAAAAAAAAACAATAAATGACCTACATTTAATAGGCATAATTATTATAGTCTACCATAATTCTTTTAAATAAATCTCAAATAAAAATGTAAAGTAAAATAATTATTTATTCTCAATTTCAAGCCATACATGTATTATGATCTGATTTTTTTGATAAATAATGTTGAATAACATACAAAAATGAAAGTTTTAAACAACAAACTGACCAAATAAATATGAAATTCCTATAAATATTAACATTGACATGCACTATAAAAAAACAGTAAACAACTACAACACTATTTATTCGTAATAGTATATTACATAACGAGTGTGGAAAGTGAAGTATTACGCACGAGAGAAGTTTAGCACGAGCCGCGAGTGGCGAGTGCGGAAACGTAACGAGTGCAAGAAATACACTTTCCAACGCGTTGTGTACACGATTTTTCCTACGACCCGAATATTTCTTATAATAATAAATATTTTAAATTTATTTATAAAATTTATTTTAATTGTTAGTCATGTTAAAAATTAGGATTTAAACGAGTTTATATATTGCATGGAAATATAATTAATTAAAATCAAATAACCACCTTTCTCAGGAATTCACATCAAAATTCTTTATTAGCTAAATGACATTTTAATTTTTTTTCTGGGCTCTATAAAAATTAAAAGTGAAATGGTCAGTCGGTGAAATTAATTGAAAAGTAATGTAATAATAATAGACACAAAGATAATTGTGAACAGAAACACAAACATAACTTCAAAAATCCACATTCGACACATGCACGGAACATAAACACAATATAAAAAAGAAGAATAAACTGTTCTTCTTTCTAAAAGTGTTTTTATAAAAATAATAATACTGAATAAAAATATGTTTATTTTTTAAAAATTTAAAAACCTATAAGAAACTTTTTTCTTTATTCTTACTTTATACAGAAAAATTTGTATTGGTAATTACAATATAATATTTGACACAAAGAAGATTTAAAAAAAAATTAAATGGTCCTTGCTTTGACATTCATGTGTTTTTACTATTGATAAATTTGACGTAAATGTCACAGATCATAGAACTATATTTTTTTACTTTTCAATACGTGTATTGATATATACTTTTCAATACGTGTATTGATATTAGCTACTTTCTTAAGTACAAATAAGTGTGCAAACTAGCACTTTCATAAGTGGTCGTAGGAAAAATACTTTACCTACGACCACCCCTCTAAACCGTCAATAACACACAATCTACAACCTATGTAATGTATCTCTACGCACGGTAAAATAAAGGCACGGCTTTCCTAGCAACCACTTAGCAACAATAGACGTCGCTATTTTATTCAAAATTTCCTATTTACATAGATATTTGAAGGTGAATTTTATACTACATATAAATGTGCAGATAACATTTATTAGATATAAGATTGCATTTAATATACATATTTAGAGTTATTTGAAAATATCTATTTGATTCGTTTCCATTAACCCTACTTTCTGTCTGTATAAATGGATCATAATATAAATGTACTTAATTACGTTTCCCAGATTACTATAATTTTACTTCAGTTACTATACGAAACCGTTTTAAATATTAAGAATGCAGTAAATGTTAATATTACGCGAGAAACCGATAAGTAACACTAAATTATTCACTCAAAAATGACGAAAATGAGTTTTACTACAATAAGGAGTACATTGAATCGACATATTTAAAATCTTTTACACATTGAGCGTCTGCGTATGCGTCTGACGTCTGACCGCATGCGCACACGTTATTATTTATCAAAAAACGATTATTAAAAAACATCCCATTTTTTATTGTTCTTATAACTTGTTTGTATGCGTGAAGTTTTATACAATTATTAAAAAATGTCAAGTGATAGTGAAATGAATTTAACTCCACCCAATATCTATTGTTGCTCTTGTTTAATTATTATTAACAAAAAGATTATTAATGCAGGTACAATTAGGTCGTAGGTAAAGTATAGTACGTGACTATTGCTGTAAAGCATTTTACGCACTCACGGAATTACGCACCCGCCGCCACGCGGCATCGTGCGCAACTATTCCATTCGTGCGTAAAATGCTATTTACCACACACGTTACGTAATATACTATTAAATGCAATGGTGGCTTCAATAAGTTAAGCTGACGATGCTAGTTCTATAGCGAAACGGCCGTCACTTTTGTGAAAACAAAAATTAAATACCCAAAGTCTTTGTCACAGAATTTTAGCAGCAAGGTAGGTATCTCCTAGATTATTTGTGTATTTATTTATGTGTATTTATTGGACAATTTCACCAGCCTTAAACGCCCATCACCGTTTAATGACTTTAATATAATGTTTTAAAGTATAAGGTATATCGAGTTTTATAAGTGAGTATTTTTCCTGAAATGTCACTAGTATAATAACTGTTTTTTCTATCTGAAATATTCTGAAATCTTACCTCTATTTTTGCAATCAAAATTATTTAAATTAACTGTCATGGTTCTTGCATGATAAAAACAGTCATTGCTTTTATCTAACAAGGAAAATTAGTTTAGTTTTTGGAAGCGACGATTCAAATTAGTGGTTGTGTTTAATTTATCTTCTAGGAAATTGAACGGGTCTTCAAGTAATTACGTGTATGTTGATTGAATTTAACCGCTTTCTACACAAATTAAATCTAAATATTCTAAAAAAGGTCATTTTAAGCTG